>CM057343.1:436640894-437246434 GCA_030015575.1 Agapanthus africanus | reverse complement strand
ATAGCCAAACCCACATCTCTAGACCCCTACGAAAGCGACAAGCAACATGCCAATTCTAGAGTTAGAAGACCCGGTCTCGACTCCTTGAGATGGTCTCCTACTGGACTCTAGAACCTGGTTACTTATGCACCCCACCTTGGGTCTATCCTAATGCGGAAAAGTAAATAATATACATCAATGGTGACATCATCCTCAACCCGGAAGTGTCTCAATAAAATAATATTATATAAAAATTTTATATGAATGAAAATTGAAAAACTCCCATCTCACGCAAAAACCCCCGGCTATTCATTCACGACAATCCGATATAACATATCACAGCAACACATAACATCACATGTCATCAACGTAACTAAATATGCTTATCCCAAATTCCGTTGACATGTAGCAACGAGATTTGGGATACCTCACATATTACACTTACGGTCGCAGAAAAGAAATGAGAAACTACAATAATTAGAATCCATATTTCCTTTGACATCATAAACCCGGAATATTTCATATTCCGAATCTCATGCCTAACTTATAAACCTTGCATTTTAGTCTCAAATCGAAAACACTTTTCAATAACTTAGTCGGGCAATTCAACAAGATTCCCGACTACCCGATCGAATGCTCGTCGGAAACATTAGTAGATGGCCGCACCCGTGATGCCGTCGACGAAGTGCACTTAGGCTGAACACCGTGGCCGCGAGCATCCGAGTGGATGCTTTTGGCAACGGAGTTCTCCTACAATAACTTGGTCGGGGCTATGGGGCATGGTTACCTAGTAAAGTTATTCGACGAGTATTCGCGTACGATACACGATTGCGACAGAGTTTCGATCCGAATCGAAACTTTATAGCAATCGATCAAAAGAGACTGCAATGCTAGATTTATAAAATACTAACTAGTTCTTACAAAACCAATTATTTTGGATTCTAAAAATTGTATCACGTATCATCAAAATCTATACGACGTTAAACATTTCGTTCGATTTAACAAACACCCACAAATTCCAGAGATCTCAACAACTTGAGCAACATTAAAAACATCCAGAAAGTGCCAAATAAGATAATGGAGCAGCATAAGAAGAAGGAGCCCACAATCTCCCAAACTTGCGGCGGAACCGTGGCCAAACTAGAATTTAGGCCGCGGTTCCGCGGTGGTTTAGAGGAGTTGGGGCCTCGAACTTCTTAAGGCTCCATAAAAAACCCTGCACATTTTTCTGCATATTTATAATTACGAAAATTTCAACTTTTGAAAAAATCGACAGAAACTTCACACGTTTCGGCTTCGAAAAATCGATAGAACGCTTTTATATCGTAAAGACTATCCCTATGTTCTAGCTTGGCTCTGATACCATGAAAGTCTACCCTAGCACCACCATGAGATTTAAACGAGCATCAAGCATGCAATTTTAAAAATATCTAGGTGCTAAGCTAGACGAACTAAGGATCAAACTAGAGTACTAGGGTCTCTATAATGATATCACAAGATTTAAACTAAGGGAAGGAAGCTGTTGGCTATAGTGCTCTCAAGTCAATTATTGAATCGCAGGCACGCGATTACGATGATTGAGGGAGGACCTATACCGGTAGAACAGTCTTACTCAAGATGATAGTATGCTATTTGGTTTATCTTTATCATCATGTACATGCTTTAGGTGGCATTACAGTTCACTATTACATGTTGATAGAGCCCAAAGGATTCTTGCTTGACTACCGGAATTATAATGGCGATCATATACGTGGGAGCTGGATAGTCTATAAGCATGTCCTTAAATGTCCCTAGTCGTGGGAGTATCAAGACTGGGCATCGATACTCCAGAGTAGACTAGTGTATACTGATAGAGACTCCGACGAGGGGCGGTGGCCGGTCTCACAAGCCATTGGTGTTAGTTTGTTTACCTAAGATAGTATGCAGGTGCTCGTTGGGTTATGAGTACACTAGATAGATTCGCCGGAAACATTCTAGTTGGTATTATACCTATTGTCAGATAGCAGTTCCAAGGTGACATGTGTACAGATTAGTCTGTCGACCTAATATCGTCATTTGTCTCGCATGAGTTCCCACTGTACTTTGATTATTACCCTACCATGGCTCAAAGTAGTCGTGCAAATATGTTTTAGTTGGGTACTGTCCCGAGCCACATGGAGGCAGTGAGCGGATCGTCAGGGATTCGTCTCTCCCGGTATTGGGGGTTGATGTCGCGTTGTGCATGGGTGGCCATCACCAGAAATCCTTGATCAAGGTAGTCGAGAATTACTGATCCAGGATCAGTAGTTTCTCAGTTTGTGATGGGCTTCATACCGACACGAAATGTCGCGTTATTAGGGGTCTGATATTATCTACCCCCTAGAGTCGATATGCTATACTCTTAGACAAACAGACCGTACTGTACGGATATTGTCATAGAAAGGCTCAGTAGGGGTCTGGATGAGTTTGCTCGTTGACCTTCCTTTGTCTCAATACCTGGGTAGCCGTTACGTACAGCTGATGCCGCTGACGTACTTGTGGTTAAACCCATTGCCAGCGTATTGACCAGTCTTTAGAGTCCAACACAGAGGGTTTCCCTGTTTTAGGCGAAATGATGTAGAGGCCGTATGGTTTTACAGCAGGATTCGATCATATACGTGCACTTGTACACGTATCATGATTCAGACGGATAATACTAGTGGGCTTTGGTTTAAGCCGGATCCTGGTATTATATTGTTGGATTATTTTCGTTTCATTGCATTCGTAGTTTTCGGAATAAGGATATGGGTATATATATACGGCTGGGGGGAATTCTTGTAATTTATTACAAGAATAGTTTCTAGAAAATTACACCTCATTATGTTTATTAACCATTTAGTTTAATGGTTAATTGAGGTGAGAGATGAGTGTGCTCAGCTCACCCGCAAGCCAGCTAAGAAGTCATGCTTTTAGTCTTCAAGAATGCTTGATTTAGTGTCTCATTTAGTGACTCATGGGATGACTTATTGGGTGACTTATTGGGTGACTATTGACACACTATTCTTGCATTCTTGATATTTTGTTTATTAACCATTTAGGTAAATGGTTAATTGTGGTGTGAGATATTTTTGTGAGCTTGACTTGAGATATTTTGGTTGACATGAGATATTTTTTTAAGTTGATAATTCCACTCTCACTTTCACAACATAGCAAGCCATTCTCTTTCTTGAGTTGCTTAAGCTTCACACTCTCATCTCTCATGGCTTCTTCTTCTTCCTCCACCCTAACCTTCTCATGTGTTGAGAAACCTAGGGTGTTTAGAGACAAATTAATCTCTCATTAGACTCTACATTATCTTGGCTATCTAGTTTATCAAACTAGATACCTCAGTTACTTCGGTTATGAAGTAGGAGCTCGATTCATAGACTCTCGGGTGGATCATCTTCGATGGAGGGAAACCGACGACCAAACTTTGATTGTGGTGGCCACTAGGAGCTTGGGAAGAGGTTAAAGGCCGAAGGACACCGATCGTTCGGTATAACATTCCAAACTCCTTTTAGATAGCTTGCTAGATTTAGGGTTAATGGTCAATCCGTATTCGGGGGTTGCGGTAGTGCCAGTTTTTCGTAAATTTTTTTTTCCGCATACGTCTATGGTTCGATGGCCAAGGTGCTACCGTAACCCAACATGGTATCAGAGCCAACCCTTTAACTCAAATCTAGCTTGTTCTTACGTAGTTAAAAGATCGATCAAGCAAAATTCCCAAAATCACAATCTCAATTCACTTAGTTTCTGCCGATTTTTCAAAGTTGTCAGAAAATTATTTTCAGAGGCTCAAAATTTCGTGCAGGCTTTTCTAGGAAGCCATAAGAAATTTGGAGACACAATACGACAATACGGCCGCGGAACTACCTCGGAACAAGCTTGTTTTCCGCGGTTGCGGGCGAAATTGTGGTATCTTTGTACCAAATTTCTACTGGGGTTCTAGTATTTGGAAATGTGGTTTCTGGTACATTTTGTTTTTGGCCCAGATTTTTTATGAGTACTGGATTGCACTTGGGGCCAATACAAAATTTTTTTGTCGATCGAAATTTTAAATGCGTAAGTTTACAGTACATTCATTACTATCTGCGACCGTGAATGTCATTAAAGCGGTACAACTCGTCTAATTTCTATATGTCTTTTAGACGTATCTACGAATATGACATTCACGTTGATGTTCTGTGTTGTGCTGTGGTTGTGGTTGGATTATCGTGGGGATATCCAGGTGGTGCAATGATAGTATAGATTAGTTTCATTTATACATATGATATTGCGGGGTGAGCGTCCGACATGTGGACTGTCGTCTCTGCCTGTTTGTAAATTATTTGTTTGGGGCACGACCGGGTTGTGATCGATGTCACCCTTGTATTTATTTTCTTTTCTGTATTAGGATTACCCCGTGGTGGGGTGCATGAATAGCCGGGTTCTAGAGGGCAACAGGCCCGCATCATATTGCTTTGAGACAGATGGGACATTACTCTAGAATTGGCGGGCTATTCGCTGCACTTGTAGGGGTTATAGGTTGACCCACAGAGGGGTGCTCAAGTTACCGGATTCTGTGAAGTGCTGGGTGACCCATTCACATTGATGATTGGGGTTGCCTCGCTTCTGGGATTGGCGGGTAACTTGCCGCACTCGTAGGGGTCTAGGTTTTCATTGCATAGGCTATCCACACAATAAGGAACGTCGGGTCTCATTTGCGGTTCAAGTGAAATCCGGGGCTCCAAGATTATCCACCACTCTATGTTGCTTGGATGAGATTCTGTGATGTTGCTTTATATCATGCCTGGGATGATTGTTATATATATTTATGTATATACTAGTAGATGTTGTATATGTTTTGCACCCGTGCTAGTCCAGTCCCCGCTCTGCTGTTAATTAAGTAACCTAACGGGCGATGACGGGACCCAGTGGCGAATGCGGATGGCAAATATATGTACATTGTATTTTCGTTCCTTTATCTGGTATGATATGTTTAATTGATGGGACTATGTTGATTCTGATCAATGCAGGGATAAAAACAAACCTATTTGATGTTTTTGAAAACAGACATTACAGACATTTTCTTTTGTTTTGCATAGTGGTATTCAATTGGGAATATCCCGCACCTCATTCGACGAGGCAAGGGCCGAGACCCCTTCATCGGGAGTGACCACTTGGAAAAGAGTTTGCATCATCGTAATAACTTCACTATAGTCGATTCTTTTGCTTTGCATCATAGTATTCAGTTTGGGAATATCCCGCATCTCATTCGACAAGGAAAGAGCCGAGATCCTTTTATAGGGAGTGACCTCTTTAACAAAAGTTTGCGCCACTATATATTTGTAAAACCACTCGGTTCCTTCAACGAGATCATGTTCATTACGTTAAAGGTTTTTCGCCAAAAACCAGCCGTAGCCCTCCATCATTTCCTACGAGTAGTACTTAGTATTCGTGCCACATTTGTTGACTCTGTCAAGGCGTAGTGTGCAGTAGCTGGGTGGTGATTGTTTGTAGGATAGATATGCGATTGGTTAGGACAGTCATGCAGCCTTGTTGACTCTATTAAGGGCTCGTACGGGTGGGTTTAATGCAATCAAGATAATGACGGGTTGAACTTGACTAGGATTCTTTGATTTTTTGACTTTGTCAAGGTCGCTTGGGTCCTAGGGGTAAGAAAATATATCGGGAGTTTCAAACATACAGGAAACTTGCCAGGCATGCGCATACCTTCTGGAGTGTAGTAACTTGAGTGGATTCCATCAAGTTATCATATGATGATAGTTGGATCCCGATTCCCACTGATGAGTAGGTGTTACTTCTCGGGTGATTTTAGATGATCCCGACTAATTCTCTTTTAGGTTTGGAGGATAATTTGAGGAAACAGTGGGAGACATACTGATTAGATAAATAAATAACCAATATAATCTAGGTTAAAGCGCACGCTGAGTGTTTCTTTTCTCTCTCTCTCTCTTTGGCAGCTACCTTGACCCGACCTAAACTAAAACTCATTAACCAAGTTAACCGAACTTTCTTAAAACACATTGTCTTTTGGATTGTCAGAGTCACATATATCGTTGCCGCTCCTATATTACCCTTTGCATTTCTCAGGAACACCCCGTATCACTACGAAGATCCACATTTATTGTATATGCCATTGTATAGTTACATACGAACTCAAAGAAACTTGTTTCAAATTCGATGATGGTTTCCAGTTCTGGAGAAATAGAATAGGACTATTCAGTTGTCTTTTCCCTTTACCTTCTCTCAGGTTGCGAGGGTTCCGGGTATTTAGGAGAGTACACATATTACGCTTATTAGATAGTCTTCTTCGAAACCATAGGCTGGTGCCGAAAGGTAGGGAAGGAAGAAAACCAATTATCCTAAGTGTGGTGTACAGAAGGTAATAAGAAAAGACATATAAAGGGATTAGAAAAAGGGCAAAGGAAATTGCGACTGCTATCATTCACGACGAAGCCGTGTATATCGCCACTCCTGCTTCACCTTTGCATTTCTCCGGAACATTCCATATCACTACGAAGATCCACATTTATTGGATACGCCATCGTATAGTTACATACGAACTCGAAGGAACTTGTTCCAAATCGAGGATGGTTTCCGGTTCAGGGGAAATCGAATAGGATTATTCGGATTGTCTTTTATCTTTATCTTCTCTCAGGTTGTGAGGGCTCCTAGTATTAGGAGGGTACACCTATTACGCTTATTGGATAGTCTTCTTCCAAACCATAGGCTGGTGCCGAAAGGTATAGAAGGAAGAAAACCATTTAGCCTAACTGCGGTGTACAGAAGGTAATGAGTAAAGGGATTGGAGAGATAGCAAGGAAATATACGGTTACAGTCATGAATCTGAATAGTAGAAGAGGAATTACTAGGAATACTTGGATACCCCTTCGAAACATTTTCATGTTTCAGTTTCATTGTGCAGTGTTAATTGAAAATTGATTTCCCATTTAGATTCTGACTCAAGGGTATGTATTTACCAGTTTTGATTCTCAATCTGTATGGCGTTACAGATGATGAGTGTGAGTAGAATATTGGGAATTAGGTGATTACATCCTCATTATATCGGAAATCTTTGTAATTGGTGATATTTGAGGAAATCGTCTGGGTTTTGCCTGATGGCAAATATTTGGTTTTGAATATCCGATATTATGCACCAATTTCAAATTGATATATCTGTATGTTTATTTTTTAAAGTGAGATATAACTTTTTGAAATTATGTCTGTGACATTTACCTACATCAGTTGGTGATTAGGTAAGGAGCATTCAACAACGGTGTAATTCTTCTTAACTATAGTACAGTTTTCTTCCTACGATGCCCAGGGTTTGAGTTATTAAACTCAGGGGATATATACAAAGTTTTGTATGTTGTCCAGTGTTTATTAAGACAAAGGGGTTGGTACTCGTCTATATTCTGTATACTTGTCACATCTCTGTTTTTAGACAAGTATTTCGTAGAAATACAGGGTCTAAGTTTTGAGAAGTCATAGGTATAAGAATAAAGTAGAGAACCTTGTGTTGCAAAGTATCAAGATTTTTCAAGGTGATCGAAGATGTAGATAATTGTGCTAGGTATTCCGTTGATAGTAATGGTTTTGAGAACTTGTTTCTCTTTCAGGTTGCTCATATGTGGATGCACTCCTAGATAAGTAATGCTGATTGGCATCCTTCCATTTGGTTGATATGCACTGAAGACAGCTGCATGATTTTGAATCTGGTTCCAATTAAATTAGTGCCCTTATTTCTATAGTGGATATAGGATAGTTCATATCTTAACTATGTTAAGGTATATGGAGTTGTTCGGCTTATACTTAAAACAAGAATCCGGATAAACTCAAGGCAAATTTCAGTAATGGCAATTTGTGGGTTATCCCAGGTTTTGACAAGGGTTAACTTTCTACCACCTGGAAGATCAATAGTTATATTGTTCTTGACTCGCCACCAGTTTTAGTAAAATGGATTCTTTTTCAGAAAACATTAATAGGAGTATGGTAGAACTGGAAGTGATTCCAGAACCACAAATGGTTACTGAAAATTTAATATGACCTAAAGATTCAATTGGATTCGACATTCCATTAGCGACTCCGCAGATCTTGTGGGTAACCTCAGGGACCTGAGAGGTACTTCGGTCTTCTCAGAGACGGTGACAGGGAGGTCTTTGTTTACCCAAACTTGCCACTACTGTTGTCCTAGAATATGAGATCCGGCATGAAGATAATTATAGCGTCGTTCTAAATTGTCTTTAGAAGTGCACGTTTATATAACTCTGCCAGAGGGTTGTTGTAGTCAGTAGGAGCAGCGGAAGTATAGTGGGCAAGTAGCTTATATCTATTTATAGACTAAAGCAAGTATTGCGGAGATAGATCATCTATTTTTGATATGACAGTCATAGAGTGTAACCCTTCGAAAATCGTTTAGGCAGTTTTTCGGTAATCGGTTAATTTTTCGGCTTTTTCCGTAAAAAGTCAAAATAGATATTTTTCATTATAGAGTTAATTATACAAAATTTAGATAAGATATTACTATAATTTTGTCACTAAAATGTCACTTATAATTTTCTAGTTAAATAAAAAAAATTTCATAATTAATTATTATTTTTATTATTTTAAGCTTTTTAAAATACATTAAATTAGTGATAAATAAAAATTTAATTAGGTAAATTTCATAATTAGGAATATTTATAAGCTAAAATAGGGTGCTAATAAATTGTATCATGACTTGATAAGATTTTATTTTTATGGTTGGAAATTTGTGAAAAAATGAAGTAAAAATGGGTTTTTTTGTAAAAAGTTGATGTGAAATGCATTAAATGAGATTTGAGGGATCTTTTTGACCTAGAAACTTCTCCAAAAATCCCACACCCCTTCCTCAAGCTGCTGGCCGACCCCCTTTGCTGCAGAACTCCCTCTCTTCTCACTTTTTCTTGCTTCATTTCCTTGCTAAAATTCAATAAAAATTCACAAATTTCCATCTCAATTCAAAGCCAAACCCCAATCCACTCTCTCCTCAAACAAATTTAGTTCAAAACTAGGAGAAAGGAGGCTTCTTCGGTGGCTTGATCATGCTAGGGTTCCACTTGTGAGGGAAAATCCTAAACTAGTTTGTTAACTTGTAGTTATATGTGCTAAAATTCAATTTTGAAGTATTAATTTAGTTGTAAATTCTTGTTCATGAAAATCAAGAATGGGATTTGGTGTTGAACTAGGGTTTGAAGCATGGTTGTTAGAGTTAAGTTAGGGCTTTGGCTACCTATTTGATTAGAGTGGTTAATTGCGTAAGGTTACGCTCGCTAAATCGTTAAATTGCGACGTTTGCATCGAATCGGTTTGAAATTTGCTTACTAGATTTTTACAAAAATTAGAATGCGATCAAATTGCGTTATGTTAGCAATATAATTAGCTTCGTATAGGACTATTAGAGTGTGCGAACACGGGGTTTCTTCTAGTCGGGTTTTAGTTTTGTCGATTTCCCCGAAATGACGATTCTAGTTAAAGATTAGTGATTTTCGTGCGTTTTTCCGCGCACCGAGTGCACGTTACGTTTAATTTGAGAGCGCCGATAATTGTATATTGTGACTTGCATCGTTTTAGGATATGTAATCTTATGCTTGGTGTTGTGCAAATATAGGATCGATCGGGGAAACTTCGGACACGGCGCGTAAAGGCAAGGCGGTGGTCGGATCGGATTAGCGGGGATTTCAGGTGAGTAAAAGTATTCATCTATGGGGGAATCGTCTGGATGGCGCGATGCGCCCCCTAGTTAGGATTACCCTACTTCATGCAAAATTTATATTGTTAGCTAGCTTATCCATTTATGTACATTGCATACCCTTATAGCTAACCGTATATTAGATTGCGTGGACATTCATCTATACTTATGCGATATCACTTCATAGGACACGAACACCATTACCATTGGCATCTGTTGCACGCGCACTATTCATGTGACACACACGCCTTTGGTAATTGCCATGCCACGTGCACTATAGATCCTGTTTAACTTAGTATCGTCACTTGCATTCATACAGGATATATGAAATTGCATAGCTTGTATATACCTCGCATTATCATCATATTTACATAGCTTTCTAGTCAAAATTCATATCGTATACATTGATATCATAGGCATTTATCATATTTAACATGTGGACACTATGATTTTCTTGAGGATTTCAGTTTTTCTGCGATTTCTGGATTTTTGGGAAAACCGCAAGAATTTAACAAAAGCTTATATTTATCATTTTTAAAACAAAGTTGCGGTTTTCTCGTGAGGTATGTGTCGTCCACCATGAGTTTTCATGTTTTCTGTTGGATTTCGAGACCCGATTCGAGGAGTGGATGAACCGTCTCGGGTTCATGGTGGGCCCGGTCTGGTACCCCGGGGCAAGAAGATCGAGTTGTAGACGATGAGCCTGGCAGGGGAAGACTACCTACCGGTGATGTCTGGCGCGGTGGATATCCGGAGGGTACCGACCGTTTTCGTGAGATTTATGATATGGGCCGATCCGGACTGACGGAGCCTGATATTGAGACAGATATGATTCATATTTGGTGTCGATGTTTGACACGGGTTTTCAGATGATTTCTTTATGGCACTTAGCTATTATACAAATACTCATTTTCTAAAGTTAAGAATGCAGTATCCTTAGCATTTAAAACACTTAAAGATTTAGTAATGACATTGCATACATGTGCATGCATACTAGAGCTATTGAATCACATATGGACATACATGTTATGGTGCATTACGTGCATTCGTACGATTGCTTTACTAGATGATATATTCTACTCACGAGCTGGCAACTCACCCCCGTTGTGCCACAGTGTCTTGCAGGTCGGACCCGTCACCCTTGTAGCGGCGGGCTATCTTATCATCAGCTCCTTTTGCTGAGACTCGCGACATCGCCCGTAGGTGGGTTGCGAGCATATTTTATTTCTTTTGCTCTATCATTGTATCTAGTATTCTCCATCTACCACTTTATATTATATATGCGACCTAGTGATGAGACTGAGAGATTTGTATATTTGTGGTTTCTTTTGGGTCGAGCTCACTTGAGCCGGCGTTGTGTTTTCTGATATTTTGCGTTTCTTTTATGCTCTTTTCTTGATATTACTTATATATTGCATGTGGTTGTGATCCGCCTTGGGCGAAGAGCTAGCTCCCGCTTGGGGATGCCATTTATGATTACAGGTTATATATTTCTTGTTGTACCCCTTTTGGGGGATAGAAAATACAGGGGAGACTCTGCCGAAATTTTCGGAAATTTTTGATGTTTTTAAAGAAAGATTCTATGCAACTTAATTGATTTAAAAACCGTTTTCATTAAAGGTTTTCCTTCACTCTCTTTTGATTTTGGTTTAGATTTTTTTCTGGGCTTTGGCTGACTTAGGTTACGGTATGCCTTTTGACGTCTCGTAATCTAAGTGCCAGTCACGTTCCGTACTTTCGGGTCGTGACAAAGTTGGTATCAGAGTGTAGGTTTTACCTTTCTGAGTGTAGGACGACCTTGGTAGATGGAGTAGGTAACTTAAGCAGAGTGGCGTAGCGTGGGTATGATCTGCGGCATACTTACGATACGGTACTCCGCCTAAGTGACCTTAGGACATAATTGCTTGTATTTCCTTTCTTGATTCCTTGCATTCCTTGATTCAATTGCAATGTCCTTATCAGTCCTGTTTCTTATTCCAGCTTCGATGTCGCCAAAGACTACGAGAGCTCAGCGGCCTGCCGCTAGGGATGAGATTCGGGCGGGCCCGTCTGAGGCGAGGATCGAGCGGGAGGATACGCCTACCCCTCAGGGTCATACTGATCCGCTTTATCCAGACCGTATTTCCAGATTAGAGGCCGGCATGCAAGAGTTGCGGCAGATGATGGGATCTTTAGTTGAGTCCAGTCGGGCACAGAGATCCGAGGACGTTCCTTCCACCGCATAGACCACGATCGTACCTGCTGCACAGATGGTCACTCCTGCTGCTACTACGGAGACTATCCCTGTTTCACTACAGGAGTTCATGAGATTGAGACCTCCAGCTTTTACCGGTACAGATGCGACAGGGGACCCACATGCATTTCTTGATAGGATGGCTCAGATTTGCCGTTCGTTGAGGTGTTCTGATGATAGATTGGTGGAGTTTGCGAGTTTTCGTCTGGAGGGTCTTGCCCAGACATGGTACGATTCAGTAGAGAGAGGCCGAGCTGCAGGTCTATCTTCTATGACCTGGGATGAGTTTACATCTACATTTCTTGCCCGTTTTCTTCCGAAGAGTGTCCGAGATGCACGAGCCCGTAGTTTTGAGTCTTTGTGCAAGACTCCTGGGATGACGGTGTCGGAGTATGATATACAGTTTACCCAGTTGTCTCGATATGCTCCGTACCTAGTCGACACAGAAGAGAAGAGAATAAATAGGTTTGTACGAGGGCTTGATACACAGCTATTCCTTGCCATCGGCACCCAGCACTTCGATACATACGCAGCCGCGATGGATGCAGCCTTACTTTTGGAGGAGCGTATTTCTGAGACTCCGGTCGTTTTTGGGCCGAAGAGGATCCGTACTGATATGCCAGCTCAGCGGCAGATGGGTAGACACCGCGATAGATTATTTCCGGGAGATGGTGGAGGCAGAGGATTGAGACGAGGTCAGTTATTTGGTTCATATCCACAGACCCGGCAGTCGTCTCCAGGATGTTTTCGGTGCGGGAGTCAGTACCACCGTGTCAGAGACTGTACCATGGGGCATCCGGGCGCGGCGACAGTCCCGCATGTGACTTTACCACCCTCACCACCTTCTCAGAGAGCTTTACTTCCTACTCCTGATGATGCTTCACGCCAGCCAGATACTTCTAGAGGCCGTGGGCGTGGCGGTCCGGTTCAGAGAGGACGAGGCGACAGAGGCAGAGGCAGAGGCCGAGGTAGAGGCAGAGCACAGCCAGCTATTAGTGGTGGACAGGCCCGAGTGTTCGCGTTGACTCCTCAGGATGCACAGGCATCCAATGCCGTCGTGACAGGTACTCTGCCAGTATGTTCTTTTGATGCACGGGTATTATTTGATCCAGGCTCCACACATTCCTATGTATCCATGTATTTTGCACCGAGGTTGGACCGAGAGTCATCTCCGTTAGATCAGCCGCTTGTCGTTATTACCCCGGTAGGCGAGTCTTTTGTTGCCCGTTTTGTGTACCGATCGTGTTCCGTTCGTATCGGGGAGATAGATTCTTCAGTTGATTTGATTCTCCTCGATATGCTAGACTTTGACGTTCTTCTTGGTATGGACTGGCTAGCCACCTGTTATGCATCCGTGGACTGCCATGAAAAAGCAGTCAGATTCAGTTTTCCTGGTGAGCCGGTTCTTATTATTCAGGGAGATCGTAACGCTACCCTTCCCAGCTTGATTTCATCTCTTCGCGCTGGTCAGCTCTTAAGGAAAGGGTGTCAGGGATTCTTAGCTTATGTTTGTGATACTAGCTTCACAGAGGTTCCGTTGGACCAGGTCCCTGTTGTGAGAGAGTTTCCTGATGTATTTCCTGACGAGCTTCCTGGTCTGCCACCAGAGCGCGAGATTGAGTTCTGTATTGACTTGATCCCCGGCACGGGGCCTATCTCTATACCGCCTTATCGGATGGCCCCGGCGGAGCTGAGAGAGCTAAAGGATCAGTTACAGGACTTGCTGGACAAAGGTCTTATCAGACCGAGTGTGTCACCTTGGGGTGCTCCCGTCTTGTTTGTTAAGAAGAAGGACGGAAGTATGCGTTTATGCATTGATTATCGACAGCTGAACCGGGTTACTGTGCGGAACAGGTATCCCCTACCCCGCATTGATGACTTATTTGATCAGCTCCAGGGTGCAGGGTTTTTCTCGAAGGTTGATTTACGGTCAGGTTATCACCAGTTGCGGGTTCGGAAGGAGGATATTCCGAAGACCGCTTTCCGTACTCGATATGGTCATTATGAGTTCCTGGTGATGTCGTTCGGGCTCACCAATGCCCCGGCAGCATTTATGGATTTGATGAACCGTGTATTCAGGCCGTATCTCGATCAGTTCATTATTGTGTTCATTGACGACATCTTGGTTTATTCTTGGAGCCGGGAGGAGCATGAGCAGCACTTACGTATCACCTTGCAGACTTTGAGGGAGCATCAGCTGTTTGCCAAATTCTCTAAGTGCGCATTCTGGCTAGACAGTGTCGATTTCTTGGGTCATGTGGTGACGAGAGACGGTATTTGTGTGGACCCGAAGAAGATCGAGGCGGTTCAGCGTTGGCCTAGACCAGTATCAGTTACAGAGGTTCGCAGCTTTCTAGGTCTGGCCGGCTATTATCGACGTTTCGTCCAGGATTTCTCCCGCATTGCTGCACCATTGACCGGGTTGACCCGGAAGGGGGTTCCTTTTGATTGGACCCAGGCATGTGAGGATAGCTTCCAGCGGTTGAAGACTCGTCTGACTACTGCACCAGTGTTAGCATTGCCTTCAGGATCAAGCGGGTTCGTGGTATATTGTAATGCTTCTCGAGTGGGGCTGGGATGTGTATTGATGCAGCACGACAGAGTTATCGCGTATGCTTCTCGGCAGCTGAGGAAACACGAGCAGAACTACCCCACCCATGATTTAGAGATGGCTGCAGTGGTATTTGCACTTAAGATCTGGAGACATTACCTATACGGTGAGTCGTGCCAGATATTCACTGACCACAAGAGTTTGAAGTATATCTTCCAGCAGCGAGATCTGAACCTGAGACAGCGCCGATGGATGGAGTTGGTGAAGGATTATGACTGCGAGATTTTATACCATCCGGGCAAGGCGAATGTGGTGGCGGATGCTTTGAGTAGGAGGCCCGGAGGTAGCTTATCTTGTTTGAGCGCAGTACAGTTGCAGTCGACGGCGGATTGGCAGGTGTTATGTGATAGCAGAGTGCAGTTCGAGTTTACTTCTACAGGGGGACAGCTGGCCTATTTCAGAGCACGCCCACAGTTACTTGACCGTATCCGCGAGGCGCAGTCCAGCAATGCCCGCATTTTAGAGATTATTGAGCAGATTCGGCAGGGCAGAGTTTCCGAGTTCGGGATTGATGATCAGGGGATACTTCGATTTGGGACTCGACTGTGCGTGCCAGATTCAGAGGGACTGGGGCATGATATTCTCGAGGAGGCACATAGATCAGTGTACAGTGTCCACCCAGGTTCCACCAAGATGTACCATGATTTGAGAGAAGTTTACTGGTGGGACGGGATGAAGAAGGATATTACAGACTTTTTGTCGAGTTGCCTGACTTGTCAGCAAGTCAAGGCCGAGCACCAGAGGCCAGCCGGCGAGTTACAGCCTTTGCCCATCCCTGAGTGGAAGTGGGAGCAGGTCTCCATGGATTTCATTGTGGGTCTACCCAGGACCAGTCGAGGGTACGACTCTATTTGGGTGATTGTGGATCGACTGACGAAAGCGGCTCACTTTCTGCCAGTGAAGACCACTTTTGGATTTTCTCAGTACGCCCGGGTTTATATTGATGAGATAGTGCGCCTGCATGGTGTTCCGACTTGCATCGTGTCCGACAGGGGCACCGAGTTTACCAGCCGATTGTGGCAGAAACTACAAGAAGCTTTGGGCACCCGATTGAATTTTAGCACAGCTTTTCATCCGCAGACAGACGGTCAGTCGGAGCGTACTATTCAGACTCTTGAGGACATGCTCAGAGCTTGTGTTTTAGATTTCGGTGGTAGCTGGGATCGTCATTTGCCTTTGATCGAGTTTTCCTACAATAATAGCTTCCAGGAGACGATTCAGATGGCACCTTTCGAGGCTTTATATGGGAGGAGATGTCGATCGCTTGTATGTTGGACAGAGCTCAGAGAGAGCAGTATTTTGGGGCCGCAGATTGTACAGGAGACGACCGAGAAGATACAGCTGATTCGGGACAGGATGAGCGTGGCACAGAGCAGGCAGAAATCATATGCTGACAGGCGCCGTCGCCGACTCGAGTTCGCTGTTGGCGATCATGTTTTCCTGAAGGTCTCTCCGATGAAAGGTGTGATGAGATTTGGGCGGAAAGGGAAGCCGAGTCCTAGATATGTTGGTCTTTACGAGATCCTAGAGCGTGTTGGTCCAGTCGCTTATCGGTTAGCTCTTCCTCCCAGCTTCCCCGATGTTCACCCCGTATTCCATGTCTCGATGCTACGCAAGTACCTTCATGATCCTTCCCATGCGATTCAGCACCAGACGGTCCAGCTAGAGCGTGATATTTCATTCACCGTGCAGCCGGTGGTCATTTTGGATCGGCAGGTGAAGAAATTGAGGTCGAAGGTTATACCGTCCGTCAAGGTCCTTTGGCGTGGCCCGAACAGCGAGGAGGTTACCTGGGAGACCGAGGTCGAGATGAGGAAGAGATATCCCCATCTTTTTGAAGGTACGCATAGTTAAATTCTAAATTCGGGGACCGAATTTCTTTAAGGGGGGAAGATTGTAACCCTTCGAAAATCGTTTAGGCAGTTTTTCGGTAATCGGTTAATTTTTCGGCTTTTTCCGTAAAAAGTCAAAATAGATATTTTTCATTATAGACCTAATTATACAAAATTTAGATAAGATATTACTATAATTTTTTCACTAAAATGTCACTTATAATTTTCTAGTTAAATAAAATTTTTTTCATAATTAATTATTATTTTTATTATTTTAAGCTTTTTAAAATACATTAAATTAGTGATAAATACAAATTTAATTAGGTAAATTTCATAATTAGGAATCTTTATAAGCTAAAATAGGGTGCTAATAAATTGTATTATGACTTGATAAGATTTTATTTTTATGGTTGGAAATTTGTGAAAAAATGAAGTAAAAATGGGTTTTTTTGTAAAAAGTTGATGTGAAATGCATTAAATGAGATTTGAGGGATCTTTTTGACCTAGAAACTTCTCCAAAATTCCCACACCCCCTCCTCAAGCTGCTGGCCGACCCCCTTTGCTGCAGAATTCCCTCTCTTCTCACTTTTTCTTGCTTCATTTCCTTGCTAAAATTCAATAAAAATTCATAAATTTCCATCTCAATTCAAAGCCAAACCCTAATCCACTCTCTCCTCAACCAAATTTAGTTCAAAACTAGGAGAAAGGAGGCTTCTTTGGTGGCTTGATCATGCGAGGGTTCCACTTGTGAGGTAAAATCCTAAACTAGTTTGTTAACTTGTAGTTATATGTGCTAAAATTCAATTTTGAAGTATTAATTTAGTTGTAAATTCTTGTTCATGAAAATCAAGAATGGGATTTGGTGTTGAACTAGGGTTTGAAGCATGGTTGTTAGAGTTAAGTTAGGGCTTTGGTTACCTATTTGATTAGAGTGGTTAATTGCGTAAGGTTACGCTCGCTAAATCGTTAAATTGCGACGTTTGCATCGAATCGGTTTGAAATTTGCTTACTAGATTTTTACAAAAATTAGAATGCGATCAAATTGCGTTATGTTAGCGATATAATTAGCTTCGTATAGGACTATTAGAGTGCGTGAACGTGGGGTTTCGTCTAGTCGGGTTTTAGTTTTGTCGATTTCCCCGAAATGACGATTCTAGTTAAAGATTAGCGATTTTCGTGCGTTTTTTCGCGCACCGAGTGCACGTTACGTTTAATTCGAGAGCGCCGATAATTGTATATTGTGACTTGCATCGTTTTAGGATATGTAATCTTATGCTTGGTGTTGTGCAAATATAGGATCGATCGGGGAAACTTCGGACACGGCGCGTAAAGGCAAGGCGGTGGTCGGATCGGATTAGCGGGGATTTCAGGTGAGTAGATGTATTCATCTATGGGGGAATCGTCTGGATGGCGCGATGCGCCCCCTAGTTAGGATTACCCTACTTCATGCAAAATTTATATTGTTAGCTAGCTTATCCATTTATGTACATTGCATACCCTTATAGCTAACCGTATATTAGATTGCGTGGACATTCATCTATACTTATGCGATATCACTTCATAGAACACGAACACCATTACCATTGGCATCTGTTGCACGCGCACTATTCATGTGACACACACGCCTTTGGTAATTGCCATGCCACGTGCACTATAGATCCTGTTTAACTTAGTATCGTCACTTGCATTCATACATGATATATGAAATTGCATAGCTTGTATATACGTCGCATTATCATCATATTTACATAGCTTTCTAGTCAAAATTCATATCGTATACATTGATATCATAGGCATTTATCATATTTAACATGTGGACACTATGATTTTCTTGAGGATTTCAGTTTTTCTGCGATTTCTGGATTTTTGGGAAAACCGCAAGAATTTAACAAAAGCTTATATTTATCATTTTTAAAACAAAGTTGCGGTTTTCTCGTGAGGTATGTGTCGTCCACCATGAGTTTTCATGTTTTCTGTTGGATTTCGAGACCCGATTCGAGGAGTGGATGAACCGTCTCGGGTACATTGTGGGCCCGGTATGGTACCCCGGGGCAAGAAGATCGAGTTGTAGACGATGAGCCTGGCAGGGGAAGACTACCTACCGGTGATGTCTGGCGCGGCGGATATCCGGAGGGTACCGACCGTTTTCGTGAGATTTATGATATGGGCCGATCCGGACTGACGGAGCCCGATATTGAGACAGATATGATTCATATTTGGTGTCGATGTTTGACACGGGTTTTCAGATGATTTCTTGATGGCACTTAGCTATTATACAAATACTCATTTTCTAAAGTTAAGAATGCAGTATCCTTAGCATTTAAAACACTTAAAGATTTAGTAATGACATTGCATACATGTGCATGCATACTAGAGCTATTGAATCACATATGGACATACATGTTATGGTGCATTACGTGCATTCGTACGATTGCTTTACTAGATGATATATTCTACTCACGAGCTGGCAACTCACCCCCGTTGTGCCACGGTGTCTTGCAGGTCGGACCCGTCACCCTTGTAGCGGCGGGCTATCTTATCATCAGCTCCTTTTGCTGAGACTCGCGACATCGCCCGTAGGTGGGTTGCGAGCATATTTTATTTCTTTTGCTCTATCGTTGTATCTAGTATTCTCCATCTACCACTTTATATTGTATATGCGACCTAGTGATGAGACTGAGAGATTTGTATATTTGTGATTTCTTTTGGGTCGAGCTCACTTGAGCCGGCATTGTGTTTTCTGATATTTTGCGTTTCTTTTATGCTCTTTTCTTGATATTACTTATATATTGCATGTGGTTGTTATCCGCCTTGGGTGAAGAGCTAGCTCCCGCTTGGGGATGCCATTTATGATTACAGGTTATATATTTCTTGTTGTACCCCTTTTGGGGGATAGAAAATACAGGGGAGACTCTGCCGAAATTTTCGGAAATTTTTGATGTTTTAAAAGAAATATTCTATGCAACTTAATTGATTTAAAAACCGTTTTCATTAAAGGTTTTCCTTCACTCTCTTTTGATTTTGGTTTAGATTTTTTTCTGGGCTTTGGCTGACTTAGGTTACGGTACGCCTTTTGACGTCTCGTAATCTAAGTGCCAGTCACGTTCCGTACTTTCGGGTCGTGACATAGAGTTTGACTTCTTCAGAATAAGAGATAGACATGGTAAGGAGGTAGTAGGGTGTAATGTCCTGGTATTTGGATGACATGCACTTAATAGGAAGTGAAATTCCTATACTACGATCGGTTATATACTGTGGTTGTCACAAAGCGTTTCTCCACATAGGATATGGATAAAATATCATGATTCTGGTCACTAGATTTATGGTTTTAGATCTAGATTTGGGAAGTGTCCCAATCTGGATACTTTGACATTATTCTAAAGGTGCTTTAGAATGGTTGACTCCTGGCATGGTGGTGTACCTGCAGGTGATGGAGTCACCCTCTCTAAAGGATTTCTTATAGACTAAAGGGGAAAGGGATTTTCATGATTGGCATATCACTTGCTTAGGCAATTGAGTCAATCATATGATGTCAAGTACCACACCAGGTATTGTTTTTGCACTAGCTGCAATAAGTATATATATTAATCCAATCCTGGAGAAACGGAGGGAAGCGGTTTTGAACATAAGTGGATGTTCTTTGGTAATTAGTAACGGCAGCCTCCTTCAGGAAGCGGTTATCAGTTCAGGCTTCTAAGGTGACCTGGATGACAAAGTGATTGTCTGAGTTATAGTTTTCCCTCTTTTGAGGGGCAGTGTGTTGGACAGGTGGTCCAAACGGATACTGAGGAAGGCATGGTGTAGGATACTGATTAAATTCAGTGGATGATACAGTCTAAGAAGTTTGTTGGATTTGGAGTTCACTTGTTAACTAGGTCCCATCAGGTATCCAGACAAATTCTAAAACATGTATTGCTCATTTTGGGAGATAGTGGTTCTCCGCGAAGTTGAGATATAGAGAGATATAGAAAGAAATATTGTAGCGGATCCACTCACTGAGGTTGTTTCTCGAATACAATAGTTTTACAAACAGGCTTTGTGAAACTGATTAGTAGAGAAGTTGGGTGTTCGGTATCACATGGGCTGTGAGTATGCGACACTACAATAATTAGCCTTAAGTGCAGGTGGGAGATTGTTGGCTATAGTGCCCTCAAGTCAATTATTGAATTGCAGGCATGCGATTGTGATGATTGAGGGGGGACCTATACCGGTAGAACAGTCTTACTCAAGATGATAGTATGCTATCTGGTTTATCTTTATCATCATGTACATATTTTAGATGGCATTATGGTTCAAAATTATATTTTGATAGAGCCCATAGGATTCTTGCTTGACTACCAGCATTATGATGGCGATCATATACGTGGGAGCTGGGTAGTCTATAAGCATGTCCTTAAATGTCCCTAGTCGTGGGAGTATCGAGACTGGGTATCGATACTCCAGTGTAGGCTAGTGTATACTGATCGAGACCCTGACGAGGGGCGGTGGCCGGTCTCACAAGCCATTGGTGTTAGTTTGTTCACTTAAAATAGTATGCAGGTGCTCGTTGGGTTATGAGTACACTGGATGGAATCGCCGGGAACATGCTAGTTGGTATTATTCCTATTGTCATATAGCAGTTCCCAGGTGACATGTGTACAAATTAGTCTGTCGACCTGAGATCGTCATTTGTCACGTATGAGTTCCCACTGTGCTTTGATTACTACCCTACTATGGCTCAAAGGAGACGTGCTAACAGGTTTTAATTGGGTACAATCCCGAGCCATATGGAGGCAGTGAGCGGATCGTCGGGGATTTGTCTTTCCCGGTATTAGGGGTTGATGTCGAGTTGTGCACGGGTGGCCATCACCAGAAATCCTTGATCAAGGTAGTCGAGAATTACTGATCCAGGATCAGTGGTTTCTCAGTTTGTGATGGGCTTCATACCAATCCAAAATGACGCGTTATTAGGGGTTTGACTTTATCCACCCCCTAGACTCGATATGCTATACTCTTAGATAAACAGACCGTACTGTACGGATATTGTCACAGACAGGCTCAGTATGGGTCAGGATGAGTTTGCTCATCGGCCTTCCTTTCGCTCAATACCTGGGTAGCCGTTACGTACAACTAGTGCCGCTGACGTGCTTGTGGTTAAACCCACTGCTAGCGTATTGATGAGTATTTAGAGTCCCACACAAAGGGTTTCACAGCTTCGGGCAAAACGATGTAGAGGCCGTATGGTTTTACGACAGGGTTCGATCATATACGTGCACTTGTGCACGTATCATGATTCGGACGGATAATACTAGTGGGCTTTGGTTTAAACCGGATCCTAGTATTATATTGTTGGATTATTTTCGTCTCATTGTATTCGTATTTTTCGGAATGTGGATACGGGTATGTATATACGGCTGAGGGGAATTCTTGTAATTTATTACAAGAATAGTTTCTAGAAGATTACACCTCATTATGTTCATTAACCATTTAGTTTAATGGTTAATTGAGTTGAGAGATGAGTGTGCTTAGCTTAATTCATGCATGCTTGATTTAGCGACTCATTTAGTGACTCATGGGGTGACTTATTGGGTGACTAATGACATACTATTCTTGCATGCTTGATATTTTGTTTATTAACCATTTAGGTTAAATGGTTAATTGTGGTGTGAGATATTTTTATGAGCTTGACTTGAGATATTTTGGTTGACTTGAGATATTTTTCTTAAGTTGATAATTCCACTCTCACTCTCACAACATAGCAAGCCATTCTCTTTCTTGAGTTGCTCAAGCTTCACACTCTCATCTCTCATGGCTTCTTCTTCTCCCTCTACCCTAACCCTCTCACGTGTTGAGAAACCTAGGGTGTTTAGAGATAAATTAATCCCTCATTAGACTCTACATCATCTTGGCTATCTAGTTTAGCAAACTAGATACCCTAGTTACTTCGGTTATGAAGTAGGAGCTCAATTCATAGACTCTCAGGTAGATCATCTTCAATGGAGGGAGACCGGCGACCAAACATGATCGTGGTGGCCACTAGGAGCTTGGGAAGTGGTTAAATACCGAAGGATACGGATCATTCGGTATAACATTCCAAACTCCTTTTAGATAGCTTGCTAGATTTAGGGTTAATGGTCTATCCGTATTCAGGGGTTGCGCCAGCGCCGATTTTCCATAAAATTTTTGTTATGCATCTAGCCACGGTTCGATGGCCAGGGTGTAGCCGTAACCCAACAAAAGCAACAACCATTGTAGACCGTGTCCTTCTCTTCTAAAGCTCTAGGTTGTAGTCCACGCTACTCCACTAGGCTCCACTTGAATGTTGAACGAACTTACTTCGATGACCTTCGTGCCAAAGATGACCCCCCAAAGTCCGCTAATCCAAGATACCTCTTCACTAAACTCTTTAGTGAAGTAAACAAACTACACCAAAGTGCGAATCTAGTGTAGGATGGTGAAGTAGGGGTTTTGTTTGCTCACCAGGGTTCTTACAAGCTCTAGGTTTCATAACTCATATGAGGGATTGAGCTTGGAGGTGGAGGTGAGGAAAAGAGAGAGAGCTAGAGAGAAACTCATCACCTGAGTTCAAGAAAGAAAATGAATTTCGTCTCAAAATGGCATGAAGCTCACACATTATTGAAGCATCCAATTGAAAATAATATTCAATTGTAACCATACTTCAATAGTGTAGTAAGATGAATAAAATATTCATTAAATCATCCTTTACTCCATATTACAAAAAGTCTCCCCATTTTCCACCTCTTTTTCTATTTTCTCAAAATAGAAAAACAATCCATGCTTCATAAAATATACATACATACATACATATATATATATATATATATATATATATATATTATGAAGAAAATAATTAGTGAGCCAATAATATTAGTTAATATATAATTATATCAAATATAATATACATCAAATTATTAAATCAACACTTGATTCAATAATCCGGTTATATAACATAGAACCTAACCGAAAAAAATAGCCGCCAGATTACAATACGGTATCACATACTCGCATTTAATCAGGCCCCCGCATATATCAACATATGTGCCCTACTTTGTTTCGCTTGAACCAAGAAACTTCTATGTAGGACTCTAAAGACTTGTCATTACACCAGCAGTAGGTGATGATCACATCAGTCATCCACAAACCGTCAGCGGTACTGGCTGGACGTAACGACTACCTAAGTATTGAGCGAATAGAAGATCAACAAGAAAGCTTGTCCAAACTCCCATGAATCCTATAGGTAACACTTACCGTACAGTCCGGTCTTTTCGTCTGATATGTCGCATATTGAGTCTGGGGGTGGAATCGTCAGACATTAATAACTTGATAAGTCATGCCGATGTATGGCCTATAATAGTACGAGAAACTACTGATAACACTTACTAGTAAATCTCATCAACAACCCTGGCCAGTGACTTCCTGTTATAACTAATCGAGCATAGCACAACATCAACTCCCTATACTGGGAGAGACGAAACCCCTCCTATCACTCATTGCCTTCATGTAACTCGGGAATGTACCCAAAATCCACCTGTTTGCACGACTCCTTTAAGCCGTGGTAGGGAGGAAATCAAAGTACAGTGGGAACCATACAAGACTCTATGACGATCTCGGGTTTACAGACTAACCTGTACCAGTGTCACCAGAGAACTGCTATATGATGATATGTATAGTACCGTCTAGGAGTTCTCGGTGAGTCATGTTCGGTGTACCCATTCTCTAATGAGCACCTGTGTACAATCTTTGATGTCAAACACCAATGGATATGGGATCAAGCATAGCCCCTATACAGGGTCAAGAAATGAACGCACTAGTCTACTCTGGAATATTGATACCCTGTCTCGATATACCCTCGACTATGAACAATTAAAGGATGTGCTTGTGGACTATCCAGGTCCCAGTAGTATGATCCGCATCATAGTCCTGGTGGTCAAGCCAACACCCTAAGGGATTTATCAACATGTATGTGAAAGACAGTATAATAATACTAAGTGTATATGTTAAGATAAAGTGTAACCAGATAGCATACTATCATGTCGAGCAAGAAAGTCCTATATATATGTCCAAGCATCCACTATAATATACATCAATGTACAATAATGGCCTCTAGGGCATACATATTCCTAACAGGACATACTTATAGATCTTTCAGCATTCTTTTAGTTTTTGCTGAAAGAAATATTTCCCATGGAGTTTCTTCCACGAGCAACCAGGATGCCCCCTGCGCATCCACTTTTTTGGGAGCGTGCTTTTGGGGCAGATCTACCAGTTATCGGACAGTACGAATTTCCCCTGCTGGTACTGGTCCTCTACCCAGTTTTTGAAGACGTAGTAGTCCTTTATTAGATGGCTCACTACCCTGTAATAGAAGCAGTAGTTAGGGTTATTGACGTCGCCGGTTTGTGTGGGTCACCGAGGGTCTGGCAATGTGATCAAATTATTTCATATAGCCAACTCAAACAATCTTCTCATCTTATTGCGAGGGAATGAATAAACACATCCCAAACTTTCTTCCAAGGATGGGTGTGCACGAGTGTTGTTTTGGTGGACGGCTTCTTTCGATCCATCTGGTTGTTGTTGCTTGTTGGCAACAAAGGCCGCTTTTCCTTTGCCCTTATTATTCCGGGGGTCCTTGCTTGAGGAGGAAGGACCATGACCCATCTGATCTATCTGGGCCAGCTTATTAATCAGCGCTTGGAACGTGGTGGACTTAAAGAAGGTCATGAATTAGGATACATTCGATTGAGGATCGAGAGTCCTAATGAACATCCCCACAGCTGGAGACTCTTCAATGCGTTGTTCCCATTTAGGCCATAAGTTCCGCCATCGGATGACATATTGGACTCATGTTTCCCCTGGCATTGATCAGCGCTGTGATTGAAGTGCATTCACTTGCACAGGTGAACATTTGCTTGAAAATAAGCTCTATTTCAGAGAAAGTTTTTACGGAGTCATTTGAGAGCTCCGAGTACCATTCGAAAGCTGTCTCTGATAAGCTTTCGAGGTGTTGGCGAAGCAGAAGTTTGTCGTCTCCTCCGGTATTACCTCACAAAGCTCTGAATTATGCGACATGCTAATGGGGATTACCCGTTCCTTTATATATATGGAACTTTAGGACCATATATCCTGGTGGTTACTTTATCTGGTAGTACCAGGCCAGATAAGGTCGCCTGGTTTTGACCAGCTGATTTGCGGCTTCATTGACCTGATGAGCTCTGATTTGCTGAGCAATGTAATCATCCAATGTTGCCTTGGATATCGTTTCCTCATGGCCGTTGATAGGGCTTGGGGAGGATTTGATATTTCTCTTTTATCATATTCGATAATCACCTGAGGATCTTCAACCAGTGGTTCTTGTTGGATCATCATCCTAACCATATCTTGGAATAGAAGAGCCATCTGCTTTATGTTGGCAGCCTGCTCTGCAGCTTCCTTATCTTTCTTTTCCAATACATGTTGCAAGAACTCTGTATCAGATTCTTTTTCCTGGCGCTGTTCAGTTTCCTTGTCCGGACTTTTTTTGGGTCAGGTGAGCGCTACCATTTTAGCTAGATATCTTGGATCTTCTGTTGTTGCTCTTGAGCTTTTGTCAACGACCGGGTATGTGGTCCGTGACTCACAAAAACACGGCTCTCCTCCTTACCATTAGTCATATAGACCGTATGTACAGTTATGCCCCCAGACTTAGGGCGTTTAGAGCCTTCGCCTATGGATTTTGCCTCCGGCGATAAAATTTTCTCCGGCCTCACTCTTTTATGAAAGGTTAGAGTAGGAAGATCTGCTATGACAGGCACCTCTTTATAAGAAGTTCCCCTTTGTATGGCGGAGGAGCAATTGTTTTCTCGTTGGACTTTAGATTTTTCCAGTCAACGAGAATAGCTTTCATTGAGCACCGAGTCCTGGAATTTCTACAAGAATCTATGAATTTGTGAGGAGAGGTACTGATAAGGCTGCTCTGGCTTTTCCTGCACTGAAGCTTCTGCTGGTTGAGGTGATCTCTTTAGTACCGCCGTCAGGGAGTTTTTGTGCACCCTCTTAAGCGGCTTGAAGCCGTTCCTAGTTGAAACAACAGCGTCAATATTCACCATAGGAGCTGGTGGGGGTAAGCCCAGAGGGAGAATTGCCCTTAGCCTATCTCACTCGGTGCTAGTAGCGACGTCGAGCATGTCTTGGGTTGAGAATTTCCTCAATATTGGAGGCGCCTTCATTATGCCCCGGGCATTGCTGGGGAGCTTCGCTTGGTGTCAGCCTATGGAAGACGAACGTCCTTGGCAGAGCTGGAGCAGAGTTGGTCAATCCATCGAAGATTGACCGTCTTGGAGATGAAGCACTTTTGCTGGCATCATGTATGGCAGGAGCAGAGAGGGCTAGCTGTTTTGGGGCAACCCTTTCTGGAATCATGGGCTTCTTTACAGGCCTTTCAAGTTCTTCTTCAGCCTATTGAAGCCTGAGACTTCAGAATTGGACGACTTGCTGATAGGAGCCGCCACAATAGCTAGCCGATTAAAGACCGACTTTCAGGGAGCTTCTTCGTGGGGCATTGAAGTGCCAAAGCTCACGAGCGGGAGCATAGTCCTAAGGAATTTCCCGGTAGTGACCTGAGTGGCCTGTCCCACCAGCATCGAGAAGAGGGAGGACGCGTTGGGCCGGTACATCACTCCTCTGGCTGGGATGGGTGGGAGTTGCTTTTGCAGGAAGTGCAGTGAGAGGCCATTAATTGTGCACAGATGCGAAACACCAAATCTTAGTATTTCGAATCCAAGAGCAACCATGATCATAGCGAACCATGATTTTGTTTGCGAAACACGACACATGAAGTGTGGAATGGAAAGAGGTAGAGGTCCCACCGGGAGTTCTAGAATCTGTTTACCTCCGAAAACAGAGACGAACTGGGATGGATCGTCTTACCTGAATTTAGGAGTAGATGCTATTTGGAACAGATCCATCCACCTCTCCGATGATGCCAAGTTGATTTATGACATCGTATATCGGTGGTTTGGACATATGCGACCGTTGTAGCTTGACTTTATCAGATTCCTCATCTTTGAGGGGTTTTTGATTGTGGGGACGTTTTTCCCTGCAGGCGCAAGCCCCTGCAGTTAATTACGTTACCGCGTTGCGATAGCCAATTTTACCTGCTTCGGTAGGTCACTTCATGTCGTGTTATATATTTTGTTTATTTTTGTTTCCCATGTATTGTATACGGAGACTAGTTTATGTCGTCGTACATAGGACGCGGATTAGTCCAAATCCATACATATATATTATGGGGGGTTGAACTTAGGACGCAGATCTCGTACGAACGAGGTCTATTAGTTCGAAATGTGTCATCTGAGAATCGTTAGTCATTTTTTAGACTAAGATCAATTCAGGAATATATGGTTCAGGCTCGTTAATCCAGTTTTGAATTAAGATTAACTTAACAATTATGGATTAAGGACTTTTAGCCATCTTTGAGACTAAGATAACTTAGGTTTATTGATAATTTGATCAATACATTGCATGTGAGAAACCAGAAGTTCCATCATTTAATTAAACTTTGTTTATGTGATTAAATGATGTTCTATGGTATAATTGTGAAAGTATATGTGACGCATATGCCCATTTATTTCATTTAAAAAGGGTACGCACGTATGTTGCACGTGATTACGCACGTTTTACTTAAAAGATGTTGTGCAAGTGTACGACATGACACATATGTTATGGATTTCAAGTTATATAATTGCACATGTACGTGAGTATATATTTAGTAAATCAATGTGCCTTGCACGTGCTGCTTATGTGTAACATTTCAAAAATATAAAATATTACTTTTAGAATTTAAATATTAAATAATATATTTCACGGAAACTATTCGATTTGCGAATTGGGGTTTTCGTAAAATAGTATAATTATATACCAATAATTAGAAAATAATTGGATATTAAAATGATTTATTTATTAAAAATATATTTATTGGATTCGGTCATTTTACAAATAATTATGCGATTATTTATATGCAAGTTTAAGTTAAACTTGATTAGCGTACTACTAATCACGATTAGGCCAAATCCGTGTTTTTAAATATCCACGGCTAGTGCACCATGGCATGTTGCATTTTGTTGCATGTTGTCTCATTTGTATTTGTGATTTTTGGTTTAGATGAGGAAAGAAAAAGAAAATAAAAGAGAGGATAATTGAGGGGAGAGAGAGAGAGGGGGGGGGACAAGTTATGACATGAGTGCATGGCATGTGAGAGTATGAGAGAGAGAGAGGGTATGGCCCCAACCTTAAATCCTTTATCATATCTTTCTTCACTTCATTTTCTTCTTCTTCTTATCCTTCTCTACCTCCATGAAACCACCTCAAATCTTCATCAAAACCGCATGCCACCCTCATAAAAGTTGATCCCCATCTCATCCTCCATCCTAAGGCAAGTTCAAGTTTGGATTTTGAAGACATTGGACAACCCAAGAATTTCCTTGAGTTTCCAAATGAGATAATCCATACACCTTTAGTTATGTAATTTTCTACTCTCCTAGTATGGTTTAAAGTTAATATTATGTGGATTAGTGATGTTAGAATTTTCCAAGAAGAGGTTTAGGAGTTTTATGACTTGTAAAGGTACATTAGAGGTGTAGTGGGTGTTTTTCATGACTCTAGTGATGTTTACCGGCCTAGACCAGAGTATAGAAACTAATACACGAACTTAGAATTTGTCCCGTGTCAGTTTTATGGAGTTTTGGGGATTTACAGGAAATCTGGAGCAACTTGGGATGTTTATAAAAAAAATCAAACAAGTACATTGACCTAGATAAACCACTAGAAAACCACCACCAGAATACGAGACCCAACCACCAAGTTAAAACCGGCGAAGCCGGGTATTTTTGGATTCTCACCGGCCAAAGGTAGGTGTCTAGTGTTGGGGTTTTGCCTGTAGCTCACTTACCTTATAACCTAGCTACTGTATTGTTAGTTTTGTCCTAGACTACCTGAGCTAGAATCTAGGAGCTTCTTGGATTTAGTTGTGGCTATGTTTTCTGATATTTGAATTCTTGGTTTTGATATTTGAAATTGGATTTGGTTGTTGGACATTTGTACGTCAACGACGAAGGTTATTTGGTTGTTCTTGCATGCGTAAGCTATAGATTCTAACCTATAAGCAATTCGTATGCTGTATCGGTTTTTAGGCATTGATTTTAATAGTATTACGATGTGTTTTGGTTGTAGTTACATTCGCGTGGACTTCTGAGACGACGAAGCACATCGACTTCGGCTAAGCGAGGAGATTAGCAGGTGAGTAGATTTATATCTACGGGGGAAGTCGGGTGGATGGCGTATAACACCCCCGCAATTATAAAATGGAAACCGATATATAGAATATAGTCGGAGAATCCTATACTAGGAACCTATAGATATGATCAAAGGTTTAATATGAGATGGAAATATAGCTAAGGATGACTCGGTTTGATATATAAGAATATGAAATGAGAATGTGAATCGTGATATATATGTAATTGAAAGAGGACAAGTATGAGATTTATTGTGGCTGTAACGTTTTAAAAATTGTTTAGAGTAATTATATGTTAATTAGTGTTATAACTCGTGTTTTCCGTAACACCTAATTATAATTATTTTTCCACATAGACACAATTATACCTATTTTAATTATGTAATAGCATATGTATGGGTGTTTTATTAGTTACTTATTTAATTGCTAGTTTACTCAATTATTTTCTTTATTTATTAATTATTTTAAATATTATTTTAAACTTGCACTTACATACTAAATTAGTGTTAATTACAAGTTAATATGGGTTAATACATTTTTACGCACCATGACACAACTAAACACTTATTGTAATATGTTGTTTCCAAAAATAAATTTAAGATGGTTCTAGGTTTATGTAGAAAAGATAAAGAGAAAAATAAAATAAAATAAAATTATGAGATAAAGAACACGGGAACATTATTGAGGTATGGGCATGTTTAATTGAGCATGGTGTGTGTGTTTGTGGAGGTAACCTTACCTCCCACCCTCACTCTTTTTCTCCCATTCTCTGCTGCAGCTTTCTCCCCCCTCTTCTTCTTGTTCTCCACTTGCAATTTAATTCTTTACCTCATTAAAAATCCACAAATCCAACACAAATTCCTATTAAAATAATCACAAAATTTTCTTTGCCTAAATTAAGCTTGGATCTTGATGCAAGTTAGCATTTTGGTGGTAAGGCTAGCAAGTTGGATCCTCCAAATTCTTTTAAGGTATAAAACCAAATCCTACTTTGTTTTGTTAATATTTGCTTTAATCTAATTTTAATTAGGTGTTAATATGGTTTTATTCGTAAGATTTTAGTTTTAAAGAGAAGGGTTTGGGTTAAAGTTAGGCTTTTTACTACTTAATTATGTTAGCTAAGTATAATTTATTATCTAATGGCTTTACAAATCTAATCTAGTTGATTACTTTGCTAAAGTGGCTTTTAATTATTTTAATTAGGAGTTCATGTAATTAAATTAATTATTTGTGTGTGTTTAAATGAGATTATATTTAATTAAGTGTTGCATGACTTGATTAGAATATTCATGTGTGATTTGTGGCTACTAGACTTGCTAGTCCATCTAGTTTTGCACTAAATGGCTTAAGGTTTCTTACTAGGTTTTTAAAAGAAAAGGGTTTTGATTAAGTTTTAGGTTGTGATGATCTACGACCTATTTTCCTAAATTCTAGTGTGATGTGAATGCGCGATTAGCATGATTAAATTCTAGTTGTGGTGTTTGCTATGCATAGCAACCCCTAGTTATGGTTTGTGGCGATGTCGCGGGCGCGTTTTGTGCACCGAGTGCATGCTCGTCTTGCTAGTACGCGTTGGTTGTCATGTATCGTTGTGTGTCCGCGTCTATTTAAATGTTTAACCTCATATATATACTATTTGTGCGATTCTAGGATCGTTTGCGGAGGCGTCGGACGCGGCAAGGAAAGGAAAGGCTGTGATTAGATTGGATTAGTCGAGGCATCCCGGTGAGTAGATGTACACATCTATAGGGGGGTCGTCTGGATGGTGCAAGGCACCCGATAGTTAGGATTACTAGTAGTTTTTGTATTTATATACGTAGTCTCCAAATCATTCATATCATGGCATTGCATTCTCTTACTTATGATATTATTACCTAGGACACTTGCACCATTACCATTGGTTCATGCCACACGTGCACTATTTATGCGAACACGCACGCCATTGGTAATTGCTATGTCACAAAAACTATAAAACTTACTTAAATCAGTATCTGACCATTTGCATCATATATGATATTTAACTTGTAGTTGTATATTCATTTCATTAGGATGTATACGTAGTATTGGTAGTCATATTTACCACATTGCATCATCATTCATACATAGTTTTATAGCCAAACATCGCATTGCATATTATCGATATCATAGAAATCTTTCATTACCAACATATTCATATATTGTGATTCTTCTTGGAGATTTCAGTATTTATGAGATTTATAGATTTTAGGGAAAACCGCAAGAATTTCATAAACCTATTATCATCTTAAAAAAATGCAAGTTGCGATTTTCTCATCATATGATGTATGTGGAGTCCACCATGAGTTATTCTGATTTGAGTTGGCTTTCGAGACCCGATTCGAGGAATAGGATGAACCATCTCGGGTACATGGTGGACCCAGTGAGGTATCCCGGGGCGAGAAGCTCGAGTTGTAGACGATGAGCCTGGCAGGGGAGCATGACCTACCAGTGATTATTGGCTCGGCGGTTATCCGGAGGACACCGACCAGAGTCGTGGGATGTGACAGATTTGAGAGCCGATCTGATGGACAACTATTGAGATATTGAGATGCATATATTGTGTCGATACTTGACAAGGCTTTTCTTTTGATTTCATTGATGATACTCTAGCTTTTTTATACAAAGGTTTTACTAAGATATGGATATAGATTTTTTCATACCAGATATATCCGGATTTCGTGTTTGATTATTCATTCATGTCGCATTCATACTAGTGCATCGCATCATAATTTTATATGTAGGTTGTGACGCATTTGCGTGCATGCTTACGATAACCTTATTAGATGTTACTTACTACTCACAAGTTGGCAACTCACCCCGTTGTGCCACAGTATCTTGCAGGTCCGACCTGTCAGCATAGTAGCGGCAGGCATATTTCTTCTTCTGCTTCCTTTGCATCGACTTGCTTGTAGGTGGGTTGTGAGGATATTCTTTAATTCCACCATGTATACTTATTTTGTATCTAGTATACTCCATCTACCCTTGTATATTGGACTAGACAGTGAGACTGTGAGACTTGTATTTTTGGTATCTGGTGTTGAGCTCGTGTGAGCCGACTTATATTTGGTTTCTGTTTTCTTGCTTTTAAATGTTGGTTTCATTTTTGGACGATATGTCTTAAATGTGGTTGTGATTCCGCCGTTCGGCGAAGAGCTAGCTCCCGCTTGGGGATGCCTTTGTTCATTACTTGTATATATTCATGTTTGTATCCGTTTGGGGTCAGTATTTACAAAGGAAAATCTGCCGAAATTTTTATAAAAACTTGAGCTTATTATAAGACTTTCAAAGTGATTTTCTATGTTAACTTAATTTTTAAAACAAGTTTTTCTTCACTCTATTTTCTTTAAATGGTTTAGATTTCTGGGTTTTGGCTTACTTAGATTATGGTACGTCTCTAGATGTTGCGTAATTTAAGTGCCAGTCACGTTCCATATATTCGGGTCGTGAAAAAGTTGGTATCAGAGCGATAGGTTTTTCCTTTCTGAGTGTAAGATGACCCTTGGTAGATGGAGTAGGAGACTTATGCAAAGTGACGCAGCGTATGTATGTTCCACAGCATACTTACGATACGGTACTCCGCCTAAGTGACCTTAGGACATATTTTCTTGTACTTCCTTCTTCGATTCCATATATCCTGTGATTCGATTGCAATATTCTCATGAAATCCTGTTTCTTGTTCCAGCCACTATACCGCCAAAGACTACGAGGGCCCAGAGGGCTGCCGCTAGATATGAGATTCGAGCGGGCTCATCTGAGACGGGAACGATTATGGCGGTACGCCTACCCTTCAGGGGACAGACTGATCCGCCTTCTCCAGGCCAGATAGCTAGGCTGGAGTCGAGTATTCAGGACTTAAGACAGATGGTTGGATCGTTAGTCGAGGCTAGCCAAGCTGCGAGATCTGAGGATGTTCCTCCCTATACACAGACTGTGATTATACCTTCTTCCCACACAGCTGTTCTTGCTGTTACAGAGACCATTTCCGTATCTTTACAGGAGTTTATGAGGCTGAAGCCTCCAGTTTTTACTGGCACCGATGCAGTGGAAGATCCGTATACATTCCTCGACAGGATGGCTAGGATATGTCGTTCGCGGAGAAGTTCTGACGAGAGATGGGTTGAGCTTGCGAGTTTTCGTCTAGAGGGACTTGCTCAGAAGTGGTGCGAGTCAGTTGAGAGAGGCCGAGCTACAGGTTTACCTCCTTTGACTTGGGATGAGTTCACCGCTGTATTTCTTGCTCGTTTCCTTCCTGAAAGCGTTCGAGATGCTCGAGCTCGTAGTTTCGAGTCTTTGCGCAAGACTCCAGGGATGACAGTGTCCGAGTACAACATTCAGTTTACTCAGCTATCCCGATATGCTCCTTACCTGGTGGACACTGAAGAGAAACACATAAAGAGGTTCGTACGGGGACTTGACATGCTGTTATTTCTTGCCATCGGTGCCCAGCATTTCGACACTTATGCAGCTGCTATGGACGTGGCCTTACTGTTGGAGGAGCGCATTTCTGAGACTTCGGTCGTTTCTGGACCGAAGCGGATTCGTACCGGTATGCCAACTCAGAGGCGGTTAGGTAGACGCCGTGACAGGTTATTTCTAGGAGATGGCGGCGACAGACGATTGAGACGGGGTCAGTTATTTAGCTATTATCCACAGAGCCGGTAGTCGTCGTCAGGTTGTTTTTCGTGCGGGAGTCAGTACCACCGTATCAGAGAATGTACTGTGAGGCGCCAGGGCGCGGCGACAGTTCCACATGTGACTTTACCACCTTCACCCCCTCCTCAGAAAGCCTTACTTCCTACCCCTGATGATGTTCCACGCCAGGCAGATGCTCCTAGAGGCCGTGGGCATGGCGGCCCTATTCTGAGAGACGAGGCGGAGGCAGAGGCAGAGGACAGCCGGATACTGGTGGGGGACAGGTCTGAGTGTTCACTTTGACTCCTCAAGATGCGCAGGCATCCAATGCCATTGTGACAGGTACTCTTCCAGTATGTTCTTTCGACGCGCGGGTATTATTCGATCTAGGTTCTACACATTATGTATCTACATACTTTTCACCGAGGTTGGGCCGAGAGTCGTCCTTGCTAGATCAGCCACTCATTGTTATTACTCCGGTAGGCGAGTCTTTTGTCGCTCGATATGTGTTTCGATCGTGTTCCGTTCGTATCGGGGAGAGGGATTCTTCTATTGATTTGATTCTCCTCGATATGTTGGATTTCAACGTTCTTCTGGGCATGGATTGGCTAGCCACGTATTATGCGTCCGTGGACTGCTGCGAGAAGGCAGTCAGATTTAGTTTTCCGGGTGAGCCGGTTCTTATTATTCAGGAAGACTGTAGTGCCACCCTTTCCAGTTTGATTTCTTCTCTTCGCGCTAGTCAGCTCTTGAGGAAAGGATGTCAAGGATTCTTGGCGTATGTTTGTGATGTTAGAGCCGCAGAGGTCCCGTTAGACCAGGTCCCGATTGTGAGAGAGCTTCCTGATGTCTTCCCTGACGAGCTTCCAGGTTTGCCGCCTGAGCGCGATATTGAGTTCTCAATTGACTTGATCCCTAGCACGGGGCCTATTTCTATACCGCCTTATCGGATGGCTCCGGCGAAGCTTAAAGAGCTAAAGGATCAGTTGCAAGATTTGTTGGATAAAGGGCTTATTCATCCGAGTGTGTCATCTTGGGGAGCTTCTGTCATGTTCGTCTAGAAGAAAGACGACAGTTTGCGTTTGTGCATCGATTACCGTCAGTTGAATCGAGTGACTTTGCGGAACAGATTTCCTTTACCTCGCATTGACGATTTGTTTGATCGCTCCAGGGTGCGGGCACTTCTCGAAGATTGACTTGCGATCAGGTTACCATCAGTTGCGGGTTCGGAAAGATCGTATTCTGAAAACTGCTTTTTGCACGCGCTACGGGAATTTTGAGTTTTTGGTGATGTCGTTCGGGCTCACCAATACTCCAGCAGCGTTTATGGACTTGATGAACCGTATATTCAGGCCGTTTCTTGATCAGTTTATCATCATGTTCATTGATGACATCTTAGTATACTCTCGGAGCCGAGAGGAGCACGAGCAGCATTTCAGGATCACATTGCAGACGTTGAGAGAGTATTAGCTGTTCGCTAAATTTTCCAAGTGCGCCTTCTAGCTAGATAGTGTTGATTTCTTGGGTCACGTGGTTACGAGAGATGGCATACGTATGGACCCGAAGAAGATCGAGGCCGTTCAACACTGTCCCAGATCTGTATCAGTGACGGAGGTACGCAGCTTTTTAGGTTTGGCCGGATACTATCGACATTTTATACATGATTTTTCTCGTATAGCTGCGCCGTTGACCGGGTTGACCCGGAAGGGAGTTCCATTTCTTTGGACCAAGGCATGCAAGCAGAGCTTTCAGCAGTTGAAGACTCGTTTGACTACTACGCCGGTATTATCTTTGCCTTCAGGTTCAGGCGGCTTTGTTGTTTATTGCGATGCTTCTCGAGTGGGGCTAGGCTGTGTGTGGATGCAGCACGGCAAGGTCGTCTCTTATACTTCTCGGCAGTTGAAGAAGCACGAGCATAATTATCCCACTCATGACTTAAAGATGGTTGCGGTGGTTTTTGCACTCAAGATTTGGAGACATTACTTATACGGCAAGTCATGCCAGATATTCACGGACCACAAGAGCTTAAAGTATATTTTTCAGCAGCGAGATCTAAATTTGAGACCGTGCCGTTGGATGGAGCCAATGAAAGACTATGACTGGGAGATTCTTTATGATCCGGACAAGGCGAATGTTATGGCAGATGCTTTGAGTCGGAGGCCCGGAGGTAGCTTGTCTTGTTTGAGCGCAGTTCAGAGACAGTCAAAGGCAGATTGGCAGATTCTATGTGACAGCCGAGTGCAGTTCGAGTTTACTTCGACCGGGGGACAACTTGCCCATGTCTGTGCACGTCCACAGTTACTTGACCATATTCATTAGGCACAGCCCGACGATGCCCGTTTGTCAGAGATCATGGAGCAAGTTTGATAGGGCAGAGATTTAGACTTCGTGATCGATGATCACGGAGTGCTACGATTTGGGACCCAATTGTGTGTGCCAGATTTTGAGGGACTGAGACGCGAGATTTTAGAGGAGGCACGTCAGTCGGCATATAGTGTTCATCCAGGTTCTTCCAAGATGTACCATGACTTGAGAGATGTCTACTGGTAGGAAGGGATGAAGAGAGATGTCACAGATTTTGTTTCGAGATGCCTGACTTGTCAGCAAGTCAAGGCCGAGCATCAGACGCCAGCAGGAGAATTACAACCTTTGCCCATTAAGGAGTGGAAGTGGGAGCAGATCTCTGTTGATTTTATCGTAGGTCTACCTAGGACCAGTTAAGGGTATGACTCTATTTGGGTGATCGTAGACTAGCTGATGGAAGCGGATCACTTTCTGCCAGTAAAGACAACTTTCAGATTCGCTCAGTATACCCAGATATATATATTGATGAGATTGTACGACTACATGGCGTCCCGACTTGCATCGTACCCGACAGAGGCACTCAGTTCACCAGTCACTTTTGGCAGAGACTTCAGGAGGCTTTAGGCACCCGATTGAGTTTCAGTACAGTTTTCCATCCGCAGACCGACGGTCAGTCCGAGCGGACTATACAAACTCTTGAGGACATGCTCTGAGCTTGCGTTTTAGATTTCGGTGGCAGCTGGGATCATCATTTACCCTTGATAGAGTTCTCCTACAAAAACAGATTCTAGGAGACGATTCAGATGGCACCCTTCGAGGCATTATATGGGAGGAGATGTCAATCACCAGTTTGTTGGACAGAGCTCCATAAGAGAAGTGTTTTGGGACCACAGATTGTGCAGGAGATAACAGAGAATATCCAGTTGATTCGGGATAGGATGAGAGCGGTCCAGAGCAAGTAGAAATCTTATGCGGATAGACGTCGTCGCAAACTTGAATTTGCTGTAGGTGATCATGTTTTCTTGTGAGTTTCTCCAATAAAGGGTGTAATGAGATTCGGAAAGAAAGGGAAGCTTAGTCCCAGATTTGTGGGTCCCTTTAAGATTCTTGAACGTGTCGGCACAGATGCTTATCGTTTGGCTCTTCCACCCAGCTTCCCAGATGTTCACCCCGTGTTCCACATATCGATGCTCCATAAGTACCTTCATGACTCCTCCCACGCGATTCAGCACCAGACGATTCAGCTGGAGCACGATCTTTCCCTCACCGAGGAGCCGGTAGTCATTCTGGATCGGCAGGTGAAGAAACTGAGGTCCAAGATTATACCGTCCGTAATGGTTCAACGAAAAGATCATGTGGGATGCCGAGGACGAGATGAGGAAGAAATATCCCTATCTATTCAAAGGCACGCGTAGTCAGATTTTAAATTCAGTGACCGAATTTCTTTTAGGAGGGAAGATTTTAACGTTTTAAAAATCGTTTAGGGTAATTATATGTCAATTAGTGTTATAACTCATGTTTTACGTAAATCCTAATTATAATTATTTTTCCACATAGACACAATTATACTTATTTTAATTATGTAATGGCTTATGTATGGGTGTTTTATTAGTTACTTATTTAATTGCTAGTTTACTCAATTATTTTCCTTATATATTAATTATTTTAAATATTATTTTAAACTTGCACTTACATACTAAATTAGTTTTAATTACAATTTAATATGGGATAATACATTTTTATGCACCATGATACAACTAAACACTTATCGTAACATGTTGTTTTCAAAAAAAAAATTAAGATGGTTCTAGGTTTATGTAGAAAAGATAAAGAGAAAAATAAATTAAAATAAAATGATGAGATAAAGAACATGGGAACATTAATGAGGTATGGGCATGTTTAATTGAGCATGGTGTGTGTGTTTGTGGAGGTAACCTTACCTCCCACCTTCACTCTTTTTCTCATATTCTCGGCTCCAGCTTTCTCCCCCCTCTTCTTCTTGTTCTCCACTTGCAATTTAATTCTTTACCCCATTAAAAATAAAAAAATCCAACAAAAATTCCTATTAAAATAATCACAAAATTTCCTTTTCCTAAATTAAGCTTGGATCTTGATGCAAGTTAGAATTTTGGTGGCAAGGCTTGCAAGTTGGATCCTCCAAATTCTTTTAAGGTATTAAACCAAATCCTACTTTATTTTGTTAATATTTGCTTTAATCTAATTTTAATTAGGTGTTAATATGGTTTTATTTGTAAGATTTGAGTTTTAAAGAGAAGGGTTTTGGTTAAAGTTAGGGTTTTTACCACTTTTAACTAAGTGTAATTTATTATCTAGTGGCTTTATAAATCTAATCTAGTTGATTACTTTTGTAAAGTGGCTTTTAATTACTTTAATTAGGAGTTCATGTAATTAAATTAATTATTAGTGTGCGTTTAAGTGAGATTATATTTAATTAAGTGTTGCATGGCTTGATTAGAATATTCATGTGTGCTTTTTGGCTACTAAACTTGCTAATCCATCTAGTTTTGCACTAAATAGCTTAAAGTTTCTTACTAGGTTTTTAAAAGAAAAGGGTTTTAATTAAGTTTGAGTTTTTGATGATCTACGACCTATTTTCCTAAATTCTAGTGCAATATGAATGCGCAATTAGCATGATTAAATTCTAGTTGTGGTGTTTGCTACTTAGCAACCCTTAGTTGTGGTTTGTGGCGATATCGCGCGCGCGTTTTGTGCACCGAGTGCATGCTCGTCTTGCTAGTACGTGTTGGTTGTCTTGTATCGTTGTGTGTCCGTGTCTATTTAAATGTTTAACCTCATATATATACTATTTGTGCGATTCTAGGATCGGTTTCGGAGGTGTCGGATGTGGCAAGGAAAGGAAAGACTGTGATTGGATCGGATTAATCGAGGCATCCCGGTGAGTAGATGTACACATCTATGGGGGGATCGTCTGGATGACGCAAGGCTCCTGATAGTTAGGATTAATAGTATTTCTGTATTTATATGCATAGTCTCCAAATCATTCATATCATGGAATTGCATTCTCTTACTTATGATATTTTTACCTAGGACACTTGCACTATTACCATTGATTCATGCCGCACGTGCACTAGCCATTGGTAATTGCTATGTCACGAACACTATAGAACTTTCTTAAATCAGTATCTGACCATTTGCGTCATATATGATATGTAACTTATAGTTGTATATTTATTTCATCAGGATGGATACGTAGTATTGGTAGTCATATATACCTCATTGCATCATCATACATACATAGTTTTATAGCTAAACATCGCATTTTATATTATCGATATCATAGACATCCGTCGTTACTGACATATTCATATATTGTGATTCTTCTTCGAGATTTCAGTATTTATGAGATTTCTAGATTTTGGGGAAAACCGCAAGAATTTCATAAACTTATTATCATTTTAAAAAAATGCAAGTTGCGGTTTTCTCGTGATATGATGTATGTAGAATCCACCATAAGTTTTCCTGATTTGAGTTGGTTTTCGAGACCCGATTCGAGGAGTAGGATGAACCGTCTCGGGTACATAGTGGACCCGGTGAGATATCCCGGGGCGAGAAGCTCGAGTTGTAGACAATGAGCTTGGCAGGGGAGTACGACCAACCAGTGATTATTGGCTCAGCGGTTATCTGGAGAATACCGACCGGAGTCGTGGGATGTGACATATTTGAAAGCCGATCTGATGGACGGCTATTGAGATATTGCAATATTAAGATATTGAGATACATATATTGTGTCGATGCTTGACACGGATTTTCTGTCGGTTTTATTGATGATACTCCAGCTTTATTATACAAAGGTTTTACTAAGATATGGATATATATTTTCTCATACCAGATATATCCGGATTTCGTGTTTGATTATTCATTCATGTCGCATTCATACTAGTGCATCGCATCATAATTTTATATGTAGGTTGTGACGCATTTGCATGCATGATTACAATAGCCTTATTAGATGTTACTTACTACTCACGACTTGGCAACTCACCCCCGTTGTGCTACAGTATCTTGCAGGTCTGACCCCTCAGCATAGTAGCGGCGGGCATATTTCTCCTTCTGCTTCCTTTGTATCGACTTGCTTGTAGGTGGGTTGTGAGAATATTCTTTGATTCCACCATGTATACTTATTTTATATCTAGTATACTCCATCTACCCTTGTATAATAGATTAGACAGTGAGACCGTGAGACTTGTATTTTTGGTATCTGGTGTCGAGCTCGTGTGAGACGACTTATATTTGGTTTTCGTTTTCTTGCTTTTAAATGTTGGTTTCATTCTTGGATGATATGTCTTAAATGTGGTTGTGATTCCTCCATTCGGCGAAGAGCTAGCTCCCGCTTGGGGATGCCTTTGCTCATTACTTGTATATATTCATGTTTGTACCCATTTGGGCTAGTATTTACAAAGGAAACTCTGCCCAAATTTTTATAAAAACTTGAGCTTATTATAAGACTTTCAAAGTTATTTTCTATGTTAACTTAATTTTTAAAACAAGTTTTCTTCCACTCTATTTTCTTTAAATGGTTTAGATTTCTTGGTTTTGGCTTAGATTACAGTACGCCTCTAGACGTTGCATAATTTAAGTGCCAGTCACGTACCACATATTTGTTAGTTATATGTATGCCCTAGAGGCGCTATTACTGTACATGGATATATATTGTAGCGGATGCTTAGACATATATAGAGAGGATTTTCTTGCTCGATATGATAGTATGCTATCTGGTTGCTCTTTGTCTTAACATGTTGACTTGTATATGTGATACTGTCTTGCTCTCACATGTTGACAAAGCCCTTAGGATGTGTACTTGACTACCAGGACTATGATGGAGATCATACTAGTAGGGCCATGGGTAGTCCATAAGTTCACCCTATAACTGTTCTTAGTTATGGGAGTATCGAGATAGGGCATCGATACTCCAGAGTAGACTAGCGTATGCGCTTCTCGACCCATATGATGGGAGGTTGATGATCCCATATCCATTGGTGTTTAACATCAGAGAAGGTATACGGGTGCTCAGTGGAGACTGGGTACACTGGACGGACTCGCCGAGAACTCCTAGATGGTATTATACATATCGTTGGATAGCAGTTCTCTAGTGACACTGGTACAGGTTTATCTGTAGACCCGAGATCGTCATAGAGTCGTGTGCGATTCCCACTGTGCTTTGATTTCCACCATACCACGGTCAAGAGATCGTGCATAAAGGTGGTTTTTGGGTACAGTCCCAAGTCACACGGAGGCAATGAGTGATAGGAGGGGTTTTGTCTCTCCCGGTATTGGGAGTTGATGTTGCACTATGCTTGATTGGCCATAACAGGAAATCCCTAGCCAGGGTTGCTGAGATCTACTGGTAAGTGTTATCAGTAGTTTCTCGAACCGTTATAGACCTTGCATCGGCATGACTTATCAGGCTATTGCGGTCTGACGTTATACCACCCCCAGGCTGTGATATGCGACATATCAGACGAAGAGACCGGACTGTACGTTAGTGTTACTGATTGGATTCGTAGGAGTATGAGCAGGCTTGCTTGTTGATCTTCTGATCGCTTAATAACCGGGTGGCCGTTACGTTTAGCAGACTGTCTGCTGCCGGCATATTGACGAGTCTTTAGAGTCTTACACAGAGGTTTCCTGACTCAAGCGAAACGGAGTAGGAGCACATATGTGATATGTGCAGGACCGAAATTAATACGATATTTGATAACGTATTCTGTTCTCGCGACATGTGACATCAGTCGGTTATATGTGATATAGCCGGGTTATCGGGTCAAGTGTAGATTCGATAAGTTGTTACATTTGATATTAGTCGGTTATATGTGATATAGCCGGATTATTAAATCAAGTATTGATTTAGTAATTTAATGTATAATTATATTTTTTGATATATTAAGTTATATTAACTAATACTTGCTCACTTATGATTTCTTTTTCTCACTTTATGCATATTGTATATATGTGATATATATTTGTGTACATGATATTGTGTCATGTTTGATGATACATGCAAGATGGGTATATGAGACACACACATGCTTATGATGATAATTAGGGTTTTTATTTATTTTGGTAATTACAAAATGGTGGGATTTTGTCATGGATAGTTGCTTGTAGAAGTTTGTAGTGATCATTGACCAAGTCCACTAGTTTGTTTTACCTAAGATATTTATAAACCTAACCATTATCACTTAGCCGTGGTTATGTCTATACAAGGGTTAACATATGATGTTAACTCACCCTTGGTTGCTATTCTCTACTTGATAATTCACATGAGAGTTTTCTTCATCTCCTTCCTCCAAGCTTTCTAGCTTCAATGAAAATGAAGGAAATAGTGAGAAAATTATTTCTAAAATGAGTAAAATTCCTACTTCATTATCCTATACTACTTGCCATTTAGTATAGGGTGTTTGCTTCACTAATTCCACAATTAGTGAAAAGGTAGCTTGGGTTAGTGTCTTCTCGACGTAGATCATCTTCGGCTTCGAAGGCATCAAGCAAGCTTGTTCCGTTCATCTTGTGGAGCCTTTCTAGAGTCCGGGATTTTACTACTTGCAGCGAGGGACTACTACCCGGAGCTAATGAAGTGAAGGATTGGTCTACAAAGGTTGTATTTCTCATTCACTTTAGTTGCAAAGTTGTTTGCATATGATTCGTCGCATTTTCTAGTATACGATTCTAGGTTAAGGTTAGCTAGTACGGCTAAAATTTTAATTTGGCATGGATGATGCCTCCCGAAAACTTACTGCCGTGCTAGGCAACCCTACAATATTCGAGTCATGACAGTGGCATGATATGAGATCGATATCGATGTGACATGTGATCGATAAATACGATATAAGTTGAGATAGATGTGTTATGAGATCGTTGAGATATACTGTACGAGACCTTATATCCATACCTTATTGATGAATAGGACGACAGGATCCTTATTCTGTTTATTGACCCCGTACGATGGATTAACGTACGTGATGAGTTATACCGGATGATTGATTCGCGCTCGTGATTTAAGGATGATAATCGAGGATATTACCATATTGGATGCTAAGTGGCAGGATCCCCGACGTAAAGATGCCACCTGAAGCATACTTATTTCCAAAACTGACGAATCGTATGCATCTTTTAAACGGAAACCTCAAGGGACGCTTCGGATGTTCAAATGGTGTCTTTTCCTTAAAAACACCATAGCCCCCACTTTCAAAACTACGATGCATATCTTTTAAAACTGACCATATGGTTCATGTGTAGATATATATACCTATTGATTATTCATGTTTGTGTGGGATTATCCTTCATGACTTACGTACCAGGATCCTGATATTTATTGCTATATGATATCAGCTGCTAGTACACCTGCACAATTACCGATGATGCGCATATTAAACTTACACCGATTTGCCGGCTCACACACATACATCATCGGTAATTGCCATGCCACTTGCACAGTAGGACCGCCATATCATGATATTAATCTTAACCGTAAAAGTACATTCATTGTTCAACACCATCATAGGACATGCTTGCATTATATACTTGACATGCTCATACTACCGTTCTATATTTACATATATCGTACTTTATGGTTACATGCATTGAGGTGATGTTTTTATGAAATCTATGGATTTGAGAACTGTGGTTATATTTCAAAGGAAATCATATATTGTTTTAAAAACGCGGATTCTCTTGATATGATATTTCGTGTCCACCACGAGTTTTCTCGGTTATGAGCTATGTGATACCTGACTAGAGGTAGGAAGGAACCGTTTGCGGGTATATGGTGGACCCGATGAGGTACCCGGGGCAAGAAGACTCGTAGAGTTAGGAGGTGAGCCCGATGAAGGGAGCACTACCCACCGGTGATAGTTTGGACCCAGCGGTTATCCGAAGGATACCGACCGGAGTCGTGAGATGGATATGAGGGTCGATCAGAGTATGCGGCGCCTTATGGCCGATCAGAAGATGTGGGGCCTGAGATATGAGAATTTACGTGTCGATGGTGGACACGGGTTTCATGATGTTTCGAGTGTCGGTGTTGGACACTCAGGTTCCATGATATTGATGTGTCGTTGATGGACACATGTTGGTTGATTTTCCTCATACATACAGGCATTTGATTCAGATGATTGCTTTTACATGTCATTAACATCGATTATATTGTTGATATATATGCATTCATGGTCACCCAAGATACCATAGTAGTACCTTCATGATACATTTGACTTAGGAATCGTTGTTTATTCTATTTCTACATGCTGATGTTTTCTACTCACGAGTTGGCAACTCACCCTCGTTGTGCCACAGTTTTCTTGCAGGTTTGACCGCTTGGATCAGTAGCGGTATTGCTGGCACACAGCTTTCTTTCAGGGTGGTTGCTATGGTTGGTGGGACACTTTGGATCGTACCCACTCTTGTATTTATTATCTCTATTGTATCTAGTCAAACTCCACCAATCAGAACTAGACTTTGTATATTGGTAGACCTAGACAGACTTGTGGTTGCGAGGATTAGAGCGATGGGTGTATGTTCGCTTCTCTTGTGTTTTTGATGTCTTGCTTTATCCATTTATTCTTTCTATGTTGAGCTTCGCCATTAGGCGTCGTATATATTTTTATTACGTGGTTGTAATTCCATCAATTGGTGAAGAGCTAGCTCCCGCTTGGGGATGCCTACATATATTGCTTGTATGTGGTTTTGGATAAAAAATTACAAGGGAGGTGCTGCCCAAATTTTTAAGGACGAAAATGATTTCAACTTTAGTATATAACCACTTTGTTTTCTCATAAATATTTATTTATGCATTTAAAGAAAAAATTGATTTCATTAAACATTTATTTCAAAACTGCACATCTACTATTTTCCGCAAAAAGGTTTAGATTTCTGGGCTTCGGCTTACTTGAATTACGATACACCTTTAGACGTTGTGTGATTTAAGTGCCGGTCACGAGCTAAATTCTGGGTTGGGACAAAGTTGGTATCAGAGCGTTAGGTTTAACCTTGGTTCGAGTTTAGGCTTGACCATATGGAACTTAGACTTGACTGAGGGGGTATTAGACCTGAACTTTCGTCGTGTAGGTTGACCTTGGTTGATGGAGTAGGTGGCTTGAGTAGAGTGACGTACCGTGTGTATGTTCCGCGGCATACTTACGACACACTGCTCCGCTTAAGTGACCTTAGAATGTACATTACTTGAGATCCTTGATTCTATTCGTTCCTATGATCATACTTCTATTGATTTCATTCTTCCCTATGATCATATATCTATTTTGGACTTATCAATTTCTTTCGTCCTTTCGATCTATCTTCTTCGATACCGGCTTAAGGTTCCCGTCATCATGGTTTGAGCGCAGTGAGAGAGCTGCTGCTAGTGATGCGGTCAGAGCGAGCTTGTTACGGACAAAGGTTGGCCATGATGTTTTCTGGTGACATAGGAACGTTTCGGTATAGTGTTTGTGTTAAGATCTCACGTTTGAGGCGAGCGTTCGGATTTTTACCGGATGATCGGGCCATTGATAGAGGTTGCCAGTTGAGAGGACTATTGATGTACAACCTACCCCAGAGGTCACGGTGTTATCTACCGTGCAGACAGATGACCCAGCTGTTGCTGAGATTGACGGAATGTCGCCTCCAGAGTTTATGAGCTGAAACCACTGGAGTTTACAGACTGAGATGTGACAGAAGACCACTAGTCCACCTTGAATAGAGTGACCAAGAAGATTCGTCTGATTTGATGCGCCGACGCATGCTCAGTTGAATTGAAGAATTCCAGTTTGAAGGATTTTACTCAGATCTAGGGTAAATCGATCAAGAGAAGTCAATGTTCGTTGGATTCTCCGATGCGAGATTAGTAAGTTGACCAGCTTCAGATAGAAGGAACTCACCCAGATGCGTAGTGAGTTGATCGAGAACGGACGAAGGAAGCATATTCCTCCGATGATTAGGACGAGTTCCCGAGGACATGTTCGGCTAGATATCTTCCACAGAGTGGTGAAGATACCCGAGTTCGTAATTTTGAGTCCGTGAGAGAGACTCCAGATTGATTGTAGCCGAGAACGAATTGTCGTATGAAGACAACAAGAGATGACGTCGAAGTGGATGATAATGACAATGAGTGGAACAAGAGGTTCGTATGAGATATTAACGAACTATTGTTACTCCTCGTTGATGCCAGAGGATTGATATGTTTGCAGAGGCATTAGATACGGCCAAATTTCAGAGGAAAGCCATGATGGGGACGCAGCTGTCCGAATAAGAGAAAAAGGGCTAAGAATAGAGTACCAACCTCCGTACAGTTCGACATAGGTGAGATCCGAAGAGACCTAAGCAGGTTCTTTCCAGGACACCGCAGCGATAAAGATTTGCATCCTGGATCAGTTGTACCCCGCGTATTCATAGGGCCAGATGCCACCATCAGTAACGTGCCATTTGCGAGTGGTCATGTTGATTGGCCAAGAGATGATCAACGGCGTACCAGAACAGAACTGTTCCGTCATTACACCTGACTGGGCCGACAAGCAGAAAGATTATGGGATCGGTGATCTATAGAGGAAAAACAAAGACCTAAAGACAGAGGACGCCCGACCGTGAGCACGAGGCAAGAAGATGTTCTTGCTCTGCCAGTTTTGGACGCACCGGCATTTTTGACATTGAAGGAGGTGTATCTCAATGTTAGTTATTGCGATTTTCGTTTTGTGATCCGAATATCACACTTTTATCAGTTGGACTTAAGTTTTGATGATTGAGTTTCATAATATTGTTTTTGTGCACCATGGCTGCACTTACTAGAGATTTACATTTTGTGCACGGTTATTGCACTTGATTTGTGTTTTATACACCGCTACATTAGTTTATGATTTGTGCATATCTATTGCACATGATATCGATTTTGTATCTTGGCTGCATGTAATTGTGACTCTATGTTTTTCGATGCAATCGATTTGATTTTAGGCATGTTGTATGCACTCGACATGACTTATGCACTCTGTATAGCTTACTTGTGCTTGCAGTGCATTGATATGGATTTTGTGCACGCGGTTGCACACGCTTATGATTTTAATACTCCTTGGCCTGCTCGGTGTTGTTTTTGTGCGCATTTGAGATATTGATGAGTTTTTGGGCACCTAGTGCATCTGAGATTATGTTTTCGTACATTGTTGCATTGGATCTATGTTTTCGTGCACCATTGCACTTGATGTTCGTTTTCGTGCGCTTTACTGCACTAGATGTTTTGTGCGGACCTGACGCACTTGATTTGGATTTTCGCGCATGGTATGAGATTTTGTGCACACCGGATGCGCTTGATTGATATTTTCGTGCACTCTAGATGCACTTGATGTTGTTGTCGTACACACCCGTTGCACTTGACAGATACTTTCGTGCACACCCGTTGCACTTAGTTTGGCTTTTGTGCATATTCGTGGCACTTATATTTGGCTTTGATTTTCGTGCGCGCCAGACGCATGTGATGTTGGATACGCCTTTTGAGGCTGATTTTTTCTCTTGAGCATTATATTTGATGTTGGGTACTGTATTATATAGTAGCCGAGCAGGACTGATCTGAGGACAGTACCTGAGTACTTTTGCATGCATAAAAAGTTTACAAAGAGGTTTTCAAAAAGAAATTTAGTCTCACCACTTCCTACGTGTTCGTGAGTGACACGAACTTTTACGAAGAGAACCTTTTGAGATATTTCAAAAAGGCAGAACGTATATTTTGAGCAATATATATATATATATATATATATATATATATATATTACTTTACAAATGAGCATCCGCCACTTGTGCCATGCGTTACGCATCACACGGCGATTCGATAAAGATGTTGCATGCGTTATATCCAGCTTTAAAAATGGTTTTTACAAGGATGCGTACTATATAGTATATTTGGATTTCAGTGGTGGATTTTGAGATTTGTGTTTCCTTTGTAACTCCAGTAATCCCGTGATGCTTGACGGAGTTCGATTTTGAGTTTTGCATTCGTTTTCATGTGCACTCAATGCGCTGTGATATTTTTGTGTATTCCGTGATTCCGGAGCTCCGTTGATTGAACTGATTATTCAAATGTTTTAGTATTTGGGGATTTAAATTTAAAATCGGGGACCGAATTTATTTAAGGGGGAAGATTGTAACATTTCAAAAACATAAAATATTATTTTTAGGATTTAAATATTAAAATAATATATTTCATGAAAACTATTCGATTTGCGAATTGGGGTTTTCGTAAAATGGTATAATTATATACCGATAATTGGAAAATAATTGGATATTAAAATGATTTATTTATTAAAAAGATATTTATTGGATTTGGTCATTTTACAAATAATTATGCAATTATTTATATGCAAGTTTAAGTTAAACTTGATTAGTGCACTACTAATCACGATTAGATCAAATCTATATTTTTAAATATCCATGGCTAGTGCACCATGGCATGTTGCATTTTTTTGCATGTTGTCTCATTTTTATTTGTGATTTTTGGTTTAGATGAGAAAAGAGAAAGAAAAGAAAAGAGAGGATAATCGAGGAGAGAGAGAGGGGACAGGTTATGACATGAGAGCATGGCATGTGAGAGTATGAGAGAGATATGGTATATCCCCAACCTTGAATCCTTCATCTTATCTTTCTTCACTTCATTTTCTTCTTCTTCTCCTCCTCCTCCTCCTTCACCCTACTCTTCTACCTCTATGAAACCACCTCAAATCTTCATCAAAACCCTATGCCACTTTCACAAAAGTTGATCCCCACCCTATGGCAAGTTCAAGTTTGGATTTTGAAGACTTTCGACAACCCAAGAATTTTCTTGAGTTGCCAAATGAGGCAATCCCTACACCTTTAGTTAAGTAATTAGCTTTCCTACCATCCTAGTATGGTTTAGAGTTAATATTATGTGGATTAGTGATGTTAGAATTTTCCAAGAAGAGATTTAGGAGTTTTATGACTTGTGAAGGTGCATTAGATGTGTAGTGCATGTTTTTCATGACTCTAGTGATGTTTACTGGCCTAGACCAGAGTATAAAAATCAATACACGAACTTAGAATTTGTCCCGTGTCGGTTTTATGGAGTTTTGGGGATTTACAAGAAATCTGGAGCAACTTGGGATGTTTATAAAAAAAATCAAATAAGTACATTGACCTAGATAAACCACTAGAAGACCACCACCAGAATACGAGACCCAACCACCAAGTTAAAACTGGCGACGCAGGGTATTTTTGGATTCTCGCCGGCCAAAGGTAGGTGTCTGGTGTTGGGGTTTTGCCTGTAGCTCACTTACCTTATAACCTAGCTACTTTATTGTTAGTTTTGTCTTAAACTACCTGAGCTAGAATCTGGGAGCTTCTTGGAGTTGGTTGTGGTTATGTTTTCCGATATTTGGATTCTTGGTTTTGATATTTGAAATTGGATTTGGTCATTGGACGTTTGTACATCAACAATGAGGGTTATTTAGTTGTTCTTGCATGCGTAAGCTATAGGTTCTAACCTATAAGCAATTCGTATGCCGTATCGGTTTTCGGGCATTGAATTTAATAGCATTACGATGTTTTTGGTTGTAGGTAGCTTCGCGTAGACTTCCGAGACGACGAAGCACATCGACTTCGGCTAAGCGAGGAGATTTGCAGGTGAGTGGATTTATATTTATGGGGGAAGTCGGGTGGATGGCGTATAGCAACCCCGCAATTATAAAATGGAAACCGATATATAGAATATAGTCGGAGAATACTATACTAGGAACCTACGGATATGATCAAAGGTTTAATATGAGATGGTATGATACCTAAGGATGACTCGGTTTGATATATAAGAATATGAAATGAGGATGTGAATCGTGATATATATGTAATTGAAAAAGGACAAGTATGAGATTTATAGTGGCTGCAACGTTTTAAAAATTATTTAGAGTAATTATATGTTAATTAGTTTTATAACTCGTGTTTTCCGTAAAACCTAATTATAATTATTTTTCCACATAGATTATACCTATTTTAATTATGTAATGGCTTATGTATGGGTTTTTTATTAGTTACTTATTTAATTGCTAGTTTACTCAATTATTTTCCTTATTTATTAATTATTTTAAATATTATTTTAAACTTGCACTTACATACTAAATTAGTGTTAATTACAAGTTAATATGGGTTAATACATTTTTATGCACCATAATACAACTAAACACTTATTGTAACATGTTCTTTTCAAAAAAAAATTTAAGATGGTTCTAGGTTTATGTAGAAAAGATAAAGAGAAAAATAAAATAAAATAAAATGATGAGATAAAGAACATGGGAACATTAATGAGGTATGGGCATGTTTAATTGAGCATGGTGTGTGTGTGAAGGTATCTGATCAGTCGAAAATACTGCATTTTTAACACGGCAATTTCCCTATCATTTGCACTCATCTAGAGCTGTTCGGCATTCATATAGCACATTTTAGCAAAACAATCGTAAAATATCAGATTGCATGTGTTAGACTTTAAAACCAGCACTCTAAGGGAAATTGATTGTATTTCATGGCATCGCATCATTCTTTTATAGCGCAACTTGTGTTTCGAAGTCTGTGCAGGAAATTCCAAGAGAATGCCCAAATTTGTGGAACAAAGACTGTTAAAAAGACGCCAACTCAAGGATTTGAAATCTGGAAATGATCTAGAAGGAATTCAGGGATTCAACACATCAGGAAAATACCACTAAGTAAAGAAGAAGCTGTACACAAAATACCGTCAAGTGAAGCCATCACTTGGCCGCGGAACCGCGGCCGGAACCGGCTTGCGCCGCCGTTCCGCGGCGGCCTTGCCACGTCAGCCCCCCTTCTTCACTTCAGAACTCTTCTCTCTGGTCCTACACCTCAGCAAGACACTGCAATTTCCAGAAGACTCCTGAACATTCTGCCAGATCAGCAAAGGGTTCCTTGTACAAGCTAAACATTCCTAACTTCCAAAGCAAGCTTCACCCTAACTACCTTAAAAGCCTAGAACCTTCTCCCTAACCTCCTAGCTTAAGGTGGAAGCTAAACCCTAACTAACTAGTTCTAGAGGCTTCTACCTAACTAACTAGCTTACAAGGGAAGCTAACCTAATCCAAGCTTCTTAAGGAAGCTACTCATTCCTAAACTTATAAAAAAAGAACCCTAGGCCTCACTTGAAAGGGTTGTTCATCATTTGTTGATTGGTTGTTGATTGTTGAAATCCTATCACCTCTTCAACCCAACTCTTGCCACCTCCAAACCCTAACCCTAATCCAATCAAGAAACCAAATTCAAGATCATTTAAGTTCTAGCAAAGCAAGCCTTCAACCATCCTTTAGAAGCGAAGCCGGACTTCATCGGAGCATGAGATCCAAGCCGATCCGCGACTCAAGGAGCCAATGCAACGTTAGATTCGACAATCTTGTTCCTTCTCAAATTCTTATAGTCTTGAGCAATGTGTAACAAATTGTGGAATAAATAAAGGTGAAGATTCTTTTAACTTGCTTATATTTCAATTCAAGTATTATGATTTAACTTCGATTCTTGAATATATTCTTTGTGATGATGCTTGAATAAAACTCCGCTCATGGAGGAGTCGAGACGATCGGTAGAATGATGATGTTGATGAATCTTTAAACGTTTTCTTAAGTCCTATAACGATTGTAAATTATTGAAAATTGAATGATCGATGATCTAGATTGATGCGAAATGCGTTCTTGATTATTTTCATACGATCTAGAGATCGACGATCGATCATTCGATTTCCTAGAGGCTATCTTGTGAATATGATTCATCGAAAGGACAAAGGATAGGATGAGGAAACCCTAATTCTTCGCAAGATCCTTAATCCTCGATAAATCTACATCGATTTAGCATCAATTCGTTAATGGATAAGAAAAAGTAATTTCGAATCTTCTTCACATCTATGATCTAATCGACTCCTACGAGCTTTACTTCAAATCTTGAAGCTTAAATCGATTGGAATTATATCAATTCTTAATTCTTGATGTTTAACGCTTTCTTGATTCTTGATTAGATCTAGTTGATTCTTGATTAGATCTAGTTGATTCTTGAAATTCATTGATATAAATCTTGAATCGTTTGCTTTTCTTTTCTATTAAATTTTCAATTCAACACAAAACAAATACGAACGAATCGCACAATCCCTGTGGACGATCCGCACTTACTAACGCGCTACAATTCGACACCGTTATTGATTGCAGTCAAAATATTTTTGTTTGTGATTTCTATTCATTTTATAAACCGACACACAATGAAATAAAGATCAATCAGTAACCTTACCTCCCACCTCACTCTTATTCTCCCATTCTGGGCTGCAGCTTTCTCCCCCCCCCCCTCTTCTTTTTGTTCTCCACTTGCAATTTAATTCTATACCTCATTAAAAATCCACAAATCCAACACAAATTCCTATTAAAATAATCACAAAATTTTCTTTGCCTAAATTAAGCCTGGATCTTGATGCAAGTTAGCATTTTGGTGGTAAGGCTAGCAAGTTGGATCCTCCAAATTCTTTTAAGGTATAAAACCAAATCCTACTTTGTTTTGTTAATATTTGCTTTAAAATAATTTTAATTAGGTGTTAATATGGTTTTATTTGTAAGATTTGAGTTTTAAAGAGAAGGGTTTGGGTTAGAGTTAGGGTTTTTACCACTTAATTAAGTTAGTTAAGTATAATTTATTATCCAGTGGCTTTACAAATCTAATCCAGTTGATTACTTTGCTAAAGTGGTTTTTAATTACTTTAATTAAGAGTTCATGTAATTAAATTAATTATTAGTGTGCGTTTAAGTGAGATTATATTTAATTAAGTGTTGCATGGCTTGATTAGAATATTCATGTGTGATTTGTGGCTACTAGACTTGCTAATCCATCAAGTTTTGCACTAAATGGCTTAAGGTTTCTTACTAGGTTTTTAAAAGAAAAGGGTTTTGATTAAGTTTTAGGTTGTGATGATCTACGACCTATTTTCCTAAATTCTAGTGCGATGTGAATGCGTAATTAGCATGATTAAATTCAAGTTGTAGTGTTTGCTACGCATAGCAACCCCTAGTTGTGGTTTGTGGCGATGTCGCGTGCGCGTTTTGTGCACCGAGTACATGCTCGTCTTGATAGTACGCGTTGGTTATCTTGTATCGTTGTGTGTCCGCGTCTATTTAAATCTTTAATCTCATGTATATACTATTTGTGCGATTCTAGGATCGGTTGCGGAGGCGTCAGACGCGGCAAGGAAAGGAAATGCTGTGATTAGATCGGATTAGTCGAGGCATCCCGGTGAGTAGATGTACACATCTATAGGGGGATCGTCTGGATGGTGCAAGGCACCCGATAGTTAGGATTACTAGTAGTTTTTGTATTTATATGAGTAGTTTCCAAATCATTCATATCATGGCATTGCATTCTCTTACTTATGATATTGTTACCTAAGACACTTGCACCATTACCATTGGTTCATGCCGCACGTGCACTATTTATGCGAACACACACGCCATAGGTAATTGCTATGTCACGAACACTACAGAACTTACTTAAATCAGTATCTGACCATTTGCATCATATATGATATGTTTATTTCGTGGTTGTGATTCCGCCAATTGGCGAAGAGCTAGCTCCCGCTTGGGGATGCCTATATATATTCCTTGTATGGGGTTTTGAATAAAAAATGATAAGGAAGGTGTTGCCCAAATTTTTAAGGACGAAAATGTTTTCAACTTTAGTATATAACCACTTTTGTTTTCTCATAAATATTTATTTAAGGATTTAAAGAAAAACATGATTTCATTATACATTTATTTCAAAACCGCACCTCCACTATTTTCCGCAAAAAGGTTTAGATTTATGGGCTTCGGCTTACTTGAATTACGTTACGCCTTTAGACGTTGCGTGATTTAAGTGCCGGTCACGACCAAAATTCCGGGTCATGACAGTATGCTTTCATAGGCAATTTTCATTAAGTGCGCACACGTGAGTATCATGTGACGCGCATAGCCTTCAGAGGCAATTTTTATTAAGTGCGTACACGTGGGTATCACATGATGCACATTCAATCAGAGGCAATTTTTATTAAGTGCGTACACGTGGGTATCACGGTATGTGCATATCCCTGGGGGATTATTTTCCTAAGAGCAACAACTTTTATTCTTAAGCACGCATTGATTTGGGTGTGCACTTGTTTCTATCAGAAAGCATAAGCTTTTGTTAAGAAGCCATGGTTTCTGTTTTATCTTTTTATCTTATTTTCAGAGAAGTGAAAACCTTGATTCTCATCTATTTTCGAGTCAGGTATTCATGCGTTTTATATGCACGTCTTATTTTTATTTTTAGATCTTAGGATCAAGCTCTCACAAAATTACAGATTTTATAAACGAGGGATGAACCCTAAGATCATTTGATCTTTTAATAGTGAATCAGTAGATTCAAAAAGAAGCAGAGGCTTCTATATAAAAGCGAAAGCTTTTATATGGAGGAAAAGATAATTTTTTCTCTCTATTTCTACCTTGTGCAATTTTTGCTGATGAATGAGAAGTCTTGATATTTTTTCAAGCTTATGGGGAGATTTTCTGTCATCGATTTCTTCATATGAAGCTCCTATTTATATGAGAGAAGAAATTAGGATTTCTTTGGTTTGTTTTAGTTTGTTTCGATCTCAATTTGATTTTTAAAAAAATAATTGATTTATATCAATTAAGGGTGATATGCGCACCGTTGGATTTTTGATCCACGGATATTTTTTTTGAAGGTGTTTAACTAACAAAATATTTTTTTGTTAATTAGGAATTTTGATTGAATATTATTCTTGTCTCAGGAAGATCCCAAATTTTCTTTGTTTGTTATTCTTGGGACGTCTTTTAGGTTAAGTGCGCAGTGCGCATGTGCGTTTCACATGCATATAGAAAACATACGTGCACTTGTCATATGCGCACCAGCTTTGCGTGTGCCTGTGGCTAGTATGTGCGTGTGTGCTTTGCAAGCGCACATCGCACTTAATGACTTTTGTCAAGTCCGAGTGTCAATGATGCTCACATGTGCTACTCACGCGTTATCCATTAACTTTATACACGCACACATATAAGTGCACATGCCTTCAATATTATCTCTCCATAAAGTGTGCACATAAATGTAAGTGCGCAAACTAATGACTCATGATTTTCAGTGTTGTCAGCCTCTTTTTCAGCGCTTTCTTAGGTCAAAACTTGGGAATTTTTCCCACTTACACCACGAACCATATTTTTTGTGCTGAGATTTAAATGCTTCTCATTATTACTTGAAGAAGTGTTCATCTTCTCCTTCACTTTCACAGAAAAAAACCATTTTCATAGAGAAAGGATTATGGCTTATAATCACCCATAAGCTCCTCGACAGCCCTAGGAGGTGCCTATTGAAGAAATCATTTCTCATTTCACTGCACGCATAGTAAACCCTGGCCTCACGGATGCTCAGCGTGACGCCGTGATGTACGAGCTTATGGCTCGCATAGGATCTCCTCTTCCCATCGGCTCTATATGGCTTCGCATGATCTTTCTCGCCGTTCTTAATGACTTTCCTCCTTACCTGGTAGAGATGACTTTATCAATGCTCGATGCTGTGGAGGACAAGGTCGACTGCTTTCAGGAGGCGGGTCTGATATCGACGTCGTTAACGGACCGCTCCATCCACATGTTAAGTAGATACGGGCTCTGCAAGCTGTCATGTCTTTCTTTGCCGACGAACACTGTGCTGATAGGTGGGGAGTGACTTTTCCTAAGAATCGTCATTTTGTCATGGTTGAGAGGGCCAAGAGAGAGTTAAAGAATTTTGTATATTGTTTTACTAATCCCTGCAGTCCAGATCCCATGTTTGGTAATTTTTTCCTCATAGAATAAAATGTTTATTTAAATGCATGTTTTTATTGTTGTCTAATGAATATTTCACCTCCAACAAATGTCTTTCCACCGACTGCTCATTTAAACATATGCACATCTTGCATGTGCACATGTGCTTTGCACGTGCATATGTCAAGCATATGCACATGTGCTTTGTGCATGCAATTTGCACATAGGAATTTCTGCTAAGTGCGGACGCAAATGATGCGCACGTATGCTGCGAACGTATCATGCACTAACTTTCACACAAGCACATATCAGTGTGTAATTTTCAACATTATTTCTCACTCAAGTGCGCACATATATATAAGCGAGCACTTAAACAGGTGTGAACAATACCTGCTAACAACTCCCACTGCATGTGCAATATCAGGTCTCATACTCATCATCGCATACATAAAACTCCCCTCGCAAATGCATAAGGCGCGCTTTCTATCTCATCTTTCTGCTCTTGAGTTGTTAGGCACAACTCTTTGTTGAGTTTGAAATGTTTCGTTAAGGGTGTACTCACCGGCTTTGACTTGGCCATGTTGAACCACTTCAAAACCTTCTCGATGTAGCCCCTTTGCAATAACCACACCTTCCGCTGCTTCCTATCTCTAACGATCTTCATGCCTAAGATTTGCTTTGCCGTTTCTAAATCCTTCATGGAGAATTTTTTAGCCATCGTCTTCTTCAGATTTTGAATCTTCTCGAAATTCGGACCCGCTACTAGCATATCATCCACGTATAGTGATAAAATGATGTAGTCGCCGTATTTAAAACTCTGAATGTAGATGCAGTGATCGGATTCACATCTCACAAATCCCGTCTCTAACATGAACTGATTGACTTTGAGATACCACTGCCTGGAAATTTGCTTGAGTCCATACATGCTCTTTCACAGTTTACACACCATAGTTTCTTTCCACTTCACTTCGTATCCCGGTGGCTGCATCATATAGATCTCCTCTTCCAAGTCTTCATGAAGGAACACAGTCTCGACATCCAGATGCTCTAAGTGCAAGTCCTCCACCACCATGATACTAAAAATCACCCGAATAGTTATCATCTTTATAGCTAGGGAAAATATTTCTTGATAGTTAATACCCTACTTTTGTGCGTATCCCTTGAGTAGCAAATGAGCCTTGTACCACTTCACACCATCAGCCCCATCTTCAATCCTGTACATCCATATGTTTAGCAACGCCTTTCGACCCTTGGGTAGCTTTACTAGATCCTACGTATGGTTCTTCTTCAAAGAATCCATCTCCTCATTCATAGCTTACTCCCACTGCTTTCTAGCATCGTCGCTTGTTGCATCTTCATGGGATTCAGCCTCACCCAAATCTGTGTACAAAACGTAGTTGGTAACAAGTCTATCAGGTAGCGTCCTCTCTTGTGTAGATCTCCTCAAAACGGATACATCTAGTTACTGAACATGGCCACCTTCCCGTTCTTGAACCTGATCCTGCACTATAGCTTCCTCCACGTTCTGATCTCCACCTGTATGTACCTGAATGCTCTATTGAGTTCTGTCTAACTCGACAAACTCTGATACTGCACCTTCTTTGACATGCTTCTCTTCTTTATACAAATGTTTCTCATCAAAGACGACATTCCAGCTTCGTATTACCTTTTTACTTGCATAATCCCACAGCCGATATCTGAACTCGTCTCTACCATAACCGATGAAAGCACACTTCTTAAACTTTGAGTCAAGCTTACTCATTTCTTTCTTATCAATCAAAGAATATACAATGCAACCAAAAAATTTAATGTGTGTATAACTAACTGGTTTACCTGACCAATTTTCTTCCGAAATACCTCCATCGAGCGCACTCGCCAGGCTTCTATTGATCAGATACACAACAACATTGAAAGTTGCTGCCCATAGGAACTTTGGCATGTCTGGATCCAAGGTCATACTCTGTACTCGCTGTAGAATTATCATGTTCATCCTTTCATCGATGCCATTCAGCTATAGCATCCCCGGTATTGTCTTCAGCCAACGAATACCCTTCTGCGAACAAAACACCTCGAACTCCTGTGTGCAGTATTCCCCTCCATTATTGGACTTAAGGCATTTTACCTTAGCTCCTATTTGGTTCTTCACCTGCGCAATCCAGTGATTGAAGATACCAAACACATCGGACTTCTTCATTGCATACACCCAAGTCTTCCGGCTTGCATCGTCGATGAACGTTATGAAGTACCGATTCCTGCATAAGACTCCACCGAGGCCGGACCCCATACGTTCGTATGCATCATCTCCATCTTCTTGGTCTTCTTAGCAACACCTCTAATTTAAAATCTGCAGGGTTGCCTAACACGACAACAAGGTTTCGGGAGGCATCGTCCATGCCAAATTAAAATTTTAGTCGTTCCAGCTAACCCTAACCCTAGAATCGTATACTAGAAAAAGCGGCGAATCGAAAATGCAAATACTTTGCGACTAAAGTGAACAAGGAATACAACCTTTGTAGACCGGTCCTTCACTTCAATAGCTCCATGTAGTAGTCCCTTCGCTGCGATCATGAACTCCCGACTCTTGAGAGGCTCCCATGAAGAAATGAACAAACTTGCATCGAAGTCTTCGAGGCCGAAGATGATCTACGTCGAGGAGACACTAACCCAAGCTACCCCTTCACTAATTATGGAATTAGTGAAGCAAACACGCTATACTAAATGGAAAGTAGTAGAGGATGATGAAGTAGGAATTTAGCTCGTTTTGGTTTTATTTTTCTCACAATATTTTCTCACTCACAAAAAGCTAGCAAGCTTTTTTCATGAAGAAGATGAAGAAAAATCATCAAGAGAGAATGAACTCATGAGGTGAGAATATGAACCATGGGTGAGTTAGTTTCATACACTAACTCATGTAGAGACTTAGCTAGGGTTAGTATAATGGTTGGGTTGACAAATATCTACAAGTGAAACAAAAAGAGAAGACTTTGGTCAATGCATCCAGAAGCTTCTACAAGCTTGTAGCCTTGCCAAATATGCATCCAATTTTTGAATTACTTAGATAATTATAAATCCTAGATTATATCAAGCATGGTATAAGTCTCATACACCCATGCATCATGTATCATCAAGTATGACACAAATCTTTGTACATTAATATATATCACATATATACACATGCACACAAGTGAGAAAAAGAAATCATAAGTGAGCAAATATTAATTAATGTAATGTAATATATCAAATATATAATTATACATTAAATTATCAAATCAACACTTGATTTAATAATCCGTCTATATCACATATAACCGACTAATATCAAATGTATCATTTTATCGAATCAACACTTGATCTGATAACCCGGCTATATCATATATAACCAATCGATACATAAATCGCGAGAATAGAATACAGTATCACATACTCGCATTAATCTCAGTCCTGCACATATCACATATGTGCTCCTACTCCATTTCGCTTGAACCAGGAAATCTCTGTGTAGGACTCTAAAGACTCATCAATACGCCTGCAGTAGGTGATCATCATATCAAACACCCACAAGCCGCAAGCGGTCTGCTAAACGTAACGGCCACCTGGGTATTGAGCGATCAGAAGATCAACAAGCAAGCCTGCTCATACTCCTGCGAATCCAATCAGAAACACTACTGTACAGTCCGGTTTCTTCGTCTGATATGTCGCATATCTCGTCTTGGAGTGGTAAACGTCAGACCCAGTAACTCGATAAGTCGTGCCGATATAAGGCTCATAACGGGTCGAGAAACTACTGATGACATTTACCGGTATATCTCTGAATCAGCCCTGGCCAGGGACATCCTATTATAGCCAATCCAGCATAGTGCAACATCAACCCCCAATACCGGGAGAGACGAAACCCCTCCTATATCTCATTGCCTCCATGTGACTCAGGACTGTACCTAAAAGCCACCATTTTGTACGTTCTCTTGAACTTGGTAAGGTGGAAATCAAAGCACAGTGGGAATCACACAAGACTCTATGACGATCTCGGGTCTACAGACTAACCTGTACTAGTGTCATCAGAGAACTGCTATCTGACGATAGGTATAATACCATCTAGGAGTTCTCGGCGAGTCCGTTCAGTGTACCCAGTCTCCACTGAGCACCCGTATACTATCTCTGATGTCAAACACCAATGATATGGGATCATCCATCGCCCATCTATATGGGTCGAAAAGCTATACGCTAGTCTACTCTGGTATATCGATGCCTTGTCTCGATACACCCACGATTAGGAACATTTGAAAGATGTACTTACCAACTACTCTGTCCCCAATAGTATGATCTGCACCATAATCCTGGTAGTCCAGTACTAATCCTAAGGGCTTTTACCAACATGTAATAGAGAGACTATAAGTGCACATGTTAAGATAAAGAACAACCTGATAGCATACTATCATGTCGAGCAAAAAAGTTCTTCCTATATATGTCCAAGCATCCAGTACAATATACATCATATGTACAGTAATGGCCTCTAGGGCATACATATAACTAACAAAATCTAAGCGCACTTTGCTTCCCGCAAACACAACTCTCACAAAGCCCCAACTCCACCTTTTGCAGCCCCGAAAGAGACCCCTCTACCCTAAAGAATTTTCATCTTCTTCTCGCTGATGTTCCCCAAACGTTTGTACCACAACGAAGTCTCCGAATTTACCTCCGAACCCGTCGCTAATGCAATCGATCCTCCACTGCTCCCACTGAATGAGTACAATGAACCGCTCAACTTGCCCCTCACGCCCACTAACGATCCTTTGGAAATCTTCCATTGAGAATTCCAAACATCATAATATATATCCTTCGTTGTCAAGATGAATTATGGAAATAAGAGATTTCTTCATATTTGGAATATGTCTTGCGCTCTTCAGCTTTAATTGACCTCCTCCTACTGGTTGCAAGATGATCATCTTTTTGTCAACGATCTTATACAGCTGACTATTTTCCACAGTCACATGTCCAAGATCGTCTTGAACATACTCGCTGAAGTGATGCCGGCTCGAAGTGCAATGAAAAGAAGCTTCCAAATCTAGGAACCAAGTATCCGCATTTGTGCTCTCGTGCGCCGATACACAAAGCCCTTGTTCGTTTTGTTCTTGTGTAGACACCACATTCGCTTCCTTTCCATCCGCCTTCTTATTTGAGCTTTTCTTTAGAGATTTGCAGTCACTTTTCCTGTGACCCTTCTCCCATAATTCCAACACGTGCATTGGATTTTTTCTTAAGATTTTCCTCGGCTTTTAGACTTTCCCTTCTTCCATTTTCCCTTTTCCATCGTCCTACAACGATTCTAAACTATAAGCGCAGAAGTTCCAAAACTCCCACTAACAGCTTTTCTCTTCATCTCGTCGCTTAATATGCTACTCACAACATCATTAAAAGTAAGAGTCCCTGAGATAGAGTTGCTAACCGCCATCATGAGCTTTTCCCAACTTTCTGGAAATGAACAGAGAAATAGCAGGGCTCGAATCTCATCTTCTAACATATTGAAACGGATTCTAATGGACTCATCACATTGTTGAAATTGTTCAACTATTCTGTTACCAAACCATTTTCTGCCATCTTTATGTTGAAAGCTTCTTCATCAGGAACATTTTATTTGATGTAGAAGGCTTCTCATACAACTTGACTAATGCCGTCATTAGCCCCATGGTTGTCTTCTCCTTCGAGATATTAAAGCCTGCTTGCAGAGTCAACGACAACCTAATTGTCGCCAAGGCTAATCTATCCAAAATGTTCCATGCCTCATTGGCCATTTTCTCGGGCTTCTCGCCTATCAGCAGAAGATACAGATCCTTTTGATATAGGTAATCTTCCATATGCATGCGCCACCTATTTGATATGTATGCCCTAGAGGCCATTATTGTATATATATATAGTGTATGCTTGGACATATGTATATACATGACAGACTTTCTCGATATGATAGTATACTATTTAGTTTGTCTTTATCTTAACATGTGTATATGTTTTACTTGTTATTATGTATCGTTAAGACATGTTGATAAAGCCCATAGGATTATTGCTTGACTACCAGTGTTATGATGGCGATCATACTTGTGGGGACAGGGTAGTCCATAAGCACATCCTTAAATATCCTAAGTCGTAGGAGTATCGAGACTGGGCATTGATACTCCAAAATAGACTTGTGTATACGTTTCTAGACCCCGATGAGGGACGGTGGTTGGTCCCATAGCCATTGGTGTGATGCACCTAAGATTGTATACAGGTGCTCACTGTATGTGAGAACACCGGACGGACTCACCGAGACTTCTAGATGGTATTATATCTATCGTCAGATAGCAGTTCTCAGGTGACATGAGTACAATGTAGTCTTTAGACCTGAAATCGTCATTTGTCTCGTGTGAGCTCCCACTGTACTTAGATTACTACCCTACCACGGCTCTATTGAGGCGTGAAAACATGTTTAGTTGGGTATAGTCCCGAGCCACATGGAGGCAGTGAGAGATCGGTAGGGATTCGTTTCTCCCGGTATAGGGAGTCGATATCGCGCTGTGTTCAGTTGACCAGCACTATAAGACCTTGGCAAAGGCAAATGAGATTTACTGATGTTAGATCAGTAGTTTCTCGGATTGGTCCTGAACCACATTGGCATGACTTGTCAGATTATTAGGGGCCTGACGTTATCCACCCCTTAGACTCGGTATGCGATACTCTAAGACGAAGAGACTGGACTGTATGGAAGTTATCATAGATAGGTTTAGTAGGTGTTCAGACGAGCTTGAAGGCCAGTCATCCTTAGTCCTAGATGGTCCACCCGAGAATTGTAATCCAATCTCTAACTTCACCAAGTGAAATAACTAAAACCCTATCTTCCTAATTTAGGGTGTTAGAAATGTAGAGAATGTTTGTTTAATTAATCTATCTCTAATTCCTCTTGATTCTCAACTCTTGAGAGTGTAGAGGAAGAAGAAGAAGGAGCTCTTGAGAGGAGAGAGAAGGCTCACATAAGAATAAGAAAAGATATGAGAGGAATTTGCTATATCCTTCCTTTTTCCAAAAATCATTTACTATAAAATATAGTTGCCATACTTTGATAGTAAACACAAATGAATAAAGAAATGAAATAGACATCCTTCTCACTATTCCTTTATGCTACATAACCCATCCATCTCATTTCTAATTTTCTAAAAATAGAAAATCCTAAAATGAGGTGTCCTTCTCTAAAAGTAATCTTGTATAAATACAAGAATACAATACCGTTATACATGCCCATATTCATACCAAAATACGAATACCAAGAGATAGAAAAATACAACAAACATAATACTAAAATATTATTAAATCAATATTTTATTTAATAATCCGGCTTAATCCTAAACCCGCTAGTATTAACCTTCCGATTTAAATCCGTGTAGCCAGTGCACATATTTAATCGAACCCTGCACATATAAAGCCTCTACATCGTTTCACCTAAACCAGGGAAACCCTCTATGTGGGACTCTAAAAACTCAACAATGTGCTGGTAGCGAGTTACTGGATAAATTCATAACCACAAGAACGTATGTCATGCCCCACTTTCCAGTAGACGGAAATGATGATGTGGCAAGCCCACAACATATTTATTCAGAGAAGGTCATTCCCTAAATAAATATAGTAAGCGTATTGAAAAAATAATACACAATACAAAATGGAGACTATACAATTTTTCAACAAACATTTTTATTTACATTCAAACTTGAAATTTTTATAGATACATGAATTCAATGGATAAAGTAAATACAATAAAAGAAAATGTCTAAACAGGTGGCATACATAAGCTGAAAGAAAAAGGAAGTGAAGCTAATCCTGAGTAGCTATCTGGTCGTAATCCTCCTCTGTAGCGTCCCTTTCCTTCGTCTCGACCGTATCTAACGATTATTCCAAGAAAACAAAAATGAATGGAATGACCGTCAGCGAACTAGCACTCGGTAAGTCCCAAAGGTAGAGTAAGAGTAAAAAGTGACAAGTATATAAAGAAATAATGTAAATGACCAGTAAAAATGTATAGCTCTGAATATGGGTATATGTATCTATAAGTTTCTATATGGTAATTATGTTAAGTTCTAAGTATTAATGTCGACACAACCGTAGAAGTATTCATGAGCTCAAGAGTGGGACCCCAGGAGTAAGGAAACACAGGCCCATTTCATGTGTTAGAATCGGGACTCCAAGCTGTGAAGGAGTCGACCCGACTGAGATTCGAGTAAATAGAAAAAAAGATTAATACGGGACTCCTGAAGCTCCGTTGGATTCATATAAGAAACTATCCCAAACACCCCGAGTATTATATATATTATAACTGTAAGATATCCTTAGTTAATTTGATTGGTTGATTATAACATGTCTTGATCGAAACCATAGATTGCAAAAGTTGAAGAATGAAGTCGAATAAGTCGAGTAGAATGCGAGTCATGTCAATTGCAATCTTGGGTCGAGTAGATTGATTTCGAGTTCACGTTCAAGTTTAGGTTCGAGTTTGATTAGAGTTCGAGTTTAAATTCAAGTTTGGATTCGAGTTTGTATTCGAGTTATAGACATTTTTTGTAAAAAGATTTAACGGTTGAAATTCTTAAGTTCGGGAATAATCGGACAACTGCTGCATATGGACGGCAGGATTTGTGTCTTTTTCCAAGACAATTGCTATTTGATAACTCCGTTAATTTGTCTAACGTGAATAGGCAAGCACTCACTTTCTCCGGCTCCCTTGGGCTCACGAGAAATGATACCACTTAAAGTTATATTAATCTAGAGTTTTTAAAGATTTATTATTATTATTTACATTGTATTTACATTGTTTTCATTCCCGAGGGGTTTTATGAAAAATACTTTAATATTGTTTAAAAATAAAACTGGAGGGTGATTTATATTATTAAGAGTTTTTATGAACATGTATTCTAATTTTAGTGGTATTTTAGTGATGAAAGCTAGTTTTTAAAAATTTATGATATTTTTATGAAAACTACTACTTTTGGAACTTGTTGGTATTTTATTAAAAAATTAATCTTTCATTTAAAAATATTTTTTTCACAATTTGTTTTATTGAAAATATGGTTCCATAATTTTATATAATTTCCAAAATTTAATTTGTTTTTAATAAGTCGTATTCTTTTAAATTGTATTTTTATTTTCTTTTGAGATCGAATTCTCCGTGAGAAGTTCTGTATCTCACTCTACTATCCCAAGGACATGCGATAACCCGCACCATCCATAAATGGGTTCTCCTAAAAGGGTGATAGAGGCATAATTGTAAAGGATTTTAAAATAACGATTAAAAACATATTTCTATAAAGTGATAGTATTTTATTGAAAATTGTTTCATTTAGATGAAAAATTCTAACCAAATATCGTGCTATGAATCAAAAGTGTACGTGTGGAGTAGGTCGTTACCCCGTGAATGTTCTATAGGTATGTATGACTAATTATCAAATAAAGGGTTATAGATAAAGTTCATGGTATTTTGATGAAAATTTTGTTGTATGATTTATTTAGCCCAAATTTTTTAACAATTCAAAAGTAATTTAGATGAATAATTTTGAAGTGATGTTTAGAAATGTTAGGGTGGAATTTTAACATTGTAAAAGTGACAAAACTTATTAAAAGAATCTTTACCTAAACTAACTCCATTTTAGTCGAATAGTTTTTTAGAAATACGTTTTGAGATGAATCGGTAGAGAAAGAAGGGGCTTACTAGTTATGTAGCCCTGAGAATAGAGTAAGAAAGAGAGAAAGTGTTCATGGCATCGTCGGAAAAGCACCGGTTGTCGAAATTAAATCGCTACTCCTCTTGGCTTGCTTAATTCTATTTTGTACTTAAAGAATTTTGATGGAGATTTTCAGAATGGTGAGAGCTAGAGGATGGGATGTATTTATAGTGTAGGGATGAGGGTGTGTGAGTTAAAGATTTGAAATTAAAATAGGATTAAAGGTGGAAATGAAGGATCTCTGTTTAAATTCAGGGAAATCAAATAGTACAGGAGAGTATAGGGGAGTCAAAGGGAGGCGAGAGCGAAATACGGAGGCGTTTGGCCTCATCCTAGCCGCCGGTAGCGGCCAAAGGGGCAATTCCGGCGGTTGGATTTGTGCCATGTGGCTCGAGATTTTTGGCATGGGTATTATTCTGTGTTAACTCCTCATTTATCCCGTTTGATTTTTTTTTAAATTTTTCAATTTTCCGTGTCTTGCACATGCAACTCTTGGGCTTCCGAAGAGTTAAAAAGAAAAATATTAAAAATAATTGGGACTGATGGAATTCAAACACACAGGCAATGTCATAGTTGTGCAGAGGTTTTACCAGAGAGCTACAAATTGTTACTTTCTTTTATTGAAAAAAATAACTTATAACTCCTAACCAGGCTGAAACACCCCTTCTATATATTAAACAAGTTGATTTTGTATAAGGATTTCGGAGTCGTTACAATGTCAATGACACTAGTTGTACGTAAAGACTACCCAGGTATGTGTCGGAAGGAAGACCGACAAGCAAACGCATCTGAACCCTTACTGGGCCTATTTGTGGCAATCTCCATACAGTCCGGTCTTTTCGTTTAAGAATATAGCATACTGGACTAGGGTGTTGATGTTGGGATTCCTTAGCACCCTACTGGGTTTTCAAGCCATCAAGCATGCCAATTTCAAAAATTCTAAGGTGCTAATGAACCCTAATCTAGGATCTAGCTAGAGTAAATAGAAGAAATAACATGTAATCAACCATTACACTAAGTGAATGAGGAATACAACCTTTGTAGACCGGTCCTTCACTTCTAAAGCTCCGTGTAGTAGTCCCTTCGCTGCAATCGAAGATCTCCCGAACTCTAGTATGGGTTCCCTTAGAGAAATGAACAAGCTTGCTCAAAGTCTTCGAGGCCGAAGAGATCTACGTCGAGGAGACACAAACCCAGGCTACCTCTTCACTAAGTCAAGAACTTTGTGAAGAGTACACCCTTTACTACCCAAGAAAGTGTATAGGATGATGAAGTAGGAAGTGGGCTCACTTTAGATTTTATTTTCTCACAATATTTTCTCTCTTTAGAAAACCCTAGCAAGCTTTTTGCTCAAGGAAGAAGAAGATGAGCAAAAGAAATGAGAATGAACTAAATGAGGTGAGAGAGAGAACCATGGGTGAGTTTGTATCATATACTAACTCATGTAGAGACATAACCATGGCTAAATTATAATGATTAGGTTAATAAATATCTTAAGTAAAACAAAATTAGTGGACTAAGTCAATACATCCACAAGCTTCATGCATGTGAGCTATTATCCACTAATTTGGAATTACTTTAAATACTAAAACCCAACATTATAATCAGTATGATGTAAGTCTCATACACCCATATAGTGTGTATCAACAACCATGATACAAAATAAAACACAATTAATATATATCACATATATATTAAATGTGCACATGTGAGAATAATAAATGCATAAGTGAGCTAATATTAGTTAATGTAAACTAGTATATCAAATATATAATTATACACTAAATTATCAAATCAACACTTGATTTAATAATCCGGCTATATCACATATAACCGACCAATATTAAATATACCAACTTATCGAATCAACACTTGATTCGATAACCCGGCTATATCACATATAACCGTCCGATACAAATATCACGAGAATAGAATACGATATCACATACTTGCATTATTCTCGGTCCCACACATTGATATATATGCTCCTACTTCGTTTCGCCTGAGCCAGGAAACCTCTGTGTAAGACTCTAAAGACTCGTCAATACGCCGGCAGTAGGTGATGATCATATCAAACACCCACAAGCCGCAAGAGGCGTGCTAAACGTAATGGCCACTTGGGTATTGAACGATCAGAAGATCAACAAGCAAGCCTGCTCATACTCCTGTGAATCCAATCAGTAACACATACCCTACAGTCTGGTATCTTCGTCTGATATGTTGCATATCTTCTCTAGGGGTGGTAAACGTCAGACCCCAGTAACTCGATAAGTCGTGCCGATGTCACGCTTATAACAGGTCGAGAAACTACTGGTAACAATTACCAGCAAATCTCAGAATCAGCCCTGGCCAGGGACTTCATGTTATAGCCAATCGAGCACAGCGCAACATCAACTCCCAATACCGGGAGAGACGAATCCCCTCCTATCACTCATTGCCTCCATGTGACTCGGGACTGTACCCAAAAACCACCATTTTGTACGTTCTCATGAACGTGGTAATGTGGAAATCAAAGCACAGTGGGAATCACATAAGACTCTATGACGATCTCGGGTCGACAGATTAACCTGTACCAGTGTCACCCGAGAACAGCCATCTGGCGTGAGGTATAATACCATCTGGGAGTTTTTGGCGAGTCCGTCCAGTGTACCCAGTCTCCACTGAGCACCTGTATATCATCTCTAATATCAAACACCAATGGATATGGGATCATCCATCGCCCATCTACATGGGTCGAGAAGGTATACGCTAGTCTACTTTGGTATATCGACGCCCCCTCTCGATACACCCACGACTAGGGACATTAAAGGATGTACATACAGACTACCTTTGTCCCATTAGTATGATCTCCATCATAATCTAGGTAGTCAAGTACGCATCCTAAGGGCTTTACCAACATGTAACAGAGAGACAATCAGTGCACATGTTAAGATAAAGAGCAACCAGATAGCGTACTATCATGTCGAGCAAGAAATTCCTCCCTATATATGTCCCAGCATCCACTATAATATACATCTCATGTACAATAATGGCCTCTAGGGCATAAATATAACTAAAAATCTCCCACTTACACTAGGGCCATTATATAGCAGTGGTTGAAGTATCTCATACTCAACCATCCCATAAAAGTCTTTCTCTGGGAAAAGGCTTTTGTGAGTTGATCCGCCGTGTTGTCCTCTGAGTCTACTCTCCTAAGCTCGATCTCCCTGGAGATCAACCATCTCCATGATCAGGTGATACTGCCTTAGAATATGTCTGGATCACTGATGGGACAGGGGTTCCTAGGCCTAAGCCACAACTCCATTGTCATACAATGGTAGGAACGAAGTTCATCTCATGAACTAATATAGACCCAGACTTCCTCTTTGGTAGCATCTTAGGTAGTGATGTATTCAGCCTTTATCGTCTAGTTTGCCACGGTATCTAGCTTAGAACTCTTCCAACATACCGTCCCTCCACTGAGGGTAAAGACAATGCCTGTGACTGACATTCAGTCGATCTTACTACCCTGGAAGCTATCCAGTGATTCTCCCCAGGATCGATTGATACCATCTCACTACACCTAGTGAGATTCCTAACATCCACTTAGATCTATCTCATAGATCAAAAACTCAGGATTTAGGAGGTATCACCTTGATCCTATATGGATAATCCTTGTGATAAGAGGAGATTGACCGAGCGTAACATAGGAAACACCTTTCCTATCAAGAGTATGTCATCCACGTACTTTACGAGGAAGACCAACTTATTCTCTACTACCTTTTTGTATATACAAGGTTCATCTACCATTTTGATGAAGTCAAACACTTTGACTACCACATCAAAACAGATGTTCCAACTCCGCGATGTCTGCTTTGACCCGTAAAGAAACTTGCACACGTTTTCGCTGCTCCCACTGTCTACGAAACCCTCTGGCTGTGTACTTATAGACGCTTTCTTCTAAATCACTATTTAGAATAGCAGTCATGACACCCAACCACCCGATATCGTAGTCATGGTATGTAGCAATGGCAAGTAGGATCCGGATGGACTTAAGCATAGCTTCAGGAGAAAAGGTTTTATCATAATCCACACCTGGTCAATGACGAAAACCTTTTACAACTAGTCTAGCTTTGAAAGCCTCAACTCTTCCATGTACACCAAGTAATCATCTCAAGATATACTTGCTCCTGATGGGGATTTAACCCTTCAGATATAGCAATCAAAGTCCATACTTTGTTGGTGTATATGGATTCCATCTCAGATCGCTTAGCATCCAGCCATTCTTATAGAGCCCCCACTCTTGATGGCCTGCTCGAAACTAGTTGGGTGATCATCTCATGATGCAATCCTCGCTCCCACTGTCATAAAGAAAATCGAAGTATCTCTCAGGCGGATGAGGAACCCTACCAGATCGGCGAAGAGGCTGAGATTCATCAGGAGCTATTGAATCCTCTGGTTCTACCAAATCGTCAGCTGTAGTTTGTATAGCTGGAACTCCTTCCAGTTCTATTTCATGACCACTAATTTCTTCACAAGAAATTCCCTTTCCAAAAGGTGGCATGCTGAGAAACAAAACACATTTTGCTCCTCAGTGTGGTAGAAAATATTCCCTTGCGAATGCTTGGGATATCCAACAAACTTTCACAGAACCGACCTTGCCTTGAGCTTGTCCGGATTTTACTTTTAGACATAGGCCGGACAACCCCAAATCATAACTTACTTAAGACATGGGCTCTTCCTATACCATATCTCATATGGAGTGGTAGTCACCTGATTTGGTTGGAACCCTATTTAATAGGTATGCAACTTCTCAAGTGCATAACTCCCTAAAAGGAATAGGCTACTCAGTAGTACTCATCATAGAGCGCACCATATCTAATAGGGTATGATTGCCCCGCCCCGATACACCGTTGTGCTGTGGTATATACGGAGGAGTAATGCTGAGAGAGAATCTCATTCTCCTTTTGAATAGTCCAGGAACTCCGTGCTCAAGTATTCTCCTTCCTGATCACATCAAAGAACAAAATACTTATACCCGTTTTGGTTCTCTACTTCTAATTTATATTCTTTAAATTTCTTAAAATCTTCAGACTTGTGTTTCAACATGAACATATGTCCGAATCTTGAGAGATCACTAGTGAATGTAATGAAGTATAAAGAACCGGTCCTGGCATGTGTAGACAGGGGACCTATATACATCATCATGTATCATTCCCAAGAGTTCACTAACTCTTTCTCTATTTCTAATAAACGGAGCTATGGTCATCTTATCTTTGTGATATGACTGGCAAGTTTCACAAGATGTAAATTCAAACTGATTTAAATATACATCTTAATGTAACTTAGCTAGTCGGGTCGCATTGATATGACCTAGTCTATAATGCCTCAAGAAGGATTCGTTCATTTCCGAACTCTTCCCCTTGTATGTGTTCTGTACGTTAAGAACTGTAGTTTGATTTAGAATGTATATGCTTTTAGATAACGTGCGCGAACCTATCAACTCTTGATATAGGAAATGTTCAAAATATTATCCAACAATACAAAATTATATCCATCTTTAGTAAATAAAGAGACTGATATAATGTTGCATATCAAGTTCGGTATCTAATAACATTCGTTCAGAATCAATGTATTTAGTAATACAGGGTGATAACAGCCAACACTTTGGCTGCAACAATTGCACTGTTTCCAATTCTTGAAACTTTATCACCCGTTCTCAGTTCTCTACCTATTTGTAGCCCATGTAACAGATTACATATGTGGGATCCTAATCCGGTATCACATACCCAGGACGAAGATGATACTGAAAAACAGTTCTCGGTAATGAACACACCCGAAGAAGATGCATCATTATGTACTTTCTTCGTTTGGGCGGCACGGGAATTCTGGTAATACTCTTTTTTCTTCTCGGTCTTATAACAATTATAAGTTGAAGCGGGAGCAACGTTCCCCAGCACAGTATAACAAGCGGGTTCGGTCAATACATCCATATTATTATCCTTATTAAAGTGTGACATGGTCACTACCTGGAGAGAGAGAGAAGAAAACACTCTGCGTTTGCTCTTGCAAGATTAGATTGGTTATGTTTTATCTAATCTGGATGACTCCCATTGTTTTTATCAAATCTTCCTTCAAAACCTAAAAGGAAAGACTAGCCAGGATTAATTACACCCTATAAGTTCGCCAATCTTTCAGCCAGGCCAGTGCCGGTACTTTGAGGGAGGTTCCCCGTGCTTTCGCACGGACCTAATTAAAATAAACCTCGTTTTCCCAGGGGCGTAACCCCGTTGACACCTTTCTAAACACCGACTTGATCGGCTAATTGTAATGTGTAAAATTCTTCCAGGAGTAACTCTTACTCAGTGGGTATCGGGATCCAACTATCTCATAGAATGTATGCAATCTCATTGCAAATTTCAACACTTGAAATTCCCGATAATGTTTTGCCCCTATCAGTTATATGACCTTAACATAGTCAACAAATCATAAGTGCTAGTCAAGTTCAACCTGTACATTTCTTGATTGAATTAAACCCACCCACACGACCCTTAAAATAGTCAACAAAGTCGCACGACTACCCTAATCCAATCGCATCTCACACTAAAGAAGATAACCACTGATTAGCTACCGCACACTACGCCTTAACATAGTCAACAAACGTAGCACAAATACTAACTAGTACTTATCTGAAATGACGGAGGGCTACGACAGGTTTTTAAGAAAACCTTTTGCGTAATGAACTTGATATCGTTGTATAATCGAGTGATTTTGAAAATGAGTGTTATTTAGGCTTTTACTAGTTTTGCTAAAGAGCTCACTCCCGGTGAAGGGATCTTGGCTCTTTCCTTATCAAATAAGGTGCAGGATATTTCACAAATACCACTATGCAAAGCAAAAAATATAAAACCAATTAAAAAACAAACCGAGTTTGTAGCATCTGCTAGTTTCTCTAAAGAGGTCACTCCCGGTGAAGAGATCTCGGCTCTTTCCTTATCGAATAAGGTGCTGGATATTCTACAAGGAATACCGCTATGCAAAACAAGAACTAGAGCTACCAGTTTTTAAAACAAGTTTCTACAATATTTTTAGGTTTATTTTCTTTCATTAATCTCATTAATGAAGCCTCATCATTTAAGTTACCTAAGCATCACAGATAAATACAACGTACGCTTATGCCATCCGTATTTGCCTCGATGTCCCGTCATGCACCGTTAGGTTAGGTAACTAACGACAGAGCGGGGCAGGGATAGCGTGGGTGTAAAACATAAGCAACGTCTATATAATATATCATATATGCTATATACAGTATCTATCTCAACAAATCAAATGATCACATCACAGATATCGCGGCAGAGATAACAACATATAAAATATTGGATATACTAGGATTTCCAGGTTTTATATTAAGCCTGTATAAAACATGGATTCCACGGTCACGATGAATAGCCAAACCCACATCTCTAGACCCCTACGAGAGAAGCAAGCAACCCTACATAAGCAACGTCTATATAATATATCATATATGCTATATACAGTATCTATCTCAACAAATCAAATGATCACATCACAGATATCGCAGCAGAAATAACAACATATAAAATATTGGATATACTAGGATTTCCAGGTTTTATATTAAGCCTGTATAAAACACGGATTCCACGGTCACGATGAATAGCCAAACCTACATCTCTAGACCCCTACGAGAGAAGCAAGCAACCGTACCAATTATAGAGTTAGGAGACCCGGTCTCGACGCCTCGAGATGGTCTCCTACTGGACTCCAGAACCTGGTTACTTGAGCTCACCTCCTTGGGTCTATCCTAATGCAGAAAAGTAAATAATATACATCAACGGTGACATCTTCCTCAACCCAGAAGTTCCCCAATAAAAGAATATTACATACAGGTTATTACATGAATGAAAATGAAAAACTCTCATCTCACATAAAAAAACCCCGGCTATTCAAACACGACGATCCAATATAACATATCCCAGCAACACATAACATCATATGTCATCAACGTAAGTAAATATGTGTATCCTAATTGTTGTTGACATATAGCAACGAAACCGGATATACACCACATATTACACTTACTGTTGCAGAAAAGAAAGTAAAAACTACAACAATTGGAATCCGCACTGCCCTTAGACATCATAAACCCGGAATATCACATATTCTGGATTTCATGCCTAACAATGCAAATTTTACATTTAGGTCTCAACCATGAAAACACTTTTCAAAGGAAGTCGGGTAATTCAACAAGATTCCTGATTCTGTCCGAGGCCGAAATGTTAAACTTGCATGTAACTAGATAGATTCCAATTATTGTATCCCATCACATGATATCCGAACGACGTTAAATTTTTCGATCGATTCATCAAAGTCCCACAATTTCCTGACAGCTCAACACTTGAGCACAGTTTTAATAATACCCAGAACATGCCGCAGTACCTATGGACCAACCGTAGAAGGGCAAACCTAAGACTCACTCATATCGCCATGGAACTGCGGAAAACCCAAGGGTATGACTGTGGTTCCGCGATCCAAAAAAGTCGAGCTAGGGTTTCATTCTTCTAGAGGGTCCACAGAATTACTTGCATGTTTTTTCGAATACGTTACACTTGGAAAAATGGGTTTTTGACATTCGATCGAACTTTTTAACTTCGCCTAGACAATATGTGAAAACCCGAAACCAATGTTAAACTACGAAAACGAAATACTCCGAATTGCTTATAGTGTAAGATTACATCACATGCAAAATTAGCAAAAACAAACAACACCTGAAACCCCAAAACCCAGAGACCAGAACACACAAAAAAATTGAAGGCAAAAATCCCACTGGGGCCGGCCTGCTCGAATTTTAAGCATGGGTGCCCGACCAAAATCCGGCCGTTTTGGTTCAAATGTCTTCTGTGTTCATATAATGTCTCATAAAACATTCTACAACTGTTTGAAAAAATTTTAGAGCTCATTTAAAAATCGACAGAATGCAAGTTTTGATGTTTTAAGTTTCGGAGTAGTTTTGGTTTCATAATCTAACAAACACCGTCTAATACTCTAGCCCGGCTCTGATACCACTGTTAGGATTCCTTAGCATCCTACTGGGTTTTCAAGACATCAAGCATGCCAATTTCAAAAATTCTAAGGTGCTAATGAACCCTAACCTAGGATCTAGCTAGAGTAAATAGAAGAAATAACATGTAATCAACCATTACACTAAGTGAATTAGGAATACAAACTTTGCAGACTGGTCCTTCACTTCTAAAGCTCCGTTTAGTAGTCCCTTCGCTGTGATCGAAGATCTCCCGAACTCTAGTATGGGTTCCCTTGGTGAAATGAACAAGCTTGCTCGAAGTCTTCGAGGCCGAAGATGATCTACGTCGAGGAGACACAAACTCAGGCTACCTCTTCACTAAGTCAAGAACTTTGTGAAGAGTACACCCTTTACTACCCAAGAAAGTGTATAGGATGATGAAGTAGGAAGTGGGCTCACTTTAGATTTTATTTTCTCACAATATTTTCTCTCTTTAGAAAACCCTAGCAAGCTTTTTGCTCAAGGAAGAAGAAGATGAGTAAAAGAAATGAGAATGAACTAAATGAAGTGAGAGAGAGAACCATGGGAGAGTTTGTATCATATACTAACTCGTGTAGAGACATAACCATGGATAAATTATAATGATTAGGTTAATAAATATCTTAAGTAAAACAAAATTAGTAGACTAAGTCAATGCATCCACAAGCTTCATGAAGCTTCATGCATGTGAGCTATTATCCACTAATTTGGAATTACTTTAAATACTAAAACCCAACATTATAATTAGTATGGTGTAAGTCTCATACACCCATGTAGTGTGTATCAACAACCATGATACAAAATAAAACACAATTAATATATATCACATATATATTAAATGTGCACATGTGAGAATAATAAATGCTTAAGTGAGCTAATATTAGTTAATGTAAATTAGTATATCAAATATATAATTATACACTAAATTATCAAATCAACACTTGATTTAATAATCCGGCTATATCACATATAACCGACTAATATTAAATGTACCAACTTATCGAATCAACACTTGATTCGATAACCCGGCCATATCATATATAACCGTCCGATACAAATATCGTGAGAATAGAATACGGTATCACATACTCGCATTATTCTCGGTCCTGCACATATCACATATGTGCTCCTACTTCATTTCGCCTGAGCCAGAAAACCTCTGTGTAGGACTCTAAAGACTCGTCAATACGCCGGCAGTAGGTGATGATCATACCAAACACCCACAAGCCGCAAGAGGCGTGCTAAACGTAACGGCCATCTGGGTATTGAACGATCAGAAGATCAACAAGCAAGCCTGCTCATACTCCTGTGAATCCAATCAGTAACACTTACCCTACAGTCCGGTCTCTTCGTCTGATATGTTGCATATCTTGTCTAGGGGTGGTAAACGTCAGACCCCAGTAACTCGATAAGTCATACCGATGTGAGGCTCATAACAGATCGAGAAACTACTGGTAACACTTACCAGTAAATCTCAGAATCAACCCTGGTCAGGAACTTCATGTTATAGCCAATCGAGCACAGCGCAACATCAACTCCCAATACCGGGAGAGACGAATCCCCTCCCATCGCTCATTGCTTCCATGTGACTCGGGACTGTACCCGAAAACCACCATTTTGCACATTCTCATGAACGTGGTAAGGTGGAAATCAAACCACAATGGGAATCACACAAGACTCTATGATGATCTCGGGTCGACTGACTAACCTGTACCAGTGTCACCAGAGAACTGCCATCTGACGTGAGGTATAATACTATCTGGGAGTTCTCGGTGAGTCCGTACAGTGTACCCAGTCTCCACTGAGCACCCGTATATCATCTCTGATGTCAAACACCAATGGATATGGGATCATCCATCGCCCATCTACATGGGTCGAGAAGGTATACGCTAGTCTACTCTGGTATATCGATACCCCGTTTCGATACACCCTCAACTAGGGACATTAAAGGATGTAATCACAGACTACCTTTGTCCCACTAGTATGATCTCCATCATAATCTAGGTAGTCAAGTACGCATCCTAAGGGCTTTACCAACATGTAACAGAGAGACAATCAGTATACATGTTAAGATAAAGAGTAACCAAATTGCATACTATCATGTCGAGCAAGAAAGTCCTCCCTATATATGTCCAAGCATCCACTACAATATACATCTCATGTATAGTAATGGCCTCTGGGGCATATATATAACTAACAGTTGAGAGAGTCACACCCCTAATAACCTGACAGGTCATGCTGATATGGTTTAGGACCAATCTGAGAAACTATTGATCTAACTATCAGTAAATATCATCTGCATTCGCTAAAGTCTTTGAGTGCAGGCCAACCGAATATAGCGCGACATCAACTCCATATACCGAGAGAGACGAATCCCTGACGATCGCTCTCTGCCTCCATGTAGCTCGGGACTGTACCCAACTAAAACTTGTTTATATGACTCAGTAAAGCCGTGGTAGGGTAGTAATATAATTATAGAGGGAACTCACATGAGAAAAATGATGATCTCAGTTCTATAGACTACCAAGTACTCATGTTGCCTGAGAACAGCCATCTGAGGATAGGTATAATACCATCTAGAAGTTCTCTGTGGGTCCGTCCAGTGTACTCATCTCCAGTGAGCACCTGCATACAATCTTATGTGCATCACACCAATGGTTGTGGGACCAACCACTGCCCCTCGTCGGGGTCAAGAAAAATATACACAAGTCTACTCTGGAGTATCGATGCCTAGGCTTGATACTCCTACGACTTGGGACATTTAAGGATGTGGTTATTGACTACCCTTCCCCCAAAAGTATAATCGCCATCATAACACTGGTAGTAAAGCAATAATCCTACAGGCTTTATCAACATATATTAACGATACGTAATAACAAGTAAAACATATACACATGTTAAGATAAATACAAACCAAATAGCATACTATTATATCGAGCAAGTCTTTCATGTACATACATATGTCCAAGCATCCACTGTATGTCTATATTGTACACTCTACAGTGTTTGTAGAAAGGCAAAATTTTCAAAAAAAAAATTGAAGCATGCAACATAGACTGTAACCTAAGATCTACCATAAGCCCTAAATAGAAAAACAACATAGGTGTTTATTCTACTGTGATTGAATTTTATACCTATAGAATTCGTGTCCTTCAGGTCTTTGTTCCTCTTCTTAGGCTCCTTTCTGATCCTAGATCAAGCTTGGTCTCCGTCCTTCTAGATCCTAGTTAATATGAAAGTTCTTGATTCAAATTCCTACCTCTAAAAGAAGCAAACTAAGCAAACTAGTTTGCTTAGAAAATGTGAAGATGTTTAGTGGTGATTTTTTCTATCTCAAGACCCTTGGCTCTCAACACATGAGAATGGTAGGGTTTTGGAAGAGTAAGAGAAGAGTGGAGGGAATGGCAACCGTGGAAAGAATATCATAGCATGAAGAATGGCTCATTCAAAAATATTAACCATTTTTCTCTTTATAAAAAACTAGCCATACTTCAATAGTATTTTCAATAAAATTTCAAGCCATACTTCTTCCTATGCCGTCTTTACACCTCATTTTTCTATTTATCAATAAATAGAAATACACATTATGAGGTGTCCCCTTCTAGAAGGTATTTTGTATAAATAAAAAATACTTTCTACCGTATATACATACCTGTATTCATATTAAAATACGAACACCCAAGAGATAGAATAATACCACTAAAATAATACTAGCATTAAATCAATATCTGATTTAATAAACCGGTTTAATCCTAAGCCCGCCAGTATTAAAATCCATCCGATTAAATTCCGCGTAACCAATACACGTAATCAATCAGAACCCTACACGTATAAATATACGGCCTCTACATCGTTTCACTTGAACCAGAGAAACCCTCTATGTGGGACTTTAAAGACTCGATAGTACGCTGCCAGTGGGTTTAACCACAAGCGCGTCAACGATACTAGCTGTACATAACGACTACCCAGGGTAGAGGGAAATGATCTTTTCTTGTCGCGGCATTGAGTTTTCTATAATCAATATATACCCGCCACCCGGTTTGGGTGCGAGTTGGAATCAACTCATTTGCCTCATTAGTTATGACCGTGATGCCAGAATTCTTAGGGACAACGTGAATAGGACTTACCCACTGGCTATCAGATATTGGGTAAATTATACCATTATCTAGACATTTAACGATTTCCTTCTTCACCGCTTCTTTCATGACGGGATTCAAGCGTCTTTATGGGTCACGAGCTGGTTTGGCCCCATCCATCATATGTATATGATATTCAACAATCAAGGGACTAATCTCTTTGATGTCCACCATTGTCCACCCGAAATCTTGCCAATTCAATCTTAAAACAGACAGAAGAGCTCTCTCTTGCTCTAAGGCTATAGAAGCAGACTTAAGATAAGACGGCATCGACTTGAGATCAAGTGTCGGTGGAGAGACATAGAAGGTAGGGTAAGAGAACGATACTCGGACTCCATGAGAGGTTCATAGTTTGCGTAAGAGACTAACTCGGATAACTCAACTAATTCGTTCCAAAAGTCAAAGGATTCAAACTCGGGAGTTGACTTGTGGACAAAAGGGTCTCGTGAGTCAAGATCATCAAGGAAAGTGAACCCTTCGTATTCCCTATTCGTGTAAGAAATGGCTGGATCAAACAATAACGCACCAGTGACGTCAAGATCATTGTCGTAGAACAAAAACTCCTCAAATTCACAACTGTTAGAAGCTATCTCATGGACGGAACATATATCTATCATATGAGTAGAAGGTTCAGAGGGTTAACTTTCTACCCTGAAAATGTTAAGTTTAATTATCATCTTCCCAAAGGATAGGTTCATGGAACCGTTACGATAATTGATTGCCGCATTTGAGGTTGCGAGAAATGGTCGACCAAGAATCACCGGGATTTGGTTCCGTGGGTTCACCACAGGCTGTGTATCTAAAAATATAAAGTCCACAGGGAATATAAGTTCCTCAACTTTGATCAACACGTCCTCTAGATCCCCCTAGGGTGGGTGATAGATCAATCGGCCATCTGAAGAGTGCATTGTATGGGTTTCAACTCTCCTATGCATAATTGCTTATAAACAGAATTAGGGAGCAAGTTAACACTAATACAAAGATCGAGAATAGCGTGATTGATGTTTTTACCCGCAATAGTTATAGAAATTATAGGACAACCGGGGTCCTTATGTTTCTTGGGCAAATTTTAGATAAGAGAATTGCTCACATTACTTGCTAAAAAATCCTTTTGAAGTACTTGAGTTTTCCATTTCTTAGTGCACAAGTCCTTAAGAATTTTTGCATAGGATGGAACTTGTTGGATAGCATCTAAGAGAGCAATATTAATGTTAACATGCTTAAACATTTCCACAACCTTCTCCATCCGTGGACTTGGTTTGTTGGGCCTCAACCGGTTTGGAAAAAGAGCTTTATTAGCAGGGGTTGGGTCCAACACTTGGGGAGAAGTTTGTGGAGATGGAATGGATCCTAAAATTGCAGTTGGGATAGCCTGAGAGCGTAATCCATTCAAGGAAGTGGACAGAGAGTTCAAGCCTAGTGGAGAATGGAGAAAGGGCTCGGAAGATTTATTAGAAGAAGAAGTAGTAGAAGTAGTAGCCGGGGTGTCTTCGAAGTCATCAACTTGTTCTCCAACATGGTTGTTCAGTATTTTTCCCAATCTCAACGTAGTTGCAGCACTCACATTATGATTTTCTTGGTTAAGAATAGTGTTAGCATTTTGTGGGTGGCCAGGATTTGGTAGAGGTTGAGATGGAAGTTTCCCTTTCTCTCTTTCACTCATCACGGCGTTTAACTTTGCAATTTGTGCTTCGGTATATTTGATGCTTTCACTGTGGGAAACAGTGTGTTGTACTAACGATTGGATAGAAGAAGTTAAACTAGCCGACGCTGGCGCAGATTGTTTAATAAAAGTTTCTAAGCTTCTTTCGAGTGAAGAGATTTTGTCGATACCGACAGAAGGAACATTAATTTTTGGTTGGAAAGAATTATTATATGGGGCAAAATTGTTGGCAGGATTTTGGAATGGTTGCGGTTGAAAGGGCTGCTGAATTTGTTATGGTCGTTGTTGTTGCTATGGAGGAAACCTTTGGTAGTTATTTTGACTTTGGAATTGATTTTGATTTTGGTTTTTAGTTTGGTTTTGGTTCCAAGAAAAATTAGGATGATTCCTCCATCAGTGGTTATATGTGGATGAATAAGGATCGTTTCTAGGTCGTTGCTGAAAAACATCATTAGTTTGTTCTTGACCTTGAGACGAAGGATTCAAAGGATATTCTTCAGTTAAATATGATGAGTCATAACAGCAACCACACACTATTTTAGGGAGAGTAACTTGGTTTAGGGAGGCTGAAGAGAATTTACTCTCAATAGCTTCGAGTTTCTTTTGCATCGTAGCCATTTCGGATTTCATTGCGATAGAAGCGTCGATCCGATGGATACCTGCCCTAGATGAAGATGAAGATGATGTTGTTGGTCTTGTGCTCTCCCACTGTAGTGTTTGTTCGGTGAGATCTTCAAGAAATTGACATGCCTCCTCGTCGGATTTTGACATGAAATGACATTGACAAATGGTTTCTAGCATTTATTTTGTCGCTGGATTAACACCCTCATACTTAATTTGGCAAAGTTGCCATTTTTCGAATCCGTGATGAGGGCATTGGACCAGAAGATCTTTGAACCTTTCAAAGTATTTCCAAAAGGGTTAGTTGGGAAGTTGGGCAAACTGGTTGATCCCGCTCCTAATGCGAGCAGTCTTATGATTAAAATAAAAATTTTTAAGGAATGCTTTAACAAATTCATCCCAATTGGTGATGGAATGTGAGGAGGTGCTATAAAGCCACTTCTACGCGAGATCGCACAAGGTAAAAGGTAGAATACGTAATCGCATAGTATCCCGTGAAAGTTGATTAGTGCTCATCATTGCACATACGTTTTGGAATTTGGTTATAAAAACGTAAGCATCCTCCGATTCAAGCTTGTGATATTTGGGCAACAAGTTGATGAAGTGGGGTTTAATTTCGAAGTTATCCCTATTGGCCGGTGGAAGAGACTGACACGTAGGAAGGGGTCTGCGTGTGGGTAGCATCGGTCTTGGAGAGCGATGCATGGTGGATTTTGAGTTTGCGCACCTAGAGGTGGTGGCAACGCAGTGTTGTTAAAACCCGATGGAGGTCCATCCATATCGGGTGATGTGGTAAGTGGAAGAGAAAAAGAAAGTGAAGAAGTATCGACCTCAGAGTTGACAGCGAAAACGCAAACTAAATGGGCGCTAGAATCCCGTGTCCTGCCAAATATGCACTAAGCGGGTTTAGTGCACATGGCAGCGTGTGAGAAAGTGGTGAGAACGATTTAAATAATGCTTTGCCTTGATAAGAATGTCGGACGCAAGACTTGACTCAACCAATCACAAAATGCACAAACAGTTCCTAGAGCTAGGGTCATCTAGGTCAAATCACTAGACCGCTCCTAAACTTCCAAAGGACAAGACGAAGGATAAATTCTCTATCACCTCCTTATCAATCTTGCAGCCAGGTAAGTGTCAGATAAGTGGGAGGTATCATCTATACGAATCACCGAAATAACATCCAGCCACTTATCAGAGTCCCTACTGATAATAGTTTGCCTAAAACTAGTAGGATCATCTTCTTCCAAGATGCAATCCTCTCGATCCCGGTCTATGAGAAAATCGTAGTATCTCTCGGGCGGATAAGAAATCCTACCAGATCTGCGGAGTGGCTGAAGCTCGTCTAGTGTTATTGAATCTTGAGGTTCCTCCAAATGTTCAGTTTCAGTTTATGGTCGCTGAATTTCTTCCAGTTCTACCGTGCTTCCACTAATTTCTTTTGCAAGAAACTCCGTTTGTAAGAAAACGGCGTGCTGAGCGACAAACACCTTCTATTCCTCGGTGTGGTAGAACAGATATCCATAACCATTTTTTGGACATCCTACAAACTTATATAAAACCGACCGTGTCTCTAGTTTATCCGGTTTATGCTTTTTAACATAAGCTGGACAACCCCATATCTTAAATCTTTTAAGATATGGCCTTTTACCATTCCATATCTCGAATGATGTCTTAGGCAAAGATTTGGATGGAACATCATTAAACAGATATGCCGCTGTCAAAAGCGCATGTCCCCAAAATGAAAGAGGCAACTCGACACTACTCATCATGGAGCGAACCGTATCCAATAGGGTACGATTCCTTCGCTCCGATACACCGTTATGTTGTGGTGTATACGGAGGAGTAAGCTGAGAGAGAATTCCATTCTCTTTTAAATATTCTAGGAATTCCGTGTTTAAGTACTCCCCTCCTCTATCAGATCGGAGGACCTTGATACTTTTGCTAGTCTGGTTCTCTACTTCGTTTCTGTATTCTTTGAATTTTTTAAAAGCTTCAGATTTATGTTTCATAAGATACACATATCCGAACCTAGAGAGATCGTCAGTGAATGTGATGAAGTACGAGAACCCACCCCTTGCATGTATAGATATTGGACCATATACATCACTGTGTATGAATCCCAAGAGCTCTGTTGCTCTTTCTCCGTGTCCGGTGAATGGAAATTTAGTCATTTTTCCTTTGAGACAAGATTGACAAGTTTCATAAGATGAAAATTCGAACGCATTAAAAAATCCATCTTTATGCACTTACTTAGTCTTTTCTCTCCGATATGACCAATACTACAATTCCACAAGTAGGATTCGTACATTTCTGGACTCTTCCTCTTTCTTGTGTTTGTACATTGAAAACTGTGTTTTGATTTAGAATATAGATACTATTACACAGTGTACCTTCTGCAACCAATACTTGATTAAGGTAAATGTTCATGGTATTTCTATCAAGAACAAATTTATATCCATCTTTATCAAGTAAAGAAACTGATATGATGTAGCAAACCATGGAAGGTATATAGTAGCAATTGTTGAAAATCATGGTATTGCCTTTAGGCAACACTAGGTGATATTCAACGATGGCTGCAGCATCAACTTGTGCTCCGTTCCTTACTTTGAGGGACATATCACCAGGTCCGACCATCCTACTTTTTCTCAGTCCTTGTAATAAATTACAGATATGAGATCCTGATCCGGTATCTAGTACTCAGGAGGTAGGACTGACCTAAAAACAATTCTCAATAACAAGAACACCTAAAGAAGACACAATTGTGTGTTTCTTCTTCGTTGGGGTTATCAAGGAATTCATGCAATCCTCTTTCCCTTGCTCATACTCATGACAGCTGTCATAGTTTAGAGCCAAACTAATGTTCCCCAGCCCCGACTAAGAATTCGGATCGGTCAAGCGATACATTTTATTATCTTGATTAGGGCGTGAAATAGTTGCTACCTGGAGAGAGAGAAAAGAAGCACTTAGCGTGCGCTCTTGCAAGATTAGATTGGTTATTAGTTTATCTAACCAGGATGGCTTCCACTGTTTCCTCGAATTCTCCATTAAACCTTAAAAGGAGAATTAGTCGGGATTAATCGCATGTTACAATACTTTCTTAACCTTTCGGCCAGTCTAGTGTTGGTACTTCGAGGGAGGTTTTCCAACGCTTTCCCGAAATTCCTTAATTATGTAACTTCTTTTCCCTGAAGGAGTAGCCCCGCTAACACCATTCTAGACACCTACTTGGGTTATAGCATTGATTGTTTAATGAAATAATCTCCGAAGAGTAATCATACTCATCAGTGCGATCGGGATCCAACTGTCATTATGTGATGACCTAGATGGAATCCACTCTAGTCACCACACTCCAGTGTAGGATTGCTTGGCACGACAGCAAGGTTTCGAGAGGCATCATCTATGCCATTTTAAAAAATTTGCCGTACAAAACAATTCTAACCCTAGAATCTTAACTAAAGATTTAGACGAAACAATGTATAAACTACTATACATCTAAGTGAGTAGGGATTACAACCTTTGTAGTCCGGTCCTTCACTTCTATATCTCTTTGCAGTGGTCCTTTCGCTCTAAGAAGTGATCTTGCGGACTCTAGAGTGGCTCTACAAGAAGAAAGCAACGAGCTTGCATGAAGTCTTCGAGGCCGAAGATGATCTACGTCGAGGAGACACTAACCTAAGCTACCTCTTCACTAATGTGAGATTAGTGAAGCTAACACCCTATACTAAAGTGCTAATCTAGTAGAGGATGATGAAGTAGGTTTTTTTTGCTCACTTTAGAATTAATTTTCTCACTATTTTTATCACCTCTCATAAAACCTAGAGAGCTCTCTCAACTGAAGAGGAAGAAGAAGCAAATAATAGATGAGAGAGTAAATGGCAACCATGGGTGAGAAAATATCTAATATATCTCATGTAGAGACTTAACCATGAGTTTAGATAACGGCTTGGTTAACAAATATCTAGTATAAGACAAAACTAGTGGACTAGTCAATGGAACTCCAAGGTTCTACAAAATTCAAGCCATGTGACCATTACCCAACTAATAATTGATTTACTCTAAATAAATAAACCCTTCATTATCATTATCATGGTGTAAATCTCATACACCCATGTTGCATGCATCATCAACCATGACACATAAATAAAACACAATTAATATATATCACATATATATTAAGTGTGCACATGTGAGAAAAAGAAATGCTTAAGTGAGCTAATATTAGTTAATGTAAATTAATATATCAAATATATAATTATACATTAAATAAAATCTTGATTTAATAATCCGGCTATATATCATATGACCGACTAATATTATTTGTATCAACTTATCGAATCAACACTTGATTCGATAACCCGGCTATATCTCATATAACCGACCGATACAGTATCGACTTATGGAATCAACATTTGATTCGATAAACCTGCTATATCTCATATAACCAATCGATACCTTATATCGTGAGAATAGAATATGGTATCATATACTCGTATTAATCTCAGTCCCGCACATATCACATATGTGCTCCTACTTCGCTTTGCCTGAGCTAATGAAACCTCTGTGTAGGACTCTAAAGACTCTTCAATACGCCGATAGTAAGTGATGATCACATCAAGCACCCACAAGCCGTCAGCGGTACTAGCTGGACGTAACGGCTACCCGGTTATTGAACGATCAGAAGATTAGCAAGCAAGCCCGCTCTAACTCCTGTAAAGCCTGTCAGTAACACTACCGTACAGTCCGGTCTTTCCGTCTGATATGTCGCATATCTAATCTAGGGGTGGTCAATGTCAGGAACCAGTAACCGATAAGTCATACCGATGTAAGACTCATAACGGGTCGAGAAACTACTGATAACGCTTATCAGAAAATCTCCGTAGGAGCCCTGGCCAGGGACTTATCGTTATGGCCAATCGAGCACAGCGCAACATCAACCCCCAATACCGGGAGAGACGAATCCCCTCCTATCGCTCATTGCCTCTATGTGATTCGGGACTGTATCCAAAAGACACCGTTTTGCACGTTCTATTGAACGTGGTAAAGTGGAAATCGAAGCACAGTGGGAATCACACAAGACTCTATGACGATCTCGAGTCTTTAGACTAACCTGTACAAGTGTCACCAGAGAACTGCTATCTGACGATAGGTATAATACCAACTAGGAGTTCTCGGCAAGTCCGTTCAGTGTACCCAGTGTCCACTGAGCACCCGCATACCATCTTTGTTGTCAAACAATGGATGTGGGATCATCCATCGCCCATCATATGGAGAAAGATGCGTATACGCTAGTCTACTCTAGAATATCGATGTCCTGTATCAATACACCCTCAACTAGGAACAATTTTAGAGTGTACTTGTGGATGACCCTTGGCCCCACTAGTGTGATCTCCATCATAGTCCTGGTAGTCAAGTACACATCCTAAGGGCTTTATCAACATGTGAGAGCAAGACAGCATCACATACACAAGTCAAGATGTTAAGATAAAGAGCAACCAGATAGCATACTATCATGTCAAGCAAGAAAGTCCTCTCTATATATATCCAAGCATCCACTATAATATGCATCACATGTACAATAATGGCCTAGGGCATACATATAACTAACAATCTCTCACTTGCACTAAGGCCAGTTGTTGTAGTATCTCATACCCAACATCCCGAAGAGTCTCTCAAATTGTATCTGAGGTATGGCCTTTATGGGTGGATTCGCTGTGTTGTCCTTCGAGTCAACTCTCCTGATCTCGATCTCCCGGCGATCAACTATCTCCAGGATCAGGTGATACCGCCTCAGAATATGCCTGGATCGCTGATTGGACCTGGGTTCCTTAGCTAAGGCCACTGCTCCATTGTTATCGCAATACAAAGGTATTGGATGCTCAATGGATGGAACCACTCCAAGTTCAGTTATGAACTTCTTCATCCAGATAGCCTCTTTGGCAGATTCGTTGGCAGCGATGTATTCAGCCTCCATCGTCGAGTCTACCACAGTTTCCTGTTTGGAACTCTTCCAACAAACCTCCCCTCCAATGAGGGTAAAGACAAATCCCGAGACCGACTTAGCCTCATCCTTATCACTCTGGAAGCTCGAATCGGTAAAGGAATCCACTTAGAGTTCACCGTTACCATACACAAAGAACATCTCTTTAGTCCTTCTCAAGTACTTGAGAATGTTCTTCACAGCTGTCCAGTAACTCTCTCCTGGATCTGCTTGATATCTACTCACTACACTTAGTGAGTATGCTACATCGGGTCTGGTAAATAACATCGCATACATGATAGAGCCTACTGCCGAAGCATAGGGTATCCCTTGCATGCGAGCTCTCTCCAAATCAGTCTTAGGAGACATCTCTTTGGAGAGAGTGAGTCCTGTGATCATGGGTAGATTCTCACGCTTGGATTCTTCCATACTAAACCTCTTTAGTATGGTGTCTATGTACCTGGATCGGGACAATCCCAGTATCCATTTAGATCTATCTCAATAGATCCTAATCCCCAAGATGTAGGAGGCATCACCAAGATCTTTCATTGAGAATCTTTGTGATAAGAAGAGCTTGACCGAGTGCAGCATGGGAACATCATTTCCTATCAAGATTATGTCATCTACGTACAATACGAGGAAGACAACCTTACTCTCTGCCTCCTTCTTGTATATACAAGGTTCATCTACATTTTTGATGAAGTCAAACTCTTTGACTACCACATCAAAACAGATGTTCCAACTCCGCGATGTCAGCTTTAACCCGTATATGGATTTAGGCAGCTTGCACACCTTTTCGCTTCTCTCACTGTATACGAAGCCCTCTGGCTGAGTCATGTACACGCACTCTTCTAAATCACCATTTAGAAAGGCGGTCTTAACATCCATTTGCCAGATTTTGTAGTCATGGTATACAGCGATGGCAAGCAGGATTTGGACGGACTTAATCATAGCCACTGGAGAAAAGGTTTCATCATAGTCCACACCTGGTCATTGACGAAAACCTTTTGCAATAAGTCTAGTTTTGAAAGTCTCAACTTTCCATCTACACCAAGTTTCTTTTTAAAAATCTATTTGCTCCCGATGGGTTTTACCCCTTCAGGTGCAACTTCCAAAATCCATACTTTGTTGGTGTATATGGATTCCATCTCAGATCGCATTGCATCCAGCCATTTCACAGAGTCCCCACTCGTGATGGCCTGCTCGAAGCTAGTTGGGTCATCATCTACCATGATGCAATCCTCGCTCCCACCGTCTACGAGAAAACCGTAGTATCTCTCAGGTGGATGAGGAACCCTACTAGATCGGCAGAGAGGCTAAGGTTCATTAGGGTCTATCGAATCCTCTGGTTCCACTAAATCTTCAGTTGTAGTTTGTTCTGCAGGAACTTCTTCTAGCTCTACCTCTTTGCCACTAATTTCTTTTGCAAGAAATTCATTTTCTAAAAAGGTGGCATGTTGAGAAACAAACACCTTTTGTTCCTCACTGTGGTAGAAAAAATATCCATATGAATTCTTTGGATATCCCACAAACTTACAAAGAACTGATCATGCCTCGAGTTTGTCCGGATTTTGCCTTTTGACATAGGCCAGACAACCCCATATCTTAACTCGTTTAAAATATCGTCTCTTCCCACTCCATATCTCATATGGTGTGGTAGGTACAGATTTAGATGGAACTTGATTCAATAGGTATGCTGCTGTCTCCAGCGCATAACCCCGAAAGGAAATAAGTAACTCAGCATTGCTCATCATAGAGCACACCATATCCAATAGGGTGTGATTCCTCCGTTCCGATACACCGTTGTGTTGTGGTGTATACGGAGGAGTAAGTTGCGAGAGAATCCCACTATCTTTTAGATAGTCTGGGAACTCATTGCTCAAGTATTCTCCTCCTCGATTAGATCGAAGGATTTTAACACTTTTAACCATTTGGTTCTCAACTTCATGCTTATATTCTTTGAATTTCTCAAAAGATTTAGACTTGTGTTTCATCGGGAACACATGTCCGTATCTTGAGAGATTGTCAGTGAATGTAATGAAGTATGAAGAACCATTCCTGGCATGCGTAGACATAGGACCGCATACATCACTATGTATCAATCCCAAGAGTTCCGTAACTCTTTCTCCGTGTCCAGTAAACGGAGTTTTGGCCATTTTACCTTTGAGACATAACTGGAAAGTGTCATAAGATGAAAATTTGAACGGTTTCAAATATCCATCCTTTTGCAACTTAGCTAGTCGTGTCGCATTGATATGACCTAGTCTACAATGCCACAAGAAGGATTCGTTCATCTCTGAACTCTTCCTCTTGTGTGTGTTCTGTACGTTGAGAACTGTGGTATAATTTAGAATGTATATGCCATTATTTAACGAGCCTGATCCAATCAACTTTTGATTCAGGAAGATATTCATAACATTATCATGTACTACAAAATTATATCCTTTATTACTTTATAAAGAAATTGATATAAGATTGCATATCAGGATCGGTATGTAATAGCATTCGTTCAGAATCAATGTATTACCATTTGGTAACACAAGGTGATATTCGCCAACTGTTTTGGCTGCAACATTTGCACCATTCCCTACTGGTATGGAATGATCACCTATTCCCAGTTCTCTACCTTTCTTTAGCCTATGTAACATATTACATATGTGGGATCCCGATCCGGTATCTAATACCCAGGACGTAGAGTGTACTGGGAAACAGTTCTGGGTGACTAACACACCCGAAGAAGATGCATCAACATATTTATTCTTCGTTTGGGTGGCGTGGAAATCTGGATATTTTACTATTTCCTGCTCGGACTTATAACAATTATAAGTTGGAGCGGAACCAATGTTCCCCTGCTCAGCATAACAAGCGGGTTCAGTCAATACATCCATATTATTATCTTGATTAAGGCCTGACATGATCGCTACCTGGAGAGAAAAAGAATAAAACACTTAGCGTATGCTCTTGCAAAGATTAGATTGGTTATTTATCTTATCTAATCGATGTCTCCCACTGCTATTATCAAATTTTCCTTCAAATCTTAAAAAGAAAATTTAGCCAGGATTTAATTGCATTATACAACTTCGCTAACCGTTCAGCCAGACCAGTGCCGGTACTTCGGAGGGAGGTTCCCCGCTCTTTCACCCGGACCTAATTAAAATAAAGCTCATTTCCCCATAGGCATAGCCCCGTTGACACCTTTCTAGACAACTAATGAGTTAGCTAATTGTAAAGTGCAAAACTCTCCCCGGGGCAAGTTTTGCTCACAGTGGGTATCGGGATCCAACTATCTCATAGAAGGTATGCAATCTCATTGCAAATTTCAACACTTGAAATTCCCGATAATGCTTTTACCCCAAGCGATCTATGACTTTGACAAGATCAACAAACCATAAATCACAAGTCAAGTTCAACCCGTACATTTCATGATTGAATTAAACTCACCCGCACGAACCTTGACAAGGTCAAAAAGGCCGTACGACTACCCTAATCCAATCTCATCTCATGCTTTAGTAGATAAGCACTAATTAGCTACCGTACACTACGTCTTGACAAGGTCAACAAACGTAGTACGAATACCAAATATTACTTATCTGAAATGTCGGAGGGCTACGCAGGTTTTTAAGAAAACCATGAGCGTAATGAACTTGATATAGTTGTAGAAACAAGTAATTTTTGAAAATGAGTGTTTTTGAGGATTTTTACTAGTTTTGCTAAAGAGGCCACTCCGGTGAAGGGATCTCGGCTCTTTTCTTATCGAATAAGGTGCAGGATATTTCATAAATACCGCTATGCAAAGCAACAACTAAAAAGAAGCAATCAAAATACAAAACCGAGTGGGTTGAAGTATCTGCTAGTTTCGCTAAAGAGGTCACTCCCGGTGAAGGGATCTCGGCTCTTTCCTCATCAAGTGAGGTGCTGGATATTCCACAAGGAATACCGCTATGCAAAGCAAAAAGTAGAGCTACCCTTTTTGAAAATATGATTCTACAATATCTTTTAGTTTTCTTTTCTTTCCATTAATCTCATTAATGAATTCCCATCATTTATGCTTCCTAAGCATCACAGAAGAGACGAAAATACAATGTACGCTTATGCCATCCGAATTCGCCACAGTGTCCCGTTATGCACCGTTAGGTTACTTAACTAACGGCATAGCGGGGTGGGACTAGCACGGGTACAAAACATAAGCAACATTTATTATATATCATTTATACAATAATAAAGCATTCGTCTCAGATATATATAGTGATCACATCACAGAATATCAGCAGCAGAAGATTAATATGAAATATTGGATATACTAGGAATTTAGTGTTTTATTTTAAGCCAGTATAAAACACGGATTCCACGGTCGCGATGAATAGCCAAACCCACATCCCTAGACTCCTACTAGAGCAGCAAGCAACCCTATCAATTCTAAAGTTAGGAGACTCGGACTTGACTCCTCGAGATGGTCTCCTACTGGACACTAGAACCCGGTTACTTGTGCTCCCCTCCTTGGGTCTATCCTAATGCGGAAAAGTAAATAATATACAACAATGGTGACATCATCCTCAACCCGGAATTGCCCCAATAAAAGAATATTACATACAATGAATTTTACATGAATGAAAATAAAAACTCTTATCTCACATAAAACCCCCGGCTATTCAAAACACGACGATCCAATATAACATATCACAGCAACACATAACATCACATGTTATCAACGTAAGTAAATATGCGTATCACAATTGTCGTTGGCATATAGCAACGAAAACGGTGATACCCCACATTTTACACTTATGGCCGCAGAAAAGAAAATGTCAAACTACAACATTTGGAATCCACAATCACCTTAGACATCATAAACCTAAAATATCACATACTTTGAGTTTCATTCCTAACTATATGAATTCCACATATTGTATCACATTCCAGAAAAAGCTAGATGATGTTAAACATTCCGAACGAATCAAAAAACACCCAAAATTAACCAAAAAGCCCAACACTTGAGCATAGTTTAAAAATACTCATCACATGCTACAGTACCAATGGACCAATCGTAGAAGGGTCAACTCTTGCCTCACCTATAGCGCCGCGGAACTACTGTAAGCCCTAGGGTTTGGCAGTGGTTCTTACGGTTATAGAATCGAGTTAGGGTTTTGTTCTTCTAGATGGTCCACCCCATTACTTGCATGATATTTGAATATTCTTTAACTCGGAAAAAATACAACTCTTGGAAAATTTTCCGTCGAGGGTTAAAGTGGGTATTTGATATCCATTCGAACTTTTTAACACCGTTTAAATAACCTGAAAAACTACTAGAATTACAACTACGAAACACTCCGAATTGCCTTTGCAGAAAGTTACCACATGCAAATTTAGCAAAAACTAGCAATACCTGAAACACCAAAACCCAGCACCTGGAACACCGTAAAAATTTCAACCCCTAACTCTACCCAAAAACCGAGCACATTGGTTTTTTCATGCCTATGGCCGGCCAAAATCCGGCAAGGGGGTGTATGAAATTTCTACAGTGTTCATGTTATATCACATACAACATTCTGCAGTTCTTTAAAAAAAAATTCTACGACTTGAAAATTTCGACAGAAACTGGATTTGTGTATCGGGTGTTTTGGAGTTGTTTCGGTTTCGTAATTCTACAAACATCGTCTAGATCTGTAGCTTGGCTCTGATACCACTGTAGAATTGCTTAGCACGATAGCAAGGTTTCGGGAGGCATCGTCCATGCCATTTTCAAAAATTTACCATACAAAACAAGTCTAACCCTAGAATCTTAACTAAAGATTTAAAAGAAACAATGTGTAAACTTCTATACATCTAAGTGAGTAAGGATTACACCCTTTTTAGTTCGGTCCTTCACTTCTATAGCTCCTTGCAGTGGTCCCTTCGCTCCAAATAGTGATCTTGCGGACTCTTGAGTGGCTCTACAAGAAAAAAGCAACGAGCTTGTACGAAGTCTTCGAGGCCGATGATGATCTACGTCGAGGAGACACTAACCCAAGCTATCTCTTCACTAATGTGGGTTTAGTGAAGCTAACACTCTATACTAAAGTGCTAATCTAGTAGAGGATGATGAAGTAGGTTTTTTTTTGCTCACTTTAGAATTAATTTTCTCACTATTTTTATCATCTCTCATAAAACCTAGAGGGCTCTCTCAAGTGAAGAGGAAGAAGAAGTAAATAATAGATGAGAGAGTGAATGGCAACCATGGGTGAGAAAATATCTAATATATCTCATGTAGAGACTTAACCATGAGTTTAGATAATGGTTGGGTTAACAAATATCTAGTATAAGAGAAAACTAGTAGACTAGTCAATGGAACTCCAAGCTTCTACAAGATTCATGCCATGCGACCATTATCCAACTAATAATTGATTTACTCTAAATAAATAAACCCTTCATTATCATTATCATGGTGTAAGTCTTATACACCCATGCTGCATGTATCATCAATCATGACACATAAATAAAACACAATTAATATATATCACATATATATTAAGTGTGCACATGTGAGAAAAAGAAATGCTTAAGTGAGCTAATATTAGTTAATGTAAATTAATATATCAAATATATAATTATACATTAAATCAACTCTTGATTTAATAATCCGGCTATATATCATATGACCGACTAATATTATTTGTATCAACTTATGGAATCAACACTTGATTTGATAACCCGGCTATATCTCATATAACCGACCAATACAGTATCGACTTATCGAATCAACATTGATTCGATAACCGGGCTATATCTCATATAACCGATCGATAACTTATATCGCTAGAATAGAATACGGTATCATATACTCGTATTAATCTCGGTCCCGCACATATCACATATATGCTCCTACTTCTTTTTTCCTGAGCCAGTGAAATCTCTGTGTAGGACTCTAAAGACTCATCAATACGCCGGCAGTAGGTGATGATCACATCAAGCACCCACAAGTGGTCAGCGGTACTAGCTGGACGTAACGGCTATCCGGGTATTGAACGATCAGAAGATCAGCAAGCAAGCCCATTCTAACTCCTGTAAAGCCTGTCAGTAACGTTACCGTACAGTCCGGTCTTTTCGTATGATATGTCGCATATCTAGTCTAGGGGTGGTCAACGTCAGACCCCAATAACCGATAAGTCGTGCCGATGTATGGCTCATAACGAGTCGAGAAACTACTGATAACACTTATCAGTAAATTTCCATAGCAGCCCTGGCCAGGGACTTATTGTTATGGCCAATCGAGCATAGCGCAACATCAACCCCCAATACCGGGAGAGACGAATCCCTTCCTATCGCTCATTGCCTCCATGTGATTCGGGATTGTACCTAAAAGCCACCATTTTGCACGTTCTGTTGAACGTGGTAAAGTGGAAATCAAAGAACAGTGGGAATCACACAAGACTCTATAACGATCTCGGGTCTACAGACTAACCTGAACCAGTGTCACCAAAGAACCGCTATCTGACGATAGGTATAATACCAACTAGGAGTTCTCGGCGAGTCCGTTCAGTGTACCCAGTCTCCACTGAGCACCCGTTTACCATCTTTGATGTCAAACACCAATGGATGTGGGATCATCCATCGCCCATCATATGGGTCAAAATGCGTATACGCTAGTCTACTCTGGAATATCGATGCCCTGTCTCGATACACCCTTGACTAGGAACAATTTTAGGGTGTACATGTGGACTATTCTTAGCCCCACTAGTATGATCTCCATCATAGTCCTGGTAGTCAAGTACACATCCTAAGGGCTTTATCAACTTGTGAGAGCAAGACAGTATCACATATACAAGTCAACATATTAAGATAAAGAGCAACCAGATAGCATACTATCATATCGAGAAAGAAAGTCCTCTCTATATATATCCAAGCATCCACTATAATATACATCACATGTACAATAATGGCCTCTACGGCATACATAAAACTAACATCCAGAAGGTATGCTAAATCTGCAAGTTTCCTGTATATTTGAAACTCCCGATGTGCTTTTTACCCCTAACGGTCTATGACCTTGACTGGGTCAACAAACCATAAACTTCTAGTCAAGTTCAACCTGTCATTTTCTTGATTGCATTAAAACCACCCGTACGTGCCCTTGACTAGGACAACAAGGCCGCACGACTGTCCTAACCAATTGCATTTACAATGCACGAAAAAGTATTACTCAGATACCGTACACTACGCCTTGACTAGGTCAACAAACGCAGCACGAATACTAAATATTACTATTCTGAAATGACGGAGGGCTACGGCTGGGTTTTTGGCAAAAAACCATTTAACGTAATGAACTTGATAACGTTGAAGGAACCTGAGCAGTTTTGAAAAGGAGTGGTTTAGGCTCCGCTTTTTAAAACTTCTGGTTTTGAAAAAACAAGTAATCTACAGTATAGACTTTTGCTCAAGATGTCACTCCCTGCGAAGGTATCTCGGCGCTTGCCTCGAAGAATGAGGTGCTGGATATTCACAACAGAATACCACTATGCAAAGCAAAAGAATATAACTGTAGTTTTTCGAAATGTGTTCCAACAATATCCTTTTAAGTTTCTTTTCTTGCATTAATCAAAATTAATGTGGTCCTATCAATTAACCCTATCACACCAGAAAAGAACAAAAATACAATGTACGTATATGCTACCCGCATTCACCACTGGGCCCCGTCATCCCCCGTTAGGTTACTTAACTAACGGCAGAGCGGGGGCTGGACTAGCGCAGGTGCAAAACATATACAACATCTACTAGTATATATATAAATATATATAACATTCGTCCCAAGCATGATATAATCAACATCATAGAATCTGAGCAAGTAACACAGAATGGTGGATAATCTTGAAGCCTCGGGTTTCATTTGAGCCGCAAATAAAACCCGACGTTCCCGGTCGTGTGGATAGCCTATGCAATGAAAACCAGGACCCTTACGAGTGCGGCAAGTTATCCACCAATCCCAGAAGTGAGGCAACCCCAATCAATAAAGTGAATAGGCCACCTAGCACTTCACAAAATCCGATAACTTAGAAGCCCCTCCATGGGTCAAACTATACCCCCTACGAGTGCGGCGAATAGCCCACAAATTCTAGAGTGAAGACCCCTCCGTCTCAACGCCATAAGATGCGGGCTTGTTGCTTTCTAGGACCCGGCTATTCATGCACACCACCATGGGGTAATCCTAGTACAGAAAAGAAAAATAATATATACAATTATGACATCAGCCTTAACCCAGTTATGCCCCAATCAAATAATATACAACAGGGCAGTGAAGGCAGTCCACATGTCGGACGCTCGCCCCGCAATAACAAATGTACAATTGAAACTTAACTGTACCACTAACATTGCACCACAAGCTATCCACCACGACTATCCAACTACAACCACTGCACAAACACAGAACATCAACGTGAATGTCATGTTCGCAATCCCGTCTAAAAGATCATATAGCAATTAGAAGAGTTATACCGATCGAATGAAATTCACGGTCGCAGATAGTAATGTATGTGCTGAAACTATTAAACAATGTTAAAAAATAACGACTTCGAAATACTCCCCATTGCCCTAAAACTCAAGATAATAGAAAATTCACAATATGGGAAATCAAACATATCCTGAAACCCTAAATTCAAGAGTTAGAGATAACCAAACAAAAACGACTCAATTCCACAATGATAAAACCGGTGGGGCCGGTTATTTTTTGTCTTTGGCCGGCTAAAATCAAGTGGAATTGTCTCGTTTTTGGTTTGTGTTCATATCACAACAAAAGGAGAACTCTGCAATTGTTTAAAAAAATTTTAGAGCCTCCGAAAATTTCAACAGAAACTTAGATTTGCGTTTCGTGTTTCGGAGTTATTTCGGTTTCATTACTTTAACATTGTTAAAACCTGCTAGTGTAGGGTTTATGGCCTGGCTCTGATACCATAACAAGTTAAGCTAATGCCCTGGCCATCATCCGTGGCCATTTGCGGAACAAAATTTTTAATACGATACGAAACTTGGCACTAGAATAACCCTAAACCGGATCTTTACCAAAAAACTGCAGGGTTGTCTAGCACGGCAGCAAGGTTTTGGGAGGCATTGTCCATGCCAAATTCAAAAATTTGTCGTTCTAGCTAACCCTAACCCTAGAATCATTACTAGAAAATCCGACGAATAAACATATAAACTACTTTACATCTAAATGAATGAGGAATACAACCTTTGTAGACCGGTCATTCACTTCTAATACTCCATTTAGTAGTCTCTTCGCTGCAAATCATGAACACCCAAACTCTAGAAAGGGTTCTCCTGAAGAAATGAGCAAGCTTGCACGAAGTCTTCGACGCCGAAGATGATCTACGTCGAGGAGACACTAACCCAAGCTACCCCTTCACTAATGTGGACTTAGTAAAGCAACCACCCTAAACTAAATGGATATTAGTAGAGGATGATGAAGTAGTAATTTTACTCACTTTAGAAATAATTTTCTCACGCATTTTTTCTTCATTCCCAAAAGCTAGTGAGCTTTGAGGAAGAAGATGAAGAAATCTCTCAAGATAAAATCAAGTGGATAATGGCAACCATGGGTGAGTTAACATCATATGCTAACCTTTGTAGAGAGTTAACCATGGTTAGCTATAATGGTTGGGTTTATAAATATCTTTAGCTAAACAAAAGTTGTGGACTTGGTCAATGGTTAAGCAAGCTTCTCCAAGCTTCTAGCCATGACTAAATATTCCACAATTTTGAATTACTTAAATAATTAAAACCCCTAGATCACAACTAGCAAGGTGTAACTCACACACATACCCAAGTTGCATGTATCATCAAGCATGACACAAAATGTTGTACACTAATATATATCACATATATACCAATGCACCAAGTGAGAAAGAAATCTTAAGTGAATGAATATTAGTTAATGTAACTTAATATATCAAATATATAATTATACATTAAATTATTAAATCAACATTTGATTTAATAATCCGGCTATATCATATATAACCGACTAATATCATGTGTATGAACTTATCGAATCAACACTTGATTCGATAACCCGGCTATACCACATATAACCGACCGATAACACAAATCGCGAGAATAGAATACGGTATCACATACAGTATTAATCTCGGTCCCGCACATATCACATATGGGCTCCTACTCCGTTTTGCTTGAGCCAGGAAATCTCTGTGTAGGACTCTAAAGGCTCGTCAATACGCCGGTAGTAGGTGATGATCATATCAAACACTCATAAGCCGCAAGCGGTCTGCTAAACGTAACGGCCACTCGGGTATTGAGCGATTAGAAGATCAACAAGCATGCCTGCTCATACTCCTGCGAATCCAATCAGTAACACTACCGTACAGTCCGGTCTATTCGTTAGATATGTCGCATATCTCGTCTAGGGGTGGTAAACGTCAAACCCCAGTAACTCGATAAGTCGTGCCGATATGAGGCTCATAATGGGTCAAGAAACTAATGATAACACTTACCAGTATATCTTCAAATCATCCATGTCCAGGGACTTACTATTATGGCCAATCGAGTATAGCGCAACATCAACCCCCTATAGCGGGAGAGACGAATCCCCTCCTATCGCTCATTGCCTCCATGTGACTCGGGGCTGTACCCAAAAACCACCGTTTTGCACGATCTCTTAACCGTGGTAAGGTGGAAATCAAAGCACGGTGGGAATCACACAAGACTCTATGATGATCTCGGGTCGACAGACTAACCTATACCAGTGTCTGAAGGGTTCCGGCAGCGCCCCGGCCATCGAAACGCGGCCAAAATGCGGAACAAAAATTTATCAAACCAGCGCTACCGCTACCCGAATCCCGAATCGACCTTAAACTCTAAACTCGCAAGCTAAACTAAGAGTTAGAATCGTTATACCGAGTTGATCCGTGTCCTTCGGTCTTCATTCCAAGCTCCTAGCGGTTCCTTGATGTGGTTTGGTCGCCGGTCTTCCTCCATCTCCGATGATCCACCCGAGGGATGTAACTCCGGCTCTAGCTTCACGATATGATGCTTATGGAGAAACTAGGGTCTCTAGGATGCTACCCTAGAGAGCCTAGGATGTAGTGTGAATGTTTCTTAGTGTTAGCTATCTCAAAAACTTGAAGGTGGAAGCAAAGCATGAAAGCTAGTGGAGGTGAAACACAAATGGTGAAAGAGGAGCTCAAGAAGAAAAACAATGAACAAAACCTTCATGCTTCAAAAATGAGCTTCCCTTGGAAAGAGAAAATAGCATGCAAGGTTTTGTAAAATGCATTTTTTCAATTTTAAAATCCTACCATACTTGAATAGTGAACACAAATGAATTAACAATTCATTTGTGTGCACTATTGCAAGCATCGTTGTCTCCACACCTCATCATGCTAATATCCACCTCATTTACCATTTTAATAAAATGGTCAAATCAAGAAATGAGGTGGCACCTTCTAGAATGTTATCCGGTAAAAAATACGGATTACATTCAACTGTAAATATATCTGCATTCGTACTGAAATACGAATACCCAAAAAAGATAGCATACACAAAGAATATAATACTAGAATAAACATACCGAAATAGATATATGTAAATTAATAAATCAATACCTGATTTAATAATCCGGCTCAAACCCGAGTCGGCTAGTACTATCAATTGTCCGATCGACAGTCCTGGTACAAAGTACACCAATCGATCGGAACCCTGCACGTATCCAATACGGCTACTACATCATTTCACCAGAACCAGGGAAACCCTCTGTGTGGGACTCTAAAGACTCGAAAATATGCTGGCAGTGGGTTTAACCACAAGCACGTCAGCGACACTAGCTGTACGTAACGGCTACCCAGGTATTGAGCGAAAGGAAGGCCGACGAGCAAACTCATGCAGAACCCCTAATGAGCCTGACAGTGACAATATTCGTATAGTCCGGTCTGTTCGTCTAAGAGTATCGCATATCGAGTCTAAGGGGGTGGATAAAGTCAGACCCCTAACAACGCGACATTTAGTGTCGGTATGAAACCCATCACCACCTGAGAAACTATCGATCCTGGATCGATAATTCTCGTACACCATGGCCACGAATCGATCCTGGATCGATAATTTTCGTACACCATGGCCACAGATTTATGGTGATGGCCATCCGTACACAACGCGATATCAACCCCCAATACCGGGAGAGACGAATCCCCGACGATCCGATCACTGCCTCCATGTGGCTCGGGACCGTACCCAACTAAAACCTGCTTGCACGACTCCTTTGAGCCGTGGTAGGGTAGTAATCAAAGCACAGTGGGAACTCACACGAGACACATGACGTTCTCAGGTTGACAGACTAACATGTACACATGTCACCTGGGAACTGCTATCTGACAATAGGTATAATACCAACTAGCAGGTTCCCGGCGAGTCCGTCCAGTGTACTGATAACCCAATGAGCATCTGTATACTATCTTAGGTGAACAAACTAACGCCAATGGCTTGTGAGACCTGGCCACCGCCCCTTGTCGGGGTCTCGATCAGTATACACTAGTTTACACTGGAGTATAGATGCCCGGTCTCGATACTCCTACGACTAGGGACATTTAAGGATGTGCTTATAGACCCCGGCTCCCATATATATGATCGCCATCATAATGCTGGCAATCAAGAAAGAATCCTATGGGCTCTATCAACATGTATATGATGATATATCAACATGTATATGATGATAAAGACAAACCAGATAGCATACTATCATCTTGAGTAAGACCGTTTCATCGGTATAGGTCCTACCTCAATCATCATAATCACAAGTCCGCGACTATGATAATTGCCTTGAAGGCACTATAGCCAACAATCTCCCACTTGCACTTAAGGCCAATTATTGCGATATCGCATATTCACAACCCGTGTGATACCGAACACCCAACTTCTCTACTAATCAGTTTCGCAAAGCCCGTTTGCGAAAGTGATTGCGTTCGAGAAATAGCCTCAGTGCGTGGATCCGCTCCAATGTTTCTTTTTGTATCTCTCTATATCTCAACTTCGCGGAGAAAACTATCTCCCGAAATGAGCAATACTTGTCTTAGAATTTGTCTGGATGTCTAATCGGACCCAGATCATAAATGAACTCCAAATCCAGCAAACCACTTAGACTATATCGTCGACTAAATTTAATCAGTATCCTGTGCCATGCCATTCCTCGGTATCCGCTTGGACCACCTGTCCAACATACTGTCTCTCAGAAGAGGGAAAAACTATAACTCTGACAGTCACTCTGTCATCCAGGTCACCTGGCAAGCCTGAAATGATAACCGTCTCCCGAAGGAGGCTGCCATTATCGTATCCATAGAACATCCATTTATGTTCATAAACTGCTTCCCAATGTTTCTCCAGGATTAGAATAATATATCTGCTTATTGCATCTAGTACAAAAGCAATATCTGGTGTGGTACTTGACATTTTATGATTAACTCAATTGCCTAAGCAGGTGATATGCTAATCATGTAGATCCCTCTCCCCTTTAGTCTGTAAGACACCTTTAGAGAGGGTGACTCCATCACCTGCAGGTACACCACCATGCCAGGAGTCATCCATTTAATGTCAAAGTACCCAGATTGGGATACTTCCCAAATCTAGATCTAAAACCATAGATCTAGTAACCAGAAACCCTGATATTACATCCATATCCTGTGTGGAGAAACAACTTTGTGACAACTATAGTACAACTGATCGTAGTATAGGAATATCTGTTCCTATCAAGTGCATGTCATCCCAGTACCTGGACATTGTTGGAGATAGTGTCCTCAGAGTCAATTATTGGATCACAGGCACGTGATTGCAATGATTGAGGGAGGACCTATACCGGTAGGACAGTCTTACTCAAGATGATAGTATGCTATCTGGTTTATCTTTATCATCGTGTACTGCTTTAGGTGACCTTACAGGTCACTATTACGCGTTGATAGAGCCCTTAGGATTCTTGCTTGACGGCCAGCAGTATGATGGCGATCATATACGTGGGAGCTGGAGTCTATAAGCACATCCTTAAAAGGTCCCTAGTCGTGGGAGTTTTCGAGACAGGGCATCGACACTCCAGAATAGACTAGTGTATACAGTCGAGACCCCAACGAGGGGCGGTGGCCGGTCTCACAAGCCACTGGTGTTAGTTGGTTCACCTAAGATGTATACAGGTGCTCATTGGGTTATGAGTACACCGGACAGGACTTGCCGGGAACATGCTAGTTGGTCTTATACCTGACGTAGGATAGTTGTTCCCTGGTGACATGTGTACAGGTTAGTTCATCGACCTGAGATCGTCATTTGTCTCGTGTATGTTCCTACTGTACTTTGATTACTACCCTACCATGGCTTAAAGGAGTCGTGTGAACCTGTTTTAGTTGGGTACAGTCCCGAGCCACATGGAGGCAGTGAGCGAATCTGCAGGGGTTCGTCTCTCCCGGTATTGGGGGTGAGGTCGCGCTGTGTCTATGAGAGCCATTACACGAAGTCCTTGGCCAAGGCCGGAGATTTACTGGTAGGTATTTCAGTAGTATCTCAGGGTGTTCTGGGCTACACTCCGACATGACTTGTACCGCTTTTTAGGAGTCTGACTTTTACCAACCCCCTAGGCCCGCCATGCGATGCTCATAGACGAACGGACCGGATTGTACGGATATTGTCACTGACAGGCTCAGTAGGGTGTTAGGATGAGTTCGCTCATCGACGTCCCTTTTAGTCAATACCTGGTAGCCCGTTACGTATGGCTAATACCTCTGACGTGCTAGTGGTTAAATCCACAACCAAAGTATTGACGAGTCTTTAGAGTCCCCCACAGACCGTTTCTCAAGTTTCGGGCGAAACGCTGTAGAGGCCGTATGGATATATGGCAGGGTTCGATCATATACGTGCGGTATTGCACGGATCATGATCGGACGGATAATACTAGCGGGCTTTGGTTTAAGCCGGATCCTAGTATTATACAGTGTAGATTTTGTCTCATTGCATTTGTATTCGGTCGGAATACAAATGCAGGTATGTATATACAGTCGCGGGGTTTTCCTGTAATTTATTACGGGATCAGTTTTCTGAAACTGCCAGTTTGCATTCCGTTTCGACCATTTTCCTTTGTTTCTTTCTTTGGCTGAAAATTGGTATGGAGGGGCTTATTTGCAAATGTGCAAATTAGCATTATGGAGGGTGTTTTTGGAAATTGTTGTTTCATGATGGTTGTAGCTTCCATTGACTTCATTGGTTCATCATGACTTGATATGATTAGGTGATGGAGTGGAAATTTGGTTGTGATCATTATTCTTCATGATTATCATTTTCTCTCTCTTGTATTATTGCTTACTCCACTCTCTCTCTCATTCTTGAAGAAAAAGGCCGGCCACATTCTTGAGGGGAGGAGAGAGATTCATTTTTGGTGTGAGAAATATTTTGGCATCTCATTTTTCATTCATGCTAAAAAGAGAGTCCCACTTCAAAGTTCTTTTCCACCTTCACTTCCTCATAGCAACTTCAACCCCAATAGAGACAAATGGATTCTACATTTTGCTTACAGCATCCTTGGGCGCGTCGACTCGCCAACTTCGTGCTCGAGTTGCCTCGGTCCAGAGGTGGGAGCCCGTAAAAGAACCCAGCGATGTGGTGCCCTTCCGACGAGGAGATGAAGACCGGAGATTCCGCGGGGAGATCGGGATGACGACGAGAAGACCGAAGGACATGGATTACTCGGTATATCTCTCTACCCCTTCTCTTGTTAGCTAGCATTAGGTTAATGGCCCGATCCGGGTTTTTAGTACGCGGTAGCGCCGGTTTTTAAAGTTAAAGAAAAGTATCGTTTCCGCATTTTGGCCTCATTCAGACGGCCGGGACGCTGCCGTGCACTTACAGACATCACTCTCTACCACCTTCTTACCAGATCCATCTCCTATTCTGATGAGGTCAAAGCCTATGACTGTCACATCAAAATTAGACGATCCATTTCTGCTATACCTGCTTTAGTCTATAAATAGACATAAGCTACTTGCCTACTATGCTTCCGCTGCTCCCACTGACTACAACAACCCTCCGGCAGAGTCATACGTACATTTCTAAAACTAGTTTTAGAACGACGCTATACTCATCCTCCTGCCGTGTCTTATAGTCTAGAACAACAGCAATGGCAAGTCTGGGTAAACAAGAACCTCCCTGTCACCGTTACTGAGAAGACCGAAGTACCTCTCGGGTGATTGAGGTTACCCACCAAATCTGCGGAGTGGCTAATGGAATGTCGAAACTAATTGAATTCTTAGGTTCTATTAAATCTTCAGTGATCGTTTATGGTTCTGGAATCACTTCCAGTTCTACCATACTCCCACTTATGTTTTTCTGAAAAAAAATCTATTTTATTAAAACTGTGGCGAGTCAAGAACAATATAAATATTGATCTTCCTGATGGTAGAAAGTTAACCCTCGTCAAAGCCCGGGATAACCCACAAACTGCCATTACTGAAACGTGTCCTGAGTTTATCCGGATTCCGGTTTTAAGCATGAGCCGGACAACTCCCTATACCTTAACATCGTTAAGATATAAATTGATTCTATATATAAATCTAATATAGAAACAAAAGCACTAATCTAATTTGAACCAGATTCAAAATCATGCATCTGTCTCCAGCGCATATCAACCAAATGGAAAGAGGACAATCAGCATTACTCATCTAGGAGTGCATCCATATATGAGTAACCTAAAAAAGAAGCAAGTTCTCAAAACTATTAACGGAATACAAAACACAAGTATCTACATCTTCGACTTCCTCGAAGAATCCTGATACTTACAACAAATGGTCCTTTACTTTATTCTTATACCTATAACTTCTGAACATCTGGACCTTGCATTTCAACGAAATACATGTCCAGAACTGGAGAAGTCATTAGTAAACAGAATATAGTATGAGTACCAACCCCTTTGTCCTAATAGACACTGGAAAACATACAATACTTTGTATGAGTCCCCTGAGTTCAATAACTCAAACCCTGTGCGTCGTAGGTTGAAAAAACTGTAGTATGGTTAAGAAGAATTACACCGCTGTTGAATGCACCTTACCTAATCACCAACTGATATAGGTAAATGTCATAGACACAATATCAAAAATTTATATCTCACTTTATAAAATAAAGGTACAGATATATCAGTTTGAAATTGGTGCATAACAACGGATATTCCAAACCAAATATTTGCCATCCGGCAAAAATCTAGATGATTTCCTCAAATATCACCAATTACAAAGAATTCCGATATAAAGAGGATCTAATCACCCAATTCCCAATATCTTACTCCCACTCACCATCTGTAATAACATACATATGTAAGAAACTGATCTGGTAAATACATACCCTGGAGTTAGATTCCAATTGGGAAAACAATTTTCAATTAATATCGCACAGTGAAACTGAAACATGAAAATGTTTCAAAAGGGGTTAACTGGTATTCCTAGTAACGCCTCTTTCATTATCCTGAATTATGATAGTAACCATATATTTACCTGCCCTCACTACAATCCCTTTATTATGTCTTTACTTATTACCTTCTGTACACCTCCTTTACGCTAATTGGTTTTCTTCTTTCCCTACCCTTCGGCACCAGCCTAAGGTTTGGAAGTAGACTATCCAATAAGCGTAATAGGTGTACTCTCCTAATCCTAGGAGCCCTCGCAACCTGAGAGAAGGTAAAGAGAAAAGACATCTGAATAATCCTATTCTTTTTCTCCTGAACCAGAATCCATCCTCGAAAAAGTTCCTTCGAGTTCGCATGTAACTATACGATGGATTTATCCAATGGAAGTGGATATCCGTAGTAATACGGAGTGTCCTAGAGAAATGCAAAGTGGATGTAGGAGTGGCAGGGGCATACACTGTCTTTGTCGTGAATGATGGTTATCGCAATTTCCTTTGCCATTATTCTAATCCCTTTATATGTCTTTACTTATTACCTTCTGTACACCACAGTTAAGCTTGTCGGTTTTCTTCCTTCCCTACCGTTCGGCACCTGCCTATGGTTTGGAGGAAGACTATCCAATAAGCTCAATAGGTGTACCCTCTCCTAATCCTAGGATCCCTCACAACCTGAGAGAAGGTAAAAAGAAAAGACAACCGAATAATCCTATTCAATCTCTCCAGAACCAGAATCCATCCTCGAAAAAGTTCCTTCGAGTTCGTATATAACCATACGATGGATTTATCCAATAGAAGTGGACGTTCGTAGTGATACGAGGTGTTCTGGAGAAATGTAAAGGTGATATAGAAGTGGCAGTGATGTATGCGACACCGTGACATTCCAAAAGTCAAAGTGTTTTAAGAAGGTTCGGTTAACTTGGTTTCATAAGCTTTAGTCAAAGATCGGGTCATCGTCGCAGTCAGAGAGAGAGAGAGAGAAGAAACACTCAGCGTGCACTCTAACCTAGATCAGAATGGTTGATCATTTTATCTAATCTGGATGGCTCCCACTATTTCCTCGAATTCTCCTCCAAACCCAAAAGGAGAATTAGTCGGAATCACCCGAGGAGTAATCCTACTCATCTGTGGGAATCAGGATCCAACAATCATCGCATGATAACATGATGGAAGCCACTCAAGTCACCACATTCCAGAAGGTATGCGCAAGCCTGGCAAGTTTCCTGTATGTTTGAAACTCCCGATATGATTTTTACCCCAAGTGGTTTATGACATTGACAAAGGCCAACAAATCATAAACCACAAGTCAAGTTCAACCCTTCATTATCCTGGATTACTCTAGACCCACCCGTACAAACCTTTGACAAAGGCCAACAAGGTTATACGACTGTCCTAGATAATCACAACTCAATGCAAAAGACAAGCAATATCTAGCTACCGCACACTACGCCTTGACAAAGGCCAACAAACGTAGCACGAATACTAGATACCACCTAAAAGAAACGACGGAGGGCTACGGCTGGTTTTTGGCAAAAAACCTTTAACGTAATGAACTTGATATCGTTGAAGGAATCCAAGTTGTTTATAAATATATAGTGGCGAAAACTTTTGCTAAAGAGGTCACTCCCGGTGAAGAGATCTCGGCTCTTTCCCCGTAGAATGAGGTGCAGGATATTCCAAACTGAATACCATGATGCAAAGAAAAAATAATCGACTATAGTAAAGTTATTACGTTGACGCAAACTTTTACCCAAGAGGTCACTCCCGATGAAGGGATCTCGGCCCTTGCTTCGTCGAATGAGGTGCAGGATATTCCAAACTGAATACCACAGTGCAAAGCAAAAGAGAACGTCTGTAATGTCAGTTTTTTAAAAACTTGGTTCCAACAACATCATATATATAGGTTTGTTTTCCTTGCATTGATAAGAATCAACGCAGTCCCATCAAATAATCACACCAGAAAAGAACGAAAATAAAATGTACGTATATGCCATCTGCATTCGCCACTGGGTCCCGTCATCACCCGTTAGGTTACTTAACTAACGACAGAGCGGGGAATGGGCTAGCACGGGTGCAAAACATATATAACATCTACTAATATATATAAATATATATATATAACATTTTTCCCAGGCATGATATAAAACAACATCACAGAAACATAACATAAGCAATACAGAATGGTGGATAATCTGGAGCCCCGAGTTTCACTTAAGCCGCAAGTGAGACCCGACGTTTCTTATCGTGTGGATAGCATGTGCAATGAAACCTAAACCCCTACGAGCGTGGAAAGTTACCCGCCAAAACCAGAAGAGAGGCAGCCCCCTTCAACAACGTGAAAGGGCCACCCGACACTTCTCGGAATCCGGTAACTTGAGCACCCCTCCTGGGTCAACCTATACCCCCTACGAGTGCGGCGAATAGCCCGCCAATTCTAGAGTAAGGTCCCCTCCGTCTGAATGCCTTGAGATGCGAACCAGTTGCCCTCTAGAACCTAGCTATTCGTGCACTCCACCGTGGGGTAATCCTAGTACAGAAAATAAAAAAATATACAAGGGTGACATCGACCTCAGCCCGGTCGTGCCCCAAAAGAATAATATACAAACTGGCAGTGACGGCTGTCCACAAGTCGGACGCTCGCCCCGCAATATCAAATGTACAAATGAAAATAACTGTACTATCATTGCACCATTGCTATCCACCACGACGATTCAACCAACATCACAGCACAACACAGAACATCAACGTGAATGTCACGTTCGCAAACCCGTCTAAAAGTCATATAGCAATTAGACGAGTTTACCGATCAAATGACATTCACGTCGCAGATAGAAATGTATGTACTGTTAAACGCCTACTTAAAATATCGATCGACTAAATTTCCAAATTGGCCCCAAAAGTAAAACCAGTACTGAAACAGAAATCTGGGCTAAAACAGAATATCATAAAAATCACAATTCCAAGAAATAGAAAAATTTGAACGCCCGTTGCCACTAATCCGCCGCGGAACCGCCGCCAATGGGGGGTAAGTGCGGCGGATCTGCAGCGCTTTAGAGGAGTCAAGGGCCCAAATTTTTTGTGTACTCCTAAAAAAGCCTGCACGGATTTTTAAGCCTCTATAAAATATTTTTTGACCACTTTTGAAAATCGGCAGAAACATGAAAAATGAAACCGTGATTTTGGAAATTTCCGTCGATCGATCTTTCAAGCACGTTTAAACAAGCTATTAAGGGGCTTAAAGGGTGGCTCTGATACAATGAAGGGTTCCGGCAGCGTCCCGGCCATCGAAACGCGGCCAAAATGCGGAACAAAAATTTATCAAACCGGCGCTACCGCTACCCGAATCCCGGATCGACCTTAAACCCTAAACTAGCAAGCTAAACTAAGAGTTAGAATCGTTATACTGAGTTGATCCATGTCCTTCGGTCTTCATTCCAAGCTCCTAGCGGTTCCTTGATGTGGTTTGGTCGCCGGTCTTCCTCTATCTCCGATGATCCACCCGAGGGATGTAACTCCGGCTCTAGCTCCACGATATGATGCTTATGGAGCAAGTAGGGTCTCTAGGATGCTATCCTAGAGAGCCTAGGATATAGTGTGAATGTTTCTTAGTGTTAGCTATCTCAAAAACTTGAAGGTGGAAGCAAAGCATGAAAGCTGGTGGGGGTGAAACACAAATGGTGGAAGAGCTCAAGAAGAAAAACAATGAACAAAACCTTCATGCTTCAAAAATGAGCTTCCCTTGGAAAGAGAAAATAGCATGCAAGGTGTTGTAAAATGCATTTTTTCAATTTTAAAATCCTACCATACTTGAATAGTGAACAGAAATGAATTAACAATTCATTTTTGTGCACTATTGCAAGCATGGTTGTCTCTACACCTCATCATGCTAATATCCACCTCATTTACCATTTTAATAAAATGGTCAAATCAAGAAATGAGGTAGCACCTTCTAGAATGTTATCCGGTAAAAAATACGGATTACATTCAACTGTAAATATATCTGCATTCGTACTGAAATACGAATACCCAAAAAAGACAGCATAACACAAAGAATATAATACTAGAATATACGTACTAAAATACATATATATAAATTATGAAATCAATACCGATTTAATAATCCGGCTCAAACCCGAGTCGGCTAGTACTATCAATTGTCCGATCGAAAGTCCTGGTATAAAGTACACCAATCGATCGGAACCCTGCACGTATCCAATATGGCTACTACATCATTTCGTCAGAACCAGGGAAACCCTCTGTGTGGAACTCTAAAGACTCGTCAATACGCTGGCAGTGGGTTTAACCATAAGCACGTCAGTAGCATTAACTGTACGTAACGGCTACCCAGGTATTGAGCGAAAGGGAGGCCGACGAGCAAACTCATGCAAAACACCTACCGAGCCTGACAGTGACAATATCCATACTGTCCGGTCTGTTCGTCTAAGAGTATCGCATATCGAGTCTAAGGGGGTGGATAAAGTCAGACCCTTAACAACGCGACATTTAGTGTTGGTATGAAACCCATCACCACCTGAGAAACTATCGATCCTGGATCGATAATTCTCGTCCACCGTGGCCACGGATTTATGGTGATATCCATTCGTACACAATGCGACATCAACCCCCAATACCGGGAGAGACGAATCCCCGACGATCCGATCACTGCCTCCATGTGGCTCGGGACTGTACCCAACTAAAACCTGTTTGCACGACTCCTATGAGCCGTGGTAGGGTAGTAATCAAAGCACAGTGGGAACTCTCACAAGATAAATAACGATCTCAGGTCGACAGACTAACCTGTACACATGTCACTTGGGAACTGCTATCTGACAATAGGTATAATACCAATTAGCAGGTTCCCGGCGAGTCCGTCCAGTATACTCATAACCCAATGAGCACCTGTATACTATCTAAGGTGAACAAACTAACACCAATGGCTTGTGAGACCTGGCCACCGCCCCTCGTCAGGGTCTCGATCAGTATACACTAGTCTACACTGGAGTATAGATGCCCGGTCTCGATACTCCTACGACCAGGGACATTTAAGGATGTGCTTATAGACCCCAGCTCCTATATATATGATCGCCATCATAATGCTGGCAGTCAAGCAAGAATCCTAAGGGCTCTATCAACATGTATATGATGATAAAAACAAACCAGATAGCATACTATCATCTTGAGTAAGACTGTTTCATCGGTATAGGTCCTGCCTCAATCATCATAATTATAAGTTCGCGACTATGATAATTGCCTTGAGAGCACTATAGCCAACAGTGTCACTAGAGAACTGCCATCTGACGTGAGGTATAATACCATCTGAGAGTTCTCGGCGAGTCCATCCAGTATACCCAATCTCCACTGAGAACCCGTATACCATATCTGATGTCGAATACCAATGGATATGGGATCATCCATCACCTATCTACATGGGTCGAGAAGCTATATGCTAGTCTACTCTGGTATATCGATGCCATGTCTCGATGTAGGTTTCCTAGGCACCCTATGAAGGTCTCACAAGGCATCGAACATACCAATATAAAAATTTACGGGTGCCGAGAGACCCGACTACGGATCGTTTGCTAGAAAACTAGGCGAAAAAGCTAACTAGTTAACACTTAACTACAAGATACGGAAATACAACCTTTGTAGATCCGGTGCTCCACCTCCATAGCTCCGCAACGAGGTCCTCTCCGCTGTCCAAATCAAATCCGGGCTCAAGCGTCGGCTTCGTCGGAGAATGGGCAAGCTAGGTCGTCGATGTCCATGCCGAAGATGATCTACGTCGAGGCATCGAAAGATCAAGCTCCACCTTCACCAAGTCATGAAAACTTGTGAAGGAAACACACTCTACTACTTGGCAAGAGGTAGAGGATGAAGAAATAGGAAGTGGGTAGACTTTAGAATTGGATTTCTCACTTGTTTTCATCAATCACCATTGATGAAGCAAGCTTCTTCAATGAAGAAGAAGATGAAGAAGAAGAAGAAAGAATTATGATGAGTTATTAGAAAATAGAAAATAATAGAATACTTATCATAATTCTAACTATGGTAATGTGTAGAGAATTAACCAAGGTTAGTTGAATGGTTAGGGTTAAGAATGAGATAAGAATGGTGGACTTTGGTCAAAGCTTCATGAAGTTTCAACTAAACAACAAAAGAAGCCACCATTCTTTTCTCATTTTCTTTTATTCATTTATCAAAAATAAATGGATAACTAAATAAGATAAATGAATAACAAATAATAAACCCTAACCATTTGATTAACCAAGGTTTAATACTTTACACTTAACCAAAAGCATGTATCATCAAACATGATACAAGCAAGTGCACAAAATCATATCATATATATAATGTGCACATCCGAGTGAGAAAATCCATCTTAAGTAAACCGATACTAGTTGATGCAAAGTAATATATCAAATATATAAATATACATTAAATCATTAAATCAACACTTGATTTAATGATCCGGTCATATCGCATATAACCGACTAGTATCCAATGTATCGGCTTATCGAATCAACCCTCGATTCGATAACTAGGTTATATCGCATATAACCATTCGACACATTCATCGCGAGAATGAAATACGGTATCATATACACGCATTATTCTCGGTCCCGCACATATCTCATATGCGCTCCTATTTCGTTTCGCTTGAGCCAGGAAACCTCTGTGTAGGACTCTAAAGACTCGTCAATACGCCGGCAGCAGATGATGATCATATCAAGCATCCACAAGCCGCAAGCGGTCTGCTAAACGTAACGGCCACCCGGGTATTGAGCGATCTGAAGATCAACGAGCAAGCCCGCTCACACTCCAGTGAATCCAACCAGTAACACTACCGTACAGTCCGGTCTGATCGTCTGATATGTCGCATATCTTGCCTAGGGGTGGTAAACGTCAGACCCCAATAGCTCGATAAGTCGTGTCGATATGAGGCTCATAACGGGTCGAGAAACTACTGGTAACACTTACCAGCAATTCTCTGATCAGCTCTGGCCAGGGACTTCCTGTTATAGCCAATCGAACACAGTGCAACATCAACTCCCTATACCGGGAGAGACGAATCCCCTCCTATCGCTCATTGCCTCTATGTGACTCGGGAATGTACCCAAAAACCACCGTTTTGCACGCCCTCTTGGACGTGGTAAGATGGAAATCAAAGCACAGTGGGAACCACACAAGACTCTATGACGATCTCGGGTCAACAGACTACTCTGTACCAGTGTCACCAGAGAACTGCCATCTGACGTGAGGTATAATACCATCTGGGAGTTCTCGGCGAGTCCGTCCAGTGTACCCAGTCTCTACTGAGCACCCGTATATCATCTCTGATGTCAAACACCAATGGATATGGGATCATCCATCGCCCATCTGTATGGATCGAGAAGGTATACGCTAGTCTACTCTGGTATATCGATGCCCCGTCTCGATACACCCACGACTAGGGACTTTGAAGGATGTACTTATGGACTACCATGTCCCCACTAGTATGATCCGCATCATAGTCCAGGTAGTCAAGTACAGATCCTAAGGTCTTTACCAACATGTAACAGAGAGACAATCAGTATACACGTTAAGGTAAACATCAACCAGATAGCATACTATCATGTCGAACAAGAAAGTCCTCCCTATATATGTCCCAGCATCCACTACAATATACATCCTATGTATAGTAATGGCCTCTAGGGCATACATATAACTAACAATCTTGATCTCCAGGGAGATCGAGGTTAGGAGAGTACATTCAGAGGACAACACAGCGGATCCACTCACAAAGGCCTGTTCCCAGATAGAGACTTCTATGGGATGGTTGAGTATGAGATACTACAACCACTGCTACAGATGGCCCTAGTGCAAGTGGGAGATTGTTAGTTATATGTATGCCCTAGAGGCCATTACTATACATAGGATGTATATTGTAGTGGATGCTGGGACATATATAGGGAGGACTTTCTTGCTCGACATAATAGTATGCTATCTGGTTGATCTTTACCTTAACGTGTATACTGATTGTCTTTCTGTTACATGTTGGTAAAGCCCTTTGAAGGATGTACTTATGGACTACCATGTCCCCACTAGTATGATCCACATCATAGTCCAGGTAGTCAAGTACAGATCCTAAGGGCTTTACCAACATGTAACAGAGAGACAATCAGTATACACGTTAAGGTAAAGATCAACCAGATAGCATACTATCATGTCGAGCAAGAAAGTCCTCCCTATATATGTCCCAGCATCCACTACAATATACATCCTATGTATAGTAATGGCCTCTAGGGCATACATATAACTAACAATCTCCCACTTGCACTAGGGCCATCTGTAGCAGTGGTTGTAGTATCTCATACTCAACCATCCCATAGAAGTCTCTCTCTGGGAACAGGCCTTTGTGAGTGGATCCGCTGTGTTGTCCTCTGAATGTACTCTCCTAACCTCGATCTCCCTGGAGATCAACTATCTCCATGATCAGGCGATGCTGCCTTAGAATAAGTCTGGATCACTGATGGGACCGGCGTTCCTTGGAATAAGCCAAAACTCTATTGTCACACAATGGGAGGAACAAAGTTCATCTCATGAACAAATATATATCCAGACTGCCTCTTTGGTAGCTTCTCAAATAGCGATGTATCCAGCCTTTATCGTCTAGTATGTCACGGTATCTAGTTTGGAACTCTTCCAACATACCGCCCCTTTACTGAGGGTAAAGACAATGCCTGTGACTGACACTCAGTCGTCTTTATCACCCTGGAACCCTTCCAGTGATTCTCCCCAGGATCGATTGATACCGTCTCACTACAACTAGTGAGAATCCTAACATCCATTTAGATCTATCTCATAGATCCAAAATCCAGGATTTAGTGGGTATCACTTTGATCCTATGTGGAGAGTCATTGTGATAAGCGGAGATTGATCGAGCGTAGCATAGGAAACTCCTTCCCTATCAAGAGTATGTCATCCACGTACTCTACGAGGATCGTCACCATACTCCCTACTACCATTTTGTTTATACAAGGTTCATCTACCATTTTGATGATGTCAACTTCTTTGACTAATCCATCAAAACAGATGTTCCAACTCCGTGAAGCCTGCTTTATCCTATAAAGCATCTTGCACACGTTTCCGCTGCTCCCACTGTCTACGAGGCCCTCTGGCTGTGTACTTATAGACGCACTCTTCTAAATCATCATTTAGAAAAGCAGTCAAGACACCCAACCACCAGAGATCGTAGTCATGGTATGCAGCCGTGGTAAGTAGGATCTGGATGGACTTAAGCATAGATATTGGAAAAGGTTTCATCATTATCCACGCCTGGTCGATGACGAAAACCTTTAACAAGTCTAGCTTTGAAAGTCTCAACTTTTCCATCTCAGATCGCTAAGCATCCAGCCATTCTTACAGAGTCTTACTCCTGATGGCCAGCTCGAAACTAGTTGGGTCATCATCTCATGATGCATTCCTCGCTCCCACTGTCATAGAGAAACCGAAGTATCTCTCAGGTGGGTGAGAAACCCTACTAGATCGGCGGAGAGGCTGAGGTTCGTTGGTATCTACTGAATCCTTTGGTTGTACCAAATCATCTGCTGTATTTTGTATAGCTGGAACCTTTCCAGTTCTACATAACAGACTTTGCCTCGAGCTTGTCCAGATTTTGCTTTTAGACATAGGCCGGACAACCCCAAATCTTAACTATCTTAAGAAATGGGCTCTTCCTTTTCCATATCACATATGAAGTGGTAGGCAACTGATTTGATTGGAACCCTATTCAATAGGTATGCAACTTCGTAAGTGCATAACTCCCAAAAGGAAAAAGGTAACTCAGTATTACTCATCATAGAGCACACCATATCAAATAGGGTGTATCTGCTCCGCCCCGATATACCATCGTGCTATGGTGTATACGGAGGAGTAATGCTGAGAGAGAATCTCATTCTCCTTTAGAATAGTCCTGGAATTCCGTGCTCAAGTATTCTCCTCCTTGATCTCATCAAAGGACATAATACTTATACCCGTATTTTGGTTCTCTACTTCTAACTTATATTCTGTGAATATCTCAAAAGGTTCGGACTTGTGTTTCAACAGGAACATAGGTCTGAATCTCGAAAGATCATCAGAGAATGTAATGAAGTATAAAGAACCAGTCCTGGCATGTGTAGACAGGAGACCTTACATACATCATCATGTATCAGTCCCAAGAGTTCATTAACTCTTTCTCTGTTTCCAGTAAACGGAGCTATGGTCATCTTATCTTTGTGACATGACTGGCGAGTTTCACAAGATGTAAATTCAAACTAATTTAAATATGCATCTTTATGTAACTCTAGCTAGTCGGGTCACATTGATCTGACCTAGTCTACAATACCTCAAGAAGGATTCGTTCATTTCTGAACTCTTCCTCTTATGTGTGTTCCATATACTAAGAACTGTAGTTTGATTTAGAACATCAACGCTTTTAGATAACGTGCCTGAACCGATCAACTATTGATATAGGAAATGTTCAAAACATTGTCCAACAATACAAAATTATATCATTTCTTTACTAATAAAGAGAGTGATATGATTTTGTATATCAGGTTCGGTATCTAATAACATTCGTTCAGAATCAATGTATTGGTAATACAGGGTGACAGTGACCAACAGACTTGGCTGCAACACTTGCCCCGTTTTCTGCCTCATGAAACTTATCACCCGTTCTCAGTTCTCTACCTATCTGTAGCCCTATGTAACAGATTACATATTTGGGATCCTGATCTAGTATCACATACCCAGGACGTAGAGGATACAGAGAAATAGTTCTTTGTAATGAACACACCCGAAGATGATGCATCAGCATGCACTCTCTTCGTTTGGGCGGCACGAGAATTCTGGTATTCCCCAATTTCCTGCTCTGACTTATAACAATTATAAGTTTGAGCGGGACCAACGTTCCCCAGCTCAGTATAACAAGCGGGTTCGGTCAATAATCCGTATTATTATCTTGATTAAGGCGTGATATGGTCGCTACCTGGAGAGAGAGAGAAGAAAACACTCAGCGTGCGCTCTTTCAAGAATAGATTGGATATTATTTATCTAATCAGGATGGCTCCCACTGCTTTTTATCAAATCTTCCTTCAAACCCTAAAAGGAAAGACTAGCCGGGATTAATTACACACTACAAGTTCGCCAATCTTTCAGCCAGGCCAGTGTCGGTACTTTGAGGGAGGTCCCCCGTGCTTTCGCACGAACCTAATTAATGTAAACCTCGTTTTCCCAGAGGCGTAACCCCGTTGACACCTTTCTAGACACCTACTTGATCGGCTAATTGTAATGTATAAAACTCTTCCAGGAGTAACTCTTACTCGCAGCGGGTATCGGGATCCAACTATCTCATAAAAGGTATGCAATCTCATTGCAAATTTCAACACTTGAAATTCCCGATAATATTTTGCCCCTAGCTCGCTATGACCTTGACGGAGGCCAAACAACCCATAGTCTGCTAGTCAAGTTCAACCCGTCATTTCCTGATTGAATTAAACCCACCCGCACGACCCTTGACGGAGGCCAAACAACGCCGTACGAATACCCTAATCCAATCGCATCATATGCTAGCAGATAAGCACTAGTTAGCTACCGTACACTACGCCTTGACGGAGGCCAAACAACCGCAGCACGAATACTAACTAGTACGTATCTGAAATGACGGAAGGCTACGACAGGTTTTTCTGAAAACCTATTGCGTAATGAACTTGATATCGTTGTAGAATCAAATGAATTTTGAAATGGAGTGTTTTTGAGGCTTTTCTAGTTTTGCTAAAGGAGTCACTCCCGGTGAAGGGATCGTCGGTCCTTTCCTCGTCGAATGAGGTGCGGGATATATCATATATATCACTGTGCAAAGCAAAAACACGTAAAAGCAATCAAAAGACAAACCGAGTGTGTAGCATCTGCCAGTTATTGCTAAAGGAGTCACTCCCGGTGAAGGGATCTCGGTCCTTTCCTTATCGAATAAGGTGCAGGATATATCTCATATACCGCTGTGCAAAGCAAAAAACTGTAGCTACTTGTTTTATTTTGAAATTCGATTCTACAACATCTTAGGTTTCATTTATTTCATTAATCTCATTAATGAAGTCCCATCATTTAAGTACCTAAACATCACAGATAAATACGACGTACACTTATGCCATCCGCATTCGCCTCGATGTCCCCTCGTGCACCGTTAGGTTAGGTAACTAACGGCAGAGCAGGGCAGGGCTAGCGCGGGTGTAAAACATAAGTAACATCTATATAATATATCATATATACTATATACTGTATCTATCACAGAACATCACATGATCACATCACAGATATCGCAGCAGTAGAAACATATGAAATATTGGATATACTAGGACGTCCGTGTTTTCAATACGAGCCAGTATAAAACACGGATTCTACGGTCGCGATGAATAGCCAAACCCACACCCCTAGACCCCTACGAGAGCGGCAAGCAACCCTACCAATTCTGGAGTTAGGAGTCCCGGACTCGACTCCTCGAGTTGGTCTCCCACTGTACTCCAGAACCCGGTTACTTGTGCTCCCCTCCTTGGGTCTATCCTAGTGCAGTAAAGTAAATAATATACAAAAGGTGACAACTTCCGCAACCTGGAAGTGCCCCAATAAAAGAATATTACATACAAGTTTTTACATGAATGAAAATGAAAAACACTCATCTCACATAAAAACCCCCGGCTATTCAAACACGACGATCCAATATAACATATCCAGCAACACATAACATCACATGTCATCAACGTAAGTAAATATGCGCATCCCAATTGTCGTTGACATATAGCAACGAAACCGGCGATATCACATATTACACTTACAGTCACAGAAAAGAAAGTGTAAAACTACAATAGTTGGAATCCGCAACCTCCTCAGACATCGCATGCCTGACCAAATGAATTCCTTAGACATCGCATGCCTAACAATTATAAACCCCGCATTTTAGTCTCAAAATCGAAAACTCTTTTCAATATCAAGTCGGGGAATTCAACAGGATTCCCGACATCCAGATCGAATGCTCGTCGCAAACTTCAGTAGACGGCCGCACCCCCGATACCGTCGATGAAGTGCACCAAGGCGGAACACCGCTACCGCGAGCACCCGAACGGATGCTTTCGGCGACGGGGTTCTCCTACAGTCACTTGGTCGGGGCTATGGGGTGAGGTTGTCTATTAAGTTTACCCGGCGAGTATCCGCGTACGCTACGTGATTGCGACGGACTTTTGATCACATCAAAATTCCGTGGCAACCGATCAAGTGAGACTAAAGTGCTATGTTTATAACATTCATTCAGTTATCTCATAACTTATTGTGAATTCCAATTATTGTATCCCATTCCGGATAAATAGAAAATGTCAAACTTTCCGATCGAACAATCGAACACCCAAGTTTTCCCGATACAGATCAACACATGAAATAAGTCTAACAACATTCAGTTCGTGCCTCAGTACCGACGGTCCAGCCGTAGAAGGGTCAAGCCAACGCCTCACATGTGGCACGCCGTACCGCCCCAAACCTGAAGGTTCAAAGGGCAGTTCAAGACGGTCACATAATCGAGTTAAGGTTTGTTGTCTTCTAGAGGGACCATCGCGTTACTTGCACTACTTAGAACGTCGTTAAACTAGGGAAAAATCCAACACTTGGAAATTTCCCGACAGGGGAAAAATTGGGTATTTATATCCGGTTGAACTTTTTAACATATTCTAAAATTTATCCGGAAAGCCACATAGACAAAATCTGATAACCCGATCGAAACAACGAACCCCCAAAACAACCCTAAAATACTCAACTGTTTACTGCATATTAAAAATTCCCAGAAAACTCAGCATATTAAAATAGGAATTACTGTGCAAAGAGGAGTCAACGAGTCAACAATATGGCCGCAGAACCGCCGCGCCACGTGGGCTTAGGCCGCGGTTCCGCGGCGTTATGACGGAGTTAAGTCTCCGTTTTTCACAGTAATTCATAAAAATCCCTGCTCAATTTTCTGCATATTTTTAATGTTGAAAAATCTCAGATTTTAGAAAAAGGACAGAGAGCATTTTTGAGGTTAGGTTTTCGGTTCGTCCGGCTTTCAAATTCCGTCTAGACTTCGCCTAAGGCTCTAGCTAGGCTCTGATACCACTGTAGGGTTCCTAGGCACCCTATGAAGGTCTCACAAGGCATCGAACATGCCAATATAAAAATTTACGGGTGCCGAGAGACCCGACTACGGATCGTTTGCTAGAAAACTAGGCGAAAAAGCTAACTAGTTAACACTTAACTACAAGATACGGAAATACAACCTTTGTAGATCCGGTGCTCCACCTCCATAGCTCCGCAACGAGGTCCTCTCCGCTGTCCAAATCAAATCCGGGCTCAAGCGTCGGCTTCGTCGGAGAATGGGCAAGCTAGGTCGTCGATGTCCATGCCGAAGATGATCTACGTCGAGGCATCGAAAGATCAAGCTCCACCTTCACCAAGTCATGAAAACTTGTGAAGGAAATACACTCTACTACTTGGCAAGAGGTAGAGGATGAAGAAATAGGAAGTGGGTAGACTTTAGAATTGGATTTCTCACTTGTTTTCATCAATCACCATTGATGAAGCAAGCTTCTTCAATGAAGAAGAAGATGAAGAAGAAGAAGAAAGAATTATGATGAGTTATTAGAAAATAGAAAATAATAGAATACTTATCATAATTCTAACTATGGTAATGTGTAGAGAATTAACCAAGGTTAGTTGAATGGTTAGGGTTAAGAATGAGATAAGAATGGTGGACTTTGGTCAAAGCTTCATGAAGTTTCAACTAAACAACAAAAGAAGCCACCATTCTTTTCTCATTTTCTTTTATTCATTTATCAAAAATAAATGGATAACTAAATAAGATAAATGAATAACAAATAATAAACCCTAACCATTTGATTAACCAAGGTTTAATACTTTACACTTAACCAAAAGCATGTATCATCAAACATGATACAAGCAAGTGCACAAAATCATATCACATATATAATGTGCACATCCGAGTAAGAAAATCCATCTTAAGTAAACCGATACTAGTTGATGCAAAGTAATATATCAAATATATAAATATACATTAAATCATTAAATCAACACTTGATTTAATGATCCGGTCATATCGCATATAACCGACTAGTATCCAATGTATCGGCTTATCGAATCAACCCTCGATTCGATAACTAGGTTATATCGCATATAACCATTCGACACATGCATCGCGAGAATGAAATACGGTATCACATACACGCATTATTCTCGGTCCCGCACATATCTCATATGCGCTCCTATTTTGTTTCGCTTGAGCCAGGAAACCTCTGTGTAGGACTCTAAAGACTCGTCAATACGCCGGCAGCAGATGATGATCATATCAAGCATCCACAAGCCGCAAGCGGTCTGCTAAACGTAACGGCCACCCGGGTATTGAGCGATCTGAAGATCAACGAGTAAGCCCGCTCACACTCCAGTGAATCCAACCAGTAACACTACCGTACAGTCCGGTCTGATCGTCTGATATGTCGCATATCTTGCCTAGGGGTGGTAAACGTCAGACCCCAATAGCTCGATAAGTCGTGTCGATATGAGGCTCATAACGGGTCGAGAAACTACTGGTAACACTTACCAGCAATTCTCTGATCAGCCCTGGCCAGGGACTTCCTGTTATAGCCAATCGAACACAGTGCAACATCAACTCCCTATACCGGGAGAGACGAATCCCCTCCTATCGCTCATTGCCTCCATGTGACTCGGGACTGTACCCAAAAACCACCGTTTTGCACGCCCTCTTGGACGTGGTAAGATGGAAATCAAAGCACAGTGGGAACCACACAAGACTCTATGACGATCTCGGGTCAACAGACTACTCTGTACCAGTGTCACCAGAGAACTGCCATCTGACGTGAGGTATAATACCATCTGGGAGTTCTCGGCGAGTCCGTCCAGTGTACCCAGTCTCTACTGAGCACCCGTATATCATCTCTGATGTCAAACACCAATGGATATGGGATCATCCATCGCCCATCTGTATGGGTCGAGAAGGTATACGCTAGTCTACTCTGGTATATCGATGTCCTGTCTCGATACACCCACGACTAGAGACTTTGAAGGATGTACTTATGGACTACCATGTCCCCACTAGTATGATCCGCATCATAGTCCAGGTAGTCAAGTACAGATCCTAAGGGCTTTACCAACATGTAACAGAGAGACAATCAGTATACACGTTAAGGTAAAGATCAACCAGATAGCATACTATCATGTCGAGCAAGAAAGTCCTCCCTATATATGTCCCAGCATCCACTACAATATACATCCTATGTATAGTAATGGCCTCTAAGGCATACATATAACTAACACTCGTTACACCCACGACTAGGAACATTAAAGGATGTACTCACGGACTACCTTTGTCCCACTAGTATGATCCTCATCATAATCCGGGTAGTCATGTACTCATCCTGAGGGCTTTATCAACATGTAAAAGAGAGACAATCAGTGTACATGTTAAGATAAAGAGTAACCAGATAGCATACTATCATCGAGCAAGAAAGTCCCCCTATGTATGTCCAAGCATCTACTATAATATACACCATATGTACAATAATGGGCTCTAGGGCATACATATAACTAACAATCTCCCACTTGCACTAGGGCCACCATATAGCAGTGGTTGTAGTATCCCATACCCAACCATCCTATAAAAGTCTCTCTTGTGAAAAGGTCTTTGTGAGTGGATCCGCCGTGTTGTCCTCGAGTCTACTCTCCTAATCTCGATCTCCCTGGAGATCAACCATCTCCATGATCAGATGATACTGCCTTAAAATATGTCAGGATCACTGATGGGACGGGAGTTCCTAGGCTTAATCCATAACTCCATTGTCATACAATGGTAGGAACAAGATTCATCTCCTGAACTTATATACACCAAGACCGCCTCTTTGGTAGTATCGTTGGTAGCGATGTATCCAGCCTTTATTGTCTAGTTTGTTACGGTATCTAGCTTGGAACTCTTCCAACATACCGTCCCTCCACTATGGGTATAGACAATGCCTGTGATGCAATCCAGTGATTCTCCCGAGGATCTATTGATACCATCTCACTACACCTAGTGATAATCCTAAAATCCACTCAGATCTATCTCATAGATCCAAAACCCAGGATTTAGGTGGTATCACCTTGACCCTATATGGAGAATCAATGTGATAAGATGAGATTGATCGAGTGTAGCATAGGAAACTCCTTTCCTATCAAGAGTATGTCATTCACGTACAATGCGAAGAAAACCACCATACTCTCTACTACCTTTTCATATATACAAGGTCCATCTACAATTTTGATGAAGTCAAACGCTTTGGCTATCACATCAAAATAGATATTCCAACTTCGCGATGCCAGCTTTAACCCGTAAAGCAATTTGTACACGTTTCCGCTACTCTCGCTGTCTACGAAGCCCTCTGGCCGTGTGCTTATAGATGCTTTCTTCTAAATAAATATTTAGAAAAGCAGTCATGACACCCAACCGCCAGATATCGTAGTCATGGTATATAGCACTGGCAAGTAGGATCCGAATGGACTTAAGCATAGCAACTAGAAAAGGTTTTATCATAATCCACACCTGGTCAATGACGAGAACCTTTTACAACATGTCTAGTTTTGAATGTCTCAACTTTTACATCTATACCAAGTAATCTTCTCAAGATATTCTTTCTTCTGATGGGGATTTAACCCTTCAGTTATAGCAACCAAAGTCCATACTTTGTTGGTGTATATGGATTCCATCTCAGATCGCATAGCATCCATCCATTCTTACAGAGTCCCCACTCTTGACGGCCTGCTCGAAACTAGTTGGGTCATTATCTTATGATGCAATCCTCGCTCTCACTGTCATTGAGAAAACCGAAGTATCTCTCAGGCGGATGATGAATCCTACCAGATCGGCAAAGAGGCTGAGGTACGTCGGGAACTATTGAATCCTCCAGTTCTACCAAATCTTCTGCTGTAGTTTGTATAGCTGGAACTCCTTCCAGTTCTACCTCATGACCATAAATTTCTTTCCAAAATAAATTCATTTTCTAAAAAGGTGGCATGCCGAGAAATAAAATACCTTTTGTTCCTTGGTGTGGTAAAAGATATTCCTTTGCTAATACTTGGGATATCCAACAAACTTCCACAGAACTGACATTTTCTCGAGCTTGTCCTGATTTTGCTTTTGACATAGGCCGGACAACACCAAATCTTAACTTACTTAAGAGATGGGCTCTTCCCATACCATTTCACATATGGAGTGGTAGGCACTGATTTGGTTGGAACCCAATTCAATAGGTATGCAGCTTCTCAAGTGCATAACTCCAAAAAGGAAATAGACAACTCAGCAGTACTCATCATAGAGCGCACCATATCTAATAGGGTGCAATTGCTCCGCCCCGATACACCGACGTGTTGTGGTGTATACGAAGGAGTAATGCTGAGAGAGAATCTCATTCTCCTTTAGAATAGTCTAGAAACTCTGTGCTCAAGTATTCTCCCCCCTGATCACATCAAAGAACATAATACTTATACCCTTATGGTTCTCTACTTCTGACTTATATTCTTTGAATATCTCAAAATCTTTAGACTTTTGTTTCAACAGGAACTCATGTCAGGATGATAAGAGATAATCAATGAATGTAATGAAGTATAAAGAATCAGTCCTGGCATATGGAGACAGGGGACCTTATACATCATCATGTAGCAATCCCAAGAGTTCATTAACTCTTTCTCTGTTTCCAGTAAACGGAGTTATGATCATCTAATCTTTGTGACATGACTGGTAAGTTTCACAAGATGTAAATTCAAACTGATTTAAATATGCATCTTTATGTAACTTAGCTAGTCGGGTCACATTGATATGACCTAGTCTACAGTGCCTCAAGAAGGATTCGTTCATTTCTGAACTCTTCCTCTTGTGTATGTTATATACATTAAAAAACGTGGTTTGATTTAGAATGTAAATGTCATTAGATAATGTTCCTGAACCGATCGACACTTGATATAGGAAAATATTCAAAACATTATCCAACAATACAAAATTATATCCTTCTTTACTTGATAAAGAGACTGATATGATATTGTATATCAGATTCAGTATCTAATAACATTCGTTCAGAATTAATGTATTTGGTAATACAGGGTGATAACTGCCAACATCTTGGCTGCAACAATTGCGCCGTTTCCAACTCTTGAAACTCTATCACCCATTCTCGGTTATCTACCTAACTGTAGCCCATGTAACATATTACATTTGAGGGATCCTGATCCGGTATCAAATACCCAGGACGTAGAGGATACTGAAAAACAGTTCTTGGTAATGAACACACCCGAAAAAGATGCATCATCATGTACTTTCTTCGTTTGGGCGGCACGGAAATTCTTGTAATCCCCTATTTCCTGCTCGGTCTTATAACAATTATAAGTTGGAGCGGGACCAATGCTCCCCAGCTCAGTATAACAAGCGGGTTCGATCAATACATCTATATTATTATCTTGATTAAGGCATGATATGGTCGCTACCTGGAGAGAGAGAGAAGAAAACACTCAGCGTATGCTCTTGCAAGATTAGATTGGTTATTAATTTATCTAATCAGGATGGCTATCACTGTTTTTTTTATCAAATTTTCCTTCAAACCCTAAAAGGAAAGACTAGCCGGGATTAATTACACCCTACAAGTTCACCAATCTTTCAGCCAGCCCAGTGCCGGTACTTTGAGGGAGGTTCCCCATACTTTCGCACGGACCTAACTAAAATAAACCTCGTTTTCCCAGGGGCATAACCCCGTTGACACCTTTCAAGACACCTACTTGATCGGCTAATTGTAAAGTGCAAAACTCTCCCACGAGTAACAATTACTCGCAGTGGGTATCGGGATCCAACTATTTCATAGAAGGTATGCAATCTCATTGCAAATTTCAACACTTGAAATTCCCGATAATTTTGCCCCTAGAAACTTATGACTTTGGCTAAGGTCAACAAATTATAAGCTCTAGTCAAGTTCAACCCGTCATTTTATGATTGAATTAAACCCACCCGCACGTCCCTTGGCTAAGGTCAACAATGTCGCACGACTATCCTAACTCAATCGCATCATATGCTTAGCAGATTAGCACTAATTAGCTACAGCACACTACGTCTTGGCTAAGGTTAACAACCGCAGCACGAATACTAAAAATTATTTATCTAAAATGACGGAGGACTACGACAGGTTTTTATGAAAACCTTTGCGTAATGAACTTGATATCGTTGTAGAATCGAGTGATTTTGAAAATGGGTGTTTTTGAGGCTTTTAATAGTTTCGCTAAAAAGGTCACTCCCGGTGAATGGATCTCGACTCTTTCCTTATCTAATAAGGTGCTGGATATTCTAAAATGAATACCGCTATGCAAAGTAATAACTAGAAAAGCAATCAAAAGACAAAACCGAGGGTTGTAGCATCTGCCAGTTATTGCTAAAGAGGTCACTCCCGGTGAAGAGATCTCGGCTCTTTCCTTATCGACTAAGGTGCTGGATATTCTACAAGGAATACCGCTATGCAAAGCAATAACTAGAGCTACCTGTTTTTGAAAATTCGAATCCATAACATCTTTAGAATTATTTTCTTTCATTAATCTCATTAATGAATGTCCCATCATTTAAGTTATCTAAGCATCACAGATAAATACAACATACGCTTATACCATCCGCATTCGTCTCGATGTCCCGTCATGCACCGTTAGGTTAGGTAACTAACGGCAGAGCGAGGCAGGGCTAGTGCGGGTGTAAAACATAAGCAACGTCTATATAATATATCGCATATACTATATACAGTATCTATCTCATCATATAAAGTGATCACATTACAGAAAATCGCACCAGAAAACAATATATGAAATACTGGATATACTAGGATTTCCGGGTTTTAAATTAAGCCTGTATAAAACACGGATTCCACAGTCGTGATGAACAGACAAACCAACATCCCTAGACCCCTACGAGAGAGGCAAGCAACCCTACCAATTCTAGAGTTAGGAGACCCGGTCTCGACGTCTCGAGATGGTCTCTCACTGGACTCCAGAACCTAGTTACTTGTGCTCTCCTCCTTGGGTCTATCCTAATGCAGAAAAGTAAATAATATACATCAACGGTGACATCTTCCTCAACCCGGAAGTTCCCCAATAAAAGAATATTACATACAGGTTATTACATGAATGAAAATAAAAAACTCTCATCTCACATAAAAAAACCCGGCTATTCAAAACATGAGATCCAATTTAACATATCACAGCAACACATAACATCACATGTCATCAACGTAAGTAAATATGCGTATCCCAATTGTCGTTAACGTATAGCAACGAAACCAGCGATACACCATATATTACACGTATGGTCGTAGAAAAGAAAGTGAAAAACTACAACAATTGGAATTTTCAAGCACCTTAGACATCATAAACCTAATGTTTCACATACTTTGGATTTCATGCCTAGCCAAATGAATTCCTTAGACATCACATGCCTAACAATTATAAACCCCGCATTTTAGTCTCGATATTGAAAACACTTTCCAATAACCAGTCGGGTAATTCAACAAGATTCCTGATAACCTGATCGAATGCTCGTAGGAAACTTTAGTAGATGGCCGCACCCCCGATGCCATCGACGAAGTGCACTGAGTCGGAACGCCACGGCCGCGAGCACCCGAATGGATGCTTTTGGCAACGGGGTTCTCCAACAGTCACTTGGTCAGGGCTATGGGGCATGGCTATCTAGTAAAGTTACCCGGCGAGTATCCGCGTACGCTACGTTATTGCGACGGGCTTTTGATCACATCAAAATTCCGTGGCAACCGATCAAATGAGACTAAATTGCTAGATTTACAAAATTCAAATTAGTTTTCATGTGGATTCCAAGTATTGTATGCAATCACATGAAATCCGGACAACGTTAAACTTTTCGATCGATTAATCAAAGTCCCATAATTCCCCAAGAGCTCAACACTTGAGCACAGTTTAATAATACCCAGAACATGCCACAGTACCTATGAACTAGCCGTAGAAGGGCAGACCCAAGCCTCATTAATGGCACCGCGGAACTGCCGCAAAACCTAAGGTTCAAAAGAGGTTCCATGGTCATTATTTCGAATTAGGGTTTCAATTTTCTAGAGGGTTCACAGAATTACTTGCATGTTTTTCTGAATACGTTAAACTTGGAAAAATAGGTTTTTGACATTCGTTCGAACTTTTTAACTTCGCCTAGACAACATGCGAATACCCGAAACAAGTTAGAATTATGAATACGAAACACTCCGAATTTCCTATACTGTAAGACCACATCTCATGCAAAATTAGCAAAAACAAACAACACATGAAATACCAAAACCCAGAGACTGGAACACAGAAAAATTTCAAAGCCAAAATTCCACCATAGGGACGGCCTCCTCGGATTTTAGCTTGATGTGCTCGGCCAAAATCCGGTCAAAGTGCTTCAAATTTCTTCTGTGTTCATGTAATATCTCATAGAATATTCTGCAGTTGTTTAAAAAAAATTTGAGGACTTTTTAAATTCGACAGAAACTGGGTTGTTTTGTTTCAAGTTTCGGTGTTGCTTCGGTTTCGAAATCTAACAAATATCGTCTAATTTTCTAGCATGGCTCTGATACCACTTCAGGGTTGTCTAGCACGGTAGCAAGGTTTCGGGAGGCATAGTCCATGCCAATTTCAAAATTTTGTCATTCTAGCTAACCTAACCCTAGAATCATTACTGGAAAATCCGACAAATAAACATGTAAACTACTTTACATCTAAGTGAATGAGAAATACAACCTTTGTAGACCGGTCCTTCACTTCTAATGCTCCGTATAGTAGTCCCTTCGCTGCAAATCATAAACACCCGAACTCTAGAAAGGGTTCTCCAGAAGAAATGAGCAAGCTTGCACGAAGTCTTCGAGGTCGAAGATGATCTACGTCGAGGAGACACTAACCCAAGCTACCCCTTCACTAATGTGGAATTGTAAGTGCACGGCGGCGCCCCGGCCGTCAATCCGACGGCCAAATGCGGAAGCGGTGATAAACTTTAATTTTGCGAACTTAGCAAACCGGCACCACCGCGCACTAAACACCCGGATCGGACCATTAAACTAGTTCTAGCTAACTACAAGATGGGAAGAGATATACCGAGTGATCCGAGTCCTCCGGTCTTCTCGTCGTCATCCCGATCTTCTGCGGAAACTCCGGTCGTCGCCTCCTCTCCGGAAGGGCACCACATCGCCTGCATCTTTTACGGGCTCCCACCTCAATACCGAGGCAACTCGGGCGCGAAGTTGGCTGGCCGACGCGTCCAAGATTTGCTGTAGAATGTGTAGTGTAGAGGCTATGTCTCATTTGGGGTTTGTTGCCTTTGAAGATGATGGAGGAATCAAGATAAGAAAAATGGTGCTTGCATTTTTCTTAACATGAAAAGAGATCAAAATGCTACACTCTCAAAAATGAAGCTCTCATCCTCTTTCTCTCAAGTGTGTTCCACCATATCCAAATGAGAATGGTGGAGGAAGGAATACAAAATGCAAGAGGGAGGTGAGTGTAGTAAAAGGTAAGAGGTGACCATATCCAAACATCATCATAACTAACTCACATCAAACTTTAATCACCTTTTAGTGATGTAAAGAGAATCAAATGATGGTTGAAAAGAAAAGATGCCATCATAATCAAAACATTTGCAAGAAACTCCCTCCACAATTGTTATTTGCAAACTTGCAAATAACCCCCTCCATCGGAAAAGTCCGGCTGAGAAAGAACAAAGGAAAACCGGCCGGAACGGAATGCAAACTGGCAACTCCAGAAAACTGGTCCCGTAATAAATTACAGGAAAACCCCGATACTGTGCATACACACCCGCATCTGTATTCCGTCCGGATACAAATGCAATGAGACAAAATCTACAGTGTACTATACTAGGATCCGGCTTAAACCAAAGCCGGCTAGAAATATCCGTTCGATCCTGATCCGTGCAATACCGCACGTATCCGATCGAACCTTGCCATATATCTATACGGCCTATAGTACTAAACGTCCGATCCTGATCCGTGCAATACCGTACGTATCTGATCGGACCCTGCCATATCTCCATACGGCCTCTACAGCGTTTCGCCCGAAAGCTTGAGTAACTGTAAGTGTGGTGGACTCTAAAGACTCTTCAATATTATGGCTGTGGATTTAACCACTAGCACGTCAGAGGTATAAGCCAATACGTGACGGGCCACCAGCTATTGACCAAAAGGGACGTCGATGAGCGAACTCATCCTGACACCCTACTGAGCCTGTCAGTGACAATATCCGTACAGTCCGGTCCGTTCGTCTATGAGCAACGCATGTCGGGCCTAGGGGGTTGGTAAAAGTCAGACCCCCAAAAGCGGTACAAGTCGTGTCGGAGTGTAGCCCAGAACACCCTGAGATACTACTGGAATACCTACCAGTAAATCTCCTGCCTTGGCCAAGGACTTCGTGTAATGGCTCTCCTAGACACAGCGCGACCTCACCCCCAATATCGGGAGAGACGAACCCCTGAAGATCCGCTCACTGCCTCCATGTGGCTCGGGACTGTACCCAACTAAAACCTGTTTGCACGACTCCTTTGAGCCGTGGTAGGGTAGTAATCAAAGCACAGTGGGAACTCACATGAGACAAATGACGATCTCCAGGTCGATGAACTAACCTGTACACATGTCACCTGGGAACTGCTATCTGACGTCAGGTATAAGACCAACTAGCATGTTCCCGGCGAGTCTTGTCCGGTGTACTCATAATCCAATGAGCACCTGTATACATCTTAGGTGAACCAACTGACACCAGTGGCTTGTGATACCGGCCACCGCCCCTCGTCGGGGTCTCGACTGTATACACTAGTCTACTCTGGAGAATCGATGCCCTGTCTCGAAACTCCCACGACTAGGGACCTTTTAAGGATGTGCTTATAGACTCCAGCTCTCACTTATATGATCGCCCTCATACTGCTGGCAGTCAAGCAAGAATCCTAGGGGCTCTATCAACGTGTAATAGCGACCTGTCAGGTCACCTAAAGCAGTACACGATGATAAAGGTAAACCAGATAGCATACTATCATCTTGAGTAAGACTGTCCTACCGGGATAGGTCCTCCATCAATCATTGCAATCACGTGCCTGTGATCCAATAATTGACTCTGAGGGCACTATCTCCAACAATCTCCCACTTGCACTCAAGGCTAATTATTGCGATGTCGCATACTCACAGCCCGTGTGATACCGAACACCCAACTCCTCTACTAGTCAGTCTCACAAATCCCGTTTGTGAAACTATTGCGGTCGAGGAATAGCCTCAGTGAGTGGATCCGCCTAGATGTTTCTTTCTATGTCTCTCTATATCTCAAGTTCGCGGAGAAAGCCATCTCCCGAAATGAGCAATACCTGTCTTAGAATGTCTGGATGTCTGATTGGACCTAGCTCATAAATGAACTCCAAATCCAAACTTCTTAGACTGTATCGTCAACTGAACTTAATCAGTATCCTGCGCCATGCCACCCTCAGTAATGCCTTGGACCACCTGTCCAAAATACTGCCCCTCGTCAGAAGGAAAACTATAACTCTGAAAACCTCCTTGTCGTCCATGTCACCTTGGAAGCCTGGAATAATAACTGTCTCCTAAATGAGGCTGTCGTTATCATATCCCTAGAACATCCACTTATGTTCTGCTTCCGACTGTTTCTCCAGGATTGGATCAATATCAACTTATTGCATCTAGTACAAGAACAACATCCGGTGTGGTACTTGACATCTCATGATTGACTCAATTGCCTAAGCAAGTGATCTGCCAATCATGCACATCCCTCTCTACTTTAGTCTATAAGACACCTTTAGAGAGGGTGACTCCATCACCTGCAGGTACACTACCGTGCCAGGAGTCGTCCATTCTAAATACTCTTAGAATGTTGTCAAAGTACCCTGATTGGGAAACCACCCAAATCTAGATCTAAAACCATAGGTCTAGCAACCAGTATGTCTGATATAATGTCCAAGTCCTTTGTGGAGAAACCACTGTGTGACGACCAAAGTATAACCGATCGTAGTATAGGAGTTTCCTTTCCTACTTTGTGTATGTTATCCAAAAATCCGGATATCACACCCTACTACCTTCTCAACAGATCCATCCCCTATTCTGATGACGTCAAACCCATGACTGTCACATCAGAAATAGATGATCTATCTCCGCTATATCTGCTTTAGTCTATAAATAGACATAAGCCTGATGTCCACCAATGCTTCCGCTGCTCCCACTGACTACGACAACCCTCCGGCAGAGTCATATAGATATACACTTCTAAAGCTAGTTTAGAACGACGCTATACTCATCCTCCTGCCGGGTCTCGCAGCCTGGAACAACAATAATGGCAAGTGTGGGTAAACAAGAACTTCCCTGTCACCGTCCTTGAGGCTACCAGAGTACCTCTCGGGTGCCTGAAGTTACCCACCTTATCTGCAGAGTGGCCAATGGAATGTCAAATCAGATTGAATCTTTAGGTTCCTTATCAAATCTTCAGTAATCGTTTGCGGTTCTGGAATCACTTCCAGTTCTACCATACTCCCACTACTGTTTTTTTTTTTTTGAAAAATCCATTTTTATTAAAACTGTGGCGAGTCTAGAACAATATTACTATTGATCTCCCAGATGGTAGAAAGTCAACCCTCGTCATAGCCTGGGTCAACCCACAAACAGCCATTACAGAAACGTGCCTTGAGTTGTCCAGTGTCTGGTTTTAATCATAAGTCGGACAACTCCCCGTACCTTAACATCGTTAAGATATGAACTGTTCTATATCCAATATAGAACCAGAGCCACTGATTTAATTGAACCAGATTCAAATCATGCAGCTATCTCCAGTGCATGTCAACTAAATGGAGAGAGGCCGATCAGCGTTACTCAACTTAGGAATGCTTCCAATTATGAGTAACCTGAAAGAGAAGCAATTTCTCTTTATCATTACTATCAACTGAATACCATACACAAGTATCTACATCTTCGATCACTTTGAAAAATCCCGATTCTTGTTACACCTGGTTCTCTACTCTATTCAAATACCTATGACTCCTCAAAACTTAGACCCTGTGTTTCTACGAAACACATGTCTAAGAACTAGAGAAGTTAAAAGTAAACAGAATATAGTATGAGGACCAACCCTTCTGTCCTAATGGACACTGGACAACATACAATACTCTGTATAAGTCCGCTGAGTCTAACAACTCTTTCACTGCGTGTCGTAGGTTGAAAACTGTACTTATGGTTAAGAAGAATTACACCGCTGTTTAATGCTCCTTACCTAACCATCCACTGATATAGGTAAATGTCATCGACATAATATCAATAGGTATATCTCACTCTATGAAAATAGACGTACAGATATATCAATTTGAAATTGGTGCACAACAGCGGATATTCAAAACCAAACATTTGCCGACCGGCAAACTGCCCAGATGATCTCCTCAAATATCACCGATTACAACGAATCCCGATATAATAAGGATGATTACCCTATTCCCAATAACTTACTCCCACTCATCATCTGTAAAACCATACAGATGTGAGAATCAAACCTGGTAAATACATACCCTGGAGCAAGCGTCCAATCGGGAAATCAGTTTTCTTTTAACAGTACACAGTTGAACTGAAACATTGAAATGTTTCGATGGGGTATCCTGGTATTCCTAGTAATGCCTCTACCATTATCCAGATTCACAACTATAACCGTATAATTTTTGCCACCTCTCCAAATTCCTTTATATGTCTTTAGTCATTACCTTCTGCACACCCTTTTAGGCCAATTGGCTTTCTTCCTTCCCTACCGTTCGGCACCAGCCTATGGTTTGGAAGAAGACTATCCAATAAGCATAATGGGTGTACTGTCCTAGTCCTAGGAGCACTCGCAATGCGAGAGAAGATGAAGATAAAAGACAACCGAATAAACCTTATTCCTATTTCTCCTGAACCAGGATCCATCCCCGAACTGGAACAAGTTCCTTTCGAGTTCGTATATAACCATACGATGGATTATCCAATGAACTGGGATCTTCGTAATGATACGGAGTGTCCAGGAGAAATAGAAAGGTGATTTAGGATTGGCGAAGAAATACTTGGTTTGGTCGTGAATAGCAGTCGCAATTTACTTTGCCCTCTTACTAATCCCGTGCTTTTTCTTAACTTAATACCTTCTGCACACCATCGTTATGCTAATTGGTTTTCTTCATTCCCCACTGTTCGGAACCAGCCTAAGGTTTGGAAGAAGACTATCCAATTTGCGTAATAGGTGTACCATCTCCTAAACCAAGGAGTACTCACAACTTGAGAGAAGGTAAAAGGGAAAAGACAACTGAATAATCCTATCCGTTTTCTCCAGAACCGGAAACCATCCTCGAATTCCTTCGAGTTCGTATCTAACCATACGATGGTTTTGTCCAATGGAAGTGGACGTTCGTAGTAATACAGGGTGTCCTGGAGAAAAGGGTAAAAGTAGGAGTGGCAATGAGGTCTGCAACTCTGACAATCCAAAAGCCAGTGTTAAGAAGGTTCGGTCAACTTGGTCACTGAGTCATAGTCTTAGGGTCGGGTCAATGGTCGCTTCCAGAGAGAGAGAAAAGAAACACTCAGCGTGCACTCTAACCTAGATCAGAATGGTTATCAATTTATCTAATCTGGAAACCTCCCACTGTACCTCAAATTCTCCTCCAAACCTGAAAGAAGAATTAGTCGGGGTCACCCGAGGAGTAAACTAACTTATCAGTGGGAATCGGGATCCAACTATCATCGCATGACAACGTGACGGAATCCGCTTATGGTATCACACTCCAGAAGGTATGCGCATATCTGGCAAGTTTCAGTTCTTTTGAAACTCCCGATGTGGATTTTTACTCCATGCTCTTACGACCTTGACTTTGGCCAACATATCATAAGTCACATGTCAAGTTCTACCCGTCATTCTCCAGGTTAATTTGAACCCACCCGTACCTACCCTTGACTTTGGCCAAAATGGCAGTATGGCTGTCCCAAACCAACGCATCTATCTATGCTGCATATGAATACCCAACAGCTACCAAACACTATGCCTTGACTTTAGCCAACATACACAGCTTGAATACTATTGACTATCCACATAAAACGACGGAGGGCTACGAATGGTTTCTGGCGAAAACCTTTAACGTAATGAACTTGATATCGTTGAAGGAACGGATAGCTTTTTAGAAAATATAGTGACAAAAACCTTTACTAAAGAGGTCACTCCCGGTGAAGGGATCTCGGCTCTTTCCCCATAGAATGGGGTGCAGGATATTCCAAATGAATACCACGATGCAAAGCAAAAGTAATCGGCTATAGTGAAGTTAATTCCCGGACGCAAACTTCTGTCCAAGGGGTCACTCCCGGTGAAGGGATCTCGGCCCTTGCCTCTTCGACTGAGGAGCAGGATATTCCAAATGAATACCACGATGCAAAACAAAAGTGAACGTCCTTGCAATAACAGCTTTTTGAAAAGTGTTCCAACAACATCAGAATAGGTTTGTCTTAACTTGCATTGATCCGAATCAACGCAGTCCCATCAATTGATCACACCACAAAGAACGAAAATATACTGATGTACGTATATGCCATCCGCATTCGCCACTGGGTCCCGTCATTACCCGTTAGGTTAGCTAACTAACGACAGAGCGGAGACTGGACTAGCGCGGATGTAAAACATATACAACATCTACTAATATATATACCAATATATTATATTCGCTCAAGGCGTGATAAAATGCAACATCACAGAAATGTACAGCATTACAGAACAATACAGATATCTGGGATCCCCGGGTTTCACAGAGCCACTACTGAAACCCGACGTTCCACTGGTCGTGTGGATAGCCTGTGCAATGAAATCCTAGACCCCTACGGGCGCGGCAAGTTACCCGCCAAAACCTGAAGCGAGGCAGCCCCCTTCAGCACCGTGAATGGACCACCCAGCACTTCACAGAATCCGGTAACTTGGGCACCCCTCCTGGGTCAACCTGTACCCCCTACGAGTGCGGTGAATAGCCCGCCAATTCTAGAGTGAAGCCCCCTCCGTCCCAATGCCATGAGATGCCGGCTTGTTGCCCTCCAGAACCCGGCTATCCGTGCACCCCACCGCGGGGTAATCCTAGTACAGAAAGTAAAATATACATACAACGGGTACATCGACCGTAACCTGGTCGTGCCCCAAAATAATAATACAATCAGGCAGTGACGGCAGTCCACATGTCGGACGCTCGCCCCGCAATATCAAATGTACATAATACAACAAAACTGTACTAGCATTGCATCCAGGGTATCCCCCACGACCGATCCGCAACATCACAGCAAAATCACAGAACATCAACGTGAAAGTCACGTTCGCAAATCCGTCTAACCGGGCTATAGCAGTTAGACCGGATTTACCGATCGAGTGACATTCACGGTCGCAGATATAATGTAAATACTGTGAAAAATGTGTTTAAAATATCCGATCGATCAAAAATTAACAAGTGGGCCCCCAAGCAATACTGTAGCACTCACAGAAATTCTGGGCCCAATTTTAATATTCCAAAACCCCTATTTTTAGCCCACAAGCCCACTGCAAAAAAAAAACGATGACATGATCCCTCATTCCTGCGGCGGAACCGCGGCCAAAGAGGGGTTATGGCCGCGGTTCCGCGGTTATACGGAGGGATCGTGTTGTCGAATTTTTCCAGTGTTCTTAGAACTCCCTGCACATCATTCTGAGACAACCTGAAAAATTTTTGGACTTCAAAAAATTTCGACAGAAAACTGATGTAAAGAAAAACGCGGGTTTTTGGAATTTTGGTCGATCGGAAATGCAAACACATCAAACAAAGCTAGACGAAGTTAATGGCGAGTCTCTGATACCACTGTAAGTGTACGGCGGCGCCCCAGCCGTCAATCCGACGGCCAAATGCGGAAGCGGTGATAAACTTTAATTTTGCGAACTTAGCAAACCGGCACCACCGCGCACTAAACACCCGGATCGGACCATTAAACTAGTTCTAGCTAACTACAAGATGGGAAGAGATATACCGAGTGATCCGAGTCCTCCGGTCTTCTCGTCGTCGTCCCGATCTTCTGCGGAAACTCCGGTCGTCGCCTCCTCACCGGAAGGGCACCACATCGCCTGCATCTTTTACGGGCTCCCACCTCAATACCGAGGCAACTCGGGCGCGAAGTTGGATGGCCGACGCGTCCAAGATTTGCTGTAGAATATGTAGTGTAGAGGCTATGTCTCATTTGGGGTTTGTTGCCTTTGAAGATGATGGAGGAATCAAGATAAGAAAAATGGTGCTTGCATTTTTCTTAACATGAAAAGAGATCAAAATGCTACACTCTAAAAAATGAAGCTCTCATCCTCTTTCTCTCAAGTGTGTTCCACCATATCCAAATGAGAATGGTGGAGGAAGGAATACAAAATGCAAGAGGGAGGTGAGTGTAGTAAAAGGTAAGAGGTGACTATATCCAAACATCATCATAACTAACTCACATCAAACTCTAATCACCTTTTAGTGATGTAAAGAGAATCAAATGATGGTTGAAAAGAAAAGATGCCATCATAATCAAAACATTTGCAAGAAACTCCCTCCACAATTGTTATTTGCAAACTTGCAAATAACCCCCTCCATCGGAAAAGTCCGGCCGGGAAAGAACAAAGAAAAACCGGCCGGAACGGAATGCAAACTGGCAACTCCAGAAAACTGGTCCCGTAATAAATTACAGGAAAACCCCGATACTGTGCATACACACCCGCATCTGTATTCCGTCCGGATACAAATGCAATGAGACAAAATCTACACTGTACTATACTAGGATCCGGCTTAAACCAAAGCCGGTTAGTAATATCCGTTCGATCCTGATCCGTGCAATACCGCACGTATCCGATCGAACCTTGCCATATATCTATACGGCCTATAGTACTAAACGTCCGATCCTGATCCGTGCAATACCGTACGTATCTGATCGGACCCTGCCATATCTCCATATGGCCTCTACAGCGTTTCGCCCGAAAGCTTGAGTAACTGTAAGTGTGGTGGACTCTAAAGACTCGTCAATACTATGGCTGTGGATTTAACCATTAGCACGTCAGAGGTATAAGCCAATACGTGACGGGCCACCAGCTATTGACCAAAAGGGACGTCGATGAGCGAACTCATCCTGACACCCTACTGAGCCTGTCAGTGACAATATCCGTACAGTCCGGTCCGTTCGTCTATGAGCATCGCATGTCGGGCCTAGGGGGTTGGTAAAAGTCAGACCCCCAAAAGCGGTACAAGTCGTGTCGGAGTGTAGCCCAGAACACCCTGAGATACTACTGGAATACCTACCAGTAAATCTCCTGCCTTGGCCAAGGACTTCGTGTAATGGCTCTCCTAGACACAGTGCGACCTCACCCCCAATACCGGGAGAGACGAACCCCTGAAGATCCGCTCACTGCCTCCATGTGGCTCGGGACTGTACCCAACTAAAACCTGTTTGCACGACTCCTTTGAGCCGTGGTAGGGTAGTAATCAAAGCACAGTAGGAACTCACACGAGACAAATGACGATCCCCAGGTCGATGAACTAACCTGTACACATGTCACCTGGGAACTGCTATCTGACGTCAGGTATAAGACCAACTAGCATGTTCCCGGCGAGTCCTGTCCGGTGTACTCATAACCCAATGAGCACCTGTATACATCTTAGGTGAACCAACTGACACCAGTGGCTTGTGAGACCGGCCACCGCCCCTCGTCGGGGTCTCGACTGTATACACTAGTCTACTCTGGAGAATCGATGCCCTGTCTCGAAACTCCCACGACTAGGGACCTTTTAAGGATGTGCTTATAGACTCCAGCTCTCACTTATATGATCGCCCTCATACTGCTGGCAGTCAAGCAAGAATCCTAGGGGCTCTATCAACGTGTAATAGCGACCTGTCAGGTCACCTAAAGCAGTACATGATGATAAAGGTAAACCAGATAGCATACTATCATCTTGAGTAAGACTGTCCTACCGGGATAGGTCCTCCATCAATCATTGCAATCACGTGCCTGTGATCCAATAATTGACTCTGAGGGCACTATCTCCAACAGGAATTAGAGAAGCAAACACCCTATACTAAATGTCTAGTAGTAGAGGATGGTGAAGCAGGAATTTTACTCACTTTAGAAATAATTTTCTCACTCATTTTTCTTCATTCCCAAAAGCTTGTGAGCTTTGAGGAAGAAGATGAAGAAATCTCTCATGATAAAATTAAGTGGATAATGGCAACCATGGGTGAGTTAATATCATATGCTAACCTTTGTAGAGAGTTAACCATGGCAAGCTATAATGGTTGGGTTTATAAATATCTTTAGCAAAACAAAAGTTGTGGACTTGGTCAATGGTTAAGCAAGCTTCTCCAAGCTTCTAGCCATGACTAAATATTCCAAAATTTTGAATTTCTTAAATAATTAAAAACCCTAGATCACAACTAGCATGGTGTAACTCACACACACACCCAAGTTGCATGTATCATCAAGCATGACACAAAATGTTGTACACTAATATATATCACATATATACCAATGCACCAAGTGAGAAAGAAATCTTAAGTGAATGAATATTAGTTAATGTAACTTAATATATCAAATATATAATTATACATTAAATTATTAAATCAACACTTGATTTAATAATCCGTCTATATCACATATAACCGACTAATATCATGTGCATGAACTTATCGAATCAACTATTAATTCGATAACCCGGCTATATCACATATAACTGACCGATAACACAAATTGCGAGAATTGAATACGGTATCACATACAGTATTAATCTTGGTCCCGCACATATAAAATATGTGCTCCTACTCCGTTTCGCTTGAGCCAGGAAACCTCTGTGTAGGACTCTAAAGACTCGTCAATAAGCCGGCAGTAGGTGATGATCATATCAAACACCCACAAGCCATAAGCGGTCTGCTAAACGTAACGGCCACCTGGGTATTGAGCGATTAGAAGATCAACAAGCATGCCTGCTCATACTCCTGCGAATCCAATCAGTAACACTACCGTACAGTCCGGTATCTTCGTCAGATATGTCGGATATCTCGCTTAGGGGTGGTAAACGCCATACCCCAGTAACTCGATAAGTCATGCCGATATGAGGCTCATAACAGGTCGAGAAACTACTAATAACACTTACCAGTATATCTCCAAATCAGCCCTGGCCAGGGACTTACTATCATGGCCAATCGAGCACAGCGCAACATCAATCCCCTATACCGGGAGAGACGAATCCCCTCCTATCGCTCATTGCCTCCATGTGACTCGGGACTGTACCCAAAAACCACCATTTTGTACGATCTCTTAACCGTGGTAAGGTGGAAATCAAAGCACAGTGGGAATCACACAAGACTCTATGACGATCTCGGGTCGACAGACTAACCTGTACCAGTGTCACCAGAGAACTGCCATCTAACGTGAAGTATAATACCATCTGGGAGTTCTCGGCGAGTCCGTCCAGTGTACCCAGTCTCCACTGAGCACCCGTATACCATCTCTGATGTCAAACACCAATGGATATAGGATCATCCATCGCCCATCTACATGGGTAGAGATGCTATACACTAGTCTACTTTGGTATATCGATGCCCTGTCTCGATACACCCACGACTAGGAACATTAAAGGATGTACTCACGGACTACCTTTGTCCCACTAGTATGATCCTCATCATAATCCGGGTAGTCAAGTACTCATCCTGAGGGCTTTATCAACATGTAACAGAGAGACAATCAGTGTACATGTTAAGATAAAGAGTAACCAGATAGCATACTATCATGTCGAGCAAGAAAGTCCTCCCTATGTATGTCCAAGCATCTACTATAATATACACCATATGTACAATAATGGGCTCTAGGGCATACATATAACTAACAAAACCTAACTAGCAACATATGAAGCTCTATCTACAATGATAGAAAATATACCTAAAGAAACAAGTCCTTCGGGTCTTTGCTCCTCTCCTTTGGCTCCTCAAAAGATGTACGGATCGTGCTTGTACTTCGGCCTCCTCGCGTCAAAGATGATCCACTCGATAGTGCCTACTTTGAGCTCCTACCTCTAAATCAAGGTAACTAGGGTACCTAGAATGCTAATCTAAGTAGCCTAGATTGTTTAGAGAGTGATGATGGAATGATATGTCTCACTAACCTTAGCTTTCTCAACTCATGAGACAATTAGGGTTAGAGCTAGAAGAAGAGAGAAAGGAGAAAATGAGAGTGTTCAAGTGAGAATGAAATAATATCAAGTGGAGAATGGCTAAGTAATGATGTGAACTAATAATGCAAACAAAAAATATCTAAATATCACAAAATATCTAGATGCCTCCTTGCATTAATAATTCACAACAAAAGAAAATATCAAGCATACTCAAATAGTAAAGAATGAGTCATGCCAAGAGTCACCAAGTAGCCATGCTTCACTTAATGCAAATGAACAACTCATTTCTTCACCACATTAACCATTAAAAATAATCGTTAAAACAAATAATGAGGTGTCTTCTTCTAGACGCATCTTGCACAATTACAAGAATGCCCCTCACCGTATATACATACCCGTATCCGTATTCCGAAAAATATGAATACAAAAGAACAAAATAATCCAAGAATATAAAACTAGGATCCGGCTTAAACCAAAGCCCGCTAGTATTATCCGCCCAAACATCATACGTGCACAAGTACACGTACGTGATCGAACCCCTGCTGTAAAACTATACGGCCTCTACATCGTTTCGCCCGAAGCAGAGAAACCCTTTGTGTGGGACTCTAAAGACTCGACAGTACGCTGGAAGTGAGTTTAACCACAAGCATGTCAGCGGCACTAGCTGTACGTAACGACTATCCAGGTACCTGTCGAAAAGGAAGGCCGATGAGCAAACTCGTTCGAACTCCTACTGAGCCTATATGTGACAATCTCCATACAGCCTGGTCTCTTCGTCTAAGAGTATCGCATACCGGGTCTAGGGGATGGTAAATGTCAGACCCTAATAACCCGATAATTGATGCTGATGTGGCTCAGGACCAATCCGGTAAACTACCGATCAACCTATCAGTAAATCCCAACTGCCTTGGCCAAGGTCTTATGGTCCTGACTAATCGAACACTGTGCGATATCGACTCCCAATACCGGGAGAGATGAATCCCCAACAATCGCCAACTGCCTCCATGTGGCTTGGGACTGTACCCAACCAAAACCTGTTTGCACGACTCGGTAGAGCCGTGATAGGGTAGTGATCAAAGCACAGTGGGAACATACACGAGAAAAATGACGATGTCAGGTCCGAAGACTAACCTGTACACATGTTACCTGAGAATTTCCATCTGACGATAGGTATAGTACCATCTGGAAGTTCTCCTCAAGTCGATCCTGTGTACTCACACTCAGTGAGCACCTGTATACGATCTTAGGTGCATCAAACCAATGGCTGCGGGACCAACCATTGCCCCTCGTCGAGGTCTAGAAACGTATGCACTAGTATACTCTGGAGTATCAATGCCCAGTCTCGATACTCACGCGACTAGGGACCATTTAAAAATGTGCTTATGGACTACCCTGCTCCCACAAGTATGATCGCCATCACAACGCAGGTAGTCAAGCAAGATCTTACGGGCTTTATCAACATGTAACCACACTATGTAATAACATGTATAACATATGACAAATTAAGATAAAGTCAAACCATAATAGTATACTACTGTATCAAGTTTTTATCAATATGTGCAAGCTGGATAAAGCATCAATAAAAACAAATACACATATCCTGATAAAGATAACTAAAATAATATACTATATAACTGAGCTAGAATGTCATGTACATACATATCCACAACATCCATATGTAAACATATACAATAATGACCTCTAGGGCATACATAACCAACAGTTATAAGCCACACATCGGCATGACTTATCAAGTTGTTGGGGTCTGACGATTCCACCCCTAACTCGATATGCGGCATATCAGATGAAGAGACCAGACTGTACGGTAAGTGTTAGTTATAAGCTTCATGGGAGTTTGGACAAGCTTGCTTGTTGATGTTGTATTCGCTCAATACCTAGGTAGCCGTTACGTCCAACTACTACCGCCGACGGCTTGTGGGTAACTGATGTGATCATTACCTACTGCTGGCATATTGATGAGTCTTTAGAGTCCCATATAGAAGTTTCCTAGTTCAGGCGAAACGAAGCAGGGCACACATGTTGATATATGTGAGGGCCTGATTAAATATGAGTATGTGATACCATATTCTAATCTGGCGGTTATTTGTTATCAGTTAGGTTATATGTGATATAACCGGATTTTTGAATCAAGTGTTGATTTGATAATGTAATATACAGATAAATAATATTAGTCGGTTATATGTGATATAACTGAATTATTAAATCAAGTGTTGATTTAATAATATGATATATATTTATATTTGATATAATTATATATTAACTAATATTATAAGCTCACTAATTATTTTCTTCATTTATATATATATATATATATATATATGAAGCATGGTAGGATTTTTCTATTTTGTGAAAATAGAAAATGAAGTGAAAAATGGGGTGACTTTTGAGGGATGGGCAAAACATGGCTTTTATCTTTTCTTTATTAGTCTTGACTCACTATTCAAGCATGGTTATAATTTATTATTGCAATTTATTCCATGCTTGAATAAGTGAGGTCAAGAGAGGAGCCATTCTTGGCTTGAGCTTTTTTCAAGAGTTCATTTGCTTCACTCTCTTGAGCTCTCTCCATCTTCTTCTTCCTTTTTCTACAAAACCCTAACCCTCACATGTGATGTAAATCATAGGGTTTGATGATAAATCCTAGTGAGCTTAGAACCCCTACTTCACCATCCTACACTCGATTAGCATTTAGGTGTAGTGTGTTTCCTTCACTAAAGGTGTTTAGTGAAGAGGTAGCTTGGATTAGTGGAGTTTTGGGTGGATCATCTTCAGCATGAAGATCATCGAAGGAAGCTTGTTCATTCTTCAAGTGGAGCCTTGTAGAGTCGTAGGGACTACAACCTGGAGCTTTTGAAGAGAATGACTCGGTCTACAAAGGTTATAGAATTCTTCTCTTAGTGTAAAGTTCTTTAGATATCATGCAAACCCTAATATTCTAGTTTGATCCTTAGTTAGTCTAGCTTAGTACCTAGAAATTTTTAAAATTGCATGCTTGATGCCGGTTTAAACCTCATGGTGGTGCTAGGATAGACTTTCATGGTATCAGAGCTACTAGGCATTAGATGTCGACCTATGAGGGGTTCTCACAGTATGACAGTGCGGCGAAGTATATGCTCTTACCCCCAGGGTGTCCCGAGATCGGAAGGTGTTCCGGCGGGTTGTAGTCCTCGCGAGGGGGCATGCGTAAAAAGTACTGCTAAGGGACCTGTAGGTGCCATGGCGACCCCATTGGATGAGGTGGCTGCCTTACTTTCATGGTATCAGAGCCAAGCTAGAACATTTGGGTGGGACTTTATGACGTTAAAGTGTTCGATCTGTTTTCGAAAAACCCATTTTTTTCAAGTTTCTGTCGATTTTCAAAAGTTGAAATTTTTGTGATTAAAATAATGCAGAAATTCGTGAAGAGTATTATATGGAACCTCAAGAAATCCGACGCGCCAATTCCACCAAAGCGCCGTGGAACCACAGCCCAAACCCATGTTTGGTCGCGGTTCCACCGCACTTTTGTGGCATGATGGCATAGTTTTTCTTATGCTGCTCCAGTGTAATATTTGGCACTTTTTGGATGTTTTTAATGAGACTCAAGTTGTTGAGGTCTCTCGATTTGTGGGTGTTTGTTAAATAGATCGAAATATTTAGCGTCGTATAGATTATGATGATATGTGATACAATATTTGGAATCCACAATAATTAGTTTTGTGAAAACTAGTTAGTATATTGTAAATCTAGCCGTTTAGTCTCGTTTGATCGATTGCCACGGAGTTTTGATTTGGATCAAAACTCCATCGCAATCACGTATAGTATGCGATCACTTGTTCGGGAATCTTGTTGAATTATCCGACAGCTTATTGAAAAGAGTTTTAAATTTGAGACTAAAATGCAAGGTTTATAAGTTAGGCATGAAATTCGGAATAAGAGATATTCGGGGTTTATGATGTCTAAGGTATTTGCAGATTCTAAATATTTTAGTTTTCATTTCTTTTCTGCGACCGTAAGTGTAATATGTGGTGTATCCCTGATCTCGTTGCTATATGTCAATGGAATTTTGGATACGCATATTTACATACATTGATGACATATGATGTTATGTGTTGCTGATATGTTATATTGGATCGTCGTGATTGAATAGCCGGGGGTTTTTGCGTGACATGAGAGTTTTTCATTTTTATTCATGTAAAAATGTATGCAATATTCTTTTATTAGGACACTTCCAGATTGAGTATGATATCACCATTGATGTATATTATTTACTTTTCCGCGTTAGGATAGACCCAAGGCGGGGAGCATAAGTAACCGGGTTCTAGAGTCTAGTAGGAGACCATCTCGAAGAGTCGAGACCGGGTCTCTTAACTCTAGAATTGGCAAGGTTGCTTGCCGCTCTCGTAGGGGTCTAGGGATGTGGGTTTGGCTATTCATCACGACCGTGGAATCCGTGTTTTCATTATTGGCTGAATTTAAAACACGGACCTCCTAGTATATCCAATATTTCATATGTTGACTTCTGCTGCTGTGTTCTGTGATGTGATCATATAACTGTGTGAAATGAATGCTATATATATGATATATACAATAAACGTTGCTTATGTTTTGCACCCGCGCTAGTCTAGCCCCCGTTCTGCCATTAGTTAAGTAACCTAACGGTGCATAACGGGGTCCCGTGGCGAATGCGGGTGGCATAAGCGTACGTTCTATTTTCGTTTCTTTCCTGTGATGTTTAGGGAAACATAAATGATGGGACTTCATTAATGAGATTAATGAAAAGAAAAGAAACCTAAAGATGTTGTAGAATCAAAATTTTAAAAAAATAGCTCTAGTTCTTGCTTTGCATAGTGGTATTCCTTGATGAATATCCAGCACCTCATTTGATGAGGAAAGAGCCGAGATCCCTTCACCGGCAGTGACAACTTTAGCAAATGCTACAACCTACTCGGTTTTGAATAGCTTCTCTAGTTCTTGCTTTGAATAGTTGTATTCCTTGATGAATATCTAGCACCTCATTCGATGAGGAAAGAGCCGAGATCCCTTCACCGGGAGTGACCTCTTTAACTAGTAAAAGCTACAAAAAACACTCCTTTTCAAAACAATAGATTTTACAACGATATCAAGTTCAACACGTTAAAGGTTTTATTCAAAACCAGTCATAGCCCTCTGTCATTTCAGATAAGTACTATTTAGTATTCGTGCTGCATTTGTTGGCCTGTGTCAAGACGTAGTGTACGGTAACTAATTAGTGCTTATCTGCCGCATTTGATGCGATTGGATTAGGATAGTCGTACGACCATTTTGGTCTGCGTCAAGGGTCGTGCGGGTGGGTTTAATTCAATCACGAAATGAATGGGTTGAACTTGACTAGCGGCTTATGGTTTGTTAGCCTGCGTCAAGGTCATAGGTCGTTAGGGATAAAAACAATTATCAGGAATTTCAAGTGTTGAAATTTGCAATGAGATTGCATACCTTCTATATGATAGTTGGATCCCGATACCCACTACGAGTAAGAGTTACTCGTGGGAGAGTTTTCCACTTTACAATTAGCTGATCAAGTAGGTGTCTAAGAAAGGTGTTAACGGGGTTATGCCTCTGCGGAAACGAGATTATTTAATTAGTTCCATGCAAAAGCATGGGGAGACTCCCTCGGAGTACCAATACCTGCCTGGTTGAACGATCGGCGAATTTGTAGGGTGTAATTAATCCCGGCTAATCTTATCTTTTATGGTTTGAAAGAAGATTTGATACAGCGGAAGCCATCCTGATTAGATAAGATAATAACCAATCTAATCTTGCAAAGAGCGCACACTAATGCGTTTCCTTCTCTCTCTCTCCAGGTAGCGACCAATGACATGCCTTAATCAAGATAATAATATGGATGTAATGACCGAACCAACTTATTATACTGGGCTAGGTTCTGCTATATTTTATGACTGTCATAAGTCTGAAAAAGGAATAGGGGAATACCCGGATTCCTACGCCACTCGAACTAAGAAGGAGCATACTGATGCATCTTCTTCGGATGTGTTCAAAACCGAGAATTGTTTCTCAGTTTGCTTTACGTCCTAAGTATTGGATACCGGATCAGGATCCCACGTATGTAATTTGTTACATGGGCTAACGAGAGATAGAGACCTGGGAAAGGGTGATATGTCCCTAAAAGTAGGGAATGGAGCAATTGTTGCAGCCAAAGTAGTTGGTAAATATTACCTTGTATTACCAAATAGAAATACAATGATTCTGAACGACTATTATTACGTACCAAAAATGATGTGCAATATTATATCAGTTTCATTGTTGCATAAAGAAGGATATAACTTTTCATTGGAGGATAATGTTATGAACATTTTCCAAAATCAAGTGTTGATTGGGTTTGGTACGTTGTGTAACAGTATATACGTTCTGAATCAAACCACAGTTCAAAATATACAGAACACACACAAGAGAAAAAGTTCAGAAATGAACGAAGCTTACTTGTGGCATTGCAGACTAAGTCATATCAATGCGACAAGGCTAGCTAAGTTGCATAAAGATGGATATTTGAATCCATTCAAATTTACATCTTATGAAACTTGCGAGTCATGTCTCAAAGGAAAGATGACCAAAATTCCGTTTACTGGACACTGAGAAAGAGCTATTAAACTCTTGGGACTAATACATAGTGATGTATGCGGTCCTATGTCTACTCATGCCAGGAATGGTTCCTCGTACTTTATTACATTCACCGATGATCTCTCTAGATTTGGACATGTGTTCTTGTTGAAACAAAAGTTTGAAGCTTTTGATAAATTCAAGAAATATAAGAACGAAGAAGAGAACTAGACGGGTAAAAGTATTAAAATCCTTCGATCTGATCGGGGAGGAGAATACTTGAGCACAGAGTTCTGAGACTATTTAAAAGAGAATGGGATTCTCTCTCAGCTTACTCCTCCGTATACACCACAACACAACGGTGTATCGGAGCGGAGAAATCGCGCCCTATTAGATATGGTGTGCTCTATGATGTGTGTTGCTGAGTTACCTATTTCCTTTTGTGGTCATGCACTTAAGACAGCTGCAGACATATTGAATATGATTCCTACCAAATCCGTGCCTGCCACTCCATATGAGATATAGAAAGGAATGAGACCATGCCTTAAATATGTTAAGATATGGGGTTTTCCGGCTTATATGCAAACACAAAATCCGGACAAGCTTGAGACAAGGTCAGTTCTGTGCAAATTTGTAGGATATCCCAAACATTCGCGAGGTTATATCTTCTACCACACCGAGGAACAAAAAGTGTTTGTTTCTCGACATGCCACCTTTTTAGAAAAGGAATTTCTTGTGAAAGAAATTAGTGGTAATGAGGTAGAACTGGAAGAAGTTCCAGCTACACAAACTATAATTGATGATTTGGTAGAACCGGAGGATTCAATAGTCTCTGACGAATCTCAGCCACTCCGCAGATCTAGTAGGGTTCCCCATCCACCTGAGAGATACTACGGTTTTCTCATAGACGGTGGGAGAGAGGATTGCATCATGGAAGATGATGACCAAACTAGTTTCGAGCAGGCCATCACAAGTGGAGACTCTGTGAAATAGCTAGATGCTATGCTATCTGAGATGGAATCCATGTACACCAACAAAGTATGGACTTTGGAAGTTGCTCCTGAAGGGGTAAAACCCATCGGGAGCAAATGGTTCATTAAGAAGAAAATTGGTGTAGATGGAAAAGTTGAGACTTTCAAATCTAGACTTGTAGGAAAAGGTTTTCGTCAACGACCAGGTGTCGACTATAATGAAACCTTTTCTCCTGTCAGTATACTTAAGTCCATCAGGATCCTACTTTCCATTGCTGCATACCATGACTACGAAATCTGGAAGATGGATGTCAAGACCACTTTTCTAAATGGTGATTTAGAAGAAAGCATGTACATGACACAGCCAGAGGGCTTCGTAGAAAGTGGGAGCAGCAGAAGCGTGTGCAAGCTGCTTAAATCTATTTACAGATTAAAGCAGGCATCACGGAGCTGGAACATCTATTTTGATGAAGCTAGCAAAGAGTTTGACTTCATCAAAAATATAGACGAACCATGTATATATAAGAAGGTTGTAGAGAGTAAGGTTGTGTTCCTCGTATTGTATATGGATGACATACTCTTGATAGGAAATGATGTTCCTATGCTGCACTCGGTCAAGCTCTTCTTATCACACAAGTTCTCCATGAAAGATCTAGGTGATGCCTCCTACATCCTGGGGATAAAGATCTATAGAGATAGATCTAAGCGGATGTTGGGATTTTCCAAATTCGGATACATTGACACCATACTAAAGAGGTTTAGTATGGAAGATTCTAAGCGTAGTAATTTACCCGCTTGTTCAGAAATCACTCTCTCCAAAGAGATGTATTTCAAGACTGATTTGGAGAGGGCTTGCATGTAGGGATACCCTATGCTTCGGAAGTCGGGTCAATCATGTATGAGATGTTATGTACTGGACCAGATGTAGCTTACTCACTAGGTGTAGTGAGTGGGTATCAATCAGATCCTGGGGAAATCACTGGACAGCCGTGAAGAACATTCTTAAGTACTTGAGAAGGACTACAGTAAGTCGATCTCGGGTTTTGTCTTCACCATCAATGGAAGGGCGGTATGTTAGAAGAGTTCCAAGCAAGATACTGTAGTAGACTCGAGGATGGAGAATGAATACATCGCTGCCAATGATGCTGCCAAAAAAGCTGTCTAGATGAAGAAGTTCATAGCTGAACTTAGTGTGGTTCCATCCATTGAGCATCCAATAGTTGTGTACTATAATAACAATGGAGTTTTGGCTTTAGCCAAGGAACCCCGGTCCCATCAGAGATCCAGACACATACTTAGGCGGTATCACCTGATCCGGGAGATAGTAGATCGACGGGAGATCTAGGTCAGGAGAGTTGACACGAAGGACAACATAGCGGATCCACTCACGAAGGCCCTCTGTCACGCATCGCTTCCCAAAATACGGAATACGAGGGGTAGACAAGGCCAGCCATGCTCCTACGGTCAAGAAAATGTCCTGCCGTAGTCACACTTCGGCTTCTAGTTTTTCATGGTAAACAGTAAATAATGCGCAGGTAAAGAGAGATGCAGTAACTGAAGGAAATAATGAAAAGAACTGACTTGAGAGGGAAAATATAGATATAACTCTGAATATCAAATCGAGATGTCTTTAATATACGTCTAGTCCTGGTCCGGGCTAAATCTTCTCCTCACACTGAGCATGCATACTCAGGTCGTCAGAGCGACACAATAGCGATATAATATATATAAAATCATGTGACAATTCTAACAGTGGTAATAGATATATGAAACAGTAAATCAATGACAGCATGAATATGAATGTACAGTAATCAATGCAGCGGAGCAGTAAAGCAGTAGAACGATATGTCACGTATGTCAACACAGTATATAAGGTATATAAATGCCAGTATCCCTATCAGTCTCTAAGTCTCACTGCACAGGTCACTAACCCTATCGTCAGTCCAAGTGTGAGAATCAACCACTCGCGAGTGTCCTCCACACAAGGGTAGAACCCAAGGGCAAGGGACCACGGGCCCAACATGTAACATGTATATCACGGTGAATATCACATACCCTGTAAATCTCCATATATCTCCCTAAATATATAAGCATGTATGGGACTCCCGAGATTCTGTTGAACTCACACTTAAACTACCCCACACCCCGTGGTCTACATAACGCTAGCCATAACCCTAAATACTAATCGACCCGTGACAAGTCTGCGCGAGAACTGGAGGCAGGACCTCCATCAAGCACGTCCCGACTAATACCTAAGATAAATGGCATTGTCTGGTGCCTTATCTGTGACACCCGTACAAGCGCTTCCATAAGTGTCCCATACCACTTATAGTCACACATACACGCATCCCACAGACGTCGACAATGCAATAGAATAATTGGGTCAGTGATTGTGTACAAGTACGTATCACTTTCACTTATTCACGGATACACGAACACCGACGTACTTGCCACAATCATCACTAAAATCTAACACTGGGTAAATGCACGATATCACTAGGTTATCACTACAATAATATGAGTATGAAATGATACGTAAACAGCATATGAAGCACGATTAAGGTGTCATAAAAAACAGTATTCTATCACTTGCACGATTTATCATGAAACGTACGTATATAATTTAGCAAAACGATAACCAGGTAGTAATTAGTATGTTCAGTTGTCCATCCATCGAATTTGGTTTCATGCCCATTGGGTTCCAGGATTGCTAATTATAGCCATTTCATTATAAGCGCTCGCGTCTGGAAATCCGGTTTCAGAATCAGAAATCCATTTCGGAACGCATTTAAATCCCAGTTGGGATCAGATTTTAGCGATGCTACAGTTGGATGAATTCTAGGGTTTTCAGTAAGGTTTTCAAAGCAATAGACAGATCGTCAATCGCATCTGTACGTCAGGAGTTATACACTGTTTAACACTAATATGTCAGTTCCGATTCTGTTGGGACTGTTATGCGTCCCGATCGTTTAAATTGCAGATTAAATATCAAACGGTAACGAAACAGAATGAAACCAATTGTGTTGTCTAGATAACAGATTTACCTATAATAAGCAGTGGAGTTCCGCAATTTACGAGTTAAGGAGATCTTGTGGTATCCATTACGGAACAGTATGTAACGATTGGAGTCGCTCTGGACTGCCGTCCAGAGTCGCACTCCGATCCAAATATAGACACCATTTAATTACAGAGTCTATCCTAAACTTGCATAGGGTTAAAGTTCGTCGAGTCGGCTTCGATTTTAGCCCTCGAGCGCATCATTCCAGTATGTATATAATTTATGGTGATTTTAATAATTTTCAGGTACAAGAAAATTCCAGTTTTACGGTTAAACTTGGGGGTAGTTGTTTTAGTCGTTAACGGTCATATTATCCAACGAAATTCACACATTAGATTCACAGCCATACGGGCCAGATTATACAATTGAGTTCCGTCAAATTTGATGAGTACTTTCATTGAGAACATATGTCGAACAGGTATGGCACACTATTGTTCTAAGATGGTAACTTTAAGATAAATGTAATTAAAGATTCTAACTTGAGTATATAGCATGTAAGCAAGTGTAACACTTGCCTGGAAACGTTGAATTGATGGCACGGTATGCACGGCACGACCACGAGCAACAGTGTCAAGAATTTGGCCTCGGCTTCGGATTGAGCTCTGTGCAATGGCTCAGCGGTGACGATGAGCTCCGGCTTGGATGCTGAAGGTCGGCTGTTTGAGCTTCAAAGGAGGCGAGCGCAGTGACGGGTGGCCGAAGCTTGGAGGGTAGCCGACGAGGGAGACTCGGGTTGAATCGTGAGGAGAGAGAGAAAGAGTTTAGAGATATAGAGAGAAAGATTGAGAAAGAGAAGGAGAAAGGAACTGAGAGAGAGAGATGAGAGAGAGAGGCAGTTAGAGAGAGAATGTAGAGGGAGAGAGAGAGAAATGTAGAGAGCGAAAGAGAACTGAGAGAGAGAGAACGGAGTGAGAGAGAGATGCAGGGAGAGAGAGAGAGGGACAGTGAGGAGGAGAGAGAGAGACAGTGAGATGAGGGCGAAGAGGATGATGATGATAGGGTCGACGAGATGCGATGGATGTCGACGACGAGACGAGGAGCCCACCGGTCGTCGACGCAGGGGATGTCGAGCTCGGGTGCAGTGGTTCGAGCTCGGCGGCTGAAAATGGTGAGGAGGGTGTTAAGGGGGAGAAAGAGAGAGAGAGAGAGAGAGAGAGAGAGAGAGAGCTCGGGTTGCAGTGGTGAGGGTGGTGGAGATGCGGGTATGCAGGCAAGGGGGCTCAGTTTGGGTGGCGCGGGGGAGCTGCAGTGGGTCGTGGCAGCTTTCGAGGGCGAGAAGAGGAGGTTTGAGTCGGAGAGGGAGAAGGGAGTTGGAGTCGAGGAGAGGTTGATGCTGCTGACGATGAGGGTGCGGCTAAGGTGGTCGCGGTGATGGGTGCAGGGAAGAGGTAGGAGGGGCGCGAGCGGCCGTGGGCGTGGGTTCGGGAGTGTAGCGAGAAGGAAAGGAAAATGAGAATGAGGGAGGGAGCGAGCGAGGAAGAGGGAGTAGTGGGTAGAGGAGAGAGGGTCATGGGGGAAAACGCGCGCATCGTGGGTAACGCTCGCGTGAGTGAGGGTGGAGGAGGCGGATCGCGAAGGACAGGGAGCGGGAAATTGGGAGAGAGCCGTTGGGGGAAGATGGAGAAGGCGGGTCGGGTAGGGTGTAACGGGTGCGGGTGTAAGGAATTAGGCTGAGCTAAGGGAGAAGGGCCGGCCAAGAAAAATTAAGACGAAAAGAATTAATTGGGGAAAGAAGCGGGCCGCTGGGAGAATTAAGATAGGCTGGGCCAGAGATAAAATGAATTTCCCCTTCCTTTTTCTCTATGGGCTGAAGAAGACTTGGGCCGAGGAATTCAAAAAAAGAAATGGAAAGGAAACCGGGCCAGAGGCTTAACTTAATTTTAAAATGACAAAGGAGTGGGCTTGAAGGGGGAAAACGGGATGGGGAAAAGATTAAGGGATTTATTTGGTTTATTAAGAAAGGAAAAACTTAGTTAAGAGGAGATGGGCTACAGAAATAGGAATAAAATAAATTATAAAGGAGATGGGCTGTGGTTTTGGTTTAAATTTAAATCTTAATATTTCCAAAGCAGGCTGAGGGAAAAACAGATTATAAGAAATAGGATATGGGCGGAGGGATTTATAGGAAAACTCAAATGGAAGAATAAAGGGATTGGAATTTGGGTTTGAGAAAAATAGCGGGGGAAAAATGGATTGGGAGTTTAGGGTTTAATGGAGTTTCGAAAATAAATAAATAAATAATTGTAAATAAATTATATAGGTGAAAAGAAATACGGATATAGGCGTATAAAAAGGGGCTGGGTGTTACATCATACCACATTGTTGGATATATGTATGCCCTAGAGGCCATTATGTGATAGTGGATGTATCTATACATGTATATATATATATATTCAGTATGCATTCTTACTCGACATGATAGTATGCTATCTGGTTCTTCTTTATCTGACATGTTGATTTGATCATGCTTTTATTCATTCATACATGCTGATAAAGCCCTGAGGATATCGGCTAGACTACAGTGATTATGATAGAGATCATACTAGTGGGATATCAGTAGTTTATAAGCATATCCTGAAATGTCCCTAGTCGGAGGTGTATCGAGACGGGGCATCGATATACCAGAGTAGACTAGCGTATATGATACTAGACCCATGTGATGGGCGATTGATGTTCCCACATTCATCGATGCTTGACATCAAGATCATATACGGGTGCTCAGTGGTGACTGGGTACACTGGACGGACTCACCGAGAACTCCTATATGGAATTATATCTATCGTCGGATGGCAGTTCTCAGGTGACACTGGTACAGGTTAGTCTGTAGACCCGAGATCGTCATAGAGTCTTGTGTATTCTCCCACTGTACTTTGATTGCAACCCTACCACGGCTCTACCGAATCGTGCAAACAGGTGGCCGTTGGGTATAGTCCCGAGACACACGAAGGCGATGAGCGATAGGAGGGGTTTCGTCTCTCCCGATATTGGGAGTTGATGTTGTGCTGTGCCCGACTGGTTATATCAGCAAGTCCCTGGCCAGGGCTGCTGAGAATTGCTGATAAGTGTTATCAGTAGTTTCTCGATCTGTTATAGACCATTCACCGGCACGACTTATTGAGTTATTGTGGTCGACGTGACCATCCCTAGGCTCGATATGCAGCATATCTGATGAAGAGACCAGACTGTACGGAAGTGTTGCCGTTTGGCTCGACGGGAGTTGTAGCAGGTTCGCTTGTTTTCTTCTGATCGCTCAATACCCGGGTGGCCGTTACGTTTAGCTGACCGCTTGCGGCTTGGGGGTGCTTGATATGATCATCACCCTCTGCCGACCTGTTGACGAGTCTTAGAGTCCCACACAGGAGTTACCTAGTCCAGGCGAAACGTTGTGGTGCGCGTATGCGATATGCGCATGGACCCGATTAAATTGCGCGTATAGGATACCGAACATTGATCGGGCGGCTTGCTTTTGGTGGGGTCATATGTGATATGGCCGGATTGATAAATCAAGTGTTGATTTATCATTTAACCATTAGTTTTCTCACTTAAACCCTTTCTAGTATTTGATGGATGTATGCATGCATGCATGTGTTTCTTTCTTTCATTCTAGTTTCATGCACATATGGATGTGCATACATGCATACATACATACACCCATCTATCATGGTTGTTAGCACATGGAAATGGTGGCAATATAAGACTCACACCATAGGTTAAATGATGGATTTTTATTTGTTTTTGTATTTAAAACAAAATTGAAAGGAGAAGGATAATCTTTACTAGCTTCTACATTCTTCTTCTAACCTAACCAATCTCACCTACCACTAACCTAGGGTTATCCTTCTCTTTATCATTTAAAACTCAAGTTAAATAAACTCTCCATCACTTAACCATGGTTGGTTGTAAGAAGGAATAAAATATAAAAGGTTATATTTCATTTCTTTTTCAATGGTCATCTTTATCTTTACACTTGCTAAAAAAAAAGAAAAGCCACCATCTTCATCCTCCTTCACCATTTCCTCTCTAGGTTTTTCTAGTGAGTTAAACACACTTAAAGAAAGGTTTTTGAAGTGAGATCCTTAGCCACAACATCATTCTACTCAAGTTTAGCCAACTTGATTAGAGTGTTCTCTTTGTTTTTCCAAAGTTGCAAGCTTGGACGGGAAACTCCGGGTGGATCGTCGTGGACGTGAGAGGACTTCAAGAGGACCTTCTTCCAACACCCAAGACACCAAGGAGTCCAACAAAAGGGAGCTACAAAGGTTGTAGTCTCTAAACCCTAACTTTATAAGTTTTAAGTTTCGAAACCCTAATTTTCTTGGATCGATTCCTTTGCATGCTTGTTTAGCACCGTAAAAATCCAAACTTTAGGACATGTGATGCTTCAAAACTCATTATAGGGTGCTACACAAACCTTTCATTGGTATCAGAGCCGACCTAGAATATTAGGCGACCTTTTTACGAAGTTAAAACTCCGATCGAACCGAAATACTGCTTTTTAGGGTGCTCTCTGGAAATTTTCTAAAATTTGACATTTTTCAGAATTAAAAATATGTAAAAATATCAGCAGGTAAAACTAAGGATTACGGTACAAAAATTGTCCAATGAACAGTGATTCTTGCCGCGGAAACGCGGCCTAAGCTTTCTTAGACTGCGGTTCCGCGGCCGTATATATCAATTAATGGATAATTCTTTTATCGTAATTCAGGAATCTGCTTGTATAATTTTTTAGGGTATTTTTAATCTGTATTCAGTTTTGAAAAATTCTGGAGATGGTTGTGGACTCATCGATTCGATCGGAATTTTGATTTCGTGGTTTTTCCAAGTAAATTAGAAAGTATTGAAATGTTTGAACGAGTATCATTTGCTCACTATTCACGGGGTTTAAATACTTTGGAGATACATGCAAGTCTTTTTGCGGTGGTCCCTCTAGAAGACAACAAACCTTAACTCGATTATGTGACCGTCTCGAACTGCCCTTTGAACCTTAGGGTTTGGGGCAGTACGGCGTGCCACATGTGAGGCGTTGGCTTGACCCTTCTACGGCTGGACCGCTACTACTGTGTCACACTCCGGATTTTTTTTTGAACCCTGCTCAAGTGTTGAGCTTTAGTGAATCTTGGGTACTTGATCGTTCGTTCGAAAACTTTAATACTGTCTGTTTATCTGGAATGTGATACAATATGTGGAATTCATATAGTTTAGGCATGAAATACGAAATATGTGATATTTCGCATTTATGATGTCTAAAGAGAATGTGGATTCCAAATATTGTAGTTTTACACTTTCTTTTCTGTGACCGTAAGTGTAGTATGTTCGATATCGCCGGTTTCGTTGCTATACATCAACGACAATCGGGGTACGCATACTTACTTACGTTGATGATATGTGATATTATGTGTTGCTGAGATATGATGTGCAGGATTGTCGCGATTGAATAGCCGGGGGGGGGGTTTATGTGAGATGAGAGTTTTATATTTTCATTCATGTAAATTCAAATATAATGTAATATTCTTTTATTTGGGGCACTTCCGGGTTGAGGTTGTGTTACCAGTGTTGTATATTATTTACTTTTCCGCATTAGGATGGACCCAAGGAGGGGAGCACAGGTGACCGGGTTCTGGGGTTCAGTGGGAGGCCATCTCGAGGAGTCGAGACCGGGTCTCCTAAACTCCAGAATTGGGAGGGTCACTTGCCGCTCTCATAGGGGTCCAGGGTGTGGGCTTGGCTATTCATCGCGACTGTGGAATCCGTATTTTCTATTCTGGCTAAATACTAAATACGGACGTCCTAGGATATCCCACGTTATATCTATGTTTCTGCTGCCTGTGTTCTGTGATATCTGAGACGAATGACATATTATATATATGATATATAGTAGACGTTGCTTATGTTTTACACCCGCGCTAGTCCCGTCCCGGTATGCCGTTAGTTAAGTAACCTAACGGTGCATAACGGAACAGTGCGGCGAATGCGGATGGCATAAGCGTACGTGTTATTTTCGTTTCTTTTCTGTGATTGGCTTAAGGACTTAAATGATGGGATTACATTAATGTGATTAATGTAAAGAAAATAAACCTAAAAAAGATGTTGTAGAATCGGATTTGAAAACTACTCGGCTATTTATGAAAAAGCTATATTTCAAAACTGTGGAGCTTAAGCCACTCCTTTTGAAAACTGTTTGATTCTACAACGATATCAAGTTCAAAGCGTTAAAGATTTTCTTAAAAATCATCCGCAACCCTCCGTCATTTTAGGAAGTAGAGTACTTAGTATTCGTGCTACGTTTGTTGACTTTAGTTAAGGCGTAGTGTACGGTAGCTAAGTGATGTCTTCCTACACTGCATATGATGCAGATTAATTAGGACATTCATGCGACTTTGTTGACCATAGTTAAGGGTCATATGGGTAGGTCTAATTGATCAAGAAATGACGGGTAGAACTTGACTGGTACTTATGATTTGTTGACCATAGTTAAGGTCATAAGTGCTAGGGGTAAAAATTACATCGGGAATTTCAAGTGTTGAAATTTGCAATGAGATTGCATACCTTCCATGTGATGGTTGGATCCCGATCCCACTGTGGGCAATAGTTGCTCCTAGGAGAGTTTTACAGTTTACAATTAGCTAACTCATTAGGTGTCAAGAAAGGTGTTAACGGGGCTCCGCCTCTGGGAAAACGAGGTTTACTTTAATTAGGTCCGTGCGAAAGCACGGGGAACCTCCCTTAAGTACCGACACTGGCCTGGCTGAACGGTTAGCGAAGTTGTAGACTGTAATTAATCCTGGCTAGTTTTTCTTTTTAAAGGTTTGAAAGAAAAACTCGATAAAAGCAGTGGGAAATATCGATTAGACAAGATAATAACCAATCTGATCAATGCAAGAGCTTTCGCTGAGTGTATTCTTTTTTCTCTCTTAATGGCAGATACCAATGACTGGACTTAAGCTTCTACTAGATAAAAACAAACTGAATGGGACCAACTATAAAGACTGGCTGAGGAATCTGAAAATCGCCTTGACTTATGATAAAGTATCATATGTCCTCACGGCTTCAGCCCCGCCCGTCCCAGGTCCAAAATCCTCAGTTGCGGACATTGAAGTCCACAAGACATGGGACGCTGACTGTGCCACGGCAAAATGCCTCGCGCGTGCATCGATGGACAACACACATCAAAAGCAGCACGAGGACATGGACATTCACGGTATATTGCTCCATACAAAGGAGTTGTATGGGGAGCAATCCTGCGTATTACGATACGAAGCATCAAAGAAACTGTTTCAGATGCGAATGGCCCCTGGCACACCAGTAGGAGACCATGTTTTGAAGATGATAGCTCTTATAGAAGAGCTTGAGGACCTTGGATGGACAATGGACAATGAACAATATATAGATATTATTCTGCAGTCCCTCCCCTCCACCTTTGCTCGGTTCATAGTGAACTTTAACATGCATGGCATGGAGAAGGAACTCCCTGAACTCCTTAATATGTTAAGGAGTGCAGAGAGCACTATGAAGTCAGCAAAAACTCCCGTTATGACTGTTGGACAGTCTTCCTCTTCTCGCCCGAAGGCTAAGGCCAAGGGAAAGAAAAAGAAGAAACCCACCAATCCTAAGGGTGGAGTTAAAAAGGTGAAGGGAAAGGGAAAGTCCAAAGCTGGAGACCCGGGGAAGGGCGAATGTTTTCATTGCCACAAGACAGGACATTGGAAGCGCAACTGCACGGAGTACTTAAGTCTCAAGAAGAAGCATGGTGATGCTTCTACTTCAGGTGCATTTGTAACAGAAAACTGTTTTTCAATAAACTCTGCTTCCTGGGTATTGGATACCGGTTCAGGTTCTCACATTTGCAATTCTATGCAGGGGCTGAGAAATAGCAAGGTTTTGAAGACAGGTGACCATACTCTCCGCGTTGGAAATGGTTCCAATGTACATACAGTCGCAGTGGGAGAGTATCACTTGGGGTTGCCATCTGGATGTATTTTGATTTTGAATCCATGTTATTTTGTACCAAGTATGCTATGTAATATAATATCCGTTTCTTTGTTGGACAATGAAGGATATAATTTTGTATTGCAAAACAATGTTATGAACATTCACTTGAATCAAATGTTGGTTGGGTATGGTACGCTTAATAACGGAATATATGTCCTAAATCAACACACAGTTTTCATTATACAACACACTAATAAAAGAAAACTTTCAGAATTAAATGAAGCTTTTCTTTGGCATTGTAGACTTGGTCATATTAACGAAACAAGACTAAACAAGTTACACAAAGATGGATATTTAAACTCTTTTGAATATAAATCTTATGCGACCTGCCAGTCTTGTATCAAGGGTAAAATGACCAAAACTCCGTTTACCGGACACGGAGAAAGAGCTACTCAGCTCCTTGGCCTTATACATAGTGATGTATGTGGGCCAATGCCTACACAGGCTAGAGGCGGTTTTTCATACTTCATTACATTCACCGACGATTTCTCAAGATTCGGTCATGTATTTTTATTAAAGCACAAGTCCGAAGCTTTCGAGAAATTCATTGAATATAAACAAGAAGTAGAAAAACAAACCGGCTTGAGTATTAAGATGCTTCGATCAGATCGAGGTGGTGAGTATCTCAGTACAGAATTTGCAAACTTCCTAAAAGAGAATGGGATTCTCTCTCAGCTCACTCCTCCTTACACACCACAGCACAACGGTGTGTCTGAACGACGGAATAGGACCCTATTAGATATGGTCTGGTCCATGATGAGTGACGCTGAGTTACCAGTCTCATTTTGGGGGCATGCATTGGAGACTGCAGCGTTTCTGCTAAACAGGGTTCCAACCAAAGCCGTGTCTACCATGCCATATGAGATATGGCATGGGAAGAGACCATCTCTTAAAAGAATTAAGATTTGGGGTTGCCCGGCCTATGTTAAAAAGCAGAATCTAGACAAACTCGAGACACGGTCAGTCATATGTAACTTTGTAGGATATCCAAAGAATTCTTATGGATATCTATTCTACCATAAAGAGGAACAAAAAGTGTTTGTTTCTCAGTATGCCACATTATTAGAAAAAGAGTTTTTCACAGATAAAGATGATGGCAAGGTGGTAGATCTAGAAGAGGTTCTAGAGACACAAACTACAAATGACGATTTGGTTGAACCGGCTGTTGCAGCAGAAACTGAAGAACCTCGGCCACTCCGTAGGTCTGGTAGGACTTCTCGCCCACCGGAGAGGTACTACGGTTTCCTCATTGATGGTGACGGAGAAGATTGCATCATGGATGATGATGATCCTACCAGTTTTCAGCAAGCTATCACGAGTGGTGACTCTGTGAAGTGGCTGGATGCCATGAGATCCGAAATGGAGTCTATGTACACCAACAAAGTATGGACTTTGGACGTTGTACCCCCTGGGGTAAAATCTGTAGGGTGCAAATGGATCTTTAAAAAAAAGATTGGTGTGGATGGGCAGGTAGAGACCTATAAGGCAAGACTTGTGGCGAAAGGTTTTCGTCAAAGACCAGGTTTGGACTATGACGAAACTTTTTCGCCCGTAGCCATGCTTAAATCCATTCGGATCCTACTTGCTATTGCTGCTCACTATGACTATGAAATCTGGCAGATGGACGTTAAAACAGCATTTCTAAATGGAGATTTAGAAGAATGCGTTTATATGGATCAGCCAGAGGGCTTCATTGACAATGGGAGCAGCGAGAAAGCATGTAGATTGCTTAAATCCATATATGGGTTAAAGCAGGCATCTCGGAGTTGGAACATCTGTTTCGATGATGTTATCAAAGAGTTTGATTTCATCAAAAATCCAGATGAACCTTGTGTTTATAAGAAGGCTGTAGGAAGAGCTGTCACATTCCTCGTATTGTACGTGGATGACATTCTTCTGATAGGAAAAGATATTCCTATGCTACAGTCGGTCAAATCATTCTTATCACTAAGGTTCTCCATGAAGGACCTGGGTGATGCCACATACATCCTGGGCATAAGGATCTATAGGGATAGATCCAAAAAGTTATTGGGATTGTCCCAAACCTGGTACATCAACACCATCCTAAAAAGGTTTAGTATGGAAGACTCCAAGCGGGGTGCCTTACCCGCTTGCCATGGAGTCACTCTCTCCAAGGATTCTTGTCCAAAGACCAATGAAGAGAGAGCTCGCATGAGCATTATACCTTATGCTTCGGCAGTAGGATCTATAATGTATGCGATGTTATGTACACGCCCAGATGTAGCTTATGCACTTAGTGTTGTAAGCAGGTATCAATCCAACCCAGGGGAGAACCACTGGACAGCTGTGAAGAACATTCTTAAGTACTTACGAAGGACTAAAGAATTGTTCTTGGTGTATGGTAATACAGATCTCCAAATGGAGGTCTTTACCGATTCGAGCTTCCAGAGCGATAAGGATGACATCAAATCTATCTCAGAGTTTGTATTTACCCTCAATGGAGGGGCGGTAAGTTGGAAGAGTTCCAAATAAGATACCGTTGCAGACTCTACGATGGAAGCTGAGTACATTGCTGCAGATGATGCCGCCAAGGAAGCCGTCTGGATGAAGAAGTTCATCTCGGAGCTAGGAGTAGTTCCAACCATTATTGATCCAATACCTTTGTATTGTGACAATAATAGGGCTATGGCGTTAGCCAAGGAGCCCAGATCCCATCAGTGGTCCAGACATATCCTGAGGCGCTTTCATTTGATCCGGGAGATTGTAGATCGCCGCGAGATCGAGATTAGGAGGGTAGACACAAAGAATAACGCCGCGGATCCATTCACCAAGGCCCTCCCTCAGCCGCAGCATGAGCGACTTTTTGAGATGTTGGGTATGAGATACGCCAATAACAGGCCTTAGTGCAAGTGGGAGATTGTTGGATATATGTATGCCCTAGAGGCCATTATGTGATAGTGGATATATCTATACATGTATATATATATATATATATATATATATATATATATATATTCAGTATGCATTCTTGCTCGACATGATAGTATGCTATCTGGTTCTTCTTTATCTGACATGTTGATTTGATCATACTTTTATTCATTCATACATGCTGATAAAGCCTTGAGGATATCGGCTTGACTAGAGTGATTATGATAGAGATCATACTAGTGGGACATCTGTAGTTTATAAGCATATCCTGAAATTTCCCTAGTCAGAGGTGTATCGAGATGGGGCATCGATATACCAGAGTAGACTAGTGTATATGATACTAGACCCATGTGATGGGCGATGGATGTTCCCACATTCATCGATGTTTGACATCAAGATCATATACGGATGCTCAGTGGTGACTGGGTACACTGGACGGACTCACCGAGAACTCCTATATGGAATTATATCTATCGTCGGATGGCAGTTCTCAGGTGACACTAGTACAGGTTAGTCTGTAGACCCGAGATCGTCATAGAGTCTTGTGTATTCTCCCACTGTACTTTGATTGCCACACTACCACGGCTCTACCGAGTCGTGCAAACAGGTGGCCGTTGGGTACAGTCCCGAGACACACGAAGGCGATGAGCGATAGGAGGGGTTTCGTTTCTCCCGATATTGGGAGTTGATGTTGTGCTGTGCCCGACTGGTTATATCAGCAAGTCCCTGGCCAGGGCTGCTGAGAATTGCTGATAAGTGTTATCAGTAGTTTCTCGATCTGTTATAGACCATTCACCGGCACGACTTATTGAGTTATTGGGGTCGACGTGACCATCCCTAGGCTCGATATGCAGCATATCTGACGAAGAGACCGGACTGTACGGAAGTGTTGCCGGTTGGCTCGACGGGAGTTGTAGCAGGTTCGCTTGTTTTCTTCTGATCGCTCAATACCCGGGTGGCCGTTACGTTTAGCTGACCGCTTGCGGCTTGGGGGTGCTTGATATGATCATCACCCTCTGCCGACGTGTTGACGAGTCTTAGAGTCCCACACAGGAGTTACCTAGTCCAGGCGAAACGTTGTGGTGCGCGTATGCGATATGCGCATGGACCCGATTAAATTGCGCGTATAGGATACCGAACATTGATCGGGCGGCTTGCTTTTGGTGGGGTCATATGTGATATGGCCGGATTGATAAATCAAGTGTTGATTTATCATTTAACCATTAGTTTTCTCACTTAAACCCTTTCTAGTATTTGATGGATGTATGCATGCATGCATGTGTTTCTTTCTTTCATTCTAGTTTCATGCACATGTGGATGTGCATACATGCATACATACATACACCCATCTATCATGGTTGTTAGCACATGGAAATGGTGGCAATATAAGACTCACACCATAGGTTAAATGATGGATTTTTATTTTTTTTTGTATTTAAAACAAAATTGAAAGGAGAAGGATAATCTTTATTAGCTTCTACATTCTTCTTCTAACCTAACCAAGCTCACCTACCACTAACCTAGGGTTATCCTTCTCTTTATCATTTAAAACTCAAGTTAAATAAACTCTCCATCACTTAACCATGGTTGGTTGTAAGAAGGAATAAAATATAAAAGGTTATATTTCATTTCTTTTTCAATGGTCATCTTTATCTTTACACTTGCTAAAAAAAAAGAAAAGCCACCATCTTCATCCTCCTTCACCATTTCCTCTCTAGGTTTTTCTAGTGAGTTAAACACACTTAAAGAAAGGTTTTTGAAGTGAGATCCTTAGCCACAACATCATTCTACTCAAGTTTAGCCAACTTGATTAGAGTGTTCTCTTTGTTTTTCCAAAGTTGCAAGCTTGGACGGGAAACTCCGGGTGGATCGTCGTGGACGTGAGAGGACTTCAAGAGGACCTTCTTCCAACACCCAAGACACCAAGGAGTCCAACAAAAGGGAGCTACAAAGGTTGTAGTCTCTAAACTCTAACTTTATAAGTTTTAAGTTTCGAGACCCTAATTTTCTAGGATCGATTCCTTTGCATGCTTGTTTAGCACCGTAAAAATCCAAACTTTGGGACATGTGATACTTCAAAACTCATTATAGGGTGCTACACAAACCTTTCACCTTACAAAAATTTTGTCCTCGAAATTTCAAAGAACGACAAACTATAAATAAATAAGTGAAAAGTTACTATATTGAACACTAGTGGTTTACTTTAAACGGGTGGATAAATTTTGAAGGTATATATATGTAATACTAACATACCAAAAAGATAGGTCGAAAATATAATGCAAGAGCAGTTAATAAAACAACTACATTTATACGAGAATAGAAATAATAACAGTAATGAACAATAATATTCAAGATGTACTAGGTAAATTCGAAATCCAAATATGTGCACATATAAGTATATCAAAAGTAGCCCATCAGAAATAATAGGTATAAGGCACAACCATTTATACTGGTAAACATGGGCACAAAACCCGAAAATAAAATAACAGGAATAAAGTAGTGAAAATTAGTCGGTAGGTTAAAACATTTTAGGACGATATATCGATCAGATAGTTTTAAAATAACTTAGAAAACTCACATAATGAAAATGAGGAATATGGAACAAAATATGCGCGGTGCAAGGTTGCGCTATTGAAAATAAAGATAATAGTAGGGTGCTTTGAAATACATAAAGCTAAGTAGTCAATAATACGCACTTTTCGACAAATACAAGATAATGAAAACCAAATTTTCGAATAATAAAGTCTTTAAATGTACCTAGGGTAATAAGAGAACACACAAAAAAATGTATAGGACTAGATAGGGTAAGTGTTAGTGTATATGCCCTAGAGGCCATTACTGTATCATACTAGTATGTATATTACTTAATGGAAGCTTGGGATATTCACAGTTGTACAGACAATCTTGCTTAATATAGTAGTATGCTACTTGGTTTGTCTCTGCTTTAATGTGTACATGTGTGTTTATTTATTATATCACCTATACGCATTAATAGAGCCCTTAAGATCTTTGCTTGATTACCGGCGTTGTGATGGCGATCACACTCGTGGGGGCTGGGTAATCTACAAGTACATCCTTATACACGTCCCTAGTCATGGGAGTATCGAGATAAGGCATCGATACTCCGGAGTAGACTAGCGTATGCGCTTCTCGTCCCAGCACGGGAGACGGTCTGTCCCACAGTCGTCAGTACGTCGTACTTGAGATAGTATGCGGGTGCTCGTTAGGTTACGAGTACACTGGACAGGACTCGTCGGGAACTGATGGTTGGTATTATACCTATCGTCAGTTATCAGTTCCCAGGTGACATGAGTACAGCTTAGTCCGCTGACTTGACACTGTCACTTCGCCTCGAGTGTGTTCCCACTGTTCTTTGATTACTACCCTACCACGGCTCTACTGAGTCGTACAAACAGGTAGTAGTTGGGAGCAGTCCCGAAGCACTTGGAGGCAGTGACGGTTAGACAGGATTCGTCTCTCCCGGTATTGGGGGTTGACATCGCGCTGTGTCTAGGAGAGCCATTACACGAGTAGTCCCTGGCCAGGGCAAACGAGATATACTGGTAGGTTTCCAGTGTTATCTCAGGGTGTTCTGGGCTTCACTCCGACACGACTTGTACCGCTTTTAGGGGACTGACGTTTACCACCCCCTAGGCCCGCCATGCAATGTATCAGACGAACAGACCGGACTGTGCGGAGATTGTCACATACAGGCTCAGTAGGAGTTCGGATGGGTTTAGCTCATCGGCCTTCTTATCGACATCTACCTGGGGACCGTTACGTACAGCTAGTGCCGCTTGCGGTCTGTGGTTAAACCCACTGCCAGTGTAGTGTCGAGTCTTTAGAGTCCCACACAGAGAGTTTCCCTGCACTGAGCGAAACGTGTAGAGGCCGTATGGTTTTACGGCAGGGCTGCGATCACTTACGTACACTTGTGTGCGTAAGGTGTTCGGGCAGGCAGTACTAGTGGGCTTTGGTTTATGCCAGATCCTAGTATTGTACGGATGGATTTGTTTTGTCTTCTGTGCATCCGCATTCTACGGAATACGGATGCAGATGTGTATGCACAGTTTTCCGGAGCGATAAAGGAGGAGGTGCCTCATCAGGGTTTTGGCAGCTGGTTCGGCCAAAACCGTTATGTGGCAGGCTCATTAGGGTTTTGACAGTTGATTCGGTCAAAACCATTTTGAGGCGGACTCATTAGGGCTTTGACAGTTCGTTTGGTCAAAACCATTATGAGCCGCGGACATCATTTACTAATCCTTTTAGTGATAATTTTATGATGGCTAATTGCATTGACCATTTAACCCCGTTGACCTCTCTTGACTTTGTTGACCGGTTGACCATTGACTTTCAAGAGGGATCTACACTCTTCTTTTCTTTTTCTTTTTCCTTTTGGATTATGATAATGGTCATTTCAATGTAGCCATCAAACTTTATCTTGATGGGATTAGCAATGATGGTGTTTTTGCATTATTGCAACCATGGTTACTTTTTCTTTGTATCATAATTTTCTTTCTCATTCTCTCTCTTGTTTTTCAAGTGAGAAGAAAAGAAAAGCTCTATGGTTGCTAACCTTCCTCCTTCTTCTTCTTCCTCCTCTTGTTTTGATCTTTTGATCTCATGTGTTGAGAGATAAAGATTTCACAAAGACAAATCCATCCCTTCATCACTTCTACACAACCTAGGGCTTTTAGACTAGCAATCTCTTTGCCCTAGTTATCTCGGCTCGAGGTGGAGCTCGGTGCACATCTCTCGGGTGGATCGTCTTCGACTCAAGGAGGCCGCGGAGGTGACCAAAGTCCGGATCAACTCTCGGAGCAAGCAAGGAGAAGAACAACAAGAAGAGAAGGAGTTCAAGTTGAGTGACCAAAGTTCGGATCAACCCTCGGAGCAAGCAAGGAGAAGAACAACAAGAAGAGAAGGAGTTCAAGTTGAGGTATAACCCCTAACCGAGTAGATAGATCTCTAGTTAGGATGCTAGTGTATTGTTTAGCAAAGATCCGGCTTTTACGGTCCATGTTGCCAAGTCCAGAAAAAAATTTGTTTTACCGTTTCCGCAACCTCGAAAGTACCGGGAGAGGTAACGTGGACCTAACAGTAAGGATCAAAGGTCGAGGTGTGGCGGCTTTAGGCTGAAAATCAAGGAGATTGGGATCGGGTCAGCCCAGGAAGTAATGGTGAGCAACAAAGGACTACAAAGGGAAAGTATGGGGAGGATAACGGTCGGTATATCTTATGAGTCAAAAATTTGAAGGGTTAGCTAACTCGGAAATTCATAAGAAAGGTCCTCATCCCAGAAGGATCTCCAACGAGACGCAGACAAAGGATGGAGGGTGCAACTCAAAAGATCGGGCGTGGTACTTGTTAATCTGAGTGAGGGTCAAAACGGCACGGGGTGTAGGTGTGGACAGTAAGGGTCTCAGGAGGAAAACGGAAAAGGGACAAATCGAAGCATCGAGTGAAACAGTAAATAAAAGATTTGCGAACTCAGAAGATTTATTTCATTCAAGAAAATTTGAAACAAGGCATTCCCAAAGGCGAAAAGTGGCCCTAAACTATACATATTTTATTTGGCCAGAAAGACAACATCAAAAGAAATTCCGTCAGTCGCGGTTGTGGAGATTCAGTAGGTTGCGGTAGGCTCGCGCACTCAGGTAGGGGCATCCGTTTCCATATCGCCTCGTAGGCATCGCCACTGGAAGTTCGTCCACAGCAGGGTCCTGATCTTCTGGTCCTTCTTCCTCGGATGGAGCTTCTTCATCGAGGTCCGATTCCATGTGATTCTCTTCTTCTGGATTTTCTTCCACGGGATTTTCCTCAACTGGATTTTCTTCTATCGGGTCTTCATCGGGATCTTCCTCTATCGGGTCTTCCTCTATAGGGTTCTCTTCAGGATCTCCTTCTTCTTCGTCGGAATCAGCTATCATGTTAAACTCTGGGGCGGCTACTCCTTCGTCCTCTGAATCGTTGTTTCCGAAATTGACCTGGGGGCCGTTGACGTCATCGTCAGAACTCATCAGCGTGTGGTCTAAGGAAACGCATGACCGTGCATCCTCGTCTAGATGCGGCGCTGCTCCGGGGTGGGCCATGGCCTGAAAAGAAAGTGTCATGATTAAACAACGGAACACATCAAGAAAAATAGTTAAGTGTACGAAGTATAGAAAGATATGCGGTGGCAGGAATTTTAAAAGAATCAAGATTAAAATGTTGTGCTAATGAATAGTATGAACAAGGGAAATGACAAGGGAATGATGCATATATTACGATTCAAATTTTATTTCATTCAACTAAAAGTTCGACGGATACAAAGGTTCAAACGGAAAGAAATGTTTATAAGAGGATGACAACATAATACTGAAATTGGAAAACATAAAATTCTTCTTTGATTGCCAGAACGCTGCATCATCGTTACGCGAGTTGAATCCTGTGTCGGGTCCGCTTTATCCTCGAAATTCGAACTACGTAGTAATCCTCACTTGGCAGCAGTGGAGAGTGTGGATGAGTCTCCTCCTTTTAGCTCCTTCCTTTCTGGGCAACCGTTGATAAAATGTTTGTTGGACCCGTATATCAGACATTTCCCTTGGGCGCGGCAACAATCCCTCTGAAGATGTCCCGGTCTCCTACAATACCCACAACATGGGGTCTTCTGCTGCTTCTGTCGCGGGGAAACAAATTGGCGCTTCATCTTCTTCTCCTTTTCTCGTCTAACGGAAATCCCTTTATGATAGGAGACTCCCGCTGGGGTCTGACTCACCTGTCTTCTCAGCCCTTCAGCTAATAAGTCGTTTGTTCTCTCCTGGGCTTCCTTTAAACCTTGCAGTACACTAAGGATCTCAACAGTCTGATTCTGGGGAATGGAGATAGAGGAAGAGTCGTTGAAAGACAAGATCCTGAAACAATGATTTTGAGGATGATATAAGTCATAAGATATACGAATCAAAATATAATATGGATAGGACAAAGATTCAAAAATATCAGAGGTGCTGAGTTTATTATAAGTGGAGAACCAACTGTACGATTCCAAGTCACTTAAACCGAGTATGGTAATGTAATCGTGATGTAGTTCACTATTACAACCACGAAACTTCGCCAAGTCACCTGAGACCCTAGCGAAAGGATAGCAGAACACACGATATGAATACGGATCAAGAATATCAAGTTTACAATCTAGACTGAGGGATATCTTAGATTGTCGAGCTCTACACGGAAAACTGCAATCCCAAACGAAACAAAACCTGGCTTTGATACCAACTAAACCATGTCACGCCCCGCTTCCCAAAATACGGAATACGAGGGGTAGACAAGGCCAGCCATGCTCCTACGGTCAAGGAAATGTCCTGCCGTAGTCACACTTCGGCTTCTAGTTTTTCATGGTAAACAGTAAATAATGTGCAGGTAAAGAGAGATGCAGTAACTGAAAGAAACAATGAAAAGAACTGACCTGAGAGGGCAAATATAGATATAACTCTGAATATCAAATCGAGATGTCTGTAATATACGTCTAGTCCTGGTCCGGGCTAAATCTTCTCCTCACACTGAGCATGCATACTCAGGTCGTCAGAGCGACACAATAGCGATATAATATATATAAAATCATGTGACAATTCTAACAGTGGTAATAGATATATGAAACAGTAAATCAATGACAGCATGAATATGAATGTGCAGTAATCAATGCAGCGGAGCAGTAAAGCAGTAGAACGATATGTCACGTATGTCAACACAGTATATAAGGTATATAAATGCCAGTATCCCTATCAGTCTCTAAGTCTCACTGTACAGGTCACTAAGCCTATCGTCAGTCCAAGTGTGAGAATCAACCACTCGCGAGTGTCCTCTACCCAAGGGTAGAACCCACGGGCAAGGGACCACGGGCCCAACATGTAACATGTATATCACGGTGAATATCACATACCCTGTAAATCTCCATATATCTCCCTAAATATATAAGCCGGCATGGGACTCCCGAGATTCTGTTGAACTCACACTTAAGCTACCCCACACCCCATGGTCGACATCAAACGCTAACCATAACCCTAAATACTAATCGATCAGTGACAAGTCCGCGCGAGAACTGGAGGCAGGACCTCCATTAAGCACGTCCCGACTAATACCTAAGATAAATGGTAGTGTTTGGTGCCTTATCTGTGACACCCATGCAAGCGCTTCCATAAGTGTCCCATACCACTTATAGTCACACGTACACGCATCCCACAGACGTCGACAATGCAATAGAATAATAGGGTCACTGATTGTACAAGTACGTATCACTTTCACTTATTCACGGATACACGAACACTGACGTACTTGCCACAATCATCACTAAAATCTAACACTGGGTAAATGCACGATATCACCAGGTTATCACTACAATAATATGAGTATGATATGATACGTAAGCAGCATATGAAGCACGATTAAGGTGTCATAAAAAACAGTATTCTATCACTTGCACGATTTATCATGAAACGTACGTATATAATTTAGCGAAACGATAACCAGGTAGTAATTAGTATGTTCAGTTGTCCATCCATCGAATTTGGTTTCATGCCCATCGGGTTCCAGGATTGCTAATTATAGCCATTTCATTTTAAGCGCTCGCGTCTGGAAATCCGGTTTCAGAATCAGAAATCCATTTCGTAACGCATTTTAATCCCAGTTGGAATCAGATTTTAGCGATCCTACAGTTGGATGAATTCTAGGTTTTTCAGTAAGGTTTTTAACGCAACAGACGGATCATCAATCGCATCTGCACGTCAGGAGTTATACATTGTTTAACACTAATATGTCAGTTCGGATTCTGTTGGGACTGTTATGTGTCCCGATCGTTTAAATTGCAGATTAAATATCAAACGGTAACGAAATAGAATGAAACCAATTGTGTTGTCTAGCTAACAGATTTAACTATAATAAGAAGTAGAGTTCTACAATCTACGAGTTAAGGAGATCTTGTGGTATCCATTACGGAACAGTATGTAACGATTGGAGTTGCTCTAGACTGCCGTCCAGAGTCGCACTCCGATCCAAATATTGACACCATTTACTTACAGAGACTATCCTAAACTTGCATAGGGTTAAAGTTCGTCGAGTCGTCTTCGATTTGAGCCCTCGAGCGCATCATTCCAGTATGTATATAATTTATGGTGATTTTAATAATTTTCAGGTACAAGAAAATTCCAGTTTTACGGTTAAACTTGGGGGTAGTTGTTTTAGTCGTTAACGGTCATATTATCCAACGAAATTCGTACACTAGATTCACAGCCATATGGGCCAGATTATACAATTGAATTCCGTCAAATTTGATGAGTACTTTCATTGAGAACATACGTCGAACAGGTATGGCACACTATTGCTCTAAGATGGTAACTTTAAGATAAATGTAATTAAAGATTCTAACTTGAGTATATAGCATGTAAGCAAGTGTAACACTTGCCTGGAAACGTTGAATTGATGGCACGGTATGCACGGCACGACCACGCGGCAACAGTGTCAAGAATTTGGCCTCGGCTTCGGATTGAGCTCTATGCAATGGCTCAGCGGTGACGATGAGCTCCGGCTTGGATGCTGAAGGTCGGCTGTTTGAGCTTCAGAGGAAGTGAGCGCAGTGACGGGTGGCCGAAGGTTGGAGGGTGGCTGAAGAGGGAAGACTCGGGTTGAATCGTGAGGAGTGAAAGAAAGAGTTTAGAGATATAGAGAGAAAGATTGAGAAAGAGAGGGAGAAAGGAACTGAGAGAGAGATGAGAGAGAGGCAGTTAGAGAGAGAATGTAGAGGGAGAGAGAGAGAGAAATGTAGAGAGAGAAGGAGAACTGAGAGAGAGAGAGAGAGAGAACAGAGTGAGAGAGAGATGCAGGGAGAGAGAGAGGGACAGTGAGGAGGAGAGAGAGACAGTGAGATGAGGGCGAAGAGGAAGATGATGATGGGGTCGACGAGATGCGATGGATGTCGACGACGAGACGAGGAGCCCACCGGTCGTCGGCGCAGGGGATGTGGAGCTCGGGTGCAGGGGTTCGAGCTCGGCGGCTGAAAATGGTGAGGAGGGTGTTAAGGGGGAGAACGAGAGAGAGAGAGAGAGAGGTTGCAGTGGCGAGGGAGGTGGAGATGCGGGTATGCAGGCGAGGGGGCTCAGTTTGGGTGGCGCGGGGGAGCTGCAGTGGGTCGTGGCAGCTTTCGAGGGGGAGAAGAGGAGGTTTGAGTCGGAGAGGGAGAAGGGAGTTGCAGTCGAGGAGAGGTTGATGCTGCTGACGACAAGGGTGCGGTTAAGGTGGTCGCGGTGATGGGTGTAGGGAGGAGGTAGGAGGGGCACGAGCAGCCGTGGGCGTGGGTTCGGGAGTGTAGCGAGAAGGAAAGGAAAATGAGAATGAGAGAGGGAGCGAGCGAGGAAGAGGGAGTAGTGGGTAGAGGAGAGAGGGTCGTGGGGGAAAACGCGCACGTCGTGGATAACGCTCGCGCGAGCGAGGGCGGAGGAGGCAGATCGTGAGGGACAGGGAGCGGGAAATTGGGAGAGAGCCGTTGGGGGAAGATGGAGAAGGCGGGTCGGGTAGGGTGTAACGGGTGCGGGTGTGAGGAAGTGGGCTGAGCTATGGGAGAAGGGCCGGCCAAGAAAAATTAAGAGGAAAAGAATTAATTGGGGAAAGAAGAGGGCCGCTGGGAGAATTAAGGTGGGCTGGGCCAGAGATAAAATGAATTTCCCCTTCCTTTTTCTCTGTGGGCTGAAGAAGACTTGGGCCGAGGAAATCAAAAAAGAAATGGAAAAGAAACCGGGCCAGAGGCTTAACTTAATTTAAAAATGACAAAGGAGTGGGCTTGAAGGGGGAAAACGGGCTGGGGAAAAGATTAAGGGATTTATTTGGTTTATTAAGAAAGGAAAAACTCAGTTAAGAGGAGATGGGCTGCAGAAATAGGAATAAAATAAATTATAAAGGAGATGGGCTGTGGTTTTGGTTTAAATTTAAATCTTAATATTTCCAAAGTGGGCTGAGGGAAAAACAGATTATAAGAAATAGGATATGGGCTGAGGGATTTAGAGGAAAAATCAAATGGAAGAATAAAGGGATTGGAATTTGGGTTTGAGAAAAATAGCGGGGGAAAAATGGATTGGGAGTTTAGGGTTTAATGGAGTTTCGAAAATAAATAAATAATTGTAAATAAATTATATAGGTGAAAAGAAATACGGATATAAGCGTAAAAAAAGGGGCTGGGTGTTACACCCTCCCCCAGACGCAGTTTGAGAGACTATTTGGGATGTTGGCTATGAGATACTACAACAACTGGCCTTAGTGCATGCGGGAGATTGTTCGGAATATGTATGCCCTAGAGGCCATTATTGTACATTGATGTATATTATAGTGGATGCTTAGACATATATATAGAGGTCTTTCTTGCTCGACATGATAGTATCCTATCTGGTTACTCTTTATCTTAACATGCACACTTAGTATTATTATACCATCTCTCTGATACATGTTGATAAAGCTCTTAGGATGTTTGCTTGACTACCAGGACTATGATGCAGATCATACTACTGGGACTTGTGTAGTCTACAAGCACATCCTTTAACAGTTCCTTGTTGAGGGAGTATCGAGACAAGGTATCGATATTCCAGAGTAGACTAGTGTGTACATTTCATGACCCTGTAGGGGGCGATGGTTGATCCCATATCTATCGGTGTTTGACATCAAAGATTGTACACAGGTGCTCATTAGAGAATGGGTACATCGAACAGGACTCGCCGAGAACTCCTAGATGGTACTATACCTATCGTCAGATAGCAGTTCTCTGGTGACACTGGTACAGGTTAGTCTGTAAACTCGAGATTGTCAGAAAATCTTGTGCGGTTCCCACTGTGCTTTAATTTCCTCCCTACCACGGCTCAAAAAAGTCGTGCAAACAGGTGGATTTTGGGTACAGTCTCGAGTCACATAGAGGCAATGAGCGATAGGAGGGGTTCGTCTCTCTTGGTATTGGGAGTTGATGTTGCGCTATGCTCGATTGGCTATAATATGAAGTCCCTGGCCAGGGCTGTTGATGAGATTTACTGATGATAGTTATCAGTAGTTTCACATACTGTTATAGGCCACACATCGACATAACTTATCAAGTTATTGGGATCTGAAGATTCCACCCCCAAACTCGATATGCGACATATCAGACGAAGAGACCGGACTGCACGGTAAGTGTTACTTATTGGCTTCATGTGAGTTTGGACAAGCTTGCTTGTTGATCTTCTATTCGCTGAATACCTGGGTAGCCGTTACGTCCAGCTAGTACTGCTGACGGCTTGTGGGCAACTGATATGATCATTACCTACTGCCGGCGTATTGATGAGTCTTTAGAGTCCTACACAGAAGTTTCCGAGTTCAGGAGAAACGAAGCAGGGCACATATGTTGGTATGTGCGAGGGCCTGATTCAATACTAGTATGTGATACCGTATTCTAATTTGGCGGTTATTTGTTATCAGTTAGGTTATATGTGATATAACCGGATTGTCGAATCAAGTGTTGATTTGATAATGTGATATAAAGATAAATAATATTAGTCGGTTATATGTGATATAACCGGATTATTAAATCAAGTGTCGATTTAATAATATGATATATATTTATATTTGATATAATTTTATATTAACAAATATTATAAGCTCACTAATTATTTTCTTCATAATATATATATTAATAAATATATATATATATATATATATATTATATGAAGCATGGTAGGATTTTCTATTTTGTGAAAATCGAAAATGAAGTGAAAAATGGGGAGACTTTTGAGGGATGTGCAAAGCATAGCTTTTATCTTTTCTTTATTAGTCTTGACTCACTATTCAAGCATGATTGCAATTTATTATTGCAATTTATTCCATGCTTAAATAAGTGAGGTCAAGAGAGGAGCCATTCTTGACTTGAGGTTTTTTTTCATGAGTTCATTTGCTTCACTCTCTTGAGCTCTCTCCATCTTCTTCTTCCTTTTTCTACAAAACTCTAACCCTCACATGAGATGTGAATCATAGGGTTTTGTGATAAATCCTAGTGAGCTTAGAACCCCTACTTCACCACCCTATATTTGATTAGCACTTAGGTGTTGTGTGTTTCCTTCACTAAAGGAGTTTAATGAAGAGATAACTTGGATTAGTGGAGCTTCGGGTGGATCATCTTCGGCACGAAGATCATCGAAGGAAGTGTAAGTCCACGGTAGCGCCCCGGCCATCTAACAGACGTCAAATGCGGAACAAAAACTTTTACAACTGGCGCTATCGCGTACTATAACCCGGATCTGCCATTAAAGCTAAACTAACAAACTACAAAGTGGGTAGAAATGTTATACCAAACGATCCAAGTCCTTCGGTCTTCAACCATCATCCCACGCTTTGTTGCGGCTGCTCCGATCTCCTGAATCTCCAGTCTTCTCGTCCAGGTGGCACCACGTCGATGGATCTTTAAACGGGCTCCCGCCTCTGAACCGAGGCAACTCGATCATCAAGTTTGCTAAAAGAGATGACCAAGATTGATGTAGAGAATGAGTAGAACACTTTGTCTCGTTACGTCCAAAGCCATGGACGAACGGTTAATGAAATTGCCTTTTGGATCGAATGGAAATGAGAAATGGATCACATCTAATTTCTATCAACCAAAACTATCAAAATCCTTTTTCAAGCAACCCCCTCATTTCATGAGAGGGGCCGTCCATTTTAAGGAGGAGGGAGGTGAGTGTAGGAGGTAGGGAGAGTGACCACAACATTAATGAATGAATGAGTCATAATAAACACCTTGCAAATCATTAATGCAAATGATGAATCATCTTAACCTAGTCATCATTCAATTAATGCATCCAATGAATCATCAATTCTAGAACCTTCTAGAATCACGACTCACCCCATGACTCACCAATGACTCACCCTCATGAAGAAAAGATAAATCCGCATTTAACCGAATGTCAAATACGGCTGATAGAAAACTAGAAACTGGCAACTTCCAAAAGCGATCCTGAAACAAATTTCAGGATAACCCCGTAACAGTATAAACATACCCGCATTTGTATTTCGACCGAATACAAATGCAACTGAGACAAAGATATTATATCTACACAGTATAATACTCGGATCTGGCTTAAACCAAAGCCTATCAGTATTATCTGCCCGAAATATGACACGTGCGTAAACGCACGTGCATTTTCCGAACCTTGCCATAAAACCATACGGCCTCTACAACGTTTCGTCCGAACTTGGGAAACTGTCTGTGGGGAACTTTAATGACTCATCAACACACTGGCACTGGGTATAACCACTAGCACGTCAGAGGTACAAGCTGTACGTAACAGTTGCCTATGTATTGATTGGAAGGGAAGCTGATGAGCGAACTCATCCATAAACCCTACTGAGCCTGACAGTGACAATATCCGTACATTCCGGTCCGTTAGTCTAAAGAGTATCGCATATCGAGTCTAGGGGGTGGATAAAGTCAGACCCCTAATAACGCGATAATTCACGTCGGTATGAAGCCCATCACCACCTGAGAAACTATTGATCCAAATCAGTAATTCTCCACTACCTCGGCCGAGGATTTCTAGTGATGTCCACCCGTGCACTGTGCGACATCAACCCCCAATACCGGGAGAGACGAATCCCCGACGATCCGCTCACTGCCTCCATGTGGCTCGGGACTGTACCTAAAAAATACCTGTTTGCACGTCTCCTTTGAGCATGGTAGGGTAGAAATCAAAGCACAGTGGGAACTCACATGAGACAAATGACGATCTCAGGTCGACAAACTAACCTGTACACATGTCACCAGGGAACTGCTATCTGACGATATATATAATACCAACTAGCATATTCCCGGCGAGTCCTGTCCGGTGTACTCAATGAGCACCTGTATACATCTTAGATGAACTAACTGACACCAATGGCTTATGAGACCGGCCACCGCTCCTCATCGGGGTCTCGACTGTATACACTAGTCTACTCTGGAGTATCGATGCCCTGTCTTGAAACTCCTACGACTAGGGACACTTTAAGGATGTGCTTACAGTCCCCAGCTCCTACGTATATTATCGCCATCATACAGCTGGCGGTCAAGCAAGAATCATATGGGCTCTATCAACATGCAATAGTGAACTAAAGCATGTATACGATGATAAAGACAAACCAGATAGCATACTATCATCTCGAGTAAAACAGTCATATCGGTATAGGTCCTCCCTCAATCATTGGAATCACGTACGTGTGATCCAATAATTAACTTAGAGGGCACTATATCCAACAGGAAGCTTGTTCATTCTTCAAGTGGAGCCTTGTGGAGTCGTAGGGACTATAACCCGGAGCTTTTGAAGAGAAAGACTCGGTCTACAAAGATTGTAGCATTCTTCTCTTAGTGTAAAGTTCTTTAGATATCATGTAAACCCTAATATTCTAGTTTGATCCTTAGTTAGTCTAGCTTAGCACCTAGAAATTTTTAAAATTGCATGCTTGATGCCGGTTTAAACCTCATGATGGTGCTAGGGTAGGCTTTCAAGGTTTCGGCTCTATGTTTGAAAAATTATTGTTTTCTCATTCCGCCGTGGTTCGTGAATGTCATGACCTTAGAACCGAAACCTTACATAGAAGTATTGCCGATCATCAACTCGGTAACTGGTACGGGGAAGTCATCTTTCGGGCATGCCTTATTGAGGTCTTGAAATTCAGTCGGGATATTAGACTTCATGTATGAAACCGGAGTCGATTAACTTCTTGACTTCGGCGTTGTTGCACATCTCGAGCTCGAGCCACATCCTTTTTGAAGACTGCTTCAGAGGCTTTATCCCCGGCATTACGGCCAACTTATGCACAGCTATTTCTGGATCAAAACCCGGCATCTCGGAGTAGTTCCAACCGAAGCAATCTCTGTATTCCATAAGCACTTCTTTTAAAGTGGTTACCTGTTCTTCAGACAACAACTCGCTGATGAACGTTGCTCTCGGATTATCCTCCGTTCCCAAATTTATTTTCTTCAATTCATCTGCAGTGATATGAATTCCATCTTCCATCTCTTTAGGGGCTAGCGGCTGTTCTAAGATCTCCTCCTATTCATTTGTGAAGCAATCGAAGAGCTCAAGCATATCTTCATCCTCCTTTTCATTGGAAAGACTTATCATATGGAAAACGTGGGTGAGCTTCCGTTTCTTAGGCTGGCCATGCTTCGATTTGCTAGAGTAGTCTCACATCGGTACATGTTTTCATGGAGGCTCTACTCTCTTGCTGTCACTTAGTGTGAACTTGCCTTACCTATATTGCTCTTTCTCCCAATTCTTGAAGACGAAGCAATACTCGATCGGATGGTCGATGATCCGATGGTAGAGACAATAATCCGGATTATCAATGGCATTTACATGATGGGGCCACTTAGACTCAGGCTGTGTTAGTATTTGGTGCTTTATGATGAGGGTGAATTGAATGTTCTAAGTGCCCTCTCTGCTAACCCGCGGCCAATGCGGAATTCAAAAACAAAAATTTTGATGGCACTATAAACTAAAACCCAAGAATCGAACTAAACACCTAAACTACAACCATAATAAGATAGAAATCACAACCTTTGTAGCATCTTCATTTGCTCCAATTGGTTTGGACTCTAGCATACTCTCAAGAGCTCCGGGTCGTGGCTGCAAATCGGTCCTTCTTCGCTGAAAATGATCCACCCGAGGGAACCGATCCAAGCTTCGGCTTCACCTGGTAAAGCAATCGACGCTCCAAACTCGCTATGAGTGGAGAGTGGGGATGTAGAAATTTTCCACTACCTTTTTCTTTCAAATCTAAGCTCAAGAGAGCAAGTGTAGAAGAATAAGGAGAAGGTGAGGAAAAATAGCCATGAGCAAATCAAGAAGGCATGAGAGAATGAATGAAGTGAATGATAGAATATAGAATGACTTCATAATATTTTTGAAACCATACAAATAAAAATCTTATAACAATTTGTAATAAAATAATGAAGCGCGTTCCTCTCTATATGTATTCAACCATGCTCAATACCACCTCACCCTCCACTGTAGAGTTCCCTAGTGCCCGCGGAGCAGTGGAAGCACGTATGGCGAAAAAATTTCAAGCAAACACGAAGGAACCCCGAACCTAGAATCGATCCAAACGCCTAAACTAGCAAACCAAGCATGCAAAGATACATAATACTACCTTCGACGCATGTCCACCCAATCATGGAAGACCCCCCCAAGCTCCATGTATGCTGTCCGGATCATGATTGAGTGGCGACCGCCCTTGCCGAAAAAGATCCTGAGGGAAACCGATCCAAGCTCCGGCTTCACCTAGTGAAGCGACCGATACTCCTAGCTCGCTACGAATGGAAAGTGGGGATGTAGGAATATTCTCACTGTCTTTTTCTCTCTTTTCAAAGCTCAAGTGAGCTACCTAGAAGAAGGAGGAAGAGGTGAAGAAGAAGAAAAAGCCATAGAAAATGGCTAAGTCTTTTGTATGAAGAAAAACTAGCAAGCATAGAATGAATGGCTTGATTTTTTGCAACCATGGAAAAATAGTAACCACAAATGATTTTATCAATTTTAAAAGCAAGGCCATACCTCTCTACACCATACTTCTTTACACCTTATCCCCCACCTCATTTTTTATTTTCTATAAAAGAAAAATCAAGAAATGAAGTGTCCATCTTCTAGAAAAAATTCCGTATAAATACGGAATGCAATCCGGTATACGTACAGAAATACATATACGCGTATTCATACAAAAATACGAATAACCAAGAGAGAGAAAATGAATAGTGAACAATAATACTAGAATTTACATATTAAATATATATATATTATTAAATCAAAACCTGATTTAATAATCCGGCTTAATCTTAAGTCGCTAGTATTATCAACCGTCCGATTAAAGTCCGTGTAGCCTGTACATGTATTTAATCGGACACTCTGTATGCACCAACATACGTCACCTATATCATATCTTCTGAACCGTGAAAACCTTCTATGCGGGACTCTAAAGACTCGACAATACGCTGGCAGCGATTTACTGGATAAATCCAAAATCCACAAGCACGTCAGCGGCACTAGCTGAACGTAACGAATACCCAGGTATCTGTAGAAAGGGAGGTCGACAATCAAGTCCGTCCAAACCCTTCAGAGCCTGAATATGACAATCTCCGTATAGTCCGGTCTCTTCGTCTGAGAGTATCGCATACCGGGTCTAGGGGTAGAAACGTCAGACCCCTAATAACCCGATAAGTTGTGTCGGAGTCAAGCTCATCACCAACCGAGAAACTACTGAACTCATATCAGTAAATCTCATCTACCGTGGCCCCGGATTTAGGGTGATAGCCAACCAAACACAGTACGACATCGACTCCTAATATCAGGATAGACGAATCCCCGACAATCGCTCACTGCCTCCATATGGCTCGGGACTGTACCCAACTAAAACCTGTTTGCACGACTCCTTTGAGCCGTGGTACGGTAGTAATCAAAGTACAGTGGGAACTCACGTTAGAAAAATGATGATCTCATGTCAAAAGACTAACCTGTACTAATGCCACTCGAGAACTTCCATCTGACGATAGAATAATACCATCTAGAAGTTCTCGGTGGGTCTGTCCAGTGTACTCACCTTCAGTGAGCACATGTACACTATCTTAGGTGACATAAAACCAATGGCTTGTGAGACCGGCCACCGCCCCTCGTCGGGGTCTCGAAACGTATACACTAGTCTACTTCGGAATATTGATGCCCAGTCTCGATACTCCCACGACTAGGGACATTGTGCTTATCGACCACTTAGCTCTTACGTATATGATTGCCATCATAATGCTGGTAGTCAAGCAAGAATCCTACGGGCTTCATCATTATGTATTAGCGACATATAATAACAAGTAAAACGTGTACATATCAATGATAAAGACAAACCAAATATCATACTATCATTTCGAGTAAGATTTTTCTACCTGTATAGGTCCTCCCTCAATTATCATAATCGCGTGCTTGCAATTACAATAATTGCCTTGAGGGCACTATATCCAACAATCTCCCACTTGCGCTTAAGGCTAATTATTGCGGTATCGCATACCCACATCCCGTGTGCTATCGAATACCCAACTTCTCTACTAATCAGTTTCTCAAATCTCGTTTGAGAAACATCCGTGTTCGAGAAATAGCCTCAGTGAGTGGATCCACTATAATGTTTCAACATCCTCTTTCTATATCTCAATTTCGTGGAGATGAAAAATCTCCCGAACTGAGCGATACCCCGCCTCAAGAATTTTTTCTGGATACAAGATGGGACCAAGTTCATAAATGAACAAGTTTATCCTACAAACTTCTTAGGCTGTATCCTCTGTTGAGTCATAACCAGCATCCTGAACCATGCTTGCCTCAGTATCCATATTAGAATACTATCCAATATACCAATCCTCAAAAGAGGCAAAACTCAAAATTTTGACAGCATCACTGTCATCTAGGTCACCTTGGAAGCCCAAAATGATAACCGCCTCCCGGAGGAGGCTGCTGTTACCAAATACCAAGAACATCCTCTAATGTTGATAATTGCTTTCCTTTGTTTCTCTAGGATTGGATTAATATCTGCTTATTACAGCAAGTGTATAAGCCATATCTGGTTTTGTACAAGACATTGCATGATTCACTCAATTGCCTAGAAAATGATATGTCATTCATGCCAGTCTCTCTTCTCATCAGTCTGGAAGACAACTCTTTAGGAAGGGTAACTCTATCATCTGCGGGTATACCACCATGCCAGGAGTCGTCCATTCTAAAATACTTTTAGAATGCAGTCTAAGTACCCGATTGGGAAACTTCCCAAATTTAGATCTAAAACCATAGATCTAGTCATTAGAATCCCTGATATACTATCCATATACAATGTGGAAAAAACACTATGTGACAACCAAAGTTTCATTGATTGTAGTATAGAAATATCATTTTCTATCTGGAGTATGTCATCCAAATCTCAGGACAGTACTATCTACACCCTTCTTACTAGGTTAATCTATTGTTTTGATGAAGTCAATCACCTTGACTGTTACATCAAAAACAGATGATCCATCTCCGCTATACATGCTTTAGTCTATGAATAGACATATGCAACTTGCACACCTGCCACTGCTCCCACTAACTACGATAACCCTTTGGTAGAGTCATATACACGTGCACTTTCAAATTCCCATTTAGAAAGACGTTGTAGTCATCCTCTTGCCAAATATCATAGTCTAGAGCAGCAGCAGTGCCAAGTCATATCCGTATGGACTTCAGCGTAGACACTGAAGTAAAAGACTCATCACAATCCACAACGGGTATTTGATGAAAATATTTACAACAAGTCTAGCCTTATTAGGTTAATACCTTTCTACCTACACAGATCTCGAAATATCTTCTTGCTCCTAATGGGTTTTACCCCTTCAAGAGCACCCAGCAAAGTCCAAATCCATAATTTGCTGAAATGCATGGAGTCCATCTTGGATATAAAGCATCTGGTCATCTGGAAGTTACTACTTCCTATGACCAACAGATAACTAGCAGGGCCATCATAACCATGATGCCGACCTCGCTGTCACCGTCACCAAGAAATCCGAAGTATCTCTCGGGTAGCTGAGGTCGCCTATTAAAATCTGCGAAGTGGATAATGGATTGTCAAGTTCAATTGAATTCTTAGGTTCTACTAAATTTTCGATTACCGTTTATGGTTCTGGAATCACTTCCAGTTCTACCCTACTCCCACTAGTTTTTTTTGCAAAAAGATTCCTTTTATAAAAAAAGTGGCGAGTCAAGAACAATGTAATTATTGATCTTAAAAATGGTAGAAGCAAAACCCTAGCAAATGCTTGGGATAATCCACAAACAGCCATTACCGAAGCATGCCTTGAGTTTGTCCGTATTCTGTATTTAAACAGGAATCGGATAACTCCATATCATTATAACCTTAAGATATATAACAAATCTATGTCCATATAGAATCAAATGCACTAATTTAGATGGAACCAAATTCAAATATCATGCAACTTTTTCCAGTGCATATCACCTAAATGGAAAAAACCCAACACAACATTACTCATCAAGGAGCGAACCCGCGGATGAATAACCTGAGAGAGAATCAAGTTCACAATATTACTATGATGGAATACCTGACATAACTGTAGTACCCAGTCCCTATAAATAGTTACTGTATTTTAATAAATAAATTTCCAAATATTTTTCCTAAATTTTCGACAAATTTCTATATTTTTTCAATTAATTAAATTATAATTACCTTACCCTAATTTAATTTAATCCCTTTTTCCATTTTCGTTTTCATTTTCTAGCCCAAACCTTTTCCCTCCATCCCGAGCCCGGTCCAAACCCCTTTCCCTCACCCTACTCCCCACTCCATCTCTTCTTCTTCTCCTCTCCACTTCTCTTTCCAGCTCGTCCCCTGTTTCTCCCCCACGACCCGCGCCTCGCGACCCTGTCTTCTCCCCCAACGTTTCCCCCTTTTTCTCGCGCCAAACTCCTCCACCTCTTCAACGTCCCCTCCCCCTCGCGCTCCTCGAGACCCGTGCCCACTTCCCTTCTCCCTCGCGTTTCCCCCGAGCTTCCTACCTCCTCGTTCCACTTTCCTCGCCAACGACTCCTTCTAGTTCTCATTCCCTCACTCTCAATCCCCCTCACTCACTCCATCACCTTCTCTTCCCTGCACACCACCGAGCCTCAACCCCTAGACCACCTCTGACTCTTGACGCCATCACCACCATCATCAACTTCATCCCCTTCTTTCCCGACGAGAAGCCTGCAAACCCTCCTCACCGGAGCTCGTCTCGCCGTCGACCTCACCGTCGCCTCGTCACCCTCTCCTCGACCCACACCTCTCCTTCTCTACCTCACGACGAGATCCCCTACACCCGAGCTCCTTTTCCCTGCATGTAACCCAACACCCGAACCCTCACCTGCATGCCTCATTGGAGCGCCAACCCCCTCACCACCTCTCACCACTGAGCACCTCCACACACTCCCCTCTCCCTCCTCTCCTCACACCGCACCTCTGCCGCACCTCCTTGCCACCGGCAGCCACTGCCCGACGCCGACAAAGCCGCTCGATCCCCCAACACTATTGCGAACAACCTCAGCAACCATCTCACCCTGACTTCCAAGCTCAGGCCACTGTTGCTGCACCTATTTCCTCCGAAGTTTCAAGACAAACCGAGCCCAGCATTTCATCGAGAAGTCGAGCTCATCACTATTGTTGCGGCTGCCCGTGTTTTTGCTGCCTGTGTTGTCATTGCAGTCACCGTAGTCTCGCCAACCTCGGCCACCCCCACTGTCACATCGTCGACTCACCGCAACATCGAGCCCAAGCTTGAGACAAGATCGAATCCCTTATGGCTGCTGTGTGCTGTGCCCGTGCAAATTGTCGTCATCATCGCTGTTGTGCTATCGATCGCCGCCAGGCAAGTGATCCCCCTTTCAATTTCTATAATCATGCTAAATATATTATAATTAGTTAATTATGAGTTAGTATATTGGATGAAGGTGAACCTGTGTATGTACGTGCTACATGTTCGATGTTAAACCCTAAACCATAATCTATTTTAAAACACTTTAATTTGAGATAAATGAACCACTTTACTGTTAATGAATATCGTGTAGAAGTTTGGACCCAAAATATCGAGATTATCACTAGGAAATGACATCCTGATAACCCTTGCGAAATCTGAATTTTCCCGGACATGTTAGACCGTTAAAATCCTAATAAATCATTTACATATCGGATCTTAGCGTTCTATAGCTTGTATCGAAGACAACGGATAAACCTACAGCACTCCATAATTCATCTTTTCATTTTGACAAGTTATAACAAGGGATACTGAGGCAATTCACGGCCCTGAACTGCAGTCCGGGGCAGCGTTTAGTTTTGGATACCTGGCTTTAGAACACCTGTATTCACTCCTTCCTTAAACTGAAAATGCGTGGAGCCCCATATGGTCACGTAGATAATTTAGTTAGATAACCCTTGAATCTATTCCCGTACCGTTTCACCATCATTTATTATTTAAATTATATTTTAGAATACCGTGGTGTTCTGCAGTTTCTGCAGTGACCTATCTTACACCAGCACCTTGAACACAACATAACTTCTAATATATAACTGATATTGATGATACGTTTGATGTGTTGGAAACATAATAGAAAAATATACAATTAGTTGAACTGTAGCGTGTTCTAATTATGCTTCCAACTGGGAGTAAAATGTGTTACGAAACAGACTTACAGTTCTGAAACTGGATTTCCAGCAGTGAACACTTAAATTGAAATGACCATAACTAGCAAACCTGAAATCCGATTGACGTGAAACCAATTGTGATGGATATATAATTAAACATACTGCTTACCCCTTTTATATTACTTTGCTTAATTCTGTACGTATGATTTATAGTAAATTATGCAAGTGGTAGGACACTGGTTGCTGGTATTTTATTCATATCGTAATTATTGTATTCTCATCATATCATGTAGATGTCATTATATTGGTAACTTAGTGATCGTGTACATTACTCAGTGATAGGTATTAGTGTTTTGATTGTGGCAAGTACTTGAGTGTTAAGGCGTGAATGAATAAGTGAAGTGACACATGCTTGTACACAATCAGCGAACCCAGTTAATTTATTGCATTATCGACGTCTATGGGACATATATAAGTGTAACTATAACTAGTATGGGACGGTTATGGAAGCACCTATATTGGTGTCATAGGTAGGGCGTCAAACGCTGTCCATTTATCTCGGGTATCAGTCGAGACATACTTGATGGAGATCCTGTCTCCAGTTCTCGCGTAGACTTGTCATGGACCGACTAGTATTTGGGTTTATGGTCGGAGTTTTACGTAGACCACGGGGTGTGGGGTAGTTTGAGTGTGAGTTGAACAGAATCTCGGGATTCCCACTGCCGGCACATATAGCAATTCTGGGAGATATATGGGTGATATTACTGATTATTAGCGAGCGTTTCGCGCCCATGTTCTCTTGCCCGTGGGGTCCTACCCTTGGGTTGGGGATACTCCTGCGTGGTTGACTCTCATACTTAGAATGACGATAGGTTTAGCGACTTGGACAGTGAGACTTAGAGACTGATAGGGTTAGTGACATTGACATGCATTGCTTACTGATTTGATATACCTACTCTACTGTTTACCTGTACCGATTGTTTCATGTGTGTCATCATTCTATATTTACAGCTTCATGTTCATCATCATTGCACGTGTTTACTTTTTCGTTTATATATATTGCTATCATGTCGCTCTGACGACTTGAGTATGCATGCTCAGAGTGAGAAGTGGACTTAGCTCGGATCAGCACCTGTCGTACCTTGAGGATATTGCGGACATATAAATCAGTGACGTCGGCGCCATCTTTTCTTGATCTCTATCTGGTTAGTTTTGTATCTGTTTTGATTTAGTGACGGCATTTCTCATTAACTATGCATTGATTACTGATTACCACGTAAAGCTAGAAGCCGAAGTGTGACTACGGCAGGATGTTTCCTCGACCGTAGGAGCATGGCTGGCCTTGTCAACCACTCGTATTCCGTATTTTGGAAAGCGGGGCGTGACAATAAGTATCTATATCTTCGATCACTTAAAAGAATTCTGATACTTCCAACGTATGGTTCTCTACTATATTCTTATCCCTATAAACTTCTCAAAAATCTTTGGACCTTACAATACGACGAATGTGGGTCTAAAACCAGAGAATTTGTCACGCCCCGCTTCCTAAAATATGGAAAACGAGGGATGACTAGGCCAGCCATGCTCCTAGGGTCAAGGAATCATCCTGCCGTAGTCACGCTTCGGCTTCTAGCATTACATGGTAATCAGTAAATAAAGCGCAGTGGTAAAGGAATCACATCACTAATTCATTACATTAATATTCCATCATTCACAAATTACAGATAACAAGAACAAATACTAACTAAAGTCCAACTTACGATCACTTTTATGGAAAGCAGAAAAATAGAAAGTACACCAGTCTAAATCTCCGTGAACTCGAAGGGTAGATCCGTCTCCTGTGCTGGTCCTCCCGCGGGATCTGAGCATGCATACTCAGGTCGTCAGAGCGACACAATAACAATATTATTATAATAAGGTGAAACAGGTATATGAGGTAATACTGGTGTAAGAACAATGCAAGTAATCACTATGTCACTATATAATGCAGAATATGTTATGTGTCCCTATCGGTCTCTAGGTCATGTTTGAAATCACATAGTGGAAGGAGGATCATGTTTAACAGGAGTCTCGTACATACCCGAGACAACGGCCCACATGCTCGGGACATAACCCTGTCAGCCGGATCGCTAGATCCTATCCTACATGTATCAGTATCTCTGTTCGAATGATCATCCTCTAAACACGGTCCCGCTAAGTACGATACTCTTTCCACTTTGATTTCCCCTTTTTTCCCAGGTTCTCACTAATTATGATCTTGATCTAGTTGTGTACAAGTATACCAATGGCACGGTTTCATTACTGTTCACTGTATCAATCACTATCACGAATATTCACTTTCCATTGATGTACTTGTCACTCCTAAACCAACATCTATCACGCACGATAATGCAATATCCACACGTACTAACACTGAGTATATGGCAAGGGTATGATATATGTATGTATACTACCAATGAGCTCTGTATGTTATGAATCAACACGCATATCATTAACTAAAATAAATTGCATTAATTACTGTGTTAAGAATTCAGCAAAATGATACAAGTAAGATAAATAGAACACTTAGTCAGTGATTCATCAAAATTTACTTCAGTTCAATCGGGATTCCAGTTTTCAAGATATAGCAGTTTCATTTTAAGTGCGCGCGGCTGGAAATTCGGTTTCAGAACTGAACGTCCGTTTCGCGACACGAATTGCACCCGATTGGGTTCAGAGTTTAGTGATTCTACTGTTGAATGAAATCTAGGGTTTTCTATAAAGTATTCAACGCAACAGACGGATCCTCAATCGCATCTGTACGTTGGAAGTTATACCCAGTTTAATCTCAATATGTCATTTCTGAATCTGTTCTGGACAGATATACGTTCTGCCCTTTTAAATACAGTTTAAAATAGCAAATGGCGATGAAACGGAATGGAATCACCTTCTTTATTTAGCTAACAGAGTTATCTTTAATCTACTGTAGGGTTCCGTAACGTACAGCTTCAAGAAACACAGTGGCACGGGTATTGGGACAGCACACAATAATCAGAAACGCTCTGGACTGCAGTCCAGAGTCGCATTCCTACCCAATTATCATCACGATTACTGAACAGAAATCATTAAAATTTTGCATAGGGTTAAAGATCGTCGAGTCGGCTTCGATTTAAGCCCTCGAACGCATCATTCCAGTTTGAATATAATTTATGGTGATTTTATTCGTTTTCAGGTACGAGGAAATTCTAGTTTTAATGGCATATTTGGGGGTATCAATTTTTGTCTCTAACAATCGTATTTTCCAGTGATTTTCATACACGATATTTATCATCAAGTGGGCCAACAGATAATATTAGTTTCCGTCAAAATAAACTATTATTTCCATTGGGATCTAGCATCGAACACATATGGCACAATATGTATCGTTATTCGGTAAGTTTATAACTATATGGTTTCAGGTTCGTGCCACTAATATTTTAGCATGAAGCAAGTAAACACTTGTCTGGAGACGTCTCGGGGTCGCAATGCAGCAACGGCGTCACAAACGCGCGATGTACGCCGTGAAACCGATTCACGCGAGCTTCGATCGAAACACGGGTTTTACGTCGAAGTTGTCCGGAGTCGTTGCACAGTCCCTGGAGGTTAAGGAGTGCTTGCTGATCCTCTGCGAGTGTACTGGGGTCGACGACGGTCGATGGCGTCGCTCCGGCAGCGTGCACGGAGAGTGCGCAGTGAGGGGAAGAATGGGTTTTCTTGTGTGGTTTTGGAGAAAGAGAGGGGGAGCAGTGGGGGTCGGGTCTGGAGAGATGAGGGTGGTGCTGAGGGTGTGTAGGGTCGCAGAGGTGGTTCAGGCGAAGTGGGGCTCGCTGGCATCGAGGGGTGTAGGGTGGCCGAGTGGTGGTGACCGAGCTCGGTGGCGAGGGTATGCAGTTGAGGGGAGTGAGCTCGGTTGAGGCTGGAAGTGGTGAGGAGAGAGAGAAGGCGAGGGTGCTCGGTGATGAAGAAGGAGTTTGGAGGAAGTTCGTCGTCGGCGTGATGCAGTGGGCTAAGGGAGTGGGTTTTCGAGAGATGGGAGAGGAGTGAGTTGGAGAGAGAGAGAGTGTGAGGGAGGGAGGAGTTTGAGACGAGAGTTAGAGGGAGTCGGATCGTGGTCGGGGGTCGCGAGGCAGCGCGGGCGACGTGGGCGCAACGAGGGAGAACGTGGGTGTCGCGAAGATGGAGGCGTGAGCGGGAAAAGAAGTGGGAAGAAGAGAAACGGTCGAGTCGGGTCGGTTTAGAGAAGGAGGGCTTCTGAGCTGGGCCGGGCCCGTCCTAAAAAAATTCCCTTCCTTTCACTTTTTAAAATCATGGTGGGCTGAGAAGGAGATTAGGCCGGGGCTTTTTAAATGTTAATATTGAAAATTTGATGTGTTGGGCTGAGGGATTTGTATAGGGTTAATATTTATTTTATTTTGGGTTTTTGTTTAGGTTTTAGTTTAATTGGCTTTAGTTTTAAATCTTGGGTTTTAACTTCTAGGTTTTGGGAAAATATAAATATTTAGCTTAAACAACCAATTCAAATATGAAAGAAAAGAAGGGAAACCACTGGAATCAGAAAATAGGAGACTTTCATTGAAATGGAAATGGGGATTTACATCATACCCCCCTTAACAAAAATTTCGTCCTCGAAATTTAACAAGGATACAAAGAAACAAAAGTACTAAATAAAGAGGTGTGGATAACGATCACGGATATCTTCCTCCCGCTCCCAGGTGGATTCTCCTGGGGAACGACCGCCCCAAGACACTCGGACTAACGGAATGACCTTATTCTTCAACACTTTCTCTCTGCGGTCGAGAATGGTAGTAGGCTGCTCCTCGTACGACAAATCGGTACCCAAAACTAGCTCCGAATGGTCCAGGACATGGCTCTCGTCTCGAACGTAACGCCGCAACTGTGACACGTGGAAGGTATTGTGCACACCAGCTAGCGATGGAGGCAAGGCAAGTCGATAGGCCACCTCTCCTACTCGCTCTAACACCTCAAAAGGTCCGATAAAGCGAGGACTAAGCTTTCCCCGACCTCCGAACCTAATAACTCCACGTGTAGGGGAAATCTTCAAGAACACATGATCTCCGACTTCGAACTCAAGTGCCCTTCTGCTAGTATCTGCCCAACTCTTCTGTCGATCCTGAGCCGCCTTGATACGCTGTCTGATCATTTGGACTTTGTCAACTGTCTGAACAATGAGTTCGGGGCCCAGTAGTCTTCGTTCTCCCACATCATCCCAACATACTGGGGATCGACATTTCCGCCCGTATAGTGCTTCAAAAGGAGCCATCTGAATACTAGTCTGATAACTATTGTTATAAGAGAACTCGACTAGATGCAGATGGTCCTCCCAGGAACCTTGAAAGTCCAACATACAGGCCCTCAACATGTCCTCGAGCGTCTGAATCGTACGTTCGGATTGTCCATCCGTCTGTGGGTGATATGCTGTGCTGAAATTAAGGCGGGTACCCAAGCTCTCCTGTAAGCTCTTCCAAAAGTGCGACAAGAATCTCGTGTCCCGGTCTGACACAATGCTGACTGGAATACCGTGAAGTCGTACAATCTCCTGCATATATCTTTCTGCCAATGATTCTGTCGACTGTCCTACTCGGAAAGGTAGAAAGTGTGCAGCTTTTGTGAGGCGATCGACGATAACCCAAATGGCGTTATTGCCCCTAGGGCTCTGTGGTAAGGCCATCACGAAATCCATAGTAATATGCTCCCACTTCCATTCCGGTATCGGCAGGGGTCGTAACAGTCCTGCTATCCTCTGATACTCCGCCTTCACCTGCCGACATACCAAGCACCTGGATACGAACCTCGAAATTTCCCGCTTCATTCCGTTCCACCAAAAGTGCTGCTTTAGGTCCTGATACATTTTTGTACTTCCCGGATGCACAGAATAAGCTGAACTGTGTGCTTCGGCCAATACTTCTTCTCGAACACCTCCCTTAGGTACGCAGAGTCTGCTACCGAATCGCAGAGAGCCATCTTCATGTATAATCAAATCCGTTCTCAGTCCAGCTTCCACTTCCTCTCTGAACTTTTGCAATCGGGGATTGTCCGCTTGCGCAGTCTTGATGCGATCCACTAGAGAAGATTGCACCTGCAGCTGCCAAAGTTGGCTGAGTGCGCTCGGCGTAATGACCTCAAGTGCAAGTCTATGGAAATCCTCAATAATGCTCCTCTGATCGGTCAACATCATGACCGCTGGCTTGCGACTGAGCGCATCAGGTACAACATTCACCTTCCCCGGGTGATACTGAAGGTCCAAGTCGTAATATGCCATCAGCTCTAGCCATCTGCGCTGCCTCATATTTAATTCCTTCTGGGTGAAAACATACTTCAAACTTTTGTGATCTGTGTACACCTCCACTTTCTCACCCAATAGATAGTGCCTCCAAATCTTCAATGCAAAGACTACCGCGGCTAATTCTAAGTCATGTGTGGGGTAGTTCTTCTCGTGATTTCTCAGTTGTCGAGAGGCGTAAGCAACCACACGGCCGTGCTGCATCAAAACACAGCCTAAACCCTTCCCTGAGGCATCACTGTGTATCACCAAACCACCGGAATCATCTGGTACAGTAAGAATAGGCGCCGTGGTTAATTTCTTCTTTAGTGTGTCGAATGCCTGAGTGCACTCCTCTGTCCATGTAAACGGTACGTCCTTCCGTGTCAGCCTCGTCAATGGTTCTGCAATTCTTGAGAAATCTTGGACGAATCTCCAATAATAACCTGCCAATCCCAGAAAACTCCTGATCTCAGCCACTGACTTCGGCGACGGCCAATCTCTGACAGATTCTATCTTTGCCGGGTCCACCGAAATGCCTTCGCCCGAAACAATGTGTCCCAAAAACTGTACCTTGTCGAGCCAGAATTCACACTTGCTTAGCTTCTGTAATACCCAGTTTTTCCTATACGTCTAAATCCGTATTTCTTTACCTATAAGATGTAGTTATAATTATTTGTTTATTTTCAAAATCCTATTAAACCCTAAATCCAGACTACAATTATTTTTCCCAAGCCACTACCAGTTTCTACTTAATATTATAAAGGATCAAGCCCAGCCGTTTCTATTTTTCTAATTAATGTTTCTTTTCTTTCTTCAGCCCATCTCTTTAATCTCTTTAATTTCTTATTCTTTAATCCCTCAGCCCACACATTAATTTTATTCTAAATCCCTTATAAATTCCCGGCCCGTTCCTTTACTAAGACCATTCAAAATTCATTTAAACAAATCCTTTAATATGTTTTAGCCCGGCTGTGTCAATCTCTACCCAAACTGATTTCCTTTATTTCTTATCTAGGCCCAACCACTCATTTCCCCAAATTAAACTATCCTCTTTAATTTTTATGCAGCCCGAGCCCAGGGAAGCCCACATTCCTTCACAATTTTTCCTCATTTTATTCTGAGCCCGTCTTCCCAGCCCAGGCCCCATTCCTCTATTATATCCTTTATTGTTATTTTCCTGAAACCAAGCCCGGCCCGCTCCCTCTCCAGCCCACACCTTTTTAATAATTCTCTAATTGTTTTTTTATCTCGGCCCACTCCTTTCCCCTGCAGCCCATTCCTTTTGGTTTTCTTTTCTCCTTTAAATCCCAGGCCCTTCTCCTTCAGCCCACGCCAATCACTGTGCTTCTTCTATTTAAAACTCCAACGGCTACATCCCTCATCCCCGCGCGCGCTCGACACTACTCCGTCGCCTCCGCCGACGCTCACGCCCTCGTCGCGAGCAGTTACCCCCACGTCGCGCCGTGCCCCACTCCTCGCGCCCACGACCCGCTCCCCAACCGTTCGCTTCTTCTTCTCCTCCATACCCTCGAACCCACTTTTCTCTCCCTCGTTCTCCATTCCTCCCCCTCCTACTCCCTCACCCAAACCCAAACCCACACCCACGCCCGTGCCCCCTGCTCGCCTCGTCGCCGTCGCCAGGTTCGCCGGCACCCTCGTCGACCTCAACCTCGACGTCGCCTTCACCTCCTCACTGTCTCTCTCCCTACAAACCCCCTCAGTGCTCCCCTCTGCTCTCTCTCTCACTTCTCTCTCTCGCTCACTGCTCCCCTCTCGGCTCTCTCTCTCTCTCCCTGCTTTTCACCTCCCTCTCGTCTCTATCTCCCTCCCTCTCTTTCTTTTCCTCTATACCTCTCTTTCTCACTCTCTCTCTCTTCCGATCACTCCCTCTCTCTCTCTGCCTTAACTCTCTCTCTCTCTCGTTTCCCCCTCTCTCTAACTCTCAGCCTCTCTCTCTGGAACCCTCTCTCTCCCTCCATCACTCCCTCTCTAACTCTCCCTCTTAGTCCTCTCTCTTTCTCTCTTTCACTCCAAGTTTTCTCTCTCTCTCCCTACCTCAGTTCTCTCTCTCCCCCTCTCTAACTCTGTCTCTCTCTACCCTCTCACTCCCTCCCCCATTAACGGCTCGGCACAATCGAGCGTTCACGCCTCAACAGCAAGCTACGACGCAAACCCAAGCCGAGTCGAGCCCCGATGTTCCGTCGAGCACCTACAGAGATCGTCGCACGTTCTTGACATTGCCATCACCGTGCATCCCCGGATCGTCTCCAGGCAAGTTCTTACTTGCTTTCATGCTATTCTGTATATATTACAAATCAGAATCGTAGATATATTCCATGTTTTGCTTGATGCTAAATATTGTCACAAAACTGTTCGATGCTTGTTCCCATAGAAAATCATTATCAAATTTGACGGAACTAGATATATTGCTTTGGCCCTTGCTGTGATGGATACCCTGCGCAAGTTTTGCTAGATAATACGGCTGTTAAAGATTAAAACGACTACCCCCAAGTTTGATCGTAAAACTGAAATTCTGTTGCACCTGAAAATAGTTAAATTCATCATAAATCATATACATATTAGAATGGTGCGTTCGAGGGCTCAAATCGAAGCTAACTCGATGAACTTTAACCCTATGCTAGTTTCCAGACATTCATGTACTTAAATCGTGATGATAATTGTATCGGAGTGCGACTCTGGACTGCAGTCCAGAGCGACTCAAATTGTGCTTGCTGTTCCGTAATGGATACCATAGGATTTACTTAACTCGTAGGTTGCGGAACTCCACTGCTTATTGTAGGTAACTCTATTAGCTAGACAACACTTTTGGTCTCATCCTGTTTCGTTACCGTTTGATATTTAATCTGTAATTTAGAAGATCGGGACACATAACAGTCCTAGCAGAACCAGAACTGACATGTTGATATTAAACAGATTATAACTCCTAACGTACAGACGCGATTGAAGATCCGTTTGTTGTGTTGAAAACTTTACTGAAAACCCTAGAATTCGTCCAACTGTAGCGTCGCTAAAACCCGATCCCCACTGGGATTAAAATGCGTTGCGAAATGGACTCCTGATTCTGAAATTGGATTTCCAGCCGCGAGCGCTTAAAATGAAATGGTTATAACTAATGATCCTGGAACCCGATTGGCTTGAAACCAAATTAGATGGATAGCTAACTGAACACACTAATTACTACCTGTTCATCATTTCGCCAAATTATATACGTATGTTTCATGATAAATCGTGCAAGTGAAAGAATGCTGTTTCATAACATCCTCATCATGTTTATATACTTGTTCACGCATCATATCATACTCATATCATCATATTGATAACCTAGTGACATTGTACATTTACTCAGTGTTAGAATTTAGTGATGATTGTGGCAAGTACATCAGTGTTCGTGTATCCGTGCTAAAGTGAAAGTGATACGTACTTGTGCACAATCAGTGACCTTATCATTCTATTGCATTGTCGACGTCTGTGGGATGCGTGCACGTGTGACTAATAAGTGGAATGGGACATTTATGGAAGCGTTTGCACGGGTGTCACAGATAAGACACCAGACACTGCCATTTATCTTAGGTATTAATCGGGACGTGCTTGATGGAGGTCCTGCCTCCAGTTCTCGCGCAGACTTGTCACGGATCGATTGATATTTAGATTGATGGTTAGCGTTTGATGTAGACCACGGGGTGTGGGGTAGTTTAAGTGTGAGTTCAACAGAATCTCGGGAGTCCCATGCCGGCTTATATTTAGGGAGTTATATGGAGATTTACAGGGTACGTGATATATACACCGTGATACATTCGTTACATGTTGGGCCCGTGGTCCCTTGCCCTTGGGTTCTACCCTTAGGTGGAGGACACTCGCGAGTGGTTGACTCTCACACTTGGACTGACGATAGGCTTATTGACCTGTGCAGTGAGACTTAGAGACTGATAGGGTTACTGTCATTTACATTCCATCTATACTGTGTTGGCATTCGTGACATATTGTTATACTGCTTTACTTTTCCGCTGCATTGATTACTGCACATTCATATTCATGCTATTATTGATTTACTGATATTCATGTCCATTACCACTGTTAGAACTGTCACTTGATTTCATATATAATATATTGCTATTGTGTCGCTCTGACGACCTGAGTATGCATGCTCAGTGTGAGGAGAAGATTTAGCCTGGACCAGTGCATCACAGACTTCCTGACTTGCCGTTCCTAGTTACATCCGTTTGTTCCACTTCAGGTCAGTTTACATTATTGTATTTTTCAGTTACTGCATTTCTCATTACCTGTGCATCGTTTACTGTTTACCATGATAAACTAGAAGCCGAAGTGTGACTACGGCAGGACTTTTCCTTGACCGTAGGAGCATGGCTGGCCTTGTCTACCCCTCGTATTCCGTATTTTGGGAAGCGGGGCGTGACATGGTTTAGTTGGTATCAGAGCCAGGTTTTGCATCGATTGGGATTGCAGTTTTCCGTGTATAGTTTGGCAAATCTACGACACCCTTCAGTCTAGGTTGTAAACTTGATATTCTTGATCCATATTCACATCGTGTGTTCAGCTATCTATTCGCTATGGTTTACTTAAAATCATACCGTTGATTTTTCACTTGTAATAGATTCATCACCTCTATTATTCTTGAATCTTTGTCCTATCCATATTACGCTTTGACTCGTATATCTTGCGACTTATATCATCCTTAAAATCATTGTCGTTTCAGGATCATGTCTTCCAACGACTCTTCATCTTTATCCGCTCCCCAGAATCAGACTGTTGAGATCCTTAGTGTACTACAAGGGTTAAAGGAAGCCCAGGAGCGAACAAACAACTTATTAGCTGAAGGGCTGAGAAGACAGGTGAGTCAGACCCCAGCGGGAGTCTCCGATCATAAAAGAATCCCTATTGGACGAGGAAAGGAGAAGAAGATGAAGCGTCAACAGAAGCATCAGAAGAACCTTTGCTGTGGATATTGTAAGAGGCCAGGACACCTTCAGAGGGATTGTCGCCGCGCCCAAGGGAAATGTCTGATTTGTGGATCAAGCGAACATCTTATCAACGGTTGCCCGGAAAGGAAGGAGCTAAAAGGAGGAGACTCGTCCACACTCCCCACTTCGGCCAAGTGAGGATTATTGCGTAGCTCGAATTTCGAGAATAAAAGCGGACCCGACACAGGATTCAACTCACGCGACGAGAATGCAATGCTATAGTAGTCGAAGAAGGATTTTTCATGATTATCTACTTTCAGCATTAATGTTGTTATCTTTTTGTGAATATTTCTTTCAGTTTGAAACCTTGTATCCACTGAACTTTTGATTTAATGCAATGAAATTTGAATCATAATATACGTATCATTGTCTTGTTTTCTCCTTATTCATATTATTCGTGATCACAGCGTTTCTATCCTGATTTTCAGTTCCTGCAACCGCATATCTTTCCATACTTTGTACACTTGGCCATTTTCCTTATTCATTCCATTGTTTAATCATGACTTTTCTTCTCGGGCCATGGCACACCCTGGAGCAGCGCCGCATTTAGATAAGGATGCACAGTCATGCGTGTCCTTAGACCACACGATGACAAGTTCTGATGATGAGGTCAATGGTCCCCAGGTCAACTTCGGAAACAACGATTCAGAGGACGAAGGAGCAGCCGCCCCAGAGTTTAACGTGTTAGCTGATTCCGATGAAGAAGAAGGAGATCCTGAAGAGGACCCTATAGAGGAAGACCTGATAGAAGAAGATCCCGATGAAGACCCGATAGAAGAAAATCCAATTGAGGAAAACCCCGTGGAAGAAAATCCAGGAGAAGAGAATCACATGGAATCAGATCTCGATGAAGAAGCTTTATCCGAGGATGAAGGACCAGAAGATCAGGACCCTGCTATGGAAGGACTTTCAATAGAGGTACCTGCGAGACGCTATGGAAATGGACGCCCCTATCTGAGCGCGCGAGCCTACCGCAACCTGCTGAATCTCCGCAACCGCGATTGACGGAATTCCTTTTGATGTTGTTTTTCTGGCCAAATAAAATGTGTATAGTTTAGGGCCACTTTTCGCCTTTGGGAATGCCTTGTTTCAAATTTTCTTGAATGAAATGAATCTTCCGAGTGTTGTAAATCTTTTGATTATTGGTTCGCTTCATACTTGTTTGTTGCCAACATTCATTTATTTTTGCTGAGTTCCCTGACTGTCCACCCCTACTCATTGTATAGTTTTCACCCTTGTTCCGATTAGAAAGTACCGCACCCCGATCTTTGGAATGAGCCACCATTCATCCTTCATCTGTACCCTGTTTGAGATCCTTCTGGGCGGAGAACATATCTTGTGAAATTTCCGAATTTGTTAACCCTTCAAATCTTTGGTTCATAGGATCTACCGACCGTCGTCCCACATGTTTCTCCTAGTAGTCCTCTACTTCTCACCCTTACTTCTGTGCTGACCCGATCTCAATCTCCTTGATTTTCAGCCTAAAGGTCACCATACCCCAACCCTTGAATGATCCACACTCCCTTGTAACTCTTACACTAGCTAGCCCTATACATTTTTATATATTTTCTTACTACCCTATATATATTTGGGGACTTTATCTTTCGAAAATTTGGTTTTCATTATCTTGTATTTGACGAAAAGTGCGTATTATTGACTGCTTAGCTTTATTGTATTTCAAAGCACCCTACTATTATCTTTATTTTCAATAGCGCGACCTTACACCGCGCCTATTTTGTTCCATATTTCTTATTCTCACTAAATGAGTTTTCTAAGCCATTTTAAAATTATTTGATCGATACGTTTTCTAAAATGTTTTAACCTACTGACTAGTTTTCACTACATTATCGTCGTTACTTTATTTTGGAGTTTTGTGCCTACGATTACTATTATAAATAGTTGAACCTTACACTTATTTTTCTGGTTGCTATTTGGACATACTTAGATGTGCACACATTTGGTTTTGACGTTTACCGAGCACACTTCGATTAATATTATTCGTTGATTGTTACCAATATTTTTGTATATTTGTAGTTGCTCTTACAGTGTTCCCGTATTATACTTTTAGGCCTAACTTTTGTATGTGGTTCTTATATATATGTATGTACCTTCAAAACTTTGCCTATCCGTTTCTTAAGTAAATCAACCCGTATTAGTTTTCGATATGATAATCCTTCGCTTATTATTTATAGCTAGTTGTTTCTTTTAAATTTCGAGGACGAAATTTTTGTAAGGGTGGTATGATGTAATACCCAGTTTTTCCTATACGTCTAAATCCGTATTTCTTTACCTATAAGATGTAGTTATAATTATTTGTTTATTTTCAAAATCCTATTAAACCCCAAATCCAGACTACAATTATTTTTCCCAAGCCACTACCAGTTTCTACTTAATATTATAAAGGATCAAGCCCAGCCGTTTCTATTTTTCTAATTAATGTTTCTTTTCTTTCTTCAGCCCATCTCTTTAATCTCTTTAATTTCTTATTCTTTAATCCCTCAGCCCACACATTAATTTTATTCTAAATCCCTTATAAATTCCCGGCCCGTTCCTTTACTAAGACCATTCAAAATTCATTTAAACAAATCCTTTAATATGTTTTAGCCCGGCCGTGTCAATCTCTACCCAAACTGATTTCCTTTATTTCTTATCTAGGCCCAACCACTCATTTCCCCAAATTAAACTATCCTCTTTAATTTTTATGCAGCCTGAGCCCAGGGAAGCCCACATTCCTTCACAATTTTTCCTCATTTTATTCTGAGCCCGTCTTCCCAGCCCAGGCCCCATTCCTCTATTATATCCTTTATTGTTAATTTCCTGAAACCAAGCCCGGCCCGCTCCCTCTCCAGCCCATACCTTTTTAATAATTCTCTAATTGTTCTTTTATCTCGGCCCACTCCTTTCCCCTGCAGCCCATTCCCTTTGGTTTTCTTTTCTCCTTTAAATCCCTGGCCCTTCTCCTTCAGCCCACGCCAATCACTGTGCTTCTTCTATTTAAAACTCCAACGGCTACATCCCTCATCCCCGCGCGCGCTCGACACTACTCCGTCGCCTCCGCCGACGCTCACGCCCTCGTCGCGAGCAGTTACCCCCACGTCGCGCCGTGCCCCACTCCTCGCGCCCACGACCCGCTCCCCAACCGTTCGCTTCTTCTTCTCCTCCATACCCTCGAACCCACTTTTCTCTCCCTCGTTCTCCATTCCTCCCCCTCCTACTCCCTCACCCAAACCCAAACCCACACCCACGCCCGTGCCCCCTGCTCGCCTCGTCGCCGTCGCCAGGTTCGCCGGCACCCTCGTCGACCTCAACCTCGACGTCGCCTTCACCTCCTCACTGTCTCTCTCCCTACAAACCCCCTCAGTGCTCCCCTCTGCTTTCTCTCTCTCACTTCTCTCTCTCGCTCACTGCTCCCCTCTCGGCTCTCTCTTTCTCTCCCTGCTTTTCACCTCCCTCTCGTCTCTATCTCCCTCCCTCTCTTTCTTTTCCTCTGTACCTCTCTTTCTCACTCTCTCTCTCTTCCGATCACTCCCTCTCTCTCTCTGCCTCAACTCTCTCTCTCTCTCGTTTCCCTCTCTCTCTAACTCTCAGCCTCTCTCTCTGGAACCCTCTCTCTCCCTCCATCACTCCCTCTCTAACTCTCCCTCTTAGTCCTCTCTCTCTCTCTTTCTCTCTTTCACTCCAAGTTTTCTCTCTCTCTCCCTACCTCAGTTCTCTCTCTCCCCCTCTCTAACTCTGTCTCTCTCTACCCTCTCACTCCCTCCCCCATTAACGGCTCGGCACAATCGAGCGTTCACGCCTCAACAGCAAGCTACGACGCAAACCCAAGCCGAGTCGAGCCCCGATGTTCCGTCGAGCACCTACAGAGATCGTCGCACGTTCTTGACATTGCCATCACCGTGCATCCCCGGATCGTCTCCAGGCAAGTTCTTACTTGCTTTCATGCTATTCTGTATATATTACAAATCAGAATCGTAGATATATTTCATGTTTTGCTTGATGCTAAATATTGTCACAAAACTGTTCGATGCTTGTTCCCATAGAAAATCATTATTAAATTTGACGGAACTAGATATATTCCTTTGGCCCTTGCTGTGATGGATACCCTGCGCAAGTTTTGCTAGATAATACGGCTGTTAAAGATTAAAACGACTACCCTCAAGTTTGATCGTAAAACTGAAATTCTGTTGCACCTGAAAATAGTTAAATTCATCACAAATCATATACATATTAGAATGGTGCGTTCGAGGGCTCAAATCGAAGCTAACTCGATGATCTTTAACCCTATGCTAGTTTCCAGACATTCATGTACTTAAATCGTGATGATAATTGTATCGGAGTGCGACTCTGGACTGCAGTCCAGAGCGACTCAAATTGTGCTTGCTGTTCCGTAATGGATACCATAGGATTTCCTTAACTCGTAGGTTGCCGAACTCCACTGCTTATTGTAGGTAACTCTGTTAGCTAGACAACACTTTTGTTCTCATCCTGTTTCGTTACCGTTTGATATTTAATCTGTAATTTAGAAGATCGGGACACATAACAGTCCCAGCAGAACCAGAACTGACATGTTGATATTAAACAGATTATAACTCCTAACGTAAAGACGCGATTGAAGATCCGTTTGTTGCGTTGAAAACGTTACTGAAAACCCTAGAATTCGTCCAACTGTAGCGTCGCTAAAACCCGATCCCCACTGGGATTAAAATGCGTTGCGAAATGGACTCCTGATTCTGAAATTGGATTTCCAGCCGCGAGCGCTTAAAATGAAATGGTTATAACTAATGATCCTGGAACCCGATTGGCTTGAAACCAAATTAGATAGATAGCTAACTGAACACACTAATTACTACCTGTTCATCATTTCACCAAATTATATACGTATGTTTCATGATAAATCGTGCAAGTGAAAGAATGCTGTTTCATAACATCCTCATCATGTTTATATACTTGTTCACGCATCATATCATATTCATATCATCATATTGATAACCTAGTGACATTGTACATTTACCCAGTGTTAGATTTTAGTGATGATTGTGGCAAGTACGTCAGTGTTCGTGTATCCGTGCTAAAGTGAAAGTGATACGTACTTGTGCACAATCAGTGACCTTATCATTCTATTGCATTGTCGACGTCTGTGGGATGCGTGCACGTGTGACTAATAAGTGGAATGGGACATTTATGGAAGCGTTTGCACGGGTGTCACAGATAAGACACCAGACACTGCCATTTATCTTAGGTATTAATCGGGACGTGCTTGATGGAGGTCCTGCCTCCAGTTCTCGCGCAGACTTGTCACGGATCGATTGATATTTAGATTGATGGTTAGCGTTTGATGTAGACCACGGGGTGTGGGGTAGTTTAAGTGTGAGTTCAACAGAATCTCGGGAGTCCCATGCCGGCTTATATTTAGGGAGTTATATGGAGATTTACAGGGTACGTGATATATACACCGTGATACATTCGTTACATGTTGGGCCCGTGGTCCCTTGCCCTTGGGTTCTACCCTTGGGTGGAGGACACTCGCGAGTGGTTGACTCTCACACTTGGACTGACGATAGGCTTATTGACCTGTGCAGTGAGACTTAGAGACTGATAGGGTTACTGTCATTTACATTCCATCTATACTGTGTTGGCATTTGTGACATATTGTTATACTGCTTTACTTTTCCGCTGCATTGATTACTGCACATTCATATTCATGCTATTATTGATTTACTGATATTCATGTCCATTACCACTGTTAGAACTGTCACTTGATTTCATATATAATATATTGCTATTGTGTCGCTCTGACGACCTGAGTATGCATGCTCAGTGTGAGGAGAAGATTTAGCCTGGACCAGTGCATCACAGACTTCCTGACTTGCCGTTCCTAGTTACATCCGTTTGTTCCACTTCAGGTCAGTTTACATTATTGTATTTTTCAGTTACTGCATTTCTCATTACCTGTGCATCGTTTACTGTTTACCATGATAAACTAGAAGCCGAAGTGTGACTACGGCAGGACTTTTCCTTGACCGTAGGAGCATGGCTGGCCTTGTCTACCCCTCGTATTCCGTATTTTGGGAAGCGGGGCGTGACATGGTTTAGTTGGTATCAGAGCCAGGTTTTGCATCGATTGGGATTGCAGTTTTCCGTGTATAGTTTGGCAAATCTACGACACCCTTCAGTCTAGGTTGTAAACTTGATATTCTTGATCCATATTCACATCGTGTGTTCAGCTATCTATTCGCTATGGTTTACTTAAAATCATACCGTTGATTTTTCACTTGTAATAGATTCATCACCTCTATTATTCTTGAATCTTTGTCCTATCCATATTACGCTTTGACTCGTATATCTTGCGACTTATATCATCCTTAAAATCATTGTCGTTTCAGGATCATGTCTTCCAACGACTCTTCATCTTTATCCGCTCCCCAGAATCAGACTGTTGAGATCCTTAGTGTACTACAAGGGTTAAAGGAAGCCCAGGAGCGAACAAACAACTTATTAGCTGAAGGGCTGAGAAGACAGGTGAGTCAGACCCCAGCGGGAGTCTCCGATCATAAAAGAATCCCTATTGGACGAGGAAAGGAGAAGAAGATGAAGCGTCAACAGAAGCATCAGAAGAACCTTTGCTGTGGATATTGTAAGAGGCCAGGACACCTTCAGAGGGATTGTCGCCGCGCCCAAGGGAAATGTCTGATTTGTGGATCAAGCGAACATCTTATCAACGGTTGCCCGGAAAGGAAGGAGCTAAAAGGAGGAGACTCGTCCACACTCCCCACTTCGGCCAAGTGAGGATTATTGCGTAGCTCGAATTTCGAGAATAAAAGCGGACCCGACACAGGATTCAACTCACGCGACGAGAATGCAATGCTATAGTAGTCGAAGAAGGATTTTTCATGATTATCTACTTTCAGCATTAATGTTGTTATCTTTTTGTGAATATTTCTTTCAGTTTGAAACCTTGTATCCACTGAACTTTTGATTTAATGCAATGAAATTTGAATCATAATATACGTATCATTGTCTTGTTTTCTCCTTATTCATATTATTCGTGATCACAGCGTTTCTATCCTGATTTTCAGTTCCTGCAACCGCATATCTTTCCATACTTTGTACACTTGGCCATTTTCCTTATTCATTCCATTGTTTAATCATGACTTTTCTTCTCGGGCCATGGCACACCCTGGAGCAGCGCCGCATTTAGATAAGGATGCACAGTCATGCGTGTCCTTAGACCACACGATGACAAGTTCTGATGATGAGGTCAATGGTCCCCAGGTCAACTTCGGAAACAACGATTCAGAGGACGAAGGAGCAGCCGCCCCAGAGTTTAACGTGTTAGCTGATTCCGATGAAGAAGAAGGAGATCCTGAAGAGGACCCTATAGAGGAAGACCTGATAGAAGAAGATCCCGATGAAGACCCGATAGAAGAAAATCCAATTGAGGAAAACCCCGTGGAAGAAAATCCAGGAGAAGAGAATCACATGGAATCAGATCTCGATGAAGAAGCTTTATCCGAGGATGAAGGACCAGAAGATCAGGACCCTGCTATGGAAGGACTTTCAATAGAGGTACCTGCGAGACGCTATGGAAATGGACGCCCCTATCTGAGCGCGCGAGCCTACCGCAACCTGCTGAATCTCCGCAACCGCGATTGACGGAATTCCTTTTGATGTTGTTTTTCTGGCCAAATAAAATGTGTATAGTTTAGGGCCACTTTTCGCCTTTGGGAATGCCTTGTTTCAAATTTTCTTGAATGAAATGAATCTTCCGAGTGTTGTAAATCTTTTGATTATTGGTTCGCTTCATACTTGTTTGTTGCCAACATTCATTTATTTTTGCTGAGTTCCCTGACTGTCCACCCCTACTCATTGTATAGTTTTCACCCTTGTTCCGATTAGAAAGTACCGCACCCCGATCTTTGGAATGAGCCACCATTCATCCTTCGTCTGTACCCTGTTTGAGATCCTTCTGGGCGGAGAACATATCTTGTGAAATTTCCGAATTTGTTAACCCTTCAAATCTTTGGTTCATAGGATCTACCGACCGTCGTCCCACATGTTTCTCCTAGTAGTCCTCTACTTCTCACCCTTACTTCTGTGCTGACCCGATCCCAATCTCCTTGATTTTCAGCCTAAAGGTCACCATACCCCAACCCTTGAATGATCCACACTCCCTTGTAACTCTTACACTAGCTAGCCCTATACATTTTTATATATTTTCTTACTACCCTATATATATTTGGGGACTTTATCTTTCGAAAATTTGGTTTTCATTATCTTGTATTTGACGAAAAGTGCGTATTATTGACTGCTTAGCTTTATTGTATTTCAAAGCACCCTACTATTATCTTTATTTTCAATAGCGCGACCTTACACCGCGCCTATTTTGTTCCATATTTCTTATTCTCACTAAATGAGTTTTCTAAGCCATTTTAAAATTATTTGATCGATACGTTTTCTAAAATGTTTTAACCTACTGACTAGTTTTCACTACATTATCGTCGTTACTTTATTTTGGAGTTTTGTGCCTACGATTACTATTATAAATAGTTGAACCTTACACTTATTTTTCTGGTTGCTATTTGGACATACTTAGATGTGCACACATTTGGTTTTGACGTTTACCGAGCACACTTCGATTAATATTATTCGTTGATTGTTACCAATATTTTTGTATATTTGTAGTTGCTCTTACAGTGTTCCCGTATTATACTTTTAGGCCTAACTTTTGTATGTGGTTCTTATATATATGTATGTACCTTCAAAACTTTGCCTATCCGTTTCTTAAGTAAATCAACCCGTATTAGTTTTCGATATGATAATCCTTCGCTTATTATTTATAGCTAGTTGTTTCTTTTAAATTTCGAGGACGAAATTTTTGTAAGGGTGGTATGATGTAATACCCAGTTTTTCCTATACGTCTAAATCCGTATTTCTTTACCTATAAGATGTAGTTATAATTATTTGTTTATTTTCAAAATCCTATTAAACCCCAAATCCAGACTACAATTATTTTTCCCAAGCCACTACCAGTTTCTACTTAATATTATAAAGGATCAAGCCCAGCCGTTTCTATTTTTCTAATTAATGTTTCTTTTCTTTCTTCAGCCCATCTCTTTAATCTCTTTAATTTCTTATTCTTTAATCCCTCAGCCCACACATTAATTTTATTCTAAATCCCTTATAAATTCCCGGCCCGTTCCTTTACTAAGACCATTCAAAATTCATTTAAACAAATCCTTTAATATGTTTTAGCCCGGCCGTGTCAATCTCTACCCAAACTGATTTCCTTTATTTCTTATCTAGGCCCAACCACTCATTTCCCCAAATTAAACTATCCTCTTTAATTTTTATGCAGCCTGAGCCCAGGGAAGCCCACATTCCTTCACAATTTTTCCTCATTTTATTCTGAGCCCGTCTTCCCAGCCCAGGCCCCATTCCTCTATTATATCCTTTATTGTTATTTTCCTGAAACCAAGCCCGGCCCGCTCCCTCTCCAGCCCATACCTTTTTAATAATTCTCTAATTGTTCTTTTATCTCGGCCCACTCCTTTCCCCTGCAGCCCATTCCCTTTGGTTTTCTTTTCTCCTTTAAATCCCTGGCCCTTCTCCTTCAGCCCACGCCAATCACTGTGCTTCTTCTATTTAAAACTCCAACGGCTACATCCCTCATCCCCGCGCGCGCTCGACATTACTCCGTCGCCTCCGCCGACGCTCACGCCCTCGTCGCGAGCAGTTACCCCCACGTCGCGCCGTGCCCCACTCCTCGCGCCCACGACCCGCTCCCCAACCGTTCGCTTCTTCTTCTCCTCCATACCCTCGAACCCACTTTTCTCTCCCTCGTTCTCCATTCCTCCCCCTCCTACTCCCTCACCCAAACCCAAACCCACACCCACGCCCGTGCCCCCTGCTCGCCTCGTCGCCGTCGCCAGGTTCGCCGGCACCCTCGTCGACCTCAACCTCGACGTCGCCTTCACCTCCTCACTGTCTCTCTCCCTACAAACCCCCTCAGTGCTTCCCTCTGCTTTCTCTCTCTCACTTCTCTCTCTCGCTCACTGCTCCCCTCTCGGCTCTCTCTTTCTCTCCCTGCTTTTCACCTCCCTCTCGTCTCTATCTCCCTCCCTCTCTTTCTTTTCCTCTGTACCTCTCTTTCTCACTCTCTCTCTCTTCCGATCACTCCCTCTCTCTCTCTGCCTCAACTCTCTCTCTCTCTCGTTTCCCTCTCTCTCTAACTCTCAGCCTCTCTCTCTGGAACCCTCTCTCTCCCTCCATCACTCCCTCTCTAACTCTCCCTCTTAGTCCTCTCTCTCTCTCTTTCTCTCTTTCACTCCAAGTTTTCTCTCTCTCTCTCCCTACCTCAGTTCTCTCTCTCCCCCTCTCTAACTCTGTCTCTCTCTACCCTCTCACTCCCTCCCCCATTAACGGCTCGGCACAATCGAGCGTTCACGCCTCAACAGCAAGCTACGACGCAAACCCAAGCCGAGTCGAGCGCCGATGTTCCGTCGAGCACCTACAGAGATCGTCGCACGTTCTTGACATTGCCATCACCGTGCATCCCCGGATCGTCTCCAGGCAAGTTCTTACTTGCTTTCATGCTATTCTGTATATATTACAAATCAGAATCGTAGATATATTTCATGTTTTGCTTGATGCTAAATATTGTCACAAAACTGTTCGATGCTTGTTCCCATAGAAAATCATTATCAAATTTGACGGAACTAGATATATTCCTTTGGCCCTTGCTGTGATGGATACCCTGCGCAAGTTTTGCTAGATAATACGGCTGTTAAAGATTAAAACGACTACCCTCAAGTTTGATCGTAAAACTGAAATTCTGTTGCACCTGAAAATAGTTAAATTCATCACAAATCATATACATATTAGAATGGTGCGTTCGAGGGCTCAAATCGAAGCTAACTCGATGATCTTTAACCCTATGCTAGTTTCCAGACATTCATGTACTTAAATCGTGATGATAATTGTATCGGAGTGCGACTCTGGACTGCAGTCCAGAGCGACTCAAATTGTGCTTGCTGTTCCGTAATGGATACCATAGGATTTCCTTAACTCGTAGGTTGCCGAACTCCACTTCTTATTGTAGGTAACTCTGTTAGCTAGACAACACTTTTGGTCTCATCCTGTTTCGTTACCGTTTGATATTTAATCTGTAATTTAGAAGATCGGGACACATAACAGTCCCAGCAGAACCAGAACTGACATGTTGATATTAAACAGATTATAACTCCTAACGTACAGACGCGATTGAAGATCCGTTTGTTGCGTTGAAAACTTTACTGAAAACCCTAGAATTCGTCCAACTGTAGCATCGCTAAAACCCGATCCCCACTGCGATTAAAATGCGTTGCGAAATGGACTCCTGATTCTGAAATTGGATTTCCAGCCGCGAGCGCTTAAAATGAAATGGTTATAACTAATGATCCTGGAACCCGATTGGCTTGAAACCAAATTAGATGGATAGCTAACTGAACACACTAATTACTACCTGTTCATCATTTCACCAAATTATATACGTATGTTTCATGATAAATCGTGCAAGTGAAAGAATGCTGTTTCATAACATCCTCATCATGTTTATATACTTGTTCACGCATCATATCATATTCATATCATCATATTGATAACCTAGTGACATTGTACATTTACCCAGTGTTAGATTTTAGTGATGATTGTGGCAAGTACGTCAGTGTTCGTGTATCCGTGCTAAAGTGAAAGTGATACGTACTTGTGCACAATCAGTGACCTTATCATTCTATTGCATTGTCGACGTCTGTGGGATGCGTGCACGTGTGACTAATAAGTGGAATGGGACATTTATGGAAGCGTTTGCACGGGTGTCACAGATAAGACACCAGACACTGCCATTTATCTTAGGTATTAATCGGGACGTGCTTGATGGAGGTCCTGCCTCCAGTTCTCGTGCAGACTTGTCACGGATCGATTGATATTTAGATTGATGGTTAGCGTTTGATGTAGACCACGGGGTGTGGGGTAGTTTAAGTGTGAGTTCAACAGAATCTCGGGAGTCCCATGCCGGCTTATATTTAGGGAGTTATATGGAGATTTACAGGGTACGTGATATATACACCGTGATACATTCGTTACATGTTGGGCCCGTGGTCCCTTGCCCTTGGGTTCTACCCTTGGGTGGAGGACACTCGCGAGTGGTTGACTCTCACACTTGGACTGACGATAGGCTTATTGACCTGTGCAGTGAGACTTAGAGACTGATAGGGTTACTGTCATTTACATTCCATCTATACTGTGTTGGCATTCGTGACATATTGTTATACTGCTTTACTTTTCCGCTGCATTGATTACTGCACATTCATATTCATGCTATTATTGATTTACTGATATTCATGTCCATTACCACTGTTAGAACTGTCACTTGATTTCATATATAATATATTGCTATTGTGTCGCTCTGACGACCTGAGTATGCATGCTCAGTGTGAGGAGAAGATTTAGCCTGGACCAGTGCATCACAGACTTCCTGACTTGCCGTTCCTAGTTACATCCGTTTGTTCCACTTCAGGTCAGTTTACATTATTGTATTTTTCAGTTACTGCATTTCTCATTACCTGTGCATCGTTTACTGTTTACCATGATAAACTAGAAGCCGAAGTGTGACTACGGCAGGACTTTTCCTTGACCGTAGGAGCATGGCTGGCCTTGTCTACCCCTCGTATTCCGTATTTTGGGAAGCGGGGCGTGACAGCTTCGCATACAGCTTCTCCTCCCGAAGAATTTGTAGGACCGTGCGCAAATGTTCAGCGTGCTCCTCCCGAGTCTTCGAGTAGACAAGTATGTCGTCGATAAACACAATGACAAACGTGTCCAAGTACTTTGCGAACACCCTGTTCATCAAGTCCATGAATATTGCTGGGGCATTGGTAACACCGAACGGCATCACAAGGAACTCGTAATGTCCGTATCGGGTCCTGAAAGCCGTCTTGCACACATCCTCGGCTGCTACTCTGATTTGATGATATCCAGAACGGAGGTCCAACTTCGAGAAAACCTTGGCTCCACTTAGCTGATCAAATAGGTCGTCAATGCGCGGTATTGGGTACTTGTTCTTTATTGTGACCTTGTTCAGCTCCCGGTAATCTATACACATTCGCAACGATCCATCCTTCTTCTTTACTAATAGAACTGGTGCACCCCACGGTGAAGCGCTTGGCCGAATGAATCCTTTCTCCAATAGTTCTTCAACCTGCTTCTTCAATTCCGCCAATTCAACCGGTGCCATTCTGTATGGGGCCCTGGATACTGGGGCTGTACCTGGAATCAAATCGATTGAGAACTCCTAGATTCGAGGAGGTGGTAGCCCGGGTAGATCCTCGGGAAATACGTCCAAAAAGTCCCGAACAATTTCTGGGGCTGGGCTCCTATCAATCTCCATAGCTGTCGGCTCCTTGGGCTTTGCTCGGTATTTAGCTGGCTCCAAAGATTCGCTTCCGCCCTCGAAAATAAACTCCGGGTGATTGGGAATGCGGAAGATCACATTTCTTGCACGACAATCGATAACAGCATGAAAAGTGCTCATCCAATCCATCCCAAGAATTGCGTCGTAACTGCCTGTCCCAATTAGGAGGAAATTCGCATAGAATTCCCTGCCACACACTACAACCGGGCATAATCTACATTCTCGACTAGATATTATGATGCCATTACCCGTATGAATTTCCCATCCCTTTGTTAGTGTTTCATGTGGTATTGAGTGTGTATCAGTGAAATGCTCAGACAAGAAACAATGCGATACTCCTGAATCAAAAAGTACTCTAGCTGGCAAGGAATGAACGAGCAGAGTACCTGTAACCACGTCTCCGGACGCCTCTGCCTGCTCGGCGGTCAAAGTGAAAGCCCGTCCCTGACCGCGACCTGTGAAGGGTTGTCTCTGCTCCTGCGGCCTCTACTGTGGCGGTCCAGAACCTTCCTGTACCTCTACTCGCTCAGGGCAACTGCCAATCTTATGCTGACTGGAACCGCAAATCAAGCACTGTCCCTTGGCACGACGACAGTCCTTCTGAGTATGTCCTCCTCTACCGCAATAGCCGCAGGTTACGCCCTGTCTCTGGGGGCGATACTGTGGTACGAACGGGCGCTTCATTTGTGTCGTTCCTGCTCTGTGAACCGGTATGGATCCTCGAGATGGCGTGTGGGTACGTGCTGGAACGACTAGGGGTCTCCTGAACTTGTTAATCAATTGCTCCTGAACTCTCGCTGCGTTGAGCACCTGCGCGAAAGTCTGTAGATCCAACGATGCAATCAACTGCTGCAACTCAAAATCTAATCCCTGAAGGAAATGCCTGGCCCTGGTGACCTCTGAGGCGACCATGTACGGAGCGAAACGACTCAAGCGGTTGAACTCTGCCGCATAAACATCCACTGGGCGTCCATTCTGCTTCAAAAGAATAAACCTCTCCTCCATTTCTGCCTTGGCTGTGGAAGGAAAGTAATGATCTAGGAAGCACTCCTTAAACTTGCTCCATTCGATCGCCCTGTCAAGTCTGCTCTCTTCCACCGACCACCATGTACGGGCTTCATCTTGTAATTGTATCTTTATCACGTCCACTCTGTCTTCCTCTGGAAACCTGGCGGCTGTCAATAAATTCTCCATGTTCACCAGCCATTGCTCAGCCTCAAGGGGTTCAGCTAGCCCTGTGAACGCAGCTGGGTGTAACCGTCGAAAGTCTGATACTGTACCAGCCCTAGCATGATAAGCTGGTGGAACAACGCCCTCGGGGGTGGTAATAAGTGCGGAGGGTCCTCCTGTGGCGGTAATCGCCCTGAGTCCCTCAGTGAGCAAGTCGGTCTTCCTCTCCTGAGCTTCCGCGAGAGTGGTCAGTGCACTGAGTATCCTTTCCGTGAGGTCCTGAGAGCTGGAGTCCGAGGAGGGGTCGTTCGGAGACGTCATATCACTGGAAGATTCAAAGGATAAGATCAGATTCAAGGATGGAAAACAAGAGTAGTGAAACAAGAATAACGTAATACAGCATAGTTAATGTTATCCCTTGATACTAAACACGGGCTTTGATACCAACTAAACCATGTCACGCCCCGCTTCCCAAAATACGGAAAACGATGGATGACTAGGCCAGCCATGCTCCTACGGTCAAGGAATCATCCTGCCGTAGTCACGCTTCGGCTTCTAGCATTGCATGGTAATCAGTAAATAAAGCGCAGTGGTAAAGGAATCACATCACTAATTCATTACATTAATATTCCATCGTTCACAAATTACAGATAACAAGAACAAATACTAACTAAAGTCCAACTTACGATCACTTTTATGGAAAGCAGAAAAATAGAAAGTACACCAGTCTAAATCTCCGTGAACTCGAAGGGTAGATCCGTCTCCTGTGCTGGTCCTCCCGCGGGATCTGAGCATGCATACTCAGGTCGTCAGAGTGACACAATAACAATATTATTATAATAAGGTGAAACAGGTATATGAGGTAATACTGGTGTAAGAACAATGCAAGTAATCACTATGTCACTATATAATGCAGAATATGTTATGTGTCCCTATCGGTCTCTAGGTCATGTTTGAAATCACATAGTGGAAGGAGGATCATGTTTAACAGGAGTCTCGTACATACCCGAGACAACGGCCAACATGCTCGGGACATAACCCTGTCAGCCGGATCGCTAGATCCTATCCTACATGTATCAGTATCTCTGTTCGAATGATCATCCTCTAAACACGGTCCCGCTAAGTACGATACTCTTTCCGCTTTGATTTTCTCTTTTTCCCCAGGTTCTCACTAATTATGATCTTGATCTAGTTGTGTACAAGTATACCAATGGCACGGTTTCATTACTGTTCACTGTATCAATCACTATCACGAATATTCACTTTCCATTGATGTACTTGTCACTCCTAAACCAACATCTATCACGCACGATAATGCAATGTCCACACGTACTAACACTGAGTATATGGCAAGGGTATGATATATGTATGTATACTACCAATGAGCTCTGTATGTTATGAATCAATACGCATATCATTAACTAAAATAAATTGCATTAATTACTGTGTTAAGAATTCAGCAAAATAATACAAGTAAGATAAATAGAACACTTAGTCAGTGATTCATCAAAATTTATTTCAGTTCAATCGGGATTCCGGTTTTCAAGATATAGCAGTTTCATTTTAAGTGCGCGCGGCTGGAAATTCGGTTTCAGAACTGAACGTCCGTTTCGCGACACGAATTGTACCCGATTGGGTTCAGAGTTTAGCGATACTACTGTTGAATGAAATCTAGGTTTTTCTATAAAGTATTCAACGCAACATACGGATCCTCAATCGCATCTGTACGTTGGAAGTTATACCCAGTTTAATCTCAATATGTCATTTCTGAATCTGTTCTGGACAGATATACGTTCTGCCCTTTTAAATACAGTTTAAAATAGCAAATGGCGATGAAACGGAATGGAATCACCTGCTTTATTTAGCTAACAGAGTTATCTTTAATCTACTGTAGGGTTCCGTAACATACAGCTTCGAGAAACACAGTGGCACGGGTATTGGGACAGCACACAATAATCAGAAACGCTCTGGACTGCAGTCCAGAGTCGCATTCCGACCCAATTATCATCACGATTACTGAACAGAAATCATTAAAATTTTGCATAGGGTTAAAGATCGTCGAGTCGGCTTCGATTTAAGCCCTCGAACGCATCATTCCAGTTTGAATATAATTTATGGTGATTTTATTCGTTTTCAGGTACGAGGAAATTCTAGTTTTAATGGCATATTTCGGGGTATCAATTTTTGTCTCTAACAATCGTATTTTCCAGTGATTTTCATACACGATATTTATCATCAAGTGGGCCAACAGAGAATATTAGTTTCCGTCAAAATAAACTATTATTTCCATTGGGATCTAGCATCGAACACATATGGCACAATATGTATCGTTATTCGGTAAGTTTATAACTATATGGTTTCAGGTTCGTGCCACTAATATTTTAGCATGAAGCAAGTAAACACTTGCCTGGAGACGTCTCGGGGTCGCAATGCAGCAACGGCGTCACAAACGCGCGATGTACGCCGTGAAACCGATTCACGCGAGCTTCGATCGAAACACGGGTTTTACGTCGGAGTTGTCCGGAGTCGTTGCACAGTCCCTGGAGGTTGAGGAGTGCTTGCTGATCCTCTGCGAGTGTACTGGGGTCGACGACGGTCGATGGCGTCGCTCCGGCAGCATGCACGGAGAGTGCGCAGTGAGGGGAAGAATGGGTTTTCTTGTGTGGTTTTGGAGAGAGAGAGGGGGAGCAGTGGGGGTCGGGTCTGGAGAGATGAGGGTGGTGCTGAGAGTGTATAGGGTCGCAGAGGTGGTTCAGGCAAAGTGGGGCTCGCCGGCGTCGAGGGGTGTAGGGTGGCCAAGTGGTGGTGACCGAGCTCGGTGGCGAGGGTATGCAGTTGAGGGGAGTGAGCTCGGTTGAGGCTGGAAGTGGTAAGGAGAGAGAGAAGGAGAGGGTGCTCGGTGATGAAGAAGGAGTTTGGAGGAAGTTCGTCGTCGGCGTGATGCAGTAGGCTGAGGGAGTGGGTTTTCGAGAGATGGGAGAGGAGTGAGTTGGAGAGATAGAGAGTGTGAGGGAGAGAGGAGCTTGAGACGAGAGTTAGAGGGAGTCGGATCGTGGTCGTGGGTCGCGAGGTAGCGCGGGCGACGTGGGCGCAACGAGGGAGAACGTGGGTGTCGCGAAGATGGAGGCATGAGCGGGAAAAGAAGTGGGAAGAAGAGAAACGGTCGGGTCGGGTCGGTTTAGAGAAGGCGGGCTTCTGAGCTGGGCCGGGCCCGTCCTAAAAAAATTCCCTTCCTTTCACTTTTTAAAATCGTGGTGGGCTGAGAAGGAGATTGGGCCGGGGATTTTTAAATGTTAATATTGAAAATTTGATGTGTTGGGCTGAGGGATTTGTATAGGGTTAATATTTATTTTATTTTGGGTTTTTGTTTAGGTTTTAATTTAATTGGCTTTAGTTTTAAATCTTGGGTTTTAACTTCTAGGTTTTGGGAAAATATAAATATTTAGCTTAAACAACCAATTCAAATATGAAAGAAAAGAAGGGAAACCACTGGAATCAGAAAATAGGAGACTTTCATTGAAATGGAAACGGGGATTTACATAATTCATAGGTAGACCAGAATGAATTATGAGTACCAACCCCTTGTCCTAAAGGACACTGGACAACATACATTTTCATGTATAAGTCCTATTAGTATACTAACTCAAATTCCATATGTTGTAAATTGAATACTGTATTTTGGTCGAGAATGTCTTACACCGTTATTCAATGCACCTTACCTTATTCTCAACTGATAATGATAAATGTTTGGAACACAATTTTCAAAATTTATATCTCACTTTATAAAATAAAGATACAGATATTTTGTTTTAAAAATTGGTGCATAACAACAGTTATTCAAAACCAAATATTCTGACGTTAGGCAAAGTCAGGCGATTCAATCCAATATCACCGATTACAACAAATTCCGATATTAAGGATCAGATCGCCCATTTTCCAATATTCTAATCCTACTCAGCATCTGTAACGCCATACAGATGTGAGATCCAAATCTGGTAAATACATACCCTAGAGTGACAATTAATTGGGAAAACAGTTTTCATTTACAAGTACACAAAAAAACTGAAACATAAATGTTTCAAGGGGTATTCCTAGTAATGCCTTTTCGCAATCCAGATTCATGACAATAGTAACAATTTCATTTGCCCTCGCTTCAATCCCTTTATATGTCTCTACATCTTACCATCTATACACCTCATTTGCGCTAATCGGTTTTCTTCTTTCCCTACCTTTCGGCACATGTCTAAGGTTTGGAAGAAGACTATCCAATAAGCGTAATAGGAGTACTTTCCTAATACAAGAAGCTCTCGCAACCTGAGAGAAGGTAAAAAGAAGAGACAACCGAATAATACAATCTAAATTCTCCAGAACCAGTGACCATCCTCGACTGAAATAATTTCTTCGAGTTCGTATATAACTATACAACGGCCATTTCCAAGCAATATGGATCATCGTAGTGATATTGAGTGTTCTGAAGAAATGTAAAGGGAAAGTAGGCAGGGATATTTGCGACTTTGTCATGAATCATGATAATCCAAAGACAACATGTGTACGAAGGTTCGGTTAACTTGGTTAATGAGTTTTAGGTAAGTCAAGGGTCGCTGTACCAGAGAGAGAAAAGAAACACTCAGCGTGCATTCTATCAAGATTAGATTGGTTATCACTTTATCTAATTAGATTGGCTCCCACTGTTTTCTCGAATTCTCTTTCAAACCCTAAAAGGAGAACAATTCGGGATCATATACACCTTACAAGTTCGCTAACCGTTCAGCCAAGTCAGTGTTGGTACTCCAAGGGAGGTCCCCCGTGCTTTCGCACCAATTAATAACCCTGTTTCCGCAGAGGCATGACCTCGTTGACACTTTCTAGAAACCTAATAGGTTAGCTAATTGTGAAGTGAAGAATCTCTCAAAGAGTAGTACCTACTCATCAATGGGAATCGGTACCCAACTATCGTCGTGTGATAACTTGATGGAATCCACTCAAGTCACCACACTCCAGAAGGTATGCGCATGCCTGGAAAATTGCCTTTATATTTGAAACTTCCGATGTGGTTTTTGCCTCTAGCGACTTTATGACCTTGACGAAGGTCAAAATATCATAAGCCGCAAGTCAAGTTCAACCCGTTATTGTCCTGATTAATCTAGACCCATTCGTACAAGCCCTTGACGAATGCCAAAACAGCTGTACGCCAGTCCTAAATTAATGTATCTACCTATGCTACAGACAAGTATCCCCTAGCTACCAAACACTATGCCTTGGCGAAGGTCAAAACACATAGCATGAATACTAGTTGATACTCATCTGAAACGACGAAGGGCTACGGCTGGTTTTGGCAAAAAACCTTTAACGTAATGAACTTGATATCGTTGAAGGACCTTGAGTGGCTTTGAAATGGAGTGGTTTAAGCTCCACCTTTTAAAACTATTAAAATAATCCTTTGCTTAAGAGCAAATTCCCCATGAAGGGATCAAGGCCCTTCCCTCATAGAATGAGGTGTTGGATATTCCTAACCGAATACCTCAATACAAAGCAAAAGAATACGACAGTTGTTTACCAAGTAGTTTTAAAAATTGGTTCTGATAACATCAAATAGGTTTGATTTCTTTGCATTAAAGATATAATGCAGTCCCATCAAATCTAGTTTCTAAGCCACAACAGAAACAACCAAAATAGCATGCTTTTATAAGCCATCCGCATTCGCCACGGGGTCCCGGGTCTTCACCGTAAGATTACTTAACTTACGGTAGAGTGGGGACTGGTCTAGCGCGGATGCAAAACATATAGAAATATCTACTAATATAGTATATATATATATATATATATGAATACGCAGGCAGATAATAATCATCACAAGTAGATAACAATTATCACATGCATGCGAACAATATGGAATAGCGGATAAACTTGGAGCCCCACGTTTCATCTGAGCCGTAAATGAAACACGATGTTCCCCAGTTGTGTGGATAGCATGTACATAGTCTATCCTAGACCCCTACGAGTGTGGCAATCCACCTGCTAATCCTAGAAACTAGGTAACACTCCCTCAATGAAATGAGTCGATCACCCGCTGCTTTCTAGAATCCGGTAACTTATGCACCCCTCCATGGGTCGAATCCTAAAACCCCTACAAGTGCGGAGAGCAACCCGATAATTCTAGAGCGAGGTGGCCGGGTCTCAACTCCATGAGATGGCCACCTGCTGCACTCTCAAACACGGCTACTTGAGCACTTCTTCTGGGTTAATCCCAGTACAGAAATGAAATATATACAATGCTGACATCAACCGCATCCTGTTCGACCCCAATAAAAGAATATACATAATACGGAAATGGTAGCCACATGTTGGAGCTCGTCCCGAACAAATGAATACAACAAAGTAAATCAAAACTTTACAAACAACGCACAAGGGGCTATCCGACACGACAATCCGACTAAGCCATAATCAAGATATATATCCACAGAAACAAGTAACCAAAACAAGTGTGTAAACCTGTCTAATTGAGTATATAGCAATTAGACAACGTTAACAACACATCCATGCATGCAAAAGAAGTCACGACATTAAAATTCCAAAACACAATTAGCACACATCCCAAATTTACCAAGGATGAAAAACCAAGTGAACTAAACATCTAAAAAGTCGAGTTTTTAGCCAATTCGGAAGTCCGAATCAAAACGAAAAGTGCCCAAACCTTCACGAGGAGTTAGAGCGTGAAATTAACTTTGAGTCAGGGGGCCAAGATGGGGTATCTAACCTCCGAGGCCACCACGAGGTGGCTAGAGGGTGAGGCAAACCCGAAACTGCCCATGGAAGGGCAGTTTCGGGTCCCCACCCCAAAGACCACCTTATGGTGGTCTTGGGGAGTGGGCCCAATCATTCAGTCCTCCCCCGCTGTCTCCCCGGGGTGCCCACGCACCACCCTGCGGCTTCTGGTTTCAAACCGTGAGCCCGCGGAGTGTGCAACGTTCTCAAAAAACAAAAATTCGGGACTGTTTTTTCGACAGTTTTCGATGCCCGAAAAAACGCGAATTCTAATATCGTAACTAGCTAGTTTAAGGTGTTTGGGAGTCTCTGATACCACTGTAGGGTCGGTCAGCATAGAAGAAACTGGCCGTGGCATCCATAGGTCCCTCAGCAGCTACTTTTTACGTAATCCCCTCGCGACGGACTACAACCCGCCGGACCATATAACCCCACGGGGCACCCTGGAGGTAAGAGCCCGCGCTTCGCCACTACTGTCACCACAGTGAGAACCCCCCATGGGTCAGCATCCCTACCTAGCAGCTATAGCGCCTTGAAATGTCGTTTTGGTGTTTTCCCGAAAATCGGTGAAAATGTGGTATTTTTCCGTAAATCGTCGTTTTTGTTATTTTGTAGTTTAGAACTAATTATACCTAATTTAGATAGGTAATTGCTAGTTTTTAGTAGCAAATGAGTTAATTATGAAATTCTAGTCGTTTAAAAATTTTCCCTAATTTTTCAATTTTTTAATATTATTTTAAGCCGGTAAGAAAATACATTAAATTAGCGATAAATACAAATTTAAATGGGCTAAATTTAAGCTTTAAAATTATGTTAATTAAAATCTAGTTGTAACATAAATTTTTAGTATTTTATTTTAAGTTTTAACTAATTTTTATTATGGAAAACGAAATTTATTGAATTTAAGCTTAAACTTGCAATTTTGGACTTGTAGGGGGTCTTTTTGCAAAAAAAATTTTGTGCGCTCTCACACACACATCCTCACATCTCCTTGGCTGGCCCAAACTGCAGAAAATTCTCCCTCTCTCTTTTTTTTAAAACTCTTTTGTTAGGGATGAATTGAGTTGATGTGTAGGTTTTAAAATATAATATTTTGGAGGTATGGTGTATTTGACTTTGGGAGGGTTTGACTTGGTGACCATTTCCCACACCCCACACCATTCCCCTCCTCCCTCCTCTGGCCGAAACCAGCAGCTCCCCCCCCCCCATTTTTCCCCACTCTTTTGTTCACAAATTCATCTCAAAAACCATCAAAATCCACAAATTTCTTCACTAAAACAAAACAAATCCTTGTGCTACCCTTTCTCAAGCCTAGTTTAGTTGAAAACATGTGGAAAGGAGGCAATTTTAGAGGCAAATGATCATGCTAAATCCATAGATCTTGAGGTATAATTTCCACCATATTATTTTCTTTTGGTTAAATTCTTTTAGTTAAATGGTTTTAGTGTTAAAAGCTTAGCAAAATCCTAATCTAGTTTTTCTAGTTCATGGTTGAAATTAAACTAGGGTTTTAGAAACCATTATTTAGTTAATTAAATCTATTTTGCTATCTAGTTGTTTGCTAATCTAAGTTAATGAGGTTACTTTATTTGTGTGGGCTTCAAATTAGTGTTAATTTGGTATTGTCATGTTTAGTTTTGGATTGAAATTGCTAATTATGAAAATCAAGAAAGGTTTTGTTTATGGAAATTAGGTTTTTAAGCATTGCTAGTGGTTTAAAATTAATGTAGTGGCTATCTAGTGGGTTAGTTGGATGTTTGTGTTGGATTGTGAGCACTTTATCGCATAACGGCGATGTTGCGTCGTTCTTTTAGAATGTTTGTGCTTACTAGTTTTGTGATAAAAGTATGTGATAAATTATTTTTGATATCTTGATGATTGTTTTGGCTTATCCTATGACATTTAGGATGTGTGAGTGCGGATTTTTAAGTGTTCGGGTTTTAGTTTTTCCGGGCGACCAATCGACGTTTTAGTTAGTTTTTGCAATTTTCGCGTGTGTTCCGCGCACCTTGTGCACGTTGTACCTAGCTTGTGAACGTTAGTATCTTCGTTTGGGTTTTGCGTCATTCTTGATATGTAACCTTATGTTTGGTATTGATGTAAATTCCAGGTTCGGTGGCGGAGACGTCAGACGCGGCATGAAAGGGGAAAGCGGTGATTGGACGTGACTAGCTAGGGATTCCGGTGAGTAGATGTAACATCTACGGGGGACTATCGTTGGATGGCGCAAGTCGCCCGATAGTTTTAGTAGCTTAAAAGGATTCTTAGTAATGTTAGTAATTAGGGGTGTAATACTTGTATGATTATTTGCTACATTCATGCCTTATATTGACATACATATACGAACCCATTCTATAGGACACCTGCACCATTGCCAGGGTTTTTATATGCAGCAAGAGCACTATTCATGCTTACACCCACGCCCTAGTAATTGCCATGCCACCACACTGGATAACCTATAAATTGAAACCTTTTACTATAATTGATACTTAAACTTGTGCTATTGCCTTTAATTCCTTAAAATGAAATCGTAGGATTGCTATTCATGTGCATGTACCTCATCATATTATTTGTTCATGCCTAGTCTATTAATCTCACATCGCAACTTGATTATTGATACCATATGCATTCATTATCATTGACATATGCACTTATGAGGATTTCTTGAGATTTTATGAAATTCTGGATTTCGGGGGAAAGCCGCAAAATTTCTAAACTTATTATATTTTTTAAAATATGTAAATTGCGGTTTTCTAGTGATGTAAGTGTCGTCCACCATGAGTTTGTTGTGGTTTTCGAGACCCGTTTCGAGGAGTTGGATGAACCGTCTCGGGTACATGGTGGGCCCGGTAAGGTACCCCGGGGCAAGAAGCTCGTGTTGCTGACGATGAGCCTGGCAGGGGACGGATTACCTACCGGTGACTGTTTGGGACGGCGGATATCCAGAGGATACCGACCGTGGCCGCGAGATGATGAGATATTGATATTGAGATGGGTCAGCCGGATGGCTGAGGCCAGAGATACTATGACATGGATATATGAGATTTGTGATAGTTTTGAGTTGTCGTTGCTGGACACAGGTTCTTGTTGATTCTATTGGTATTGTGCTGGTATTTCAAAAGAGGTTCCTAAGGGAAAAACATGATTCTTATACTTACACATTCAGATCATGAGTTGATTCGCATTGCATTCATACCTGCTAGTATATTCATATTGCATACATACCTGCTATTATGTCCTGCCTTACCTGTATTTTAGATGCTAGGATACTTGTGTGCATGCTTTCGATAGCCTGTGTAGATGTTATTTATTACTCACAAGTTGGCAACTCACCCCCGTTGTGCCACAGCCTTTTGCAGGTCCGCTCCGTTAGTACAGTAGCGGCGGGCGCACTTGCTTCTTTTGCCTCTTTTGCCTGGACTCGAGGTTTTGCTCTTAGGTGGGTTATATTATTATTTTTGTACCACCTTGTATATTCTTTGTATCTAGTGTACTCCATCTACTATATCTACCAGTATTGTTGCATATTGACCTAGAGATGAGACTGTGAGATTTATGGACTTTTTATGCTGTATTTTGGAGTCGAGCTCACTTGAGTCGACATGCTGTTTTTCTCATGCTTCCTTATGATTATTTCGCATGTTGTTGCTTTATATTGCGTGGGATTTGTGACCGCCTTGTGGCGAAGAGCTAGCTCCCGCTTGGGGATGCCTTATTTGTTGGATTCATATATATTCTTGTTGTACCCATTTTGGGGGCCAGTATTTACAAAGGAGACTCTGCCGAAATTTTCGGAAAAATTGATATTGTTTTTAAAAAGGTTTTATATGACTTATTTGATAAACTCATTTTCAATTGATTGGGTTCTCTTCACTCTTTTGCTTATTTGGTTTTGGTTTTCTGGGCTTTGGCTTACTTATTTTACGGACGTCTTGAGACGTTTCATAAACTTAAGTGCCAGTCACGTTCCATACCCTGCGGGTCGTGACAAAGTTGGTATCAAAGCGATAGGTTTTACCTTTCTGATTGTAGGATGACCTTGGTAGATGGAGTAAGTAACTTAAGTAGGGTAACGTAGCGTGTGTATGTCCGCGGAATACTTGCAATACGGTACTCTGCCTAAGTGACTTTAGGATATACTTGCTTGAAAATTCCTTCTTCAATTCCGTGTATCCTATGATTCTACTGCACCATTCTTATTATCCTGTTCCTGTACCAGTCACTATGCCACAGAGGGCTATGAGAGCGCAGAGGGCTGCCGCCCGAGATGAGATTCGAGCTGGCTCATCCGAGACGAGGACCGAGCAGGGTGGTATGCCTACGCCGCAGGGACAGACTGATCCGCCTTCCCCAGGTCGCATGGATAGGCTTGAGTCTGGTATGGAGGAGCTACGACAGATGATGGGAGGTATGCAGGAGTTACGACAGATGGTGGGATCCCTAGTAGCGGCCAGTCGTGCACCGAGATCGGAGGACGCACCTACCACCTCACAGACTACCATGGTGCCTGCTACCCAGACAGTTGCTCCTACTACTACTACCGTGGTTATCCCAGTATCGCTACAGCATTTCATGAGGCTGAGACCTCCAGTCTTCACGGGCACTGATGCAGCAGAGGATCCGCAGACATTCTTTGATAGTTTAGCCAGGATATGCCGTTCTCTCAGATGTTCTGACGATCGATGGGTGGAGCTTGCGAGTTTCCGTCTAGAGGGTCTCGCGCAGACATGGTGGGAGTCAGTCTTGAGAGGTCGAGCTGCAGGTCTACCGCCTATGACTTGGGCCAAGTTTATAGCGGTCTTTCTAGCTCGTTTCCTCCCAGAGAGCGTTTGTGACGCCAGAGCTCGTAGCTTCGAGGCCTTAGTCAAGACACCTGGGATGACGGTGTCTGAGTATGACATCAAGTTTACACAGTTATCCCGATATGCTCCGTATTTGGTGGATACCGAAGAGAAGATGGTGAAGAGGTTCGTACAGGGACTTGATGCCCAGCTATATCTTGCCATTGGCGCCCAGCACTACGACACTTATTCAGCTGCTATGGATACGACATTACGGATGGAGGCACGCATATCACAGACTTCGGCCGTTTCTGGGCCGAAGAGGATTCGCACCGATGTACCGTCTCAGAGGCAGCGCGCCAGATTCTTTCCGAGAGAGAGGCCTGGCAGAGGATTTGGACGGGGACAGTTATATGGTTCTTATCCCCAGGGACAGCAGCCGTCGCCAGGGTGTTTTGGGTGCGGGAGTCCACACCATCTTGTCAGAGACTGTCCGGCGAGACGACAGGGAGCAGCGACAGTTCCGCATGTGACCCTACCACCATCACCACCCCCTCCTCAGAGAGCCCTACTTCCTACCACCGGCAATGCTCCACGCCAGTTAGGTGCACCCAGAGGCCGTGGATGCGGCGGTCCTGTTCAGAGAGGACGAGGAGGCAGAGGCCGAGGTCGAGGTCAGCCCTTTATCGGTGGAGGATAGGCCCGAGTATTTTCTTTGACACCGCAGGATGCGCAGACATCCAATGCCGTTGTGACAGGTACCTTGCTAGTTTTTTCTTTCGACGCACGAGTATTATTTGACCCAGGTTCCATACATTCGTACGTCTCTACACACTTTGCACCGATATTGGTCCGTGAGTCGTCATCGTTAGATCATCCGCTTGTTGTTGTTACTCCGGTAGGCGAGTCGTTTGTCGCTCGTTTTGTATTTCGTTTGTGTTCCGTTCGTATCGGGGAAAGGGAATCATCAGTTGATTTGATTCTCCTCGATATGTTGGACTTTGATGTGCTTCTGGGCATGGATTGGCTAGCCACCGGTTATGCTTCGGTGGACTGCCGTGAGAAGGCGGTCATATTTAGCTTTCTGGGAGAGCCAGTCCTTGTTATTCAGGGAGACCGCAGCGTCACCCTTCCCGGCTTGATTTCGTCTCTTCGCGCTGTTCAGCTCTTGCGGAAGGGATGTCAAGGATTCTTAGCATATATTTGTGATACTCGAGCTGCAGAGGTTCCGTTGGACCGGATCCCGGTTGTTTGTGAGTTCCCTGATGTTTTCCCTGATGAGCTACCTGGGCTACCACCTGAGCGCGACGTTGAGTTCTGCATCGATTTGATTTCCGGCTCGGGGCCTATTTCTATACCGCCTTATCGGATGGCCCCGGCAGAGCTTCGAGAGCTGAAGGATCAGTTGCAGGATTTGTTAGATAAGGGGCTTATTCGACCTAGTGTTTCTCCGTGGGGTGCTCCGGTCCTGTTTGTCAAGAAGAAGGATGGAAGTTTGCGCTTATGCATAGACTACCGCCAGCTGAACAAAGTTACCGTTCAGAACAGATATTCGTTGCCACGCATTGATGATTTGTTCGACCAGCTTCAGGGTGCGGGGTATTTTTCGAGGATCGACTTGCGATCAGGATATCATCTTCTGCGAGTTCGACAGGAGGATATACCGAGGACAGCTTTCCGCACGCGCTACGGCCACTACGAGTTTTTGGTGATGTCGTTCGGACTCACCAACGCCCCAGCAGCATTCATGGATTTGATGAACCGTACATTCAGGCCGTATCTTGACTTGTTCATCATCGTGTTTATCGACGATATCTTGGTGTACTCCCGGAGCAGAGAGGAGCACGAGCAGCACTTGCGGATTATGTTACAGACTCTGAGGGAGCACCAGCTGTTCGCAAAGTTCTCCAAGTGTGCATTCTGGCTGGACAGCGTCGGATTCTTGGGTCACGTGGTTACGAGAGATGGCATATGTGTGGACCCGAAGAAGATTGAGGCTGTTCAGCAGTGGCCCCGACCTACATCGGTTACTGAGATCCGTAGTTTTCTAGGCTTGGCAGGCTACTACAGGCGTTTTGTTCAGGACTTCTCCCGTATAGCTGCACCTTTGACCGGTTTGACCCGGAAGGGAGTTCCTTTCGTTTGGACAGAGGAGTGCGAGCGTAGTTTTCAGCAGCTACGGACTTGTTTGACTACGGCGCCAGTATTATCTTTGCCTTCGGGATCAGGCGGATTTGTGGTCTACTGTGATGCTTCGCGAGTGGGGTTAGGATGCGTATTGATGCAGCATGGCCGGGTGATCGCATATGCTTCTCGGCAGTTGAAGAAGCTTGAACAGAACTACCCCACTCATGATTTGGAGATGGCTGCAGTGGTAAAATACATATTTCAGCAGCGAGACCTGAACCTCAGACAGCGTCGTTGGATGGAGTTGGTGAAAGACTACGACTGCGAGATCTTATATCACCCAGGCAAGGCGAATGTGGTGGCAGATGCGTTGAGTAGGAGGCCCGGGGGTAGTCTATCCTATTTGCGCGCAGTGCAGAGGCAGTCGTCAGCAGATTGGCAGATGTTATGCGACAGCCGAGTTGAGTTCGAGTTCACTCAGACAGGGGGACAGCTCGCGCATATTCGTGCACGCCCACAGTTGCTTGACCGTATATATGAGGCACAGCGTAGAGACGACCATTGCTCAGAGATCATGGCACAGATGGGACAGGGCAGATTTTTCGAGTTCGTGATTGACGATCAGGGGATTTTACGCTATGGATCTAGACTGTGCGTACCAGATGCTGATGGATTGCGGCGCGACATTCTTGAGGAGGCACACCGATCAGTGTATAGTGTCCACCCCGGTTCCACCAAGATGTACCATGATATGAGAGAGACCTACTGGTGGGACGGGATGCAGAGGGACATTGCGGAGTTTGTATCGAGATGCCTGACTTGTCAGCAAGTCAAGGCCGAGCACCAGAGGCCCGCAGGAGAGCTACAGCCGTTACCCATTTCGGAATGGAAATGGGAGCAGATTTCGATGGATTTCGTTGTGGGTCTACCCAGGACCAGTCGATGGTATGACTCCATCTGGGTGATCATAGATCGATTGACGAAAGCGGTTCACTTTCTGCCAGTGAATACGACTTTCAGCTTCGCTCAGTATGCCCAGCTTTACATCGACGAGATCGTGCGGTTGCATGGCGTACCGACTTGTATCGTGTCAGATCGAGGCACCGAGTTCACCAGCCGACTTTGGCAGAGAATTCAGGTGGCTTTAGGCACTCGTTTGAGCTTCAGCACAGCGTTTCATCCGCAGACCGACGGACAGTCAGAGCGGACCATTCAGACTCTCGAGGACATGCTCAGAGCATGCGTTTTAGACTTCGGCGGTAGCTGGGATCGTCATTTACCTCTAGTGGAGTTCTCCTACAACAACAGCTTCCAGGATACTATTCAGATGGCACCTTTCGAGGCATTGTATGGGAGGAGATGTAGATCGCCCGTTTGTTGGACAGAGCTTGTTCATCACAGAATACTGCATTTTATACCGCCCATTCTTACGCTCGGTTGTTTATAGGTAGGTACTTTTAATCCGTGTTTGTTACATATTTGCAGGATACAGGTTCTCGGTTCTAAAACGGTGAAATTCATGGAAAACACGACAAAAACCGGGTTCCTGCCAACCACTGAGAAAACACGGTCTCCGCTCATCATCCGTATGTTGCCAGATACCAGTTTAGGAAGACAAAATGTCAAATCAATGTCACCTTCATGCACAAGGCTCAATGGCAACAACAAGTTCCAAGAAATCTACGCGGAGCTCGAGGCAATCATGACAAAAGCATCCACAAAAGTCCACTTTTCCTCAACAGAAATTCTGAAAGAAATGTGAATGTATTTTCAGAAAATATGTGTACCACAATGAAGAGGACAACAAACCAGGGACCCCGACCAAAGCCCACAGCCCAACACCACTAAAGGGCCGCGGATCCGCGGCCAATAGGGGGTATTGGCCGCGGATCCGCGGCCATGTGGGGTCTTCATTCTGTCGTTTTTCATGGGCACTTTGGGTACTTCATTTTATGTCAGAATTTGCCCCTAGGGTTTCATTTCCCTGCCTATAAATACAGCAGATCTGAGCCCAACCAAGGGTCATTTTCTTTTGTTCCTCTTTTGTAGTCTTTTGTATAGTTTTTCTTCTTCTTCTTCATTCTTTTTCCATGAAAATTGTAGTGAGAGCTTTTTGAGTGGGAGATCAATGAAGATGAGGGTTTTTTATCATTCTCTTTTGTTTCTTCTTCCCCTTGATATTCTTGCTTTCTCTTGATCATTCAACCTCTTCATTGAGCTTGAATGGTTAAGGGTTAGTTATTGATCTCAAGGGTCGTATTCTTTCATGGAATTAGCACTTCATTTCACATGCGTTCTCTACCCTTTCCTTGATCTTGCAACCTCTTGATTGAGCTTGCAAGTTTAAGGGTTGGCTATTGATCACATGCTTGTCTTGAGTCCTAGTTTCTTGTTCTTTTTATCGCTTTTTATTACTTTCTTTTTATTACCTTGCTTTACTTTCTTGCAATTTAATTCATGCACTTAATTACTTGTAATCATTTCTTTTCTTTGTTCTTTTCTTTTTGTTCTGTCTTTTTGGTTCTTTTTGTGAATGAATGTAATTATTATTGTTAAGGAAAAAATACGGTATTATAAGTTAACGTTTTTTTGCCCATTTCCTTTTCCCGTATTTTCCATTGAACTCCGCCCAAACCATACACAAGCGCTCCGTTAGGCACCGTACCCTGACAAGGTAACGGTGATTCCTAACCGCGACCGGTTGCGTTCGGTTTGGCCGGAGGCGAAAGCAAGAGACAAGAACGGAAGGACAAGGGTAAATAAGCCGTATTCCACGAATACCGCGCTTAAATCCCCTAATCCACGTTGTTGCCGATTGCTCTAGCTTCAATTGGTCAAGATTCGGCTCAAAGGTTTTGAGTACGGATTTCTTTAGCTTATAATCTCGTATCTTTTTCTTAACAACTTTATACTTGCAAATAATACACTTAGGATAGAATCGAACAACTCATACACAAATTCTTTATTGACTCGTCTAAGACAAGAACGGAAATACAACCATCTCCCTGTGGATCGACCCGTGCTCAACCGGCTAGCTGCATAGCGACACCGTCCTGATCGCGGTAAACTTTAGAACTTTGAACATCCGACACGCCAAAAGCGTGCGATCAAATGGCGCCGTTGCCGGGGAGACGGTAGCGTATTTTCTTTCTTGTTATTCGGGTTAATATTCTTTTTGTATATATTTAAAAAAATATATATATAAAAAATAAAAATAAAAATCTTTTTGTTTTTTTTTTGATAATTCTTGTGGGCAAGTGTGTAGATTTTTGCGTATTTGCAAACTGCGATTGTGGGGAGCAAAGTCTGCATTCAAGGCAAAGGTGATTACGAAGTACAGTGCCAAAGATCCGGGTAGTTTGACCCGCGCAAGCGAACCTTTCAAGCTTACTGGATTTGATTCAACGGGGGTTTCCTAACCCAAAACTTAAACGGTACGTACTTTACTAACACCTTCTTCTCAAATCCGACGCTTCCAATATACTATTCTTTGCAGGATTCTTTGCAAGTTCGCTAGCAAACGCTTAAATTGACTAACCCGTATTTGTTGCAGTGCTGTGCTAAAATAAAAAAAAACAAATTTTTGATTCTTTATAGAATTTTTATTGAATTGTGCATTGCATACATTAATACGGATTTAAGGGCAAGCGAACCCCACAAGATACGGTAAAGGATTTCATCACCTTTTCCGTGGCCCACAAATCACGAACTTGAGCATAACGTTTACCCACACAAAATTTAAAAGAAACTAGACTTTAAGCCTTAAGGACTTCGCGCTCACTAGGAGAAGTTAACTGTATTTAGAACCTTGCTTAATGGTATATTGTTTACGAGGTGTCTAGGAAAGTGTTAACGGCGAAACCGCCAAAAGAGAAAGGGTTATTTAATTAAGGAACTTCGCGAAAGCGTTGGAAAACCTTCCCTTATCTCTGCACTTACCTGGCCTCGTGATCAGTGTATCTTAAGCCTGTTTCTCGACACAGTTTTAATTCGACAATCAAGTTCTGGAGCAGGTCTAGTTGACCTAAGTGAACCCTAGAACGATTAGGTGTGTGGTGTTTTTGTGTCGTGATTATTTTTGTCCATATTCTTTTTGTGTGTATATTTCATTCTTCTGTTAATATATAAACAAAAAAATAAAAATAAAAATAAAAAAATATCACATTCTTTTTTCCCCTCCTTTTCTCTGCCTTTCTTTCGTTCTCTTTTCATATCATGGGTACTCCACCTCGCAAAACTCTTGCCGAACTTTGGTACCCCCAACCAGACATTACTTCATACGGTTCTTGTTTTGGTCGAACTTCAAACGACCCCTCCATGCCCAAAGTTTCACTGAAAGATCGCATAGCAGCGTCTAGGACAAACACTTGCACTCCTCATTCCACTTCGTATCAACCTTTTCAACCTCCCGCACCCGGTTATGTTGATACCCCTGTTGCAAGTCGTCCTTTGTCCATCGCTGAACGTATTGAACAATCCCGTAGCCGATCTTTCACTCCTTTCACCACTTCAAATTCTTGGGATCAACAATTCCATTCACCTTCTTATCCAAATGTTGATCCTGCTCCTGTCCAGCCATTCAATTCCTACCAATCCTACCCTACTTTTGCACCTTCCCTAGACATAGCTTCAGAACATGCTTTTGGGAATTTTCAGTATCCAAACAACTTTGAATCTTTTACTGAAACCCCTTCACAACCAATGTCTAGTCTGGAACAGTCGTTGGAAGACTTTAGGGTAGCGTCAAGCCAGCAAATGATGGATTTGAATGCGTCCATGGCCGCCCTCATACAACCTAGTGATCCGGTAGCTAGTTTTCAACTAGCTCCAAATTTTTCAATGTATGATGAGGCGGCAGGACAGGCTGTGAATTTGAGTGGAGAGAGTGAGATGTACCCCCTTCCAAATCAAACCTACCCGTCCCAAATTAAATCCCACAACTACTGTTTTGAAAGTCTATCGAGTATCCCACATGCTTTATCAATTGAAGATAGAATGATTAATGAGTTGTGCGACTTTGTAGTGTTTGATTTACCTGATTGTGAAGGGTCCCTTCCAAGTGAAACCACACCCAATCCTTTTGACCTCTACACCTCCATCTTAGAACCTGAATTAATTGAAATCCATGCTTTTGATGAAGTGTCTGAGAAAATTGACTTTCACTTGATTAAGGATATTGACGCTGGGACTATTTTGGATGATGAACCTGTAGATTTGACTGAGTTTTTCTCTCCAATTCATCATCCCGAGTCATTAAATATTTTTCCCGAACCCCATATGCGTCTGGAATTTGATGAAATATGCATGGATGAGCTTAACTTTGAGGAGAATTTTGAGGATATTTTTGAGGATGAAACAGTTCTAGATGATGAGTCGGATTTTCCAATTCATCCTGTCCCTTTCATTGACTGTATACACCCTCCTGAACCTTTAACCGATACCCCTCCTCGATCACTTCCCTCCATTCTTTCCATCGTTCCGACCTTGCAAGAACCTGTCTCACTTTCATTTCATATGTCTGGTTTACCAAGTTCGGCGTACCCATGGTTTCTTACGAATCTTGAGGGATTTGACCCAATTTCTCGACGAGTAAATATATTAGCACAATCACTTTTCACACATCGGTCATCACAAATTGTGCTAATCTATTTACTCCATTTGCACCCTCAAGTTCGTATTCCACTTCTTTTTCCCTTCCGCCATTTTTCTTCCTCTCATATACCGAGACCGTATACCACTTCTATCTCCATACGGTCTCGCGTATTCTCCATCTCTTTTCTCTACGCCTTCTTTCACCAGCCACTGCTTTATCGAGATAAAATCTTTGAATGGTTGGTACTAACTTTTGGCCTGTGTAAGGCCTTGTATAGCTTGATACTGTTCTTTCCCCCCTAATCCTGAATTTCAACGCTTAACAGTGGAAACACTGTTTTACTTAAGTTTGGGGGGGACATCTTTTTTGTATATATTTTTTGTTTTCTTTGTTGTATATAATTTGTTTTTAGGGAGCGCCGACAATTTTGACCCTCTTGGTATAGCCTGACAGTGAGGGCACTGTCAAGTTTAAGTTTGGGGGTGTGCTCGGTAAGCATTCTTCCTTCGCATTCATTTGTATATTTTGCATTTGCATACCTTATTAAAAACCCATAAAAATCGAAAAAATTTCCAAAAAATATAAAAACTTTGTCGTCAAGTTAGCTAATAGGGTAACTTAGATCTTTATTCCGAAAGTTTAGTTGATATGATAGAAATAACTAAATTCTAGGCTTAGGATTTGAAAACCCTAAAAATAACCCTCATTCTGTCTAACTTTGGTAAGTATACTTCCTTACAGTTATTTTTGAGAAATAGGTAATCTTGAGTTCAGTTCTTGAGTTAAGTCAAGATGAAGGGAAAGTATTGAAGTTTTACTGGAGGATAAGTCTGAAAAATAGTTTCTTTTCTCGAGTTCAAATTTAGAAAATATATACCCTACAAACTGCACTTACACGCACCTTGAAACTTGGGATAGTAGAGGATACCTAGAAATACTCTTGCCTGAAAGCCTAGTGTGAAAGAAAAAACGGTATTTAAAGCTAAACACCAAAAGAGCATATTGAAAAATATATCCGGTCTTGAAGAAAAAAAAAGAAAAAAGAAAAAAAGAAAAAGAAAAAAAAAAGAATAAAGTGAAGACCTGGAAACTGCTATTTACGCTTTAATGTTCACACATTCAGTAATCGGTCGTTAGTGCCTCAAAAAGCATTAATAGTCGCATGAAAGGAGTGTGAGCAAATCCGTCCATCCTTAATGAAAAGAAGTAGTATTAGGTATTAGGGTAAGGGTATTATAGCTTGAATTGAATTCTTGAGCGTAGGGGTGCAAATATACACACATGTAGGGGTATACAATCGATGTTTGAAAAAAAGATAGAAATGAAGAATAAGACTTGTGTTTTCTGTAAAGTTGATAAAAATCCCTGATTTGAGGCCACGCTTTAGAAGGAAAACTCAGGAGAACCGACATCTTTCTAAACTTTTTTGGAACGTATATAATCTAAGGGTAAATAGATAGGAGGTGTGAAAAATAAGGGTTGGATATTTCTAACTTAGGATGATAGAATTTCTAACGTAAATACTGAACCGTAGGAGTAGAATCTATGTTAACTTATGACACTAGCTTGACGGGATTTTGTGGGTGTAATCCGCTGAAAACCTTAAGGAGACAACACTCCTCCTACTAGGGACACCTAGAAGTTTAACGGCTTGTTGCACGCGCTCAGTGCAATCGCGTTCCCTGCGAAAGTGCGGTTAGGATTTTATTTTTTGTGAATAATTGGTTTTGCTCGGGACGAGCAAAAGTTAAGTTTGGGGGTATTTGTTCATCACAGAATACTGCATTTTATACCGCCCATTCTTACGCTCGGTTGTTTATAGGTAGGTACTTTTAATCCGTGTTTGTTACATATTTGCAGGATACAGGTTCTCGGTTCTAAAACGGTGAAATTCATGGAAAACACGACAAAAATCCGGGTTCCTGCCAACCACTGAGAAAACACGGTCTCCGCTCGTCATCCGTATGTTGCCAGATACCAGTTTAGGAAGACAAAATATCAAATCAATGTCACCTTGATGCACAAGGCTCAATGGCAACAACAAGTTCCAAGAAATCTACGCGGAGCTCGAGGCAATCATGACAAAAGCATCCACAAAAGTCCACCTTTCCTCAACAGAAATTCTGGAAGAAATGTGAATGTATTTTCAGAAAATACCACAATGAAGAGGACAACAAACCAGGGACCCCGACCAAAGCCCACAGCCCAACACCACTAAAGGGCCGCGGATCCGCAGCCAATAGGGGGTATTGGCCGCGGATCCGCGGCCATGTGGGGTCTTCATTCTGTCGTTTTTCATGGGCACTTTGGGTACTTCATTTTATGTCAGAATTTGCCCCTAGGGTTTCATTTCCCTGCCTATAAATACAGCAGATCTGAGCCCAACCAAGGGTCATTTTCTTTTGTTCCTCTTTTGTAGTCTTTTGTATAGTTTTTCTTCTTCTTCTTCATTCTTTTTCCATGAAAATTGTAGTGAGAGCTTTTTGAGTGGGAGATCAATGAAGATGAGGGTTTTTTATCATTCTCTTTTGTTTCTTCTTCCCCTTGAGATTCTTGCTTTCTCTTGATCATTCAACCTCTTCATTGAGCTTGAATAGTTAAGGGTTAGTTATTGATCTCAAGGGTCGTATTCTTTCATGGAATTAGCACTTCATTTCACATGCGTTCTCTACCCTTCCCTTGATCTTGCAACCTCTTGATTGAGCTTGCAAGTTTAAGGGTTGGCTATTGATCACATGCTTGTCTTGAGTCCTAGTTTCTTGTTCTTTTTATCGCTTTTTATTACTTGCTTTTTATTACCTTGCTTTACTTTCTTGCAATTTAATTCATGCACTTAATTACTTGTAATCTTTTCTTTTCTTTGTTCTTTTCTTTTTGTTCTCTCTTTTTGGTTCTTTTTGTGAATGAATGTAATTATTATTGTTAAGAAAAAAATACGGTATTATAAGTTAACGTTTTTTTGCCCATTTCCTTTTCCCGTATTTTCCATTGAACTCCGCCCAAACCATACACAAGCGCTCCGTTAGGCACCGTACCCTGACAAGGTAACGGTGATTCCTAACCGCGACCGGTTGCGTTCGGTTTGGCCGGAGGCGAAAGCAAGAGACAAGAACGGAAGGACAAGGGTAAATAAGCCGTATTCCACGAATACCGCGCTTAAATCCCCTAATCCACGTTGTTGCCGATTGCTCTAGCTTCAATTGGTCAAGATTCGGCTCAAAGGTTTTGAGTACAGATTTCTTTAGCTTATAATCTCGTATCTTTTTCTTAACAACTTTATACTTGCAAATAATACACTTAGGATAGAATCGAACAACTCATACACAAATTCTTTATTGACTCGTCTAAGACAAGAACGGAAATACAACCATCTCCCTGTGGATCGACCCGTGCTCAACCGGCTAGCTGCATAGCGACACCGTCCTGATCGCGGTAAACTTTAGAAATTTGAACATCCGACACGCCAAAAGCGTGCGATCAGAGCTCAGCGAGAGCAGTATACTGGGGCCACATCTTGTTGAGGAGACGACAGCGAATATACAGTTTATCCGAGACCGGATGTGAGCGGCTCAGAGCAGGCAAAAATCGTATGCAGACAGGCGCCGTCGCAGATTAGAGTTCGCAGTTGGCGATCATGTTTTTCTGAGGGTCTCTCCAATGAAGGGCGTGATGCGATTTGGGCGAAAAGGAAAGCTTAGTCCCAGATTTGTGGGTCCCTTCGAGATCCTCGAGCGGGTCGGCACAGTTGAGTATCGTTTGGCTCTTCCACCCAGCTTTCCCGATGTTCACCCCGTCTTCCATGTTTCGATGCTCCGCAAGTACCTTCACGACCTTTCGCATGCGATTCAGCACCCGACAGTCCAGCTAGAGCGCGACCTTTCTTTTGCAGAGCAGCCGGTGGCCATCCTGGATCGGCAGGTGAAGAAGTTGAGATCGAAAGTTATACCGACCGTCAAGGTCCTTTGGCGTGGCCCGAGCAGCGAGGAGGTCACCTGGGAGACCGAGGGCGAGATGAGGAAGAAATATCCCCATCTCTTTGAAGGTACGCGTAGTTATATTTTTAAATTCGGGGACCGAATTTCTTTAAGGGGGGAAGATTGTAGCGCCTTGAAATGTCGTTTTGGTGTTTTCCCGAAAATCGGTGAAAATGTGGTATTTTTCCGTAAATCGTCTTTTTTGTTATTTTGCAGCTTAGGACTAATTATACCTAATTTGGATAGGTAATTGCTAGTTTTTAGTAGCAAATAATTTAATTATGAAATTCTGGTCGTTTAAAAATTTTCCCTAATTTTTCAATTTTTTAATATTATTTTAAGCCGGTAAGAAAATACATTAAATTAGCGATAAATAAAAATTTAAATGGGCTAAATTTAAGCTTTAAAATCATGTTAATTAAAATCTAGTTGTAACATAAATTTTTAGTATTTTATTTTAAGTTTTAACTAATTTTTATTATGGAAAACGAAATTTATTGAATTTAAGCTTAAACTTGCAATTTTGGACTTGTAGGGGGTCTTTTTGCAAAAAAAATTTTGTGCACTCTCACACACACATCCTCACATCTCCTTGGCTGGCCCAAACTGCAGAAAATTCTCCCTCTCTCTTTTGTTTTAAAACTCTTTTGTTACGGATGAATAGAGTTGATGTGTAGGTTTTAAAATATAATATTTTAGAGGTATGGTGTATTTGACTTTGGGAGGGTTTGACTTGGTGACCATTTCCCACACCCCACACCATTCCCCTCCTCCCTCCTCTGGCCGAAACCAGCAGCTCCCCCCCCCCATTTTTCCCCACTCTTTTGTTCACAAATTCATCTCAAAAACCATCAAAATCCACAAATTTCTTCACTAAAACAAAACAAATCCTTGTGCTACCCTTTCTCAAGCCTAGTTTAGTTGAAAACATGTGGAAAGGAGGCAATTTTAGAGGCAAATGATCATGCTAGATCCATAGATCTTGAGTTATAATTTCCACCATATTATTTTATTTTGGTTAAATTCTTTTAGTTAAATGGTTTTAGTGTTAAAAGCTTAGCAAAATCCTAATCTAGTTTTTCTAGTTCATGGTTGAAATTAAACTAGGGTTTTAGAAACCATTATTTAGTTAATTAAATCTATTTTTCTATCTAGTTGTTTGCTAATCTAAGTTAATGAGGTTACTTTATTTGTGTGGGCTTCAAATTAGTGTTAATTTGGTATTGTCATGTTTAGTTTTGGATTGAAATTGCTAATTATGAAAATCAAGAAAGGTTTTGTTTATGGAAATTAGGTTTTTAAGCATTGCTAGTGGTCTAAAATTAATGTAGTGGCTATCTAGTGGGTTAGTTGGATGTTTGTGTTGGATTGTGAGCACTTTATCGCATAACGGCGATGTTGCGCCGTTTTTTTTAAGAATGTTTGTGCTTACTAGTTTTGTGATAAAAGTATGTGATAAATTATTTTTGATATCTTGATGATTGTTTTGGCTTATCCTATGACATTTAGGATGTGTGAGTGCGGATTTTTGAGGATTCGGTTTTTGGTTTTTCCGGGCGACCAATCGACGTTTTAGTTAGTTTTTGCGATTTTCGCGTGTGTTCCGCGCACCTTGTGCACGTTGTACCTAGCTTGTGAACGTTAGTATCTTCGTTTGGGTTTTGTGTCGTTCTTGATATGTAACCTTATGTTTGGTATTGATGTAAATTCCAGGTTCGGTCGCGGAGACGTCAGACGCGACACGAAAGGGGAAAGCGGTGATTGGACGTGACTAGCTAGGGATTCCGGTGAGTAGATATAACATCTACGGGGGACTATCGTTGGATGGCGCAAGTCCCCCGATAGTTTTAGTAGCTTAAAAAGATTCTTAGTAATGTTAGTAATTAGGGGTGTAATACTTGTATGATTATTTGCTACATTCATGCCTTATATTGACATACATATACGAACCCATTCTATAGGACACCTGCACCATTGCCAGGGTTTTTATATGCAGCACGAGCACTATTCATTCTTACACCCACGCCCTGGTAATTGCCATGCCACCACACTATATAACCTATAAATTGAAACCTTTTACTGTAATTGATACTTAAACTTGTGCTATTGCCTTTAATTCCTTAAAATGAAATCGTAGGATTGCTATTCATGTGCATGTACCTCATCATATTATTTGTTCATGCCTAGTCTATTAATCACACATCGCAACTTGATTATTGATACCATATGCATTCATTATCATTGACATATGCACTTATGAGGATTTCTTGAGATTTTATGATATTCTGGATTTCGGGGGAAAGCCGCAAAATTTCTAAACTTATTATATTTTTTAAAATATGTAAATTGCGGTTTTCTAGTGATGTAAGTGTCGTCCACCATGAGTTTGCTGTGGTTTTCGAGACCCGTTTCGAGGAGTTGGATGAACCGTCTCGGGTACATGGTGGGCCCGGTAAGGTACCCCGGGGCAAGAAGCTCGTGTTGCTGACGATGAGCCTGGCAGGGGACGGATTACCTACCGGTGACTGTTTGGGACGGCGGATATCCAGAGGATACCGACCGTGGCCGCGAGATGATGAGATATTGATATTGAGATGGGTCAGCCAGATGGCTGAGGCCAGAGATACTATGACATGGATATATGAGATTTGTGATAGTTTTGAGGTGTCGTTGCTGGACATAGGTTCTTGTTGATTCTATTGGTATTGTGCTGGTATTTCAAAAGAGGTTCCTAAAGGAAAAACATGATTCTCATACTTACACATTCAGATCATGAGTTGATTCGCATTGCATTCATACCTGCTAGTATATTCATATTGCATACATACCTGCTATTATGTCCTGCCTTACCTGTATTTTAGATGCTAGGATACTTGTGTACATGCTTTCGATAGCTTGTGTAGATGTTATTTATTACTCACGAGTTGGCAACTCACCCCCGTTGTGCCACAGCCTTTTGCAGGTCCGCTCCGTCAGTACAGTAGCGGCGGGCGCACTTGCTTCTTTTGCCTCTTTTGCCTGGACTCGAGGTTTTGCTCTTAGGTGGGTTATATTATTATTTTTGTACCACCTTGTATATTCTTTGTACCTAGTGTGCTCCATCTACTGTATCTACCAGTATTGTTGTATATTGACCTAGAGATGAGACTGTGAGATTTATGGACTTTTTATGCTGTATTTTGGAGTCGAGCTCACTTGAGTCGACATGCTGTTTTTCTCATGCTTCCTTATGATTGTTTCGCATGTTGTTGCTTTATATTGCGTGGGATTTATGACCGCCTTGTGGCGAAGAGCTAGCTCCCTCTTGGGGATGCCTTATTTGTTGGATTCATATATATTCTTGTTGTACCCATTTTGGGGGCCAGTATTTACAAAGGAGACTCTGCCGAAATTTTCGGAAAAATTGATATTGTTTTTAAAAAGGTTTTATATGACTTATTTGATAAACCCGTTTTCAATTGATGGGGTTCTCTTCACTCTTTTGCTTATTTGGTTTTGGTTTTCTGGGCTTTGGCTTACTTATTTTACGGACGTCTTGAGACGTTTCGTAAACTTAAGTGCCAGTCACGTTCCATACCCTGCGGGTCGTGACAGTTGCTCTGATACCACTATAGGGTTCCCCAATGCCCACAGTGCAGCGGAAACACTGATGGCGAACAAAAATTTCAAGCAAACACAAAGGAACCCTGAACCTAGAATCAATACAAACGCCTAAACAAGCCAATCAAGCATGAAAAGATACGGAATACTACCTTTGACACGTGTCCACCCATTCGTAGAAGACCCTTCCAAGCTCCGTGTATGCTGTCTTGATTGTGCTTGAGTGGCGACCGCCCTTGTCGAAGAAGATTCACCTGAGGGAAACCGATCCAAGCTCCGGCTTCACCTAGTGAAGCGACCGACGCTCCAAGCTCGCTACGAATGGAGAGTGGGGATGTAGGAATATTCTCACTATATTTTTCTCCCTTTCCTAAGCTCACGTGAGCTACCTAGAAGAAGGAGGAGGAGTTGAAAAAGAATAAGTCATGGAAAATGGCTAAGTCTTTTGTGTAAAGAAAAACTAGCAAGCATAGAATGAATGGCTTGATTTTTTGAAACCATGAAAATATAGTAACCACAAATGATTTTATAAATTTTAAAAGCAAGGCCATACTTCTCTACACCATTCTTCTTTACATCTCATCCTCCACCTCATTTTTGATTTTCTATAAAAGAAAAATCAAGAAATAAAATGTCCATCTTCTAAAACAAATTTCCTATAAATACGGAATACAACCCGGTATACATACAGAAATACATATACGCCTATTCGTATAAAAGTACGAATAGCCAAGAGAGAGAAAATGAATAGTGAACAATAATACTAGAATATACATATTAAAAAATATATATAAATTATTAAATCAAAACCTTTTTTAATAATCAAGCTTAATCCTAAGACGCTAATATTATCAACCGTCCGATTAAAGTCCGTGTTGCCTGTACATGTATTTAATCGGACACCCTGTATGCACCAAAATACGTCATCTACATCATATCACCTGAACCGGGAAAACCCTCTGTGTGGGACTCTAAAGACTCGACAATATGCTGGCAGTGATTTACTGGATAAATCCAAAAACCACAAGCACGTTAGCGGCACTAGCAGTACGTAAGGGTTACCAAGGTATCTGTCGAAAGGGAGGTCGACAATCACGTTCGTCCGAACCTGATTGATCTGTGAAAAGTGTTTTTGTAAGTAATCGCAATCAATAAGGGTGTCATGTGTAGCTATCCGAGATGAGTACGGGTCGTCCATAGGGATGCGTGGAATTTCTAATCTTTCTTTAGACGAGTTGAATAAAATAAAAGAAGGAAGGAAAATAGATTCTACATATATGTTAAACACAGATATAGAATATATAAGAAGAGGGCTTGTAGGGTTCGTTAGGATTTAGTAGTCATAGATGAATACTAAATATGAATCCTTTTATCTTTTGATAGATTTAAAACTAGATAGATAGTGATGAATGAGAATACGGGCTCTTTGAAGAAACTAGGGTTTCCCCACTATTGAACCTTGTCCCTACATTGATCTATATTCATGTCTAGCCCTTAACAAAAAAATTGTTAATCTGATCTCAAATCGTGGTCAAGACTATCAATAAATTGATAGCATGCCCGATTAGGATGTTAACGATTCTTTTGCTAAAGTTTATAAACTTCATAAGACGTAAAAGGAGTTAAAATATTTTCTCATCCATTGTTCTACCCTAATCCTGCGAACCCTATCATGCGGAGAATTACTTGCGCATGATGGAGATAGAAGAAGAAAGGATAGAGAATGAGATCATAATTATAATGCAGAAATAAAGTGCAGAAATTAAATGCGAACTAATTAATCTAATGATCTACCTTTAATAATCAACTTTACAAGTACAAATCGTATGAGTTTAGATTACAAGAAGAAGAAGTTGCTCTCGATCTCTGCCTCATAAGAAGTAGATGTTCCGTCGATATTCACGTTGCTTTATCATGTCGAATTGCGGACCTGTCGTGGATCACTTGTTCTTTGACGGTGATTTGCTTCATGTAAAAGGTGATGATTTCTAAGTTTAGCCCTAAGTCCTTTATATAGGCCTGAAAGCATAAACCCCAGATCTTAGGTATTAGGGTTTGTTGAGAAGATCCTACCCATAAAATCCCACACCCTAATTCCTCAATAATGTCGTGGATCCGCCGATTTTTAGGGGGTTTAGCCGCGCAACCGCGGCCGTTTTGGGGTTTTAGGGCTTCAATTTTATGGAGCTTCTACATGTAGACACATGGAGATTTATGTGATGTCTGGATTCTTCAAATCTTTTCCGAGTCTCTGCCAGTATTGATTCTTCGATTTTATTTAACATTATCGGCAGATTTTTTATTCTGACATCTCGATATCCCGATCTGTTAGTTATATGTATGCCCTAGAGGCCATTGCTATACATAGGATGTATATTGTAGTGGATGCTGGGACATATATAGGGAGGACTTTCTTGCTCGACATGATAGTATGCTATCTGGTTGCTCTTTACCTTAACGTGTACACAGATTGTCTCTCTATTACATGTTGGTAAAGCCCTTAGGATGTGTACTTGACTACCTGGACTATGATGCGGATCATACTAATGGGGACATGGTAGTCCATAAGTACATCCTTCAAGGTCCCTAGTCGTGGGTGTATCGAGACGGGGATCGATATACCAGAGTAGACTAGCGTATACCTTCTCGACCCATTCAGATGGGCGATGGATGATCCCATATCCATTAGTGTTTGACATCGGAGATGATATACGGGTGCTCAGTGGATACTGGGTACACTGGACGGACTCGCCGAGAACAACCAGATGGTATTATACCTTACGTCAGATTGCAGTTCTCTGGTGACACTCGTATAGAGTAGTCTGTTGACCCGAGATCGTCATAGAGTCTTGTGTGGTTCCCACTGTGCTTTGATTTCCACCTTACCACGTCCAAGAGGGCGTGCAAAACGGTGGTTTTTGGGTACAGTCCCGAATCACATGGAGGCAATGAGCGATAGGAGGGGATTCGTCTCTCCTGGTATAGGGAGTTGATGTTGCACTGTGTTCGATTGGCTATAACCGGAAATCCCTGGCCAGGGTTGCTGAGATTTACTGGTAAGTGTTACCAGTAGTTTCTCGAACTGTTATAGACCTCATATCGACACGACTTATCGAGCTATTGGGGTCTGACGCTTACCACCCCTAGGCGAGATATGCGACATATCAGACGACGAGACCGGACTGTACGGTAAGTGTTACTACTTGGATTCACAGGAGTGTGAGCGGGCTTGCTCGTCGATCTTCTCATCGCTCAATACCCGGGTGGCCATTACGTTTAGCAGACCGCTTGCGGCTTGTGGGTGTTTGATATGATCATCACCTGCTGCCGGCGTATTGACGAGTCTTTAGAGTCCTACACAGAGGTTTCCTGGCTCAAGCGAAACGAAATAGGAGCGCATATGAGATATGTGCGGGACCAAGAATAATGCGTGTATGTGATGCCGTATTCTATTCTCGCGATGGATGTATCGATTGGTTGTATGCGATATAACCTAGTTATCGAATCAAGTATTGATTCGATAAGCCGATACATAGGATACTAGTCGGTTATATGCGATATGACCGGATCGTTAAATCAAGTGTTGATTTAATGATTTAATGTATAATTATATACTTGATATATTACTTTGCATTAACTAGTATTGGTTCACTTTAAATGGATTTTCTCACTTGGATGTACAAGTTGTATATGTGATATACTTTTTGTGCAAATGATTGTATCATGTTTGATGATACATGTTTACTTGGTTAAGTGTAAAGAATTAAACCATGGTTAAACTAATGATTAGGGTTTTGTTTATCCATTACTTATTTATTCATTTATTTATTTGTTTATTCATTTTGGAAAATAAATGGCATAAAGAGAAAATGGTGGCTTTCTTTGTTTGCATCTTGAAGCTTCATGAAGCTTTGACTAAGTGACCATTTTGTCTCATGCTTAACCCTAACCACTCCATTTAACCCTAGTTCATTCTCTACACTTGACCATGGTTGTATTATGATAAGTATTGATTTTCTTTTCTATTTCAAGATAACTTATCATAATATTCATCTTCTTCTTCTTCTTCTTCACATGAAGAAAACCTTTCTTCATCAATGGCAACTTGAGAAAATGAGTGAGAAATCCAATTCTAAAGTGAACCCACCTCCTATTTCTTCATCCTCTACCTCTTGCCAAGTAGTATAGGATGTTTTCTTGACAAGTTTCATGACTTGGTGAAGTGGGAGCTTGATCTTGTGATGTCTCGACGTAGATCATCTTCGGCATCGAAGTCGACGACCTAGCCCGCCCATTTTTCCGATGAAGCCGACGCTAGAGCCCGAGATTCGATTTGGACAGCGAGGAGACTTCATTGCGGAGCTATGGAGGTGGAGGACCAGATCTACAAAGGTTGTATTTCCGTTCTTTTAGTTAAGTTGTTAACTATTCGCATTTGTTTCGCCTAATATTCTAGTTAACGATCCGTATTAGGGTTTCTCGGCACTTGTAAAATTTGAAATTGGCATGGTTGATGCCTTGTGAGACCTCTTTAGTGTGCCTAGGAACCCTACAGTGGTATCAGAGCCTAGCTAGAGCCTTAGGCGATGCGTAGACGAAGTTTGAAACCCGAACGAACCCGAAACCTTAAAATTTCACCCTCTCTGGACTTTTTTCAAAAACTGGGTTTTTTCCAGATTAAAAATTGCTAAAAAATTCAGCAGGAAGATTTAAGAGTTATGGTGCAAAATGAGATCCTAATTCATCTAAACCGCCGCGGTTCCGCGGCATGAGCATGGCTCATGCGGCGGTTCCGCGGCCGTACGGTCGACTCTCACAGTAAGTGTTGCACAGTAATTCCTCTTTTCTGATGCTGGATTTTATGGAAATTTTTAAATATCATTCAAGAGTTGAATTTTCTGGGGTTGTTTTGGGGATTCGATGTTTCGATCGGATTATCAGATTTTGTCTATGTGGATTCCGGATAATTCCGAATATGTTAAAAAGTTCGACCGGATATAAATACCCAATTTTTCCCCTGTCGGGAAATTTCCAAGTGTTGGATTTTTCCGTGGTTTAAAGACATTCTAAGTAGTGCAAGTAACGCGATGGACCCTCTAGAAGACAACAAACCTTAACTCGATTATGTGACCGTCTTGAACTGCCCTTTGAACCTTAGGGTTTGGGGCAGTACGGCGTGCCACATGAGAGGCGTTGGCTTGACCCTTCTACGGCTGGACCGTTGGTAATGAGGCATGAACTGGATGTTTTTAAACTTGTTTCATGTGTTGATCTGTTTCGGAAAAACTTGGGTGTTTGAATGTTCGATCGGAAAGTTTAACATTTTCTAATTATCTGGAATGTGATACAACAATTGGAATTCACAAGTAGTTATGAGATAACTGAATGAATGTTATAAACATAGCAGTTTAGTCTCACTTGATCGGTTGCCACGGAATTTTGATGTGATCAAAAGTCCGTCGCAATCACGTAGCGTACGCGGATACTCGCCGGGAAAACTTAATAGACAGCTACACCCCATAGCCCCGACCAAGTGACTGTAGGAGAACCCCGTCGCCGAAAGCATCCGTTCGGGTGCTCGCGGTAGCGGTGTTCCGCCTTGGTGCACTTCGTCGACGGTATCGGGGGTGCAGCCGCCTACTAAAGTTTGCAACGAGCATTCAATCAGGATGCCGGGAATCTTGTTGAATTGCCCGACTTGATATTGAAAAGTGTTTTCGATTCTGAGACTAAAATGCGGGGTTTATAATAGTTAGGCATGTGATGTCTAAGAAATTCATTGATTAGGCATGCGATGTCCAAAGGGGTTGCGGATTCCAACTGTTGTAGTTTTACACTTTCTTTTCTGTGACCGTAAGTGTAATATGTGATATCACCGGTTTCGTTGCTATATGTCAACGACAATTGGGATGCGTATATTTACTTACGTTGATGACATGTAATGTTATGTGTTACTGGATATGTTATATTGGATCGTCGTGTTTAAATAGCCGGGGGGTTTTATGTGAGATGAGTGTTTTTCATTTTCATTCATGTAAAAACTTGTATGTAATATTCTTTTATTGGGGCACTTCCAGGTTGCGGAAGTTGTCACCCTTTGTATATTATTTACTTTTCCGTACTAGGATAGACCCAAGGAGGGGAGCACAAGTAACCGGGTTCTAGGGTCCAGTGGGAGACCATCTCGAGGAGTCGAGTCCGGGTCTCCTAATCCTAGAATTGGTAGGGTTGTTTGCCGCTCTCGTATGGGTCTAGGGGTGTGGGATTGGCTATTCATCACGACCGTGGAATCCGTGTTTTATATTGGCTCGTATTGAAAACATGGGCGTCCTAGTATATCCAATATTTCATATATGTTTCTTCTGCTGCGATATCTGTGATGTGATCATGTGATGTTCTGTGATAAATACTACATATAGTATATATGATATATTATATAGACGTTACTTATATTTTACACCCGCGCTAGCCCTGCCCCGCTCTGCCGTTAGTTACCTAACCTAACGGTGCACGAGGGGACATCGTGGCGAATGCGGATGGCATAAGTGTACGTCGTATTTATCTGTGATGTTTAGGTACATTAAATGATGGGACTTCATTAATGAGATTAATGAAATAAAAAGAAACCTATGATGTTGTGGAATCGAATTTCAAAATAAAACAGGTAGCTACAGTTCTTGCTTTACACAGCGATAAATATGATATATCCTGCACCTTATTCGATGAGGAAAGGACCGAGATCCCTTCACCGGAAGTGACTCCTTTAGCAATAACTGGCAGATGCTACACCTTCGGTTTGTCTTTTGATTGCTTTTAAGATTTTTTGCTTTGCACAGTGATATATATGATATATCCCGCAGCTCATTCGACGAGGAAAGGACCGACGATCCCTTCACCGGGAGTGACTCCTTTAGCAAAACTAGAAAAGCTTCAAAAACACTCCATTTCAAAATTCATTCGATCCTACAACGATATCAAGTTCATTACGCAATAGGTTTTCAGAAAAACCTGTCGTAGCCCTCCGTCATTTCAGATAAGTCCTACTTAGTATTCGTGCTACATTTGTTGACCTCCGTCAAGACGTAGTGTGCGGTAGCTAACTAGTATTTATCTGCTTATGCATATAATGCAGATTGGATTAGGGTAGTCGTGCGGCCTTGTTGACCTCCGTCAAGGGTCGTGCGGGTGGGTTTAATTCGATCAAGAAATGACGGGTTGAACTTGACTAGTAGCCTATGGTTTGTTGACCTCCGTCAAGGCCATAGGGTGCTAGGGGCAAAATATTATCGGGAATTTCAAGTGTTGAAATTTGCAATGAGATTGCATACCTTCTATGAGATAGTTGGATCCCGATACCCGTTGCGAGTAATTGTTACTCCTGGGAGAGTTTTACACATTACAATTAGCCGATCAACTAGGTGTCTAGAAAGGTGTTAACGAGGTTACGCCTCTGGGAAAACGAGGTTTACTGTAATTAGGTTCGTGCGAAAGCACGGGGGACCTCCCTCAAAGTACCGACACTGGCCTGGCTGAAAGATTGGCAAACTTGTAGCATGTAATTAATCCCGGCTAGTCTTTCCTTTTAGGGTTTGAAGGAAGATTTGATAAAAAGCAGTGGGAGCCATCCTGATTAGATAAAATAATAACCGATCTATTCTTGCAAGAGCATACGCTGAGTGTTTTCTTCTCTCTCTCTCCAGGTAGCGACCATATCACGCCTTAATCAAGATAATAATACGGATTATTGACCGAACCCGCTTGTTATACTGAGCTGGGGAACGTTGGTCCCGCTCCAACTTATAATTGTTATAAGACAGAGCAGGAAATAGGGGATTTCCAGAATTCCCGTGCCGCGCAAACGAAGAGAGTGCATGCTGATGCATCATCTTCGGGTGTGTTCATTATACAGAACTGTTTCTCAGTATCCTCTGAATCCTGGGTATTTGATACCGGATCAGGATCCCAGATATGTAATATGTTACATAAGGCTACAAAAAGGTAGAAAAATGAGAACGGGTGATAAGTTTCATGAGGCAGAAAACGGGGCAAGTGTTGCAGCCAGGTCTGTTGGTCACTGTCACCCTGTATTGTAATACATTGATTCTGAACGAATGTTATTAGATACCGAACCTGATATACAAAATCATATCAGTCTCTTTATTAGTAAAGAAATGATAAAATTTTGTATTGTTGGATAATGTTTTGAACATTTCCTATATCAAAAGTTGATCGGTTCAGGCACGTTATCTAAAAGCATTGAAGTTCTAAATCAAACTACAGTTTTTAAGTATTCGGAACACATATAAGAGTAAGAGTTCAGAAATGAACGAATCCTTCTTGAGGTATTGTAGAGTAGGTCATATCAATGCGACCCGACTAGCTAAGTTACATTTAGATGCATATTTAAATTAGTTTGAATTTACATCTTGTGAAACTTGCCAGTCATGTCACAAAGATAAGATGACCACAGCTCTGTTTAATGGAAACAGAGAAAGAGTTAGTGAACTCTTAGGATTGATACATGTTGATGTATGTAAGGTCCCCTGTCTACACATGCCAAGACTGGTTCTTTATACTTCATTATATTCTCTGATAATCTCTCAAGATTCAGTCATATATTCCTGTTGAAATATGAGTCCGAACCTTTTGAGATATTCACAGAATATAAGCGAGAAGTAGAGAACCAAAATAAGGGTATAAGTATTATGTCCTATGATGAGATCATGGAGGAGAATACTTGTGCATGGAATTCCTGGACTATTCTAAAGGAGAATGAGATTCTATCTCAGAATTACTCCTCCGAATACACCATTGCAAGATGGTATATCGGGGCGGAGCAGATACACCCTATATGACACTACTACAAATAAGGGTTGCCCCAACGGATTTATCGGTAGGGGAAACCCACTGCCCCTACGGATATGTACGTAGGGGCGAAAAAAGACCCCGTAGGTGCAAAGGCCGCAGGTGCAAGTTGAGGCCCTGAACTTGCCCCTACGGGCAAATTAGAGCCCCTACGGATATATCGGTAGGTGTTATAGCCCCTACGGAGTACCCCGTAGGGGTAATCAAATCATATATGTAATTTTTTTTTGAATATATTGTATATACCTTCGGATAAATCCGTAGGTCCGTGGTCTACCCCTACGGATACCTCCGTAGGGGATATAAAGTGGCCCCTACGGATAAGTCCGTAGGGGCACTCCCAACACCCTGCACTGAGATCAGGGGGGAAAATATCAGGAAACCTGATATTTTACCCCTACGGATAAATTCGTAGGGGATAAACAGTGGCCCCTACGGACATATCCGTAGGGGCACTCCCAACACGCTGCACTGATATCAGGTGGGAAAATATCAGGTTTCCTGATAGTTTGCCCCTACGGATAACTCCGTAGGGGCAACGTATGTACCTACGGCTTAATCTGTAGGTACATATTGTTTGTATTTTTTTTTTTTAAAATGGGCAGCTAGATTTTTTCCCGCCCTGTGCACAATACTATATACATCAATCAAATCATATATTGCAGTATTCATAATCACATCTCACGCATATATATAATATACAAAAGAAACCCAAAAACTGAATATGATATAAATACAAACCAATATCAATATCGTTTCAAAATGTAGTACAATGTGATATAAATACATGTTTCAAAAAATAAGAACCAAAAAGCTACCCTAGTTCGGTCCAGCTCCACCTCCGAATAACGTTAGAATAACGCGCGCCTGCTCCTTGGTCAATACACTCTGCAATGCTACATATAAGGGAGTCTGAGCGGCATGTGGAGCTGGCGATGTGGTCTGCGCAGCCGCCGCCGAGGTAGTCGCTTGCGGAGCCGCGGCTGCGGGAGTCTGAGTGGGCGGTGGAGCTACAGGAGCTGTCTGCGGAACCGCAGCCGATGTAGTGGCTTGCGGAGCCACAGCCGAAGGAGATGCATGTGGAGGCTCGGCCGATCTACCCTGTCGCGTCTGGACATAACGTGTGTAAGAAGCGTGTAAGAACTGTGTATTATTCGAATTCGTTTCATTATTAAGTTATTTCGAAACCCTGTTTGGATATCTAGTTTGGAAAAGCGTTGTTTATTTTAATTACATATGTATGTATGATTAATCAAACTTAAGTCTAAAACCAAATAAGCTCAAGCTACGTACTAATTATGGATATGTTGATATGTATATAATATGAAATGATATTTTACTATAAAGTAGTATACATACCAGCATCTCCTTCAACTCCTGAATGGTGGCCCTCAAGCTATCCAGTTCCTGAAGGACATGCCGGTCACTGGAGACGGAGGAAGTAACCGCCGGGGTGGAGTCCAACCTCATATGGGCCCTGCTAGGGCCCAATCCCCGGCCTCTCTCCCAACCTCCGTGGTGCCCTCCGTGTGCGGCGTCCAGAACTGGGGTCAGCAGCCTCGGATCGTTCTGTCCGGTAAAATCGATCCCCGAGGCCTGGGCCTGCTCAACTACCCGCTCCTACACCCACATTAAGCAGTAAAGTATAAGTATAAAATTTAAACTTGAACCTTCCAAAACTAAAATTTCAAATTTGGGTAGAAAAAATATTAACACTTACGCAGTACTCCTGGGTAGCGACGTCGGGACATCGAAGCTCGCCCGTGGCGGGATCTGTCGAGGTGCCATGGACGGCAAGATATGCGGACAGCACGCTCGGTGTACCACCTGACGCCACGGTCCGAGATGTCTGCAATATTAGAAAGTAACTCTTAATATTAGTAATATTAGATAATAACTCTTAATATTGCAGAATATTAGAGAATAATTCTTAATTTACCGATAACTCCATGGCTCGAGTAATGTTCCTCGAGCCACCTGTGTAAGTGGGGCGACCCCTCTTCGCCGACTTCCTGTTCTCCGTATTCTGAGCGGCCTGTTTCTGCACAACGCATTAACATTTAGTTTTCTAATTAAGAAACATAAAGAAATAAATTATATCATAAATAATGAATTAAATTTAAAATACATACTTGTTTGCGTTCGGAGTCGAAATAAGCGCACAATAGAGGCCATGTCTCTATGTCGACTCTCGCAAACGCCGGAGTAGATAGGAGGGCCGCTCTCTCTGCCTCGGGGGTCGCTATCCACAGGGAGTAGCAGTCGGCCTTCAGCTCATTCCTGTTGTATCGGACCTTGGCCTGCATGTTCTTCATCAGGCCATTGTACAGAGCATGAAGGTCGAGCACCCTCCCCGGGTGATCAGGGTCGGCTACAGGCTGAAAATCGTAATCCAACTGAAAATACAAAAAAAAACATTGTTATTAGATTGCAAGTGTTAATAATAAATATATTGGATAGATCAAATGAAAATATATATTAATACATACCCGAGCCTGATCAAAGAAGAGGGCGAATGAGCGCTGGTGCTGCTCGCCCCACTCAACGTGAAGTGGATAGTTCTTCACGATCCGGCTCTCGTCCCCCAAATACCGGCCGAACCTCTCGGCAGGAGGACCGGTATAGCAATAGTCAAGGGTAAAAAATAGGGGGAATGCTGCCTCCCCCCTAGCTCTATCAGGCCTCAGCCTATGGGACTGATTCGGGCCTTGAGTCCCCCTCTGGGGATGGAGAGGCCCTGCGTCTGCACGAAATATCAAGACAATCAATAATAAGACAAAGTTGTATTAAGAAATCAAGTTTAAACAAAAATTCAAGTGTGATATATACCTCCGGTGAATAGCGCACGAGCCTAGGCCCGAGCAGCAGCACGAGCGGGACGATAGTTCCTCCGGTGAGGAACAACCGGGGTCCCGGACCCGGACGCATCCCCTCCAACTATAAAATAAACATCGATGCTAAATCTCCATGAAGTTCATATTTATTCTATAGAGCATATGTAAAATAAATAAATATTTTAAATTTATTCATACTAACCTGCAGACGATGCGGAGGGTATGGAAGCGGCAGGAGTGGCCCCTGTGGAAGGTGTGGACGCACCACCTATAATTAGACAATTAAAAATAGATTTTATAAGTAATTGCAAAAAGAATGTGTAGATCAATAATATAACGTTCTAAATCAATATGCATGCACTATAGGACATATAAACATACCCGCAGGTGCGGTGGTGTCACCACCTACAGCTAGACAATAATAAAAATTGCTAAGTAAGAGCAAAAGGAATGTGTATATTTATGATATAGCATTCTAAATCAATATACATACACTATATGATATATAAACATACCTGGAGGAGCGAGGGTGGCCTCTGTCCCAGATGTGGACGCAGGACCAACAACTAGACAATTAAAAATAGATTTTATAAGTAATTGCAAAAAGAATGTGTAGATCAATAATATAACGTTCTAAATCAATATGCATGCACTATAGGACATATAAACATACCCGCAGGTGCGGTGGTGTCACCACCTACAGCTAGACAATAATAAAAATTGCTAAGTAAGAGCAAAAGGAATGTGTATATTTATGATATAGCATTCTAAATCAATATACATACACTATATGATATATAATCATACCTGGAGGAGCGGGGGTGGCCTCTGTCCCAGATGTGGACGCAGGACCAACAACTAGACAATCAAACATTGACAATATAAGTAATTTTGACATAAACATACATGAATATCTGTAATATTACATTGAAAATGGATATGCGTGCAGTATACCTGGAGGTGTGGCAAAATCCACACGGAAGGAGGCATTCGAAGGGGTCTCCGATCTGGGTGCAAGACCGGCCCTCGGAAGCTCCCTACGGAGCTCTCCGGGCGGCAGAACCGCTCTGCCTCTGCCTCTGCCGCGGCTGGAGCTCCTGCCGCCCCTCGCTGCTCCCGACATCGTCATCAAATCTAGATAAACGGTTCGTGGACGCATTAGAAAATCATTAAAAGTATTGACTATATATGATCTAGAGCGTAAAATGTGAAGTAATAATATAACATTACTGATAACCTTTTTCGTTTCGTGGGCGCATCATACATATCTATTTGGATTTCATCGTCGATGTCATTTCTAACCCACATAACTTCATGATCGGTCGAAGACAACCCGTCCTTCGAAACAGACGGTCGGAGCACTTTAAGCCTTCTCTCTTCTTCGTCCTCATCGCTGTCCTCGTATTCTGGGACATCGTAGACATCTCTAGGTTTCCATCGGCATACAACACTCCACCCCGGATGCTTCAAACACTGTGAGTAGTATACTTGGAACGCTTGGTTCGGAAAGATAAACGGATCGTCCTGACCGTAAAATCGAAGTGTGTTCACACTGGTCAATCCATATTCATCTTTCCAAGTCCCAAGACTGCTTCTCCACCTGTCTGTATCGGTTCGCGGATCGTACCAAGTACAGTGGAATATATAAAAGGGTTCTGATCGTCCGGGATAGTGGATGCCGAGTATACAATTTAAGTACCCATAGTAAATCACACCGTCCGATCCTACCGTCACAATCCCACTATTCTGAGTGATTCTAGATGTTTCTATATCCTTAACTTCGAATTTGTATCCAAGGACACCAAATCCTTTGTAATATGCAACCTCCATACTAGGAAATTGAGCTAAACATCTTGAATCACTCTCAAATGATGCAGACAAGTTCGGATCGTGGATCTAACAAAACAAATTTTACGATAAATACATAACGATACAAGTTTAGATTAAAACTGATAGCAATAAAATGTAATTCGAATAACTTACATGCTCTGTGACCCAATCACAAAAATTATCCTGATGGTATTTTTCCAAACGCTCTTCGTTTCAATCAGGATGCCCCTCACGTACCTCGTTAAAATGAGTTTTGTTTTTGACAAATAATTGTGACATTAATATTATGTCATTTCATACACACACAAACACAGATATAACAATTAATCCAAAAGAACTTACTCTCTAATTTGTTCAAGACATGCGCAATTAAGCAAGATAAACCGGTATATCTTGTTGATAAACATAGTGTCTACCCTCTTATACCCGGCTTTACCATATGGCCCGTCTTGAATTCTTCGTGGTCGGTTAAGCCTTGTCTCAATGTTCTCGTCCAGATAGCGGGAACAAAATGTGGTTGCTTCATCAAGAAGATAACCTTGCATGATAGAACCCTCTGGTCGATTTTTATTGCGTATATACTTCTTAAGAGTGTAAAGGTACCTAATGAGAATATGTTGAATAAATAAACACGGGCATACAGGACAAAAATAAATTTATAAATTGCGCGAAACGAAAAATTACACGTATCTCTCAACGGGATACATCCATCGATATTGTACCGGTCCGGCTAACTTCGCCTCAGTTGCAAGATGAACCGTCAAGTGTATTATGATATCGAAGAATGACGGTGGGAAAATACGCTCAAACTTGCAAAGTATCAACGCAATAGAATTTTCTAGTTTATCCAGCGTCGCAACCTCCAGTGTTTTAGCACACAACTCCCTGAAAAAACAACATAGGTCGTTGATTACTAAACCAACCGAGTCGGGGAGAGAAGTCCTGAGGGCTAATGGAAGAAGGTGCTCCACGATAACATGGTGATCATGAATTTTCAGCCCATCGATCTTGCCCTTCACAATTTTTATTTTCTTGCTGAATGATCCTGAGAAACCTGTGGGGACTTTCAAATCATGCAACACCTGCAGGAATCTTTTCTTCTCCGGTTGTGACATATGATAAGCGGCATTGGGAAGTACAAACTTGCCCGGTTTACCCGCTACCGGTTTAGGGTGCAGTTCACTTCTTATTCCCCACTCTTGTAGATCCATCCGGGCATTAATGTTGTCTTTCGATTTCCCGTCTTTACACAGAAGCAAGTTAAGTATGTGCTCTGATACTCCCTTCTCTATATGCATGACGTCCAGACAATGACGCACTGAATTTGTAGACCAGTACGGAAGCTCGAAGAAAATGCTTAACTTGTTCCAATATTGTGGTTTGACCTGTCTCGTCGGATCCATCCCGAAGGTCACGTTATTGTAACCATCCCATTTAGCAGTCACGTCCTCTCCGGACAATGGGGATGGAGGCCCAAGAAGCTCCTGATAACCATCAAAGTGAACCGTGTCTAACCTATAGGGGTGGTCTGGAGGCAGAAAATGTCGATGGCCGCAATAACAAACCTTCCTGCTAAAATTCAAAAATTTTGATGTTGTGTGTTCATGGCAATGAGGACATGCTTTGTGACCATGTACGGACCAACCTGATAGCATTCCATACGCAGGAAAGTCATTAATTGTCCACATTAAAGCCGCACGCAGTATGAAGGTTGTATTTGTGTTTGAATCATATGTCTTTACACCATCAATGAACAAAGTTTTCAGCTCCTCGATCAGAGGTCGGAGATAGACGTCGATATTGTTCCCCGGTGAGTTTGGTCCGTCGATAAGAAGAGGCATCATAAAGTATGATTGGTCCATAGCCAACCAAGGCGACAGATTATAAATTATCATTACAACGGGCCATGTACTGTGACTTCCAGCCATATAGTTGAATGGGCAGAAGCCATCGGCAGCCAGTCCGAGCCGGACATTGCGAGGATCGCTACTGAATATTGCGTGCCTCCTATCGAAATCCTTCCATGCCGGTGAATCTCTTGGATGGCTCATTTTTCCATTTTCGCTTGGAGGAGCACGGTGATGCCAAATCATTGCCTCGGCTGTTTTCTTGCACCTGAATAGCCTCTGTAGCCTCTGTGTTATGGGAAAATATCGTGCTATCTTCACAGGTATATCAGGCTTCTTATCAGAATCTTTCGGCTTATACCTGGCCTCTCCGCATGTTGGACACTCTTTCAAATCTGAATTCTCTTTCCGGTACAACACGCAATTTTTAGGACATGCTTGAATCTTCTCGCACTTTAGACCCAAATCAGACATCATTTTCTGGGCTTCGTACCAGCTTTCGGGCACATTATTTCCCGGAGGCATAGAATCTTTCAAGAACGAAAGAAGCATTATGAATGACTTGTTGCTCCATCCATTTAGGCACTTAATTTGGAAAAGTTGGACGAACCATGAGAGGGTGGAATACTTCGCATTCTCATAAATTGGTTTCCTAGCATCATTCATGAAATTTTCATATTTATCCGCACGCGGTCCTTGACCGGAAGGAATGTCATCTTCGGTACGAATAGATTCACCTAGGGCAGCCTCTACCATATCCTCCATTTCTTCTGATGGAAATAAATTTCCGTATCCTGCCATATTACCGAATTCTTCTTCTTTTCCTGCCGCATTATCGTGTTCTTCTTCTTCTTCTACCGCAGTACTGCATTCTTCTCCTTCCCTGTGATATTTCCAAGTTGAATAAAGTCTAGTAAACCCATGTTTTACAATATGAAGCTCTGCCAATTCTACCTTCTGCCAGTACTTATTGCCACATCTATCGTACGGACAGAGAATCTTCTCTATTATGATCTTATTATGTGCTCGTGCAAATTCAAGGAAAGCAGCAACTCCTGCGACAAACTTAGGTTGCATACGTTGTTTCCAATCCACATACATCCAGTCCTTAACTCTGACGTACTCATGGGCCATGTTAGACTGAATAACATATAAATTGTAGGTTATGCTGACTATATTGAGAAATATAAGAACGGGATAGTTACTGACAAAGGAGAAAATCCGTGTATATACTTTGTGTGTGCGTTTGTCGTTGAAAAGAATAAATTATCGCACGTTATGTTGACCGATAGACGGGGACTAAGTGGCGCTTTTAGTTTCATATATGGGTATCGATGGGAATATGAAGGTTTCATATTATCATATATTGGTTTTAACCCGAACATCTCGAATCGCTCTCTGATTATGCGTTTGTATGTATGTGTTCCGGCTGTCGGGGGTAGGCTTCTATCCTATTAAGAATGTATAGAGCGAACGCCCATCACTTGTGCTTTCAACCGTTTCGAGTAAATTTCGGCAGCACCTCCCCGCTGTTCTCCGAGTACACTGTAATAGAATAGATAATCATTTCAAAGCTGTGAAACAACGTTGAAATGAACATCTAATCTATCTTTGTACACGGAGAACCAGCGGAAAGATACCGACGAAATATCTCGAAACGGATGAAAACACAAGTGAATGAAGGCGTTTGCTTTATACATTCTTAACTTGTCCACACGGGACAAATCTATGGGTTACCATACGATTGAATTTTCTCGTCGCGTAGACTATACGACGGTTGTTAGTATCGAGCTATACTGTCCGATATTTAACAACCTTCGTATAGTTCTAGGTCACGACGAGCATCGCACGTATGTTAACCGATAGACGGGGACTAAGTGGCGCTTTTAGTTTCATATATGGGTATCGATGGGAATATGAAGGTTTCATATTATCATCGAGTATCATATATTGGTTTTAACCCGAACATCTCGAATCGCTCTCTAATTATGCATTTGTATGTATGTGTTCCGGCTGTCGGGGGTAGGCTTCTATCCCATTAAGAATGTATAGAGCGAACGCCCATCACTTGTGCTTTCAACCGTTTCGAGTAAATTTCGGCAGCACCTCCCCTCTGTTCTCCGAGTACACTGTAATAGAATAGATAATCATTTCAAAGCTGTGAAACAACGTTGAAATGAACATCTAATCTATCTTTGTACACGGAGAACCAGCGGAAAGATACCGACGAAATATCTCGAAACGGATGAAAACACAAGTGAATGAAGGCGTTTGCTTTATACATTCTTAACTTGTCCACACGGGACAAATCTATGGGTTACCATACGATTGAATTTTCTCGTCACGTAGACTATACGACGGTTGTTAGTATCGAGCTATACTGTCCGATATTTAACAACCTTCATATAGTTCTAGGTCACGACGAGCATCGCATGTATGTTAACCGATAGACGGGGACTAAGTGGCGCTTTTAGTTTCATATATGGGTATCGATGGGAATATGAAGGTTTCATATTATCATCGAGTATCATATATTGGTTTTAACCTGAATATCTCGAGTCGCTCTCTAATTATGCGTTTGTTGTGCATTCGTGTTGTATGTGTAACATGATTTTAAACCATTGAGATCAAGATTGATAGAACTGATCATCCTACATTGCAATAGCATTCATCAACCAAAAACTATTATTGCAATGGTATACATCTATAACAATCAACAATTAAAACTACAAATATAGGATACTGATATCATAAAGCGTTATGAGACACGTCATCTGCCACGTGTCGTGATCATGGAAATCGCTAATATTGAGCATCATCAAGATTAGATTATGGTTTTGAAGCAAGTTATTGAGCATCTTGGATTGATTGTCAAGTGTTGATTTTTATTTCAACACTTGACAGAATGAAAATCATAAATACAGTTGCAAAATGTGTTCCTCACCCACATAAAGTGGATCTTAACAATCCAGACAAGACCATCATTGTTCAAATTGCCAAGGTAGACATAATCTCAGCAGTTATTTACGGTTGCTAGCTTGTATTGCTTGTTGCTATTCTTTTTTTTTCCTTGTCCTTTCTTTCTTTCTTTTTTTTGGGGGGTGGGGGGTTGTGTTTGAAAAGTTTTAACCAACTCACTACTATTTCTAGGCAATGAAGGAATATAACTAGTTTTATCCCCCAAAAGATAGAGCTTCAGGCTTCATGAGTCAAGCGATGTGTACGTATAATTATAGGATTTTCTTGCTAGGGGTTCATTTACAACTATTCTTTAGTCTATATACCTAGCATCTGCTACTAGATATTACATCTTGCATCAACACCCTGCATGTTAAAATCAAAATCGATTATTTTTTTCTTGATCTTTTTCTGATTTTCTACCATCTGTGTCGAGTAAATTATGATTAACATTATATTTGTCAACTAATCAGAATAGCCATTCAACCAGCCCCACCGTAACCCTAACCCCAGCCCCACTACCGTAACCCTAACCCCAGCCCCACCGTAACCCTAACCCTAACCCCAGCCCCACCGTAACCCTAACCCCAGCCCCACCCCAGCAGCAGCCGAACCCCAACCCTAACCCTACCCTGACCCCGACCCCGACCGCCACCGCGACCCCTGCCCAACCCCAACCCTCGCGCGCGCAACCCAGACCCAGCCATGAATCCTAAGCCCAAAATAATCCAAAAATGCTTTAATTTACCTCGAGATTTATACCTGAACGGCTGCTGGTGGGCTGGAGCGACGACGGTGGCGATTTGGCGACGAAACCGGCGGTGGCGATGACGGTGGCGACGAAACAGGCGCTGGCGACGACGGTGGCGACGGAGGCGGCGGTGGCGACGACGGAGGCGGCGGTGGCGACGACGGAGGCGACGGTGGCGACGACGGAGGCGATTTGGGGTTTTTTCTCGCGTGCGATTGAGAGAGAGAGAGAGAAAGTGAGCGTAGGCGATCGATCTGGGGTTTTGGTAAATAGATATTTACTTGCCCCTACGGATATACCCGTAGGTCCTTTGTTTGCAGCTCCGTAGGGGCAAACACCAAATTAAGAATTAATATTTTTATTCTTGGACGTCTGTGTCCGTAGGGGCAACCTTTTAGCCTTACGGATTAATCCGTAGGGCCAAGTAAAATCTGCCCCAACGGATATGTTCATCCGTAGGGGCAACCCTCTATTTTGCTAGTGTGATAAGGTGTGCTCTATGATGAGTATTACTGAGTTACCTTTTTCCTTTTCGGGAAATGCACTTGAGAAGCTGCATACCTGTTGAATTAGGTTCGAATCAGATCACAGCCTACCACTCCATATGAGATATGGAAAAGGAAGAGCCCATATCTTAAGTTAGTTAAAATTTGGGGTTGTTCGTCCTATGTCTAAAAGCAAAATCCGGACAAGCTCGAGGCAAGGTCAGTTATGCAGAACTGGAAGTGTTTCAGCTATACAAACTACTGCAGATGATTTGATAGAACCAAAGGATTCAGTAGATTCCAACGAACCTCAGCCTCTCCACCGATCTAGTAGGGTTCTTCACCCACCTGAGAGATACTTCGGTTTCTCTATGACAGTGGGAGTGAGGTTTGCCTCATGAGATGATGACCCAACTAGTTTCGAGCTGGCCGTCAAGAGTGGGACTCTGTAGGAATGGCTGGATGCTTAGCGATCTGAGATGGAATCCATATACACCAACAAAGTATGGAATTTGGTTGCTATATCTGAAGGGTTAAATTCCCATCAGGAGCAAGTATATCTTGAGAAGATTACTTGGTGTATATGGAAAAGTTGAGACTTTCAAAGCTAGACTTGTTAAAGGTTTTTCGTCATCGACTAGGCGTGGATAATGATGAAACCTTTTCCAGTGGCTATGCTTAAGTCCATCCAGATCCTACTTGCCACGGCTACATACCATGACTACGATATCTAGCGGTTGGGTGTCATGACTGCTTTTCTAAATGATGTTTTTGAAGAGAGCGTCTATAAGTACACAGCCGGAGCGCTTCGTAGACAGTGGGAGCAGCGGAAACGTGTGCAAGATGCTTTATAGGATAAAGCAGGCATCGCGGAGTTGGAACGTCTGTTTTGATGTGTTAGTCAAAGAGTTTGACATCATCAAAATGGTAGATGAACCTTGTATAAACAAAAAGGTAGTAGGGAGTATGGTGGCGATCCTCGTAGAGTACGTGGATGACATACTCTTGATAAGGAAGAAGTTTCCTATGCTACGCTCGGTCGATCTCCGCTTATCACAAAGATTCTCCGTGTAGGATCAAAATGATACCTCCTAAATCCTGAGTTTTGGATCTATGAGATAGATTTAATTGGATGTTGGGATTCTCACTAGTTGTAGTGAGATGATATCAAACGATTCTGGGGAGAATCACTGGAAGGGTTCCAGGGTGATAAAGACGACTGAATGTCAGTCGCAGGCATTGTCTTTACCCTCAGTAAAGGGACGGTATGTTGGAAGAGTTCCAAGCTAGATACCGTGACATACTAGACGATAAAGGCTGAATACATCGTTACTTAAGATGCTACCAAAGAGGCTGTTTGGGTGTATATTGGTTCATGAGATGAACTACGTTCCTACCATTGTGAGATAATGGAGTTGTGGCTTATGCCAACGAACGCAGGTCCCATCAGTGATCCAGACATATTCTAAGGCAGTATCACCTGATCATGGAGATAGTTGATCTCTAGAGTGATCGAGGTTAGGAGAGCAGACTCAGAGGATAACACGGCGGATCCACTCACGAAGGCCTATTCCCAGAGAGAGACTATTATGGGATGGTTGAGTATGAGATACTACAACCACTGCTATCAGATAGCCCTAGTGCAAGTGGGAGATTGTTAGTTATATGTATGCCCTAGAGGCCATTGCTATACAAAGGATGTATATTGTAGTGGATGCTGGGACATATATAGGGAGGACTTTCTTACTCGACATGATAGTATGCTATCTGGTTGCTCTTTACCTTAACGTGTACACAGATTGTCTCTCTATTACATGTTGGTAAAGCCCTTAGGATGTGTACTTGACTACCTGGACTATGATGCGGATCATACTAGTGGGGACATAGTAGTCCATAAGTACATCCTTCAAGCTCCCTAGTCGTGGGTGTATCGAGACGGGGCATCGATATACCAGAGTAGACTAGCGTATACCTTCTCGACCCATTCAGATGGGCGATGGATGATCCCATATCCATTGGTGTTTGACATCGGAGATGATATACGGCTGCTCAGTGGAGACTGGGTACACTGGACGGACTCGTCGAGAACTCCCAGATGGTATTATACCTTACGTCAGATGGCAGTTCTCTGGTGATACTGGTACAGAGTAGTCTGTTGACCTGAGATCGTCATAGAGTCTTGTGTGGTTCCCACTGTGCTTTGATTTCCACCTTACCACGTCCAAGAGGGCGTGCAAAACGGTGGTTTTTGGGTACAGTCCCGAATCACATGGAGGCGATGAGCGATGGGAGGGGATTCGTCTCTCCCGGTATAGGGAGTTGATGTTGCACTGTGTTCGATTGGCTATAACTTGAAATCCCTGGCCAGGGTTGCTGAGATTTACTGGTAAGTGTTACCAGTAGTTTCTCGAACTGTTATATACCTCATATCGACACGACTTATCGAGCTATTGTTTTTTGACGTTTACCACCCCTAGGCGAGATATGCGACATATCAGACGACGAGACCGGACTGTACGGTAAGTGTTACTGGTTGGATTCACAGGAGTGTGAGCGGGCTTGCTCGTCGATCTTCTCATCGCTCAATACCCGGGTGGCCGTTACGTTTAGCAGACCGCTTGCGGCTTGTGGGTGTTTGATATGATCATCACCTGCTGCCGGCGTATTGATGAGTCTTTAGAGTCCTACACAGAGCTTTCCTGGCTCAAGCGAAACGAAATAGGAGCGCATATGAGATATGTGCGGGACCGAGAATAATGCGTGTATGTGATGCCGTATTCTATTCTCGCGATGGATGTATCGATTGGTTGTATGCGATATAACCTAGTTATCGAATCAAGTATTGATTCGATAAGCCGATACATAGGATACTAGTCGGTTATATGCGATATGACCGGATCGTTAAATCAAGTGTTGATTTAATGATTTAATGTATAATTATATATTTGATATATTACTTTGCATTAACTAGTATTGGTTCACTTTAAATGGATTTTCTCACTTGGATGTACAAGTTGTATATGTGATATACTTTTTGTGCAAATGATTGTATCATGTTTGATGATACATGTTTACTTGGTTAAGTGTAAAGAATTAAACCATGGTTAAACTAATGATTAGGGTTTTGTTTATCCATTACTTATTTATTCATTTATTTATTTGTTTATTCATTTTGGAAAATAAATGGCATAAAGAGAAAATGGTGGCTTTCTTTGTTTGCATCTTGAAGCTTCATGAAGCTTTGACTAAGTGACCATTTTGTCTCATGCTTAACCCTAAACACTCCATTTAACCCTAGTTCATTCTCTACACTTGACCATGGTTGTATTATGATAAGTATTGATTTTCTTTTCTATTTCAAGATAACTTATCATAATATTCATCTTCTTCTTCTTCTTCACATGAAGAAAACCTTGCTTCATCAATGGCAACTTGAGAAAATGAGTGAGAAATCCAATTCTAAAGTGAACCCACCTCCTATTTCTTCATCCTCTACCTCTTGCCAAGTAGTATAGGGTGTTTTCTTCACAAGTTTCATGACTTGGTGAAGTAGGAGCTTGATCTTGTGATGCCTCGACGTAGATCATCTTCGGCATCGAAGTCGACGACCTAGCCCGCCCATTTTTCCGATGAAGCCGACGCTAGAGCCCGGGATTCGATTTGGACAGCGAGGAGACTTCATTGCGGAGCTATAGAGGTGGAGGACTGGATCTACAAAGGTTGTATTTCCGTTCTTTTAGTTAAGTTGTTAACTATTCGCATTTGTTTCGCCTAAAATTCTAGTTAACGATCCGTATTAGGGTTTCTCGGCACTTGTAAAATTTGAAATTGGCATGGTTGATGCCTTGTGAGACCTCTTTAGTGTGCTTAGGAACCCTACACGATCTCCTGATCTGAGCTAAATCTTGCACAATATCTCCATGAATAATGTTAGTAATATTTGTTATAGAGATATTATTCTAACCATTTGTATGATGTTATATCTTTTAAAGAATCTTGATTAGAATATTTGATAAAATATGCATAATAAAATTATTATATAAATATTATATGCATATATTTTCCTTCATAATCTTAATTATAATATATAAACATATGGTAAATAGTATTTTGCAGATAAACCCTCATGTGTTTCATATTTATAATAAACAGCTTTAAATATTTAAGAAAAGTAAGGTAAATATTATATCAAATGTGTGATATTTTCGACTGAACAAAACCCTACAGTGCCTGAATGAGACAATCTCCGTACAGTCTGGTCTCTTCGTCTAAGAGTATCGCATATCGGGTCTAGGGGGTGGAAACGTTAGACCCATAATAACCCGATAAGATATGTCGGAGTCAAGCTCATCACCAACTGAGAAATTACTGAACTCATATCAGTAAATCTCATCTACCGTGGCCATGGATTTAGGGTGATAGCCAAACAAATATAGTACGATATCGACTCCTAATATCAGGAGAGACGAATCCCAGAAAATCGCTCATTGTCTCCATGTGGCTCGGGACTGTACCCAACTAAAACCTGTTTGCACAACTCCTTTGAGCCATGGTAGGGTAGTAATCAAAGTATAGTAGGAACTCACATGAGACAAATAACGATCTCAGGTCAAAATACTAACATGCACTAATGCCACTCGAGAACTTCTATCCGACGATAGATATAATACCATCTAGAAGTTCTCAGCGAGTCCGTCCAGTATACTCACCTCCAGTGAGCACCTGTATACTATCTTAGGTGACATAACACCAATGGGTTGTGATACTGGCCACCGCCCCCTCTTCGGGGTCTCGAAACGTATGCACTAGTCTACTCCATAATATCGATGCCCAGTCTCGATACTCCCACGACTAGGGACATTTAAGGATGTGCTTATAGACCACCCAGCTCTCACGTATATGATTGCCATCATAATGCTGGTAGTCAAGCAAGAATCCTACGGGCTTAATCATTATGTATTAGCGACACGTAATAACAAGTAAAAAGTGTACACATCAATGATAAAGACAAACCAGATAGCATACTACCATTTTGAATAAAATTGTTCCATCTGTACTGTAAGTCCACGTTGCGACCCCCGGTTCTTACGGGGAGGCGGAAACGATATAAAATCAAAATTTTAACGCAAGAGGCAACATGGACTAAGCTAGGTCGGGATCTTTACCTAAACTAAAACTAGCATACTAAGCTAAAGATATTTAGCTACTCGGATGAAGATGGTTATACCTAAACTTGAACTCCTTCTCTTCAAGCTCCGATGGTGGTTCGATGGCTCCTTCTCGTTGTCTCCGTACGCCGAAGATAGATCCACTTGAAAGCTCCAACCTTTAGCTCCTTCTTCGTTCTTTGAAGAAACTAGTTCACTTGGTTTGCTAAACCTAGTGAACTAGAATGAGTAGAGATGATTTAGAATGGGATTTTATCTATGGTTCTTGATTCTCAACTCATGAGACAAGAGAACCATAGATCAAGAGAGGGAGCAAGAGGTTGAGGGTGAGAGCAAGAGGAGAGCTCAAGAACAAGAGAGAGAATGAGCAAGAAAGAATGAGCAACTCTTTTGTCTTTCACCCTCTCATAATCCAAAGTGATCATAACTCATCATATCAAAAAAGTCTTATGTGATGGTTAGAAGCAACCATAACCTTATCATGTCATGCACTCATTTTACTCAAATGAGCAAGCAAGTAAAAGTCTTTGGCATGAAATGATAACCAAGGTTATCATGATGGTCAACTAGTCAAGCCTAGTCAACCGGTCAACAAGTCAACAAAAGTCAACAAGTCAACAAGTCAACAAAAGTCAACAAGTCAACAACCATATCACCATAATACTTAATTAATATAATAGTTAATCACATATCATATTCTCATTAGGGTTGAGCATAAAGTCAAATAGTCAACGGTCAACTGTCAACAACCCTAATGAGAATCCGCAGCCTCTGCCTCCCAGTCAACTGTGCATACACACCCGCATCCGCGTTCCGAGGAACACGAATGCAAACTGGATAAATCCAATCCCATAAGGCACATTAGGATCTGGCTTAAACCAAAGCCCGCTAGTGTAAACTGTCCGGACACTGTACGTGCACAAGTGCACGGATGTGACCGAACCCTGTCGCAAAACCATGCGACCTGTCGCAATACCATGCGACCTCTACTCTTTTGCCTAAAGGCGAAAAGCTTTCTGTGTGGGACTCTAAAGACTCGACACTACGCTGGCAGTGGGTTTAACCACAGACCGCAAGCGGCACTAGCTGTGCGTAACGGTCCCCAGGTAATGCCGACAAGAAGACGGACGAGGCGAAACCCATCTGAACTCCTACTGAGCCTGAGTGTGACATTCTCCGTACAGTCCGGTCTGTTCGTCTGATACATCGCATGGCGGGCCTAGGGGGCGGTAAACGTCAGTCCCCCAATAGCGGTACAAGTCGTGCCGGAGTGAAGCCCAATACACCCTGAGATAACACTGGAAACCTACCAGTATATCTCGTTTGCCCTGGCCAGGGACTACTCGTGTAATGGCTCTCCTAGACACAGCGCGATGTCAACCCCCAATACCGGGAGAGACGAATCCTGTCTAACCGTCACTGCCTCCAAGTGCTTCGGGACTGCACCCAACCACCACCTGTTTGCATGACTCCTTTGAGCCGTGGTAGGGTAGTGATCAAAGTACAGTGGGAACACACCCGAGGCGAAGTGACAGTGTCAAGTCAGCGGACTAAGCTGTACTCATGTCACCTGGGAACTGAAAACTGACGATAGGTATAATACCAACTAGTCAGTTCCCGACGAGTCCTGTCCAGTGTACCCGTAACCTAACGAGCACCCGCATACTATCTCAAGTACGACGTACTGACGGCTGTGGGACAGACCGTCTTCCATACTGGGATGAGAAGCGCATGCGCTGGTCTACTCCGGAGTATCGATGCCCTGTCTCGATAGTCCTGCGACCAGGGACCTGAATAAGGATGTGCTTATAGATTACCCAGCCCCCACTAGTGTGACTGCCATCACAACGCTGGTAATCAAGCAAAGATCCTAAGGGCTCCACTAATGCGTATAAGTGATATATTGAAATAAACACAAGTACACATTGAAGTAGAAACAAACCAAGTAGCATACTACTATTTTGAGCAAGATTGTATATACAAGGTGAATATCCCAAGCATCCATTAAGTAATATACAAACTAGTATGATACAGTAATGGCCTCTAGGGCATATACACTAACAATCTCCCACTTGCACTAAGGCCATGTACTGGCGTATCGAAGACCTATCATCTCGATCAGCCGCTCGAACTGAGTCTGGGGCAAGGCCTTGGTGAATGGATCTGCAGTGTTGTCTTCTGAAGCGACTCTCCGAACCTCGATCTCCTGGCGATCCACGATCTCCCTGATCAGCTGATACCGCCTCAAGATGTGCCTGGATCTCTGATGGGACCTGGGTTCCTTCGCTAATGCTATAGCCCCGTTGTTGTCGCAATACAGAGGTATTGGATCAACAATGGACGGAACCACCTGAAGTTCTTTCAAGAACTTCCTCATCCAGACAGCTTCTTTTGCGGCATCAGATGCAGCGATGTATTCCGCTTCCATCGTCGAGTCTGCAACGGTTTCCTGCTTGGAACTCTTCCAACACCGCCCCTCCATTGAGGGTAAAGACAAAACCCGACATGGACTTGGAATCATCCTTGTCACTCTGGAAGCTGGAGTCAGCAAAGGCCTCGATCTGGAGGTCTTTTCCGCCATACACCAAGAACATCTCCTTAGTCCTTCTCAGGTACTTGAGAATGTTCTTTACCGCTATCCAGTGTTTCTCCCCAGGGTTTGACTGATACCGACTTACCACACTCAGTGCATAAGCTACATCCGGTCTGGTACACAACATCGCATACATTATAGAGCCTACCACAGAAGCGTAGGGTATAATAGACATGCGATCCCTCTCCAAATCAGTCTTGGGAGACATCTCTTTAGAGAGGGTGATCCCGTGACAAGCCGGTAGGTTACCGCGCTTGGAATCTTCCAAACTGAATCTCTTCAGTATGGTGTCGATGTACCTGGACTGTGAAAGTCCTAATATCCTCTTGGATCTGTCACGGTAGATCCGGATACCCAGAATGTACGAGGCATCACCCAGGTCTTTCATGGAGAACCTGTGTGACAAGAACCCCTTGACAGATTGTAGCATAGGAATGTCATTTCCTATTAAGAGAATTTCATCCACGTATAAAACGAGGAATACTACAGTTCTCGCTACAAATCTACTATAGATGCATGGTTCATCTGGATTTTTGATAAAGCCAAATTCTTTGACCGTCTCATCAAAGCAGATGTTCCAACTCCGCGATGCCTGCTTTAGTCCATAGATGGACTTAAGCAACTTGCACACCTTTCCGCTGCTCCCACTCTAAATGAAACCCTCTGGCTGGTCCATATAGACACACTCTTCTAAATTTCCATTTAGAAAAGCTGTCTTTACGTCCATTTGCCAGATCTCATAATCGTGGAAGGCAGCAATGGCAAGAAGGATCCGAATGGATTTCAGCATGGCTACTGGAGAAAAGGTTTCGTCGTAGTCCAAGCCAGGTCTTTGACGAAAACCCTTTGCTACCAGCCTAGCTTTATAGGTCTCAACCTGTCCATCTACACCAATCTTCCTTTTGAAGATCCACTTGCATCCTACGGGTTTTACCCCGTCTGGAGCAATGTCCAACGTCCATACCTTGTTGGTGTACATGGACTCCATTTCGGTCCGCATTGCATCCAGCCATTTCACTGAGTCAACGCTCTGAACGGCCTGCTGGAAGCTAGTAGACTCATCATAATCTATGATGCAATCCTCTCTATCCCCGTCTATGAGAAAACCGCAGTATCTCTCGGGCGGATGAGACTGCCTACTACTCCTGCGGAGCGGCGTAGGAATGTCCTGTTCTGTTGAACCCTCTGGTTCCACTAACCTTTCAGTAATAGTCTGTGGTTCTGGAATTTCTTCCAGTTCCACTGCGCTCCCACTATTTTCCTTTTCCAAGAACTGGTGTTCTAGGAAGTGGGCATTATGAGAAACAAGGACTTTTTGTTCCTCTGCGTAGTAGAAAAGATACCCCCTGGTGTTCTTTGGGTATCCCACAAACTTGCACAGTACTGAGCGTGCCTCGAGTTTGTCTGCATGCTGCTTTTTGACAAAAGCTGGACATCCCCAGATCTTCAGATATTGAAGATAGGGTTTCTTCCCACTCCACATTTCATATGGGGTGGTAGGCACAGTCTTAGTCGGAACTCGGTTCAAAAGGTATGCAGCTGATTCTAGCGCATACCCCCAGAATGATCGCGGTAACTCAGCGTTACTCATCATGGACCGCACCATATCCAATAGGGTGCGGTTCCGTCTCTCCGATACACCGTTATGTTGCGGGGTGTATGGAGGAGTAAGCTGAGAGAGAATTCCGTTCTCTTTTAAATAGTCCAGGAACTCGGCACTTAAGTATTCTCCACCTCGATCCGATCTTAGAATCTTAATACTTTTGCCGGTCTGTTTCTCTACTTCATTCTTATACTCCTGGAATTTTCCAAAGGCCTCGGACTTATGTTTCATTAAGAAGACATAACCGTATCTTGAGAAGTCATCCGTAAAAGTAATGAAGTAAGAATGTCCGCTTCGGGCATGTGTAGACATTGGACCGCACACATCACTGTGTACGAGTCCCAAGAGCTCGCTCGCTCTTACTCCATGTCCAGTAAACGGAGTCTTTGTCATCTTTCCTTTGAGACAAGATTGACAAGTGGCATATGATTGATATTCGAACGCATTCAAATATCCTTCTGTATGCAACTTAGTCAACCTTCTCTCATTGATGTGACCCAATCTACAATGCCATAAGAAAGTCTGATTTATTTCTGGAGACTTTCTTTTGTGTGTATTCTGGACATTAAAAATCTGTGGTTGGTTTAACACGTATATACCATTACTCAATGTACCTGACCCAATCAAAACCTGATTAAGGTGAATGTTTACAACATTACTTACAAACGCAAATTCATAACCTTCTTTAGAAACTAAAGATACAGAAATGATATTACAAGTTGCGTTGGGTACAAAAAAGCAATTACGCAAAACCAAAACATGTCCATCTGACATTCCCAGGTGATAGTCCCCCACGGCTTTAGCATCCATGCTAGCTCCGTTCGCAACTTTGAGGGTCATGTCACCTGCCTTCAAAACCCTACAGTTTCTCAACGCCTGCAAAGAATTACAGATATGAGATCCTGATCCGGTATCCAATACCCAGGAAGTAGAGTTTATTGAAAGACAGTTTTCAATAACATACACACCTGAAGCTGAAGCTGCAACCTGCTTCAATTCCTGTGTTCTGGCCTTCCAGGCCCTGCAATCATTCTTCCAGTGTCCTTTCTTATGACAATAGAAGCATTCTTCCTTATCCACAAGCTTCCCCGCTATCTTTGTTGCTTTTCCTTTTCCCTTCGTATCCACTTTACTAACACCGCCCCTTGGTTTGGCGGGGGCCTTCTTCTTCTTTCCCTTGGCTTTCGCCTTGGACCTAGAAGAAGATGATCCTCCTACAAACAAAGTGGATGTATCCCTACTTTTCTGTAGGGTGCCCTCTGCGCTCCTCAGCATGTTGAGGAGCTCTGAAAGTTCAACCTCTTTTTCTTGTAAGTTGAAGTTCAGTATAAACTGGGCGTAAGTGGAAGGAAGGGACTGGAGAACTATATCCGTATATAGCTCACTCTCTAATGTGATCCCTAGGTCAGCGAGCTCCTCAATGAAGTCGATCATCTTTAGCACGTGCTCGGCTACTGATGATCCGATGGCCGAGAATAACTTTTTCGACGCTTCGTATCTTGCGATACGTGATTGCTCTCCATACAGTTCTTTTGTATGGAGCAATATGGACTCCATGTCCATATTCTCATGCCTCCTCTGATGTTCGTTGTCCATCGAGGCAAGCAGGAGGCATTTGGCCTTCGCGCTATCAATCTCCCAAGTCTTGCGGATTTCCTTATCCGCGACACTGGAAGTTGGACCAGGGACAGGGGGAGCTTTGGTGGTAAGAAGATACCCCAGCTTGTCATAAGTGATTGCTATCTTGACATTCCTGAGCCAATCTTTGTAGTTTGGCCCTGTCAGTTTGTTTTTATCTAGGAGTAACTTAAGTCCAGTCATGTTGATTGGTCGCTGCAATTAGGAGAGAGAAGAAGAAACACTCAGCATGATGCTCTTGCAAGTTTAGAGTGGTTTTTAGTTTGTCTAAACAGGATGGCTCCCACTGTTTCTCGAATCCCTCCTCAAACCATAAAGGAAGAATTAGTCAGGATCAATCCCACCGTACAATACTTGCTTAACCGTTCAGCCAGGCCGGTGTCGGTACTTCGAGGGAGGTTTTCCAACGCTTTCGCGAAGTTCCTTAATTAAAGAACCTCTTTTCCCTGGGGGCGTAGCCCCGCTAACACCTTTCTAGGCACCTACTAGGTTTATAGCATTGATCGTTAAGTGAGAAATTTCCCGAGGAGTAGCATATACTCACAGTAGGATCGGGATCCAAATATCATCGCGTGACGAAACTGAAGGAATCCTACCAGAATCATCACACTCCAAATGGTATGCAAATCTAGCAAGTTTCAGTACTTATGAAACTCCCGATGTGGATTTTTGCCCCATGCTCTTATGACCTTGGCGTGAGGTCAAAATGTCATAAGTCACATGTCAAGTTCGTCCCATCATTATCCAGGTTAATTTGAATCCACCCGTACATACCCTTGACGTAGGCCAAAATGGCAGTACGACTGTCTCAAACCAACGCATTCTATCTATGCAACAGATAAATATCCGGCAGCTACCAATCACTATGCCTTGGCGTGAGGTCAAAATACATAGCTTGAATACTACCGAATATTTAACTGAAATGATGGAGGGCTACGGATGGTTTTGGCAAAACCGTGAACGTAGTGAACTTGATTTGGTCGATGGAACGAGATAGCTTTTAAATGGAGTGGCTCAAACTCCGTATTTTAAAAGTTTGTTTTGAAAAGAACCGAGTGGTTTTTCGAAAGTGTTCCAACGACTTTAACTTGGTTTATTATCTTGCATTAGTTCTTTTAATGCGTGATATTCTTGCATTAGTTCTTTTAATGCGTCCCATCATTTAAACCTACCATTGCAGAAAACAACCAAAATATGACGTACGCTTATGCCATTCGCATTCGCCATGGGGCCCCGTCATTACCCGTTAGGTTACTTAACTAACGACAGAGCGGGGGCTGGGCTAGCGCGTCTGTAAAACATAAGCAACGCCTAAATAATATCATATATAGATATACTGCAATGATAAACATTTCAGATCACAGATAAATACATTGGATATACTAGGAATCTGTAATTTGTACGAGCCTGTAACAAAAACAGATTACACGGTCGCGGTGAATAGCCAAAACCCCACCCAAGACCCCTACGGGTGCGGCAAACTACCCGCCAAGTACCCGAAGCGTAGCAACCTCCCTCATCTCCATGAGTAGGCCACTCGACACTTCGGCATACCCGGTAGTTTGTGCACCCCCTCCATGGGTCTATCCTAGGAGCAAAAACAGTAAAAAGAAATTATACAATGACGGCTACAACCCCGACCCGGTTGTGCGGCCATACAAATAATTATTACATCAATTTACAAATTTACATGAAATTGCAAGAAAAGAAAACTCTCTTCTCACAACCCCCGGCTATTCACCCGCGACAATCCAACATATTTATATACACATTCCAGCACATTACAGATCATGTATAACCCCGACTAATCGACTTATAGCGATTAGCCGACGTTCAATACATGCAAACATCACAGATATAACCATCATAGTCAAAGTGCAGTGAAGTTCGGAAAAATACGGAATTATAGGACCCCAAAAGGAAATTTCTTTTCTGGAAAATCTGGGCACATATAATATATTTCAAAAATCCCAAAACCAACACAGACACACACTGCACGAAAAACGATGCACAGAAGACGACAAAGCGCGGCGGTTCCGCGGCGGATGCCTAGCTCGCGCGGCGGAAGGGCGGCGGTTTGGACGAATTACTGTATCGTTTTTCTTGGGTGTTCAAACAAAACCCTGAGTCGAATTTACAAGTGTAAAGTTTTTCATTTTGAGCCAAAAAAATTTCAACAGAAACTCAGTTTTTGTAAAAGTTTGGTTTTTGGATTTTTCCGGTTCCGAACTTCGTTACACTTCACTACCAAGCTAGTTTAAGTTTAGTTAGGCTCTGATACCACTGTAAGTCCACGTTGCGACCCCCGGTTCTTACGGGGAGGCGGAAACGATATAAAATCAAAATTTTAACGCAAGAGGCAACATGGACTAAGCTAGGTCGGGATCTTTACCTAAACTAAAACTAGCATACTAAGCTAAAGATATTTAGCTACTCGGATGAAGATGGTTATACCTAAACTTGAACTCCTTCTCTTCAAGCTCCGATGGTGGTTCGATGGCTCCTTCTCGTTGTCTCCGTACGCCGAAGATAGATCCACTTGAAAGCTCCAACCTTTAGCTCCTTCTTCGTTCTTTGAAGAAACTAGTTCACTTGGTTTGCTAAACCTAGTGAACTAGAATGAGTAGAGATGATTTAGAATGGGATTTTATCTATGGTTCTTGATTCTCAACTCATGAGACAAGAGAACCATAGATCAAGAGAGGGAGCAAGAGGTTGAGGGTGAGAGCAAGAGGAGAGCTCAAGAACAAGAGAGAGAATGAGCAAGAAAGAATGAGCAACTCTTTTGTCTTTCACCCTCTCATAATCCAAAGTGATCATAACTCATCATATCAAAAAAGTCTTATGTGATGGTTAGAAGCAACCATAACCTTATCATGTCATGCACTCATTTTACTCAAATGAGCAAGCAAGTAAAAGTCTTTGGCATGAAATGATAACCATGGTTATCATGATGGTCAACTAGTCAAGCCTAGTCAACCGGTCAACAAGTCAACAAAAGTCAACAAGTCAACAAGTCAACAAAAGTCAACAAGTCAACAACCATATCACCATAATACTTAATTAATATAATAGTTAATCACATATCATATTCTCATTAGGGTTGAGCATAAAGTCAAATAGTCAACGGTCAACTGTCAACAACCCTAATGAGAATCCGCAGCCTCTGCCTCCCTGTCAACTGTGCATACACACCCGCATCCGCGTTCCGAGGAACACGAATGCAAACTGGATAAATCCAATCCCATAAGGCACACTAGGATCTGGCTTAAACCAAAGCCCGCTAGTGTAAACTGTCCGGACACTGTACGTGCACAAGTGCACGGATGTGACCGAACCCTGTCGCAAAACCATGCGACCTGTCGCAATACCATACGACCTCTACTCTTTTGCCTAAAGGCGAAAAGCTTTCTGTGTGGGACTCTAAAGACTCGACACTACGCTGGCAGTGGGTTTAACCACAGACCGCAAGCGGCACTAGCTGTGCGTAACGGTCCCCAGGTAATGCCGACAAGAAGACGGACGAGGCGAAACCCATCTGAACTCCTACTGAGCCTGAGTGTGACATTCTCCGTACAGTCCGGTCTGTTCGTCTGATACATCGCATGGCGGGCCTAGGGGGCGGTAAACGTCAGTCCCCCAATAGCGGTACAAGTCGTGCCGGAGTGAAGCCCAATACACCCTGAGATAACACTGGAAACCTACCAGTATATCTCGTTTGCCCTGGCCAGGGACTACTCGTGTAATGGCTCTCCTAGACACAGCGCGATGTCAACCCCCAATACCGGGAGAGACGAATCCTGTCTAACCGTTACTGCCTCCAAGTGCTTCGGGACTGCACCCAACCACCACCTGTTTGCACGACTCCTTTGAGCCGTGGTAGGGTAGTGATCAAAGTACAGTGGGAACACACCCGAGGCGAAGTGACAGTGTCAAGTCAGCGGACTAAGCTGTACTCATGTCACCTGGGAACTGAAAACTGACGATAGGTATAATACCAACTAGTCAGTTCCCGACGAGTCCTGTCCAGTGTACCCGTAACCTAACGAGCACCCGCATACTATCTCAAGTACGACGTACTGACGGCTGTGGGACAGACCGTCTCCCACACTGGGATGAGAAGCGCATGCGCTGGTCTACTCCGGAGTATCGATGCCCTGTCTCGATAGTCCTGCGACCAGGGACCTGAATAAGGATGTGCTTATAGATTACCCAGCCCCCACTAGTGTGACTGCCATCACAACGCTGGTAATCAAGCAAAGATCCTAAGGGCTCCACTAATGCGTATAAGTGATATACTGAAATAAACACAAGTACACATTGAAGTAGAAACAAATCAAGTAGCATACTACTATTTTGAGCAAGATTGTATATACAAGGTGAATATCCCAAGCATCCATTAAGTAATATACAAACTAGTATGATACAGTAATGGCCTCTAGGGCATATACACTAACATGTATAGGTCATCCCTCAATCATCACAATCGCGTGCCTGCAATTAAAATAATTGCCTTTAGGGCACTATATCCAACATCCACCTCATTTTATGAATATTCATAAATGAATATTCACAAATGAGCTGTCCATCTTCTAGAATAAATTCCGTATAAATACGGAATACAACCCGGTATACGTATCCAAATACATATACGCGTATCCGTATAAAAATACGAATAGCCAAGATAGAAAATAAATAGTGAACAATAATACTAGAATAAATATTACTAAATCAAAACTTGATTTAATAATCCGGCTTAATCCTGAGCCGCAAGTATTATCAACCATTCGATTAAAGTCCATGTAGCCTGTACACATTTAATCGGACACATGTATGTACTTACATACATCATCCATATCATATCGTCTGAACCAGGAAAACTCTCTGTAGGACTCTAAACACTCCTCAATACGCTGGCAGTGGGTTTAACCACAATCACGTCAATGGCACTATCTGTATGTAATGGCTATCCAGGTATTTAGAGAATGGAAGGCCGACGAGCAAACTCATCCGTACCTCTACTGAGCCTGTCTGTGACAATCTCTGTACATTCTGGTCTGTTCATCTAAGAGTAACGCATACCGGATCTAGAGAGGTGGATAAAGTCAAACCCCTAATAACGCGATATTTCGTGATGGTATGAAGCCCATCACCTACTGAGGAATTACTGATCCAAATCAGTAAATCTCGTCCACCTTGGTCATGGTTATCTAGTGATGGTCACCCATGCACAGCGCGACATCTACCCCCAATACCGGGAGAGACGAATCCCCGATGATCCGCTCACTTCCTCCATGTGGCTCATGACTGTACCCAACTAAAACCTATTTGCATGACTCCTTTGAGCTGTGGTAAGGTAGTGATCAAAGCATAGTAGGAACTCAAACGAGACAAATGACGATCTCAGGTCGACGGACTAACATGTACTCATGTCACCTGAGAACTGCTATCTGACAATAGGTATAATACCATCTAGCATGTTCTAAGCAAGTCCGTCCAGTGTAACTCATAACCAAATGAGCACCTATATACTATCTTTGGTGACTAACTGACACCAATGGCTGTGAGACCGGCCATTGTCGCTCATCGGGGGTCAAGAAACGTATACACTAGTCTACTCTGGAGTATCGATGCCCAATCTCGATACTCCCAAGACCAGGAACATTTAAAGATGTGCTTATGGACCACTTGGCTCCTACGTATTAGATCGCCATCATAATGCTTGTAGTCAAGAAATAATCTTATGGTCTCGTCAACATGTAATAGTGATCTGTAATACCACATAATGCATGTACATGTTGATAAAGTCAAACCAGATAGTATATTATCATCTTGAGTAAGACCGTTCTACCGGTATAGCTCCTCCCTCAATCATCACAATTGCATGTATGCGCTTACAATAATTGACTTGTGGGCAGTATATCCAACAATCTCATACTTGCACTTCAGGCTAATTATTGCGGTGTCACATACTCACAGCCCGTGTGCTACCGAACACCCAACTTCTCAACTAATCAGTTTTGCAAATCTTGTTTGTGAGACATTCACATTCGAGAAATAGCCTCAATGAGTATATCTGCTTTAATATTTCTATCTTTATCTCTCTCTACATCTCAACTTCGCAGAGAAAAACAATCTCCCGAAATGAGCGATACCTGTCTTGAAATTTGTCTGGATATCTGATGAGACCAAGTTCATAAATGAACTCCAAATCCAACAAAACTTCTTAGACTGTATTTCTACTGAATTTAATCAATATCCTGTGCCATGCCTTTCTCAATATCCTCCTGGACCCCATGTCCAACAAACTGCCCTTTAGAAGAGGGTAAACTTTAACTCTGACAGCCACTCTGTCATCCGGGTCACCTTGGAAGCCTGAAATGATAATCGCCCCCTGAAGAAGGCTGCTGTTACCATATATTAAGAACATATTCTTATGTTCATAATTGCTTCCTAATGTTTCTCCATGATCGGATTACCATCTGCTTATTGCAGTTAGTGTAAAAACAATATCTGGTGTGCTACTTGATATCTCAAGATTGACTCAATTGCCTAAGCAAGTGATATGTCAATCATGAAAATCCCTTTTCTTATCAGTCTAGAAAACATCTCTTTAGAGAAGGTGTCTCCCTCACCTGTGGGTACACCACCACGCCAGGAGTCGTCCATTCTAAAATACTTTAGAATAGTGTCAAAGTATCCGAATTGGGACACTTCCCAAATCTAGATCTAAAACTATAGATCTAATCACCAGAATCCCTGATATTTTATCCAAATCCTATGTAGAGAAACACCTTGTGACAACCACAGTATAATCGATCGCAGTATAGGAACATCACTTCCTATCAGGAGTACGTCATTCAAATACCTGGACATCACTCCCTACTACCTTCTTACAAGGTCCATCTGTTGTTCTGATGAAGTCAAACTCTATGACCGTTACATCAAAAATAGATTATCTATCTCCGCTATGCTTGCTTTAGTCTATAAATGACATAAGCTACTGGCCCACCACGCTTCCGTTGCTCCCACTGACTATAAAAACCCTTTGGCAGAGTCATATACACGTGTTTTAAATCCAATTTAGAATGACGTTATAGTCATCCACCTGTCAGATCTCATACTCTAGGAAAACAGTAGTGGCAAGATTGGGTCATCAAAACCTCCATGTCACCGTCTTTTAGGAGACTGAAGTACCTCTCGGGTGGCTGAGCTTACCCACCAAATCTGCGGAGTGGCTAATGGATTGTCGAATCCAATTGAATCCTTAGGTTCTACCAAATTTTGGAATCACTTTTGGTTCTGGAATCACTTCCTTTTCTACCATACTCCCACTAATGTTTGTGGTTCTGGAATCATTAATGTTTTCTGAAAAGAATTCATTTTACTAAAACGAGTGGCGAGTCAAAAAAATAAATAAATATTGATCCCGCAAATGGTAGAATATTAACCCTCGTTAAAACCCGGGATAACTCACAAAATTCCATTACTGAAACGTGCCTTGAGTTTATCCGGATTCTAGTTTTAAGCATAAGCCGGACAACTCCATATACCTTAACATCATTAAGATATGAATACATTCTATATGAAACAAAAGCACTAATTTAATTGAACCAGATTCAAAAATCATGCAGCTGTTTCCAGTAAATTTCAACTAAATGGAAGAAAGCCATGCAACATTACTCATCAATGAGCGCACCCGTGGATTAGTAACCTGAGAGAGAAACAAGTTCTCAAATATATTACTTACGTCGGAATACCTAGCATAAGTATCTATATCTTCGATCACCTCAAAGAATCTTGATACTTCAAACGCATGGTTCGCTACTTTATTCTTATACCTATAACTTCTCAAAATTTAGATCTTGTATTTCGACGAAATATGTGTCTAAAACAAGAGAAGTCATAAGTAAACGGAATATAGTACGAGTACCAACCCCTTCTCTTAATGGGCATCGAACAACATACAATTCTTAATATAAGCCCTCTGAGTTTAATAACTCGAATCATGTGCGTCGTAGGTTGAAAATTGTATTAAGGTTAAGAAGAATTACACCGTTATTGAATGCATCTTACCTAATCATCAACTGATAAAGTTAAATGTCATAAAATAATTTCAGAAGGTTATATCTCACTTTATAAAATAAACATACAGATATATCAATTTGAAATTGGTGCATAACAACGAATATTCAAAACCAAATATTTGTCGTTAGGCAAAACTCAAGTGACTCTCTCAAATATCACCAATTACAAAGAATTCCAATATTGAGGATCTAATCACCTAATTCCTAATATTCTACTCCCACTCAGCATCTGTAACGCCATACAGATATGAGAATCAAGTCTGGTAAATATATACCATGTAGTCAGAATCTAATTAGGAAAGAAGTTTTCAATTAACACCGCACAATGAAACTGAAACATGAAAATGTTTCGAAGGGGTGGCCAGGTATTCCTAATAATGCCACTTCCACTATCCATATTCATGACAGTAGTCGTAATTTTCCTTACTCTCACTCCAATTATTTATACATCTTTACATCTTACTTTCTGTACACCATACTTAAGCTAATTGGTTTTCTTCATTCCCTATCATTCGGTACCTGACTAAGATTTGGAAGAAGAATATCTAATAAGCGTAATAGGTGTACTCTCCTAATAACAGGAGCCTTCGCAACCTGAGAGAAGGTAAAAGGAAAAGAAAACCGAACAATCCTATTCAATTTCTCTAGAATCGGAATCTATCCTCGAACTGAAACAAGTTTTTTCGAGTTCGTATGTAACTATAAGATAGAATACCCAAGCAATAAGGATCTTCATAGTGATACGAAGTGTTCTGGAGAAATGCAAAGGCAAAGTATGAGTAGCAGGGATATATGCGACTTTGTCGTGAATCATAACAACCTAAAAGCCAAAATGTGTAAGAAGGTTCGGTTAACTTGGTTCATGAGTTTTAGTTTAAGTTCAGGTCATGGTCGCTGCCAGAGAGAGAGAAAGAGAGAGAGAGAGAGAAAGAGAATAAACACTCAGCGTGCACTCTATCAAGATTAGATTGGTTAAGCACTTTATCTAATCAGGATGGATCCCACAGTTTTCTCGAATTCTCCTTCAAACCCTAAAAGGAGAACTAGTCGGGATCATCAGAAAAACGCCTGAGGAGTAACACCTACTCATCAGTGGGAATCGGGACCCAACTATCATCGCATGATAATCTTGACGGAAGCAAACCAAAATCACCACACTCCAAAAGGTATGCGCATACTTTGCAAGTTTCATTTATATTTGAAACTCCCGATATGGTTTTTATCCCTGAGACCCTAGTGATCTTGACGGAGTCTACAAACCAAAGAGTCCTAGTCAAGTTCAATCCTTCATTATCTTGATTGCATTAAACCCACCCGCACGAGCCCTTAACGAACTCAACAAGGCCGCACGACTGTCCTAACCAATCGCATCGTATGCTACAAACAAGCACCACTTAGCTACCATACACTCCACCTTGACAGAGTCAACAAATGTAGCACAAATACTAAGCACTAGTCATAGGAAATGACGGAGGGTTACGGCTGGTTTTTGGCGAAAAATCTTTAATGTAATGCACTTGATATCATTGAAGGAACTCGAGTGGTTTTACAAATATATAGTGGCGCAAACTTTTGCCAAAGAGGTCACTCCCTATGAAAGGATCTAGGCTCTTTCCTCATCGAATGAGATGCTGGATATTCCTAACCGAATACCACTGTGAAAAGCAAAAGAATCGACTATAGTGAAATTATTACAATGACGCAAGCTTTTGCTCAAGAGCTCACTCCCCGAGAAAGGATCTAGGCTCTTGCCTCATCGAATGAGGTGCTGGATATTCATGACCGAATACCGTTGTGAAAAGCAAAAGAAAACGCCTGTAATGCCAGTTTTAAAAAAAAAATCGATTCCCGCAACATCATATAGGTTTGTTTTACTTCCATTAATCAGAATTAATGCAGTCCCGTCAATTAAACATATCATGCTAGAAAGAAACAAAAATAAGCACGCACATATGTGCTATCCGCATTCGCTACAGGGTCTCGGATCTTCACCGTAAGGTTACTTAACTTACGGCAGGGCGAGAACAGGACTAGCACAGATGCAAAACATATATAGCGTCTACTATATATATGAACATTCGTTTCACGCATGATATCAAGTGACATTATAAAAGCATCACAGCAGAAGCACGGAAGAAAACACAGTACAGAAATGCGGATAATCTAGGAAAAGTACTTTTAAATGGAGCCATATATGAAATGCAATTTTCCGGTCGTGTGGATAGCCCATAGTATTGGATCCTAGACCCCTATGAGTGCGGCAAGCCACCCGCCAATCCCAGAGTGAGGCAACCCCAATCAATGAAGTGAGTCGGCCACCCAACACTTCTAAAATCTGCTGACTTGGGCACTCCTCCACGGGTCAATCATATACACCCTACGGTGCGGCGAGTAGCCCGCCAATCCTAGAGTAAAGCACCCCGGTTTCAACGCCATGAGATGGTGACCTGTTGCCTTCTAGAACCCGGCTACTTGAGCACTCCACCGCAGGGTAATCATAATGCATGTAATCAAAATTTGAATATACAACGGTGATTACGTCCGCAACCTGGACGTGCCCCAAAGAATAATACAAGTCGCGATGACAGCTGTCCACATGTTGGACGCTCATCACACAATATGAATATACATTAAATCATAGAGAATTGCATCTAATACTACATACACCGAGCTATCCATCGCGACAAATCCAACATAATCATAATCAACAAGCAATATCCATCACAGAACATGCAAGCTTGTGAGTATCAATTCCGTAACCCCGTCTAAATGATACGTATAGAAATCAAACGGCGTTTTACCAAACATTATGATACACGCAACCATCACTAAGCCTACGACAATCGAATACCACACACAAATAGCCAACGCTTCAATTTTCCAAAACACCGAAAATCAATTATGCTAAAAACCGACAAAAAATTCCATACCAAAACCATTACGGGTGGCTGAAATGAGCTCGGATTAATCCAAAACTTCGTGTAGGGCCCCAGCACAAAATTAGAGTTGACCCGGAGGCACCTAGGGAGGTACCTACCCCCTTAGGCCACCCTAAGGTGGCCAGGGGGTAGGCATACCCGAAACTGCCTTATAAGGCAGTTCTCGGGTCCCCAACCCCAAGGCCACCTTTGGGTGTTCTCGAGGGTGTGGGCCCTCCTTAGGTCCCCCCAGGACATCCATGGGGTCCCCATGCACCTCCCTGCGGCTTCTCGGTCCAAACCAAGAGCCCGCGGGCAGTCAAAACATCAAGATAACATGAAATTCTTCACTGGTTTTAATGGCAGTTTTTGCGGGCAAAAACCGGCGGGATTCGGGGGTCGTATTTATCTAGTTTAGGGTGTTTGGATGGCTATGATACCATTGAAAGTTCCTAGTGCACTCGCTGTTAACCCGCGGCCAATGCGGAATTCAAAAACAAAAAAATTCGTGGCACTAGAAACTAAAACCTAAGAATCGAACCAAACACCTAAAATAGAACCATAAAAAGATAGAAACAACAACCTTTGTAGCGTCTTCATTTGCTCCAATTGGGTTGGACTCTAGCATGCTCTCAATAGCTCCGGGTCACGTTTGCAAGCCGGTCCTCCTTCGCCGAAGATAATCCACCCAAAAGAACCGATTCAAGCTCCGGCTTCACCTAGAGAAGCAATCGATGCTCCAAGCTTGTTAGGAATGGAGAGTGGGGATGTAGAAATTTTCCACTATCTTTTTCTCTCAAATCTAAGCTCAAGAGAGCAAGTGTAGAAGAAGGAGGAGAAGGTGAGGAAAAAAAGCTATGAGCGAATCAAGAAGGTATGAAAGAATGAATGAAGTGAATGATAGAATGTAGAATGACTTCATATTACTTTTGCAGCAATACAAATAAAAATCTTATAACAATTTGTAATAAAATAATGAAGCCCATTCCTTTCTATATGTCTTCAACCATGCTAAATGCCACCTCACCCTCCACCTCATTTTATGAATATTCATAAATGAATATTCACAAATAAGGTGTACATGTTCTAGAACAAATTTCGTATAAATACGGAATACAACCCGGTATACATATCGAAATACATATAAGCATATCTATATAAAAATATGAATAACCAAGAGAGAATGAATAATGAACAATAATACTAGAATACATATATTAAATATATATATATATAAATATATATAAATTATTAAATCAAAACTTAATTTAATAAACCGGCTTAATCCCAAGCCGCCTGTATTATCAACCGTCCGATTAAAATCCGTGTAGCTTGTATATATATTTAATCGAACACCTGTATGTACCAACATACATCATCCACATCATATCATCTGAACCGGGAAAACCCTTTGTGTGCGACTCTAAAGACTCGTCAATACGCTGGCAGTAGGTTTAACTACAAGCACGTCAGCGGCACTAGCTGTACGTAAATGCTACCCAGGTATTGAGCAAAAAGAAGGCCGACGAGCAAACTCATCCGTACCCCTACTGAGCCTGTCTGTGTCAATCTCCGTACAGTCTGGTCTGTTCGTCTATGAGTATCGTATACCGGGTCCAGAGGGTAGATAAAGTCAGATCCCCTGATAACGCGATATTTCGTGTAGGTATGAAGCCCATTACCCACTGAGAAACTACTGATCCAAATCAGTAAATCCCGTCCACCTTAGCCAAGGATTTCTATTGATGGCCAGCCGTGCACAGCACGACATCTACCCCCAATACCAGGAGAACGAATCATCGAAGATCCTCTCACTGCCTCCATGTGGCTTGGGATTGTACCTAACTAAAACCTGTTTGCATGACTTCTTTAAGCTGTGGTAAGGTAGTGATCAAAGCATAGTGGGAACTCACATGAGACAAATAACGATCTCAGGTCGACAGACTAATCTGTACTCATGTCACCTGAGAACTGCTATCTGACAATAGGTATAATACCATCTGGAATGTTTCCGGCGAGTCCGTCCAGTGTAACTCATAATCCAATGAGCACCTGTATACTATCTTTGGTGACTAACTGACACCAATGGCTGTGAGACCGGCCATCGCCCCTTCTCAGGGTCAAGAAACATATACACTAGTCTACTCCGGAGTATCGATGCCCAGTCTCGATACTCCCTCGACTAGGGACATTTAAAGATGTGCTTATAGGCCACCTAGCTCCCACGTATTTGATTGCCATCATAATGCTGGTAGTCAAGCAAGAATATTATGGGCTCTATCAACATGTAATGGTGATCTGTAATACAACATAACGCATGTACATGTTAATAAAGTCAAACTATATAACATACTATCATCTTGAGTAAGACTGTTCTAGCTGTATAGGTCCTCCCTCAATCATCACAATTGCCTGCCTACGATTACAAAAATTTATTTGAGGGCATTGTATCTAACACAAATATCTTCCTTGTCTTACCACGGGGAAAAGAATATCCCCGTCACATCTTCTGTTTAAGGGATGGGCTAAGACGCTACTTCTCTTGCTGACATGATGTTCTGAGATTACCTTGCCTTGGTTGAGGGTTGGACATGGATGTCATCCTATTTTCATTATTGCTACTTCGAATCTCCTCATTTATAAAGGAAGGCAGAGACAGCTGTTGTGGAGCCGGACTGGTATAACTAGTCGCCTCCATATATTGTCTTCTTGGGGGTAACCGCGTAACTTTTTCATATATGGCCATTATACCTTCTTCAAGCTCATCGACTTCTTGAACCGCTTCTTTCATCAGCTTCTCAATCGACTCTTCTGGTGGTTGGTTTGAAGCACTTTGCGGAATATCTTCTCCTTGCTCGGCCACGCTGTATATCGTTAAAGCTTCTTCCTCCTCATTTATGACATGGCAGCTGTGAGTTTTCTGCCGCTTCTTGGGTTATACATATCCTAAGCCAGTAGTATCCATCTTCTCATTCGGCTTGATTTGGCGAGTCCCGGGCCTTTCCTAGATTCTTTTATATAGCTGGGCTTGTCCAACGGTTTGCTCAAACGGTACTCCTTGATGCTTCAAGAATTCCTTTAATCCCTTCGTGAAGTATTTTGACATGCGAATGGGCTGAAATCTGTTGAGGTTCGGGTCGAGTCCATGCCAGAACTCTTTCTCGACTTTGGTCTCTTTTGATTTGTAAAAGAGAATCGTCTTTTCACCTCTATATCTGGGTGGTATGTGAAAAGTCACCAACTCATGTACGTTGTAGGTGTTGAGTGCATCGAGCTCTTTGTAGTGATATAGCGGAGCCATTGTAATATACATATCTCGATCCGTTTCATCAGGAACCTTCACCCGCGGGTGGAGAGAGAATACTGCATCAGCTTCTTCTTCCGAGTCACTGCCAAAGAATGGAATGGGGATTAATGCGCTTGGTTCATTGGTCTCTCTCGGAGGTTGACCCGCGAACTCTATCTCTTCTTCTTCTTCAGAATCACTTCCAAAGACTGGGATGGTGGTCACTTGTACCTATTTGTCCTTCGATTTGACGCATTTTTCAGTATCTTCGAAGTCCGATAGGAAATACTTAGCATCTTCATATTTATGTACTACGTTTACTAAGAACGGGTTGAGCTCACCTGTGATGGTGTACTCTTAGCCATCATTGAAATACTTCATACACTGGTGTTGCGTAGAAGGGATGACATTGTACTCATATAGCCAAGGTCTACCGAGTAACGCTTTATAACATGTTTTTCCTTCAATGACATGGAACTTTACATCCATTATGAGTTGGCTAAAGCGAAGCATCAACACTGTGGATCCAAGCATTCGCGAAGACTGCAAGTCAAACCTTGAGATGGAGATCTTCTCTCGGCCAAGGTATCGAGCATCCATAGACAGTTTCTTGAGTGCCTTTTCATCCAACAGGTTAACTAAGGAGCTATTGTCAACGAGGATTTTATTTATCCTCTTGCCTTCACAGTGCCCAGCTACATAGAGAGGCCGGTTATGCTCAAATGTTCCAAATAGCAAATCTTCTTCGCTGAAGGTAATATCAGCGGTAGTGACCTCTGCGAGCTCAATTTTCATCTTTTCCTCAGCAAAGTAGGCTTGGAACTGATCAGGCTCCTTCACTTCTTTGATTAGAGTCTCTAAAGTTCTTTGGACAGGAGAAGAGCATCATTTATGCTCAAGTGTGATGGCATCTTCTTTAGATGGGCCAGGATGTTATAATTCACCTTGGTTTTCCTAGGCGGGACCTTAGCGGCGAGCTCCTTGGCGACGTCTTTTTCTACCTCGATTTCTTCAACAGTCTTTCCATTTCCTTTGTCTTGTTTCTTTGAAGGTCCATGGTTTTTCTATGGAAATGTGCAGTTTCGCAGCTGTATGTTGCCACAATCCTTTGTCGCTTCTTCTGCTGAGGCGTACCTTTTGAACAGAGGGTGATAAAATATCTTTTCTTCGAAGTCACTTCCGAAGGTGGGAACATTTAATCCTCCTTCTTCTGAGGACTGGGTTTGGTTCATATGGCAACTTGTTTTCACTGACCCTACCTTGCTTGCTTACGCGTCATTATTTTCAAGCCAGCGGGCCTTAGCCTTTCTCTTCTCCTTCTTCCAGTGTCTTTTGTGGGATACATATCCTTGCCATCATTTCTTTAAGGCATTACACTCGTCGATGGGATGCGAGACCCTCGATGGCATAGGCAATACGGGTGTTCTTCTCTACCTTCGAAATAGGGCATTCCGAGAGTATACATCATGAGAAGTGGTAGCTTCATTCCTATCGATAGGGTTTTGGTGAATCGCTTCACTACTTTAATCCTGTTTTTGGATTTTCGGACTAGAGTTTGTTTTGATCGGGCGGCATTATCACTCGACCCGTGTGCTACTTGCCTATTCAGACATTGTTGCCTGGCCTTTTCATATATGGTGATTTCATGTCTTTGATTCTCATTGTTTGCTTGGGAAGCATCTTTTAACAGCTTTTCACCTTGATCTTACGTTGGGCTCGGAGTCCTCTGTGTGGGCCCCTACTCATCATCGCCGCTTTCTGGTGCTAGTGGAGCATCATCATCATATATGAAGGAGTGGGAAGCCATATGACGGCTTTCCACTCTCCCATCTTCCTCTTCGGCTGAGTTTTCTTCTTTCTTAGTATCGCCATTCTTAAAGAGATGTTGAAGGAACTCTTCAAGTGTGACTAGCAACTGTGCTTTCTGGTTATATTCCTCCAGCATGTCAATATATTTTTGCAGATTTTTCCGGCTGTCTACATATTCGGTCGGCTGCGCGGGCTTCTTCACCTTCTATTTCTTTTTCTAAGAAGACTGGATTTGGAGGCATTTCGCCTCATCAGCTATCTTCGGCATGGGACGTTTCTTTAACATCCTTTTGATGATTTCAGGCTCGAGTGGATTCTTCCATTTAATTTTTGGGCACGCTCGTAGATCTTCCGACATCCTCCTTGTTTTTCGAGAGAGAACCGTCTCCCAGGAAACTTCTTCCACTAGCGAGCAGGATGCCCCTGTGTATTAACCCTTTTGAGAGTATGTCTTTGAGGCAGATCCACTTTCTATTAATCTGACAGCATGAACTTTCCTTGTTTATACTGGTCCCCGACCCAGTTCTTGAAGATCTAACAATCTTATATCGGGTGGCTTACCACTTGATGATAAGGGCAATAATTAGGATTATTGACTTCACTAGCCTGGACTGGTCACTGTGGCTTGGATAACATCAGCATGTTGTTCTTCATAGTGAGCTCGAATAGCTTCTTCATTTCATCACGAGGGGACAAATATTCGCGCCCTATCATTTCTTCAAGAGTCAAACTCGTGCGATTGTTGCTCTGGTAAACGGATGCTTTAGTACTGCTCTGTTGCTCTTGCACATTGGAGACAAACGCTGCTTTGCCCTTTTCTTTGAAGTTTCATGAGTCTCTACCAACAAAGGAAGTGCCTTGATCCATCAAATCCAGCTGAGCTAATTTATTGATAAGCTCTTGGGACGTAGTGGGCTTGAAAAAGGCCATATATAGGAACACCTTTGAATTTGGGTCAATTGTAGCCACGAATATTCCGATGGTCGAAGCTTCAGCAATGCGCTGTTCACATTTAGACCTAAGGTTTCTCCATAGGATAGCGTATTGAACCCATGTCTCATTCAATCTAGGTCTCTTATTGACCAACGCGATCATGGCAGTGTATTCGCTTGCACTAGTGAAACTCTGAGTGAAGAGTTCTTCCATCTCAGCAAAAGTCTTAATGGAGTCGTTTGGAAGCTTCGAGTACCACTCGACAACAGTGTCCAGTCGACTGCTGACGAATTGATGAAGAAGCAGTATATCGTTATCTCATGTGTTACCGCATTTGGACTTGAAATGCACAATATACTATTTAGGATTGCCGATCCCTTTGTATATAGTGAATTTCATGATCGTGAATCCTGGTGGGTATGGAATCTGATCATACTATACTGAACATGGTTGACCAGTCTTGATCAGTTGACTTGCTGCTTCACTGGCCTGATGAACTTTAAATTAATGAGCGATATATTCATCCAGCTTTGTTACGGAGATCATTTTCTTTTTAGCCGTTGATGGGGGCCTTGCAGAGGATTTGAGGTGTCTCCCTTATCATCAATAATGACTACCGGCGGTTCATCTGCAGGTGCTTCTGGTTGAACTATCATCTCAACCATTCTTTGAAACAGGAGGGCCATCTTGTCCATCCTGGTGGTTATCTCTGCAGCTCTTTCATCCTTCTTCTTAAGGATGCGCTTCAGGTAGTCAATATCAGACTCCTTCCTTATTCTTTCTTTTTGTACATCTCCTGAGTACGCATCAGGAAGTAGGCTAGCAAGTTCCTTCGCTTGAGCGAGTATCTCTTGGAGCTTCTGTTGATCCTTTGTCATAGATCGAGTAATTGGTCTGTGAGAAACAAAAGACCGGCTTTCATCCTTAGAGTTCATCATATATATTGTATGAACTACCATTCCTCCAGGCTTGGGGCGTTTGGAATCTCGGCCCTTAGAATTCACCTCAAACGCTTGAAACTTCTCTAGCCTCTTTTTTTTAAGAAGCCGGTATGGGAAGAGCTATTTTTGAAGGAGACCTCTTAGAAGGAGCCGCCTTCAATTTAGGAGAAGCATTGTTAACATAATTCTTTGACTTCTTACACCGGGAAAAGTAATCTTCATTGATGACAGACCCATGTACTTCTTTCTAGACCTTATGGATAGTCGAGTAAAGTCGTTTGAGAGAGCGGGCCGGCTTCAGTTCACTTAGAACCTCCATAGGAGATGAAGACTTCTTTAGTACTGCAATGGGTGAATTAAGCTTCACCATCTTGAGCGGGAACTGCCCGCAGCTTGCCTCACTTGGTGCCAGTAAAGACGTTGAGTGCCTTTGGTAGAAGGATTCTCTTCATGTTTGGAAGCTTGACAAACTTGCCTCCCGCATTATTGTAGAGATTGAATATTCAACCTCCTGTGTTCTTCTTGGCCTTCGGCAAGTTCCAATCGCGGAAAGACCGATGCCTTAGGCAAAGCAGAAACATCATCTTGGGGTGCCAATCTATTGAAGAGAGACCGGCGTAGGGGTGAAGCCCTCTTCGGTGCCCCGGGAGCAGTTGACACCTCAAAGAAAAATCGTTTGAAGACAGCCTTCTTTGGGATCATGGGATTTTTAGATAGGCTCACAGAGCTTGTTCCCAGTCTCTTGAAGACGGAGCCTTCAGGTTTATCATCCGAGGCTGGAGTGGTAACCGACCAATCAAAAACTGACTTCTTCTAGGTTGGAGCGCCAAGGGTAAGGAATGTAGGCATCGTCCCGAACCGAAGTCCATTAAGTGTCTACATCACCTGAGCAGTGGATATGTAGAGTAAAGGGGTCATAGCTCGTCCAGCTATGACAGCGCTCGATGGGATATTGTTCGAATAGCAGTTGGTGGCACAGTCGCACTTCTTGTTGAAGGATGCCATTGAAATCTGAATGGAGATGAAATACCAAATCTTAGTATCCCAACATCCAAAGGCGACATAAACATGATATACCGCGATCTGGTTTGCGAAACACGATAAATGAAGTGTGGATTACAAAGAGAAAAAGATCCCGCCGGGCATGCCAGAATATGTTTACCTGGTTTGCGAAACACGATAAATGAAGTGTGGATTACAAAGAGAAAAAGATCCCACCGGGCATGCCAGAATCTGTTTACCGCCAGAAACTGGACTGAGACGCTGGGAGCGCATCCAGCCTGAATAAGGGGGTAAATGTTATATGAAATATATCCATCCACCTCTCTGAAAATACTAAGTTGATTTATGGCATCATGTATCGAAGGTTTGGATGGATGCAACCGTTGTAGCTGAACTTTTCAGATTCCCCCTCAATGATGAAGGGGTTTTGATTGTGGGGACGATTTTTCCTGCAGGCACATGCCCCTACAGTTAATTACGTTATCACCACGCGATAATAACTTTCTCTACTCCATATCTATCATTTCGTGTCGTGTTATATTTTGTTTATTTTGGGTTACCCTTGGATTGTATACGGAGACTAATATATGTCGTTGTCCGCAGGGCGCGAATAGTCTAAATCCATACATATTAGATTTGAGGATGGGTCTACGTTGGTGTTTTTGTTGGCCAACGGGAGTTTAACTTAGGACTTATTTCTCATATCGATGAGGTCCGTCAGTTCAAGCTATTTGGGTTTGATATAAGGATTGTTAGTCGTATATGGGACTAAAATCAACTTAGAAGGTTTAGTTAAGGATCATTAGTCGTATATGTGACTAAAATCTACTTAAAAGATGGTTAATGATCGTTAATCTTATTTTAGATTAAAATCAACTTAACATATATGAGCGTACAGGCTCAATTTATTTTAACTAAGAGAAATATGGTTTAAAGACCATTAATCTTGTTTTAGATTAAGGCCAACTTAAAATATAGTAAGCAAATTGGCTCAGAAAACATCAAAGAAGCTTAAGCTTCAATATACTTAGCCAATTTGGGCTAAGAATATAGTCTGGGATATATGAATTGGCGCACAGGAGCTCTGGCGCATGCCAAGTGTTGATCTATAATTGGCGCACAAGTAAAGACATATGGGTCTCTGGCACAGATATCATTGGCGCATGGGATTGTGGCGCATGGGTATTGGCGCATGCTCGTTGAACTTTAGGGTCTCCGGCGCATTAAATATTAGAGCTTAGGAGTTGTGATGCATGCCACGTGGCTCAAGCCCATTAGTCCTATTCATCGGCGGATGGCTGTATTGGCGCATATGCCTGGCACATGGACGTTACCTTAGAGATTAATCTTTTTATATTTCTAAAACTTAAGTTCAAAGAAGCTTAAACTTCTGTTAATGGCTATTTTGGCTATTAACAACATCTAGGTCACAACTTTGTGATCTTGAATTTTTTTTATCTTCTATTTAGTGCATAGTTCACATCATGGGGCTTTGAAGTATAAACTTCATCTTTTCATTTTAATGACCTCAGTATCTCGGTGATTTTTCATCGTTTTAGCGATAAGAGGTTCAATTCTTTTCTCCAACCCTAGATATTAAGATCAAAAGACTTCCTTTTGCAAAAACTTAAGTTTTCATAAGGAAAACCTTGATTTTAAGGATCTTAAGATCAAGAAAAGAACTTACGTTATGTATATGAATGTTAACCATATCATGAATGAAGCTTAAGCTTCTTATACGGAGATGATCTCTTCTTATCTCAGTTTTTGTGAAGAAAGATGGGAAATCTTAAAGACAGAGAACCAGAAAGCTTAAGCTTTTTTTCTCAAGTTTATAGGGGGGTCGATTCATCTTGAAGTCATTCTCTTGGGGTCCTTTTATAGTGGTATGAATTTGTTGGGCAAGTAGGAAAAATCTATCATTTGAAATTCTCTAATTAATTTTAAGATCGGCCCGGATGCTTAAGTATCGTTGGATTTTGATCCAAGGGTTTTTTATTAATCCAATTGGTATTTTCTTTGTTTAGAAAAATACTTGATCGATTTATTTGTTTAGAAAGATACGAAAAGAGCTGATTCCATATTATTGATATCATCTCGGGTGCTTAAGCACCGTTGGATTATAGATCCAAAGGCCCCTGAAAACATGATAATATCTTTCTTTGTTTAGAAAAATATTGGATTGATTTCTTATTGACAAGGCAAAAAATCTTTCTATTCAGAAAGATATGGAAAATAAATTTTCAATATATAAAACTTAAGCTTTAAGTATGCAAAAATTTCCTTTGAGGGGTTTCTGGCGCTGGCAATTAATGCAGCACCACAAAGGTTTTGGCGGTGACATTTTTGAGTGCCATAAGTCCAGGCATAAGCTTAAGCTTGTTATCATTTTGGTCAGAACATAGAACATAGAATATATATATATATATATATATATATATATATATATATATATATAAATTATTAAATCAAGGATTGATTTAATAATCCAGTTTAATTCTAAGCCAGCTAGTATTATCAACCGTCCAATTAAATTCCGTGTAATTAGTACACATATTTAATCGGCTGTAACATTTCAGAAATATAAAATATTATTTTTGGAATTTAAAATACTAAAATAATATATTTCACGAAAACTATTCGATTTGCGAATAGAGACTTTTCGTAAAATGGTATAATTATATACCAATATTTGGAAAATAATTGGAGATTAAAAGGATTTATTTATTAAAAAGATATTTATCGGATTTTGGTATTTTTAAAATTAATTATATGCAAGTTTAAATTAAACTTGATTAGTGCGGTACTAATCATGATTAGGCCAAATCCGTATTTTTATATTTTTCACGGTTAGTGCACAATGTCATGTTGCATTTTATTACATGTTGTTTCATTGTGTTTGTTTCATTTGTGATTTATATTGAGAGGGGAGAAGAGAAAAGAAAAGAAAAGAAAAGAAAAGAAAAGGAGACACATTTATTAAAGAAAGGGGGGGACACACTCATGAGGCATGGCATGCCATTAGAGTGTGTGTGTGTGTGTGTGTGTGAGAGAGAGAGAGAGAGGCTCCTACACTTGACCATTTCTCATTTGTTTTCTTCACTTCACATTTTCCTCAACTCCTCCATCTTCATCTTCCTTCATCTCCTCCTTCATCCTCTTCTACCACATGAAAACATCTCCAAAATCTCACCAAAAAATCACTCCCTTCATTAAAAATGCACACAATCTCACCCCACTCCCCTTGGTTGAAACAAGTTTGGATTTTGAGCACTTGGAGCTTCTAGGGATTTTCTTAAGTTTCCATGAGGTATAATTCTAGAAATTTAGTTAAGTTGTTTATGTTTAGTATATCCTAGTTTAGTTTAAAGTTCGAATTAGTTAGATTTGTGATCTTGGAATTTTCCAAGTTGATGTTAGTAGATGTGTGGACCTGTGATGTGGTTATTGAGGTGCAGTGAGTGTTTACAAGACCTTAGTGATACTTTTTCTGACCTGGACCAGACAATAGAACCGAATACACGAACTTAGAATTTCCCCGTGTCAGCTTTCATTGATTTTTTATGCTCAAAATGGAATCTGGAGCAACCTGGGATATTTATAAGAAAAACAAACAACTATATTGACATAGTAAGACCACTATAAGACCACCACACAAGAAAGTGACTAAAATTCCAAGTTAGGGCAGGGGGATGGTTACTGTAGCACTTCCCGTCGGCCAAATTTTGGGCATTGGTATTGAGGTTTTTCCTGTAGCTCACTTACCTTATAACATAGCTACTGTATAGTTAGTTTTGTCCCTATTTATCTGAGGAAGAATCTGGGAGTGATTTCCTCAGTAGCCATATTATTTTTTTCGATATTTGAAACTTGGTTTTGATATTTGGATTTGGTCGTTGGACGTTTATACGTCAACGACGAGGGTTATTTGGTTGTTTTTGCATGCGTAAGATATAGATTCTAACCTATAAGCAATTCGTGTGCCGTATTGGTTTTCGGACTTGGTTTTTATAACTTCGCGATATGTGTTGATTTGTGGGTACCCTCGCGTGGACTTCCGAGAAGACGAAACACATCGACTTCGGCTAAACAAGGAGTTTAGAAAGTGAGTAGATTTATATCTATGGGGGAAGTCGGGTGGATGGAGTATAGCACCACCGTAATTATAAGTGGAAACCGATATATACAATATGGTCGGAGAAACCATGTTAGAAACTTATGGATATGGTCAAAAGAGTGAGTAGGAGATGATATGATTAATACGAGATGACGAGAATTGAGATATCAATATGCTGAGATAAGATGATACAAGCGGATGCGATCGATATGAGGATGTGAGGCGGTTTAGATGCACAAAGACATGTGCCAAGATATATAGTAAGACTAATAAGATTGATGTAATGTGTATATATCTGGATGTGAATCGTGATATATGTGATTGAAAGAGGACAAGTGTGAGATTTATACTAGCGTGATATGAGATCGATATCGATGTTATATGAGATTGATAAATACGTCATGAGATTTAGATAGATGTGTCGTGAGATTTATAAGATATAACGTACGAGACCATAGATCCGTACCCATATTGATGAATAGGACGATAGAATCCCTATTCTGTTTGATGTCACCATACAATGGATTACTGTACGCGATGAGTTATACCGGATGAATGATCCGCGCTCGTGATTTGAGAATGATGATAGAGGATATTGTTATATCGAATGTTATGAGGCGGGATCGCCGACGTAAAAATGCACATGAACCATACTTTTTTTCCAAACTGGAAAATCGTATGCATCTTTTAAACGGAAACCTCAAGGGACGCTATGGATTTTCAAATGGTGTCTTTTCCTTAAAAACATCGTAGCCCCCACTTTCAAAACTAAGATTCGTATCTTTTAAACTGGCTGTATGGTTCATGTGTAGATGTATACCTTATTATAGTTCATGTTTGTATGGGATTATCCCTCGTGACATACGTACCAGGATTGCAGTATTTATTGTTATATGATATCAGCTGCTAGTACACCTACATAATTGCCTATGACGTGCATGTTACACTTACACCGATTTGCCGGCTCACATACATTCATCATCGGTAATTGCCATGTCACTTACACAGTAGATATCATGATATTATTTTTAACTGTAAAGTACATACATTGTTTAGCACTATCATAGGACATGCTTGCATGATATATTTGGCATGCTCATATTACTGTTCTATGTTGCATACATCGTACTTTATGGTTATATGCATCGAGATGCTGTTTTCATGAGATTTCTGGATTTGAGAACCGCGGTTATATTTCAAAAGAAATTATGAATTGTTTTAAGAATGCGGTTCCTCGTGATGTGATTTCGAGGCGTCCACCATGAGTTTTCTCGATTCTGAGATTGTTTTCGACACTCGATTCGAGAAGTTGGATGATCCATCTGCGGGTACATGGTGGACCCGATAAGGTACCCCGGGGCAAGAAGCTCGAGATGTAGACGATGAGCCTGGTAGGGGGAGCACTACCTACCGGTGATAGTTTAGACCCGGCGATTATCCGGAGGATACCGACCGGAGTCGTGAGATGGATATGGGTCGATCCGGACTGACGGAGCCCGAGAGTGGATATGGACCGATCCGGATTGATGGAGCCCGTGGGCCAATCCTGACTGACAGAGCCCGAGAGATATGAGGATTTTCGTGTCGATACTGGACACGGGTTTTCATGATGTTTTGAGTGTCGATGTTGGACACTCAGGTTTCATGATTTTGCACGTTGGTTGATATCCTTATACATACAGGCTTATTTTTTCATGATGATTGAAGTGTCGATGTTGGACACTCAGGTTCCATGATTTTGATTTTGTCATTGATGGACACACGTGGATGACATCCACATGCATGCAGGCATATGTTTCAGATGTTATTTATATATTCCATTCGCATTGATTCGATTGTTGACATATAGGCATGAATGGTCACCCTAGATATCATAGTATTATCTTCATGATATAGTATAACCTAGAAAATCGTTGTTTTATTCGATTTCTATCTACTGATGTTTTCTACTCATGAGTTGGCAACTCATCCCCGTTGTGCCACAGTTCTTACAGGTTTGACCGCTTGGGATCAATAGCGATATCGCTGGCACACAGCTTTATCCAGGGTGTTTTGCTTTGGTAGGTGGGACACATATTGGATCATGCCCACTGTCGTACTTTTATATTCAATTGTATCTAGATAAATTGCATCAATCAGAAACTAGACATTGTATATTGGTAGACTTAGACAGACTTGTTTTGGCGAGATTTAGAGCGATGGGTGTATGTTCGCTTCTTTTGAGGTTTTGATGCCTTGCTTTATTTATTAATCTTTCTGAGTTGATCTTCGCCGTAGGGCATCGTATACATGTATTTTGAGTGGTTGTGATTCCGCCAGTTGGCGAAGAGTTAGCTCCCACTTGGGGATGCCTTTTATTATATGTATGTGGTTTTGGATCAAAATATACAAGGGAAGTACTGCCTAAATTTTTAAAGGACGTAAAATGTTCTCAACTTTAGTATATTCCACTTGCATTTTCTTATTTCATTAGCTATGCATTTAAAGACAAACTTTATTTCATTATACCAATATTTCAAAACTGCACCTCCATTATTTTTCCACAAAAAAGTTAAGATTTCTGGGCTTCGGTTACTTGAGTTACGTTATGCCTTTAGACGTTGCGTGATTTAAGTGCTGATCACGTTCTTTTTCTGGGTCATGAAATCGGCCCCTTGCATGTACCCACGTACGGCCTCTACATTATATCGCCTGAACTGGAAAAACCCTCTATGTGGGATTCTAAAACTCGATAATACGCTGACAGTGAGTTACTGGATATATCCATAACTACAAGCACGCCACCGGCACAACCTGTACTTAACGGCTACCTAGGTATATACAGAAAAGGAGGTCGACTATCAAGTCCATCCATACCCTACTAAGCCTGAATATGGCAATCTCCGTACAGTCCGGTCTCTTCATCTAAGAGTATCGCATAGAGGATCTAGGGGTGAAAAACGTCAGACCCCTAATAACCCGATAAGTCGTGCCGGTGTTAAGCTCATCACCAACCGAGAAACTACTGATCATCCATCAGTAAATCTCATCCGCCATGGTCATGGACTCATGGTTATATTCAACCGGGCACTGCGCGACATCGAATCCCAATACTGGGAAAGACGAATCCCCGACGATCGCTTACAGCCTCCATGTGGCTTGGGACTGTACCCAACTAAAACCTGTTTGCATGACTATTTTGAGCCATAGTAAGGTAATAATCTAAGTACGGTGGGAACTCACACAAGACAAATGACGATCTCATGTTAAAGGAATAACATGTACTCATGCCACTAGAGAACTGCTATCTGACGATAGGTATAATACCATTTATAAGTTCTCGGCGAGTCCGTCTGGTGTACTCACCTCCAGTGAGAACTTGGATATATTTTAGATAACAAAACACCAATGGCTTGTAAGACTAGCCACCACCCCTCATCATGGTCTAGAAACGTATACACTGGTCTATTTCGGAATATCGATGCCCGGTCTCGATACTCTCTCAACTAGCGACATTTAAGAATGTGCTTATGAACTGCCCAGCTCCCACGTATATGATCACCATCATAATGCTGGCAGTCAAGTAAGAATCTTATGGGCTGTAATGACTCACTATACTTGAATCTATCTCACTTCTTTAATTTATTTTCATGAAGATCATTTCTTGCTTTCTTGAAATTCATTTCTGTGTCTCTTTATATTTATTTGACCATCTTTTATATTCAATGTTACTCTCTTGTCAATTAGAGTATCGACTGGTGGAGTGACGACGAAATGCAATCACATTTAGTTTCCTTGTTCTGTTACCATATCCGGTAAAGTAATTTCGAGGATGGAATTATTTTAAAGAAGGTAGAATGTAACGATCATAAAATTCCTATATTTTCGCGTATCATCTCTTTAATAAAATATTACAATTATTTATTTTTGGAATATTTTGTTTTCTAATAAATATATTATTTTATCACTTCATCTATTTTATTCATTTTATAATTTTTCAAAACCCAAACCCAAGCCAAGACAAATCCATTTAATTTCTTTATTTTCTTTTTCTAAGTCCGCATTCTTTTCAAGGTACGACATATATTTAATTTTTATTAAATATGTGCATGAACAACCTTGTAGCTCATTGGTTAAGTCTTTACATTATTATTCTATAAGTCACATGTTCAAATCCTTATTCTTGCAATTATTTTTTTAATTAATTTTTATCCTTCTCATAACTTACAAATGAGACCTTTCATTTTATCTTCCTTTTAACTCCCAAAATAATTAGAATAGTTATGAGCTTTAATTTATTAGAATTATAGTGGTCATGAAGCTATTTTATATATCACTCCTCATTCTTTTCTTCATTACACATTTCTAGATTTCTCGAAAAAGAACATGAAAAATTTCTCAAGAAGGTCTCGCGAAAAATATGAGGGTATTGACAGATAGAAAAGCCCGGTGACAATACCGGCTTGTGTATGTAAGTCCCTTTCGTTTCTCCTCCTCCTCTTGTTGAATCATCGTCATGTCTCCACTGATGTCCATACTTGCTAACATCATATGTAAACTCCTTATTAAAAAAACGCACATAAAATAAATAGATAATCTAATAGTTAATTGTTTTGTAAACTTATTTACCTTCATGAATAGGATACATTTTTAATTAGTAGTGATTATTTTGTTTCATGTTTTAGTAGTTATGAAAATATGTGAATCGTATCATTGCATACCATCACATAACACGATCGTTTATTCAAAACAAAATAAAAGTGTTTAATAATTTTTGTGTAGAATGTTTATTAATCTTTTATATCGATTTTAGTATATATAACATGGCCGATTCGTATGATTGTTAATATGGATTTCATAATTTATTGCTCGCTATTTTTATTTTATTTTATTTATATTTAGTTTTAAATGAAAATGAGGTTTTAAATAAATAACATGACCTTGTCAATCTCAAATATCACCTTGAAGAAATAACTTTACCTTCAAAATAATTTTTAGAAAATCAATCTTGACTTCTGAACATTCTAGGAAAATTAGATTATATATTAGATAGAATTTTAGGTCTACAGTAAAAATTTCATATCAAACCGAATAACGATTTAGGTGTTACTTAGTTTTTTTATTCACTGTTTTGAAAACCAGAAAACTGCCAATAAGGGTCTTCTTCGAGAGACCATAACTCTATAATAGTTGATCCAAATTAAGTGTTTTCAGATGTTTTGAATATCTAAATCAAAAGATCTAGATTTTCTATGATTTAAGTTTTTACTGAAAACCGGTGTAAAATATATAAAACCGCGTTACAATATTTAGTAACGAATCCGGATAGAATATGTCCTGATTCGCACGTTGTTTTTAAATAGGACATAACTCGAACTTCCGATGTCCTTTCGTGAAAAAATTTAGATGTGTAGATCCAAAATTTATAGAAATATAATTTCATGTATATTATATTACTTAGAAACGCATGAAACAACCCGATATAGGCTTTGCAATATAACATATAATTGCTGTCCAGAAATCTGAATTTCTGTTTTAAATGCTGATATTAAAATGATCATAACTAGAGTTTTAGAAATCCAAATCATATGATTCTTGGTGTTTTGGATAAGTAAATCAAAATACCTACAATTTTCTATTAATTTTCATAATCTGAAATCAGATGAAAATTAACTCAAACTGCGTTTTAAAAATATATGACGGTGCTGAACAGATTCTGAACTGTTTTGCTCAACGTTACGAAAACATGTATATCTCCTAAATCGGTAGTCATATTTAGGCGAGACTAGAACTAACGCGTGCACAACACTTAGATCTATATTTCTGTTTATATTCCGAAATTTATTGATTTGATGGATTAGTCGTACACAACACTTATTTACAATATTGTTTTTGGATATTACTTGTATACTTATATCATGTTCTGTGCTTGCTTAATTATTTTTAGCTATATGACTTGTGATTAAATCTTTACATGCTAGAATTGAATTGATCTTGACACTACTCAATCATGAATACTTGAACCCAATATGTACATTTGACTCGACTTGACCCGAACCATGAATACGTAATGACTTGACATGAACACTTGACATGAATACATGAACAATTGACTTGAATACTTGAACTCGACTCGATACTTGAATTGCACTCTCTTATATATTCATCGATTTGGGCAAGACTTGTAACTTTAATCACACACTAATATACACAGGGTGTTGGGATAGTTTGAGTATGAATCCAACGGAATCTCAGGAGTCCCATTACTAAAATAACGTTGCTGTGGTACCGGTATGAAACGGTACAAATAATGGCCTTCGAAAAGGAAGAGCTCGTCAGTGAAAAAAATCCCGAATTGGATCCAAAATTAACGGGTTGTTGCTGTGGTACCGGGCTGAAATGGTACATTACGAATTCGTGAATGAGGGCACGTGTTTCCAAGCCCCTGGATAATAGCCTGTTGGGTTTGGAATACTTCAATAACAATTGAAATCCTGCTATTTTAGGCCCATGATTCATTACCCCTGGACGATAGCCTTGGGTTCGAGAATACTTTTGAGATTGCTTGATATTCATACTTAAACTGACGTTAGGATATATTACCTTATAGAGACCCCTTAGGACACGGACATCCACTTCATGTTCACAATACCTACACTCCATGGCCATATTATACTTGTTTACCATGCTGACATAGTTGCCATATATATTACCATACTTGTCAATACTACAATTTCCATTTATACTATATTACATATCATCTTTCACTAAATTTATATATTACACATCTCTATTGGGACTTACCGAGCACAAGTTCGCTGACGGACATTCCACCTATCTTTTGTTTCTTGGAATGTTCGTCGGGTGAGTTAGGATCAAAAGAGGTGGAAGTGATCACAGAGAATTACAACCAGTTCACACCTGAAGCAGGTCATTAATTTTCTTTCCCGCTTTTCTTTTTCAGTAAGTTACATGTTTAAACACTTTTTTTATGTTCAGAATTTATCACGCCCCGCTTCCTAATATATGGAAACAGTGACGTGGCAGGCTGCAACGTATTTACTAAGAAATAAATACGTTAAGCGTAATTAAGCAATATATATATATAATGCACAAGATTGACCAGTGATATAAAATAATTAGCAACTTTTATTTACATTCATCTTTACATACAACTGTTTTGAAAAGAAAAGATACAATGAAATAAGCGATGCCTAAACAGTGGCATACAAACTGAAAGTATGTACAAGGAGAGCTAGTAGTCCGGCTGTGCGGTGAGATGGTACAAATCCTTCTGGATAGGCTCGATCTCCTGAGAGTCCGGTCCTCCTGACGAACATTACAAAAAAAGAAATAGACAGGAATGTCATCAGCGAACTAGCACTCGGTAATTCCCGAAAGAAGAAATGGAATATAACAAGTAACGAGAAATGAACTGGTAAGTTGTGCAGGTATATGATTGTTATTCTAACGTGGTTGTTTGTATCTTGGTACGTAAGATATTTGTGTATACGAGGGGAGTCCATCTTACCCTGTGGACTATGGTAATATATAGTACAAGGCCCCGTCAAAATCTACAGGACAACAATACAAGAGTTCATGTAGGTGTCTTTTAAGTGACCATCTCGTGCCACGTTAATACGTTCCGTACCAACCTACCCCGTTATCCCCATGTAATGTACTGTATAGGTTATGTTTACAAGTCTTACTAAAACCTTGGATACAAGGTGTTCAAGTAATCAGGTTTAGGATATAATCATGTATTCAAGTATTCAGGTCAAGTTATAACCATGATTCAGTTAAGTCAAGTCAAGTATTCATGTTTGATATTGATGTTTGAATTCAAGTATTCAAGTTCATGTTCAAGTATTCATGTTTGATCTTATATTTAGGTTTGGATAGACTCAGACTTGAGTTTGGATACAGGTTTGAGATAGACTCAGGCTGAGGCAGACACTTGTAAATTTATTTAGATCTTAAATTAGATTCTGGAGTTATCGGTAACTACTGCACATGGACGGAAGGATTTGTGTTTTTTTCCAAGACAATTACCATTGATAACTCCATTATGTTGTTTACCTTACATAGGCAAGCACTCACTTTCTCCGGCTCCTTGGGGATCAAGAGAATTGATCCCGCTTAAACCTATATTTACTAAAGTCCTTAAATATTGTTTTATCTAACTCGAGAGAGTTTTATGAAAAAATATTATAATATAGTTAAAAGTAAATCTCAAGGGGTTATTTATATTATTATGGTTTTCATGAGCATGAGTATTAAGGATTTGAGGTATTTTACTGATAAGCCTTTAGCTTTAGAAAGTTCATAGTATTTTATTGAAAATAGGTGTCTTTTGGTAACTTGAGAGTATTTTATTGAAACTTGGCCTTCTTTCATTTTAAGAAAAAGTAAGTTTATTATATTTTGAAAAAATGGATTTGTAATTTTTATATAATTATTAAAAATTAATTTTTTTTTATTTAGAAAATTCATTTTTCTTAAAAACCGTATTTAAAAGCTTTCGAGATTGAATGCTCGGTGAGGAGGTCTGCATCTCACTCTACTGGTCCATGAATATGCGATAATCTGCACCATCCAATAGCGGGTCCCCTAAAGAGGGTTGTAGAGGTCTAATTGCAAAAGAATTTAAAACTCTGTTTTAAAAGAAAACCGTTTTTAAAGTGAGTGGTATTTTAATGTAATATTTTCCTCGTAACAAAAATTCACACAAAAGGAAGTTTCGTGCAATGGAACCAAGTGTGTGGGGGGGGGGAGGGGGAGTAGGTCGTTACCCCGTGAATTTTTCCTAAGGTATTGTTTTAACAAAATACGAAAAGAGGTGTTTAATAAGTTCATGGTATTTTAATGAAAAAGTGCTACTATTGTTATTTCACATAAGAATTTTTTGAAGAAATTTGATTCTAAATATTAGGGTTTAAGCTTACAAGTATTGTGTAAAAGCTTGGTTGATCAAAGAATGAAGATAAGAAGTTTTTAGGGTTCAGAAAAAATGATATCGGTATTTACTCCACTTACCGATATGAGTTTTGAAATGAAATTTCAATGAAGAGGAAAGAGGGACTTACTACTTGGTTATATTAAGAAGAGATAGAAGAAGGAGAGTTGGTCTTCGTGGCATCGCGGAAGTTCCGAAATAGTTTCGATTCTTCGCCGGAAATTGATCGCTTACTAATTCCTCTTTACTCGACTTGTACTTAGAAATTTTTTGAGAGTTTTGCCTAGAAATTTCAGAATGATACAGAGCCAAAGTGTGTGGTGGTATTTATAGTGTAGAATTAGGGATTTGGAATTAAAATGGTGGATTAAAAAGCATTAAAATTTGGTTTAATGATGAAATGAAAGGTCTCTGTTTGATTCAGGGAAATCAAACAGTGCAGGGGTGTTAAGGGTAAGTGAAGGAGTTAGTGTGCAAAACCCGGGGTAATTTTTCTCCATCAGAACCGTCGGTGCCAGTTTTTCTGAGCACATGGCCGGTCGATTTGCAGCATATGGCCTTGAGATTCATGCCAGCAGATAAAATTATGGTTTAATCCATTTTCCATATGTTTGATTTTTCTGACTTTTCATTTTTCTGTGCATTGCACGTGTAAACTTTTGTGCTTCCAAAAAGTTGAAAAGAAAAGTCATAAAAATAATGTGTGTGATGGGGATCGAACACAGGGGCTACGTTACGGCAGTGCACAGGCTTTACTAGTGAGCTACAAGTTGTTTCTTGCTATTATTTAACAAATTTACTTATAACTCAAACTCAGGCTGTATAACTCATTTCTGTATATTAAACTGGAAAATTCCGTACAGTAAATTCAGAATTGTTACATTCTGCCCTCCTTATAAAAATTTCATTCTCGAAATTTACATTTACATAAGGATTAATTTACAAATAAGTAAGGGTATCTTACACGCATGTCTTCTTCTTGTTTCCATGTTGATTCTCCTGGTGAATCTCTTCTCCATATCACTCGGACCAAGTTTACCTTCTTGTTCCACAGTGTCTTTACGTTTCGATCGAGGATCTCAACGGGGTGTTGCTCGTAAGTAAGGTCAGATTGTACTGTGAGCTCGGAAGGATCAAGTATGTGCCGGGGTCGCTCATATATATTCTTAGCTGGGATATCTTGAACACGTTGTGCACTCCTTCCAATGAGAGTGGTAGTGCCAAACGGTATGCCACTTCTCCGACTCGTTCGAGTATGTCGAACGGTCCTATGTATCTGGGACTGAGCTTACCCCTCTTGCCAAAACGAATCACTCCTCTGTTTGGAGAGATCTTTAAGAAAACATGGTCTCCAGGTTGGAACTCCAGATGTCGACGCTTTACATCGGCCCAATGCTTCTGTTGGTCTTGGGATATGCGCATTCATTCCCTGATCATGCGAACTACGTCCACAGTTGCCACGATCATCTCTGGTCCAAGAAGTTCATGATCTCCAATGTCGTCCCAACTTAGCGGTGAACGATACTTCCGTCCGTAGAGTGCCGCGAATGGTTCCATTCCAATGCTTTGTATGAAAACTCCACAAGGTGTAGGTGATCTTCCCACGAACCTCCAAAGTCTAACATATAAGCTCTTAGCATGTCCTCTAGAATCTAAATTGTTCGCTCAGACTGTCCATCTGTTTGTGGATGGTAAGCCCAGTTGAAGTTCAGACTCGTTCCTAGGCTAGCTTGCAGACTCTGCCAGAATTGTGATCGGAATCTTGTATCACGATCGGAGACGATGCAAATAGGTACTCCATGTATTCTCACAATCTCCTGCATAAGTTCATGGGTATCAAATATCGTACATCATAAAGGTTTGAATCTTACTTTAGATTTATGCTTACCTCCATATACTTCTTTGCTATCGTCTCAGTTGACTGGCCAACAACGGAGCGGGGCATTTTCGGGGAGTAGCCCGCTTCTTAAGAAACATCCTGGCAGGGGAGTGTTTGAAGGATGAAAATGAGGATTTTCTTCCAGTGGGTTCTCCCAATTTTGAGCACCTGTTTTGTTTCAGCGGAAGCGCGACGGGAGCTTGCGGCTATGTATTGACTAAAGAGCCCTGAACATAACCAAAAATAAGGCCCTTATCTCTAAAGGGGCTTTCTCTCGGTGCTGGCTCTGCAGCTGGACTTCTCTCTTTATCTCGGCGCCTTCCTTCTCGCTACCGGAGATTTGCCCTTGTGTTTCTTCAAAATGGAATAAAGTAAGCTGACTTAGTGAGTCGATCCACAATAACCCACACTGTGTCGTTACCCTTCGTGCTGCGAGGGAGGGCAGTCACGAAATCCATGGTAATGTACTGCCATTTCCATTCTGGGATTGGTAATGGCTGAAGTAGACCAGCAATTCTGTGATATTCAGCTTTCACTTGCTGACATACCAAACACTTAGCTACGCTCCTTACTACTTCGTGCTTCATTCCATGCCACCAGTAGTGTTGCCTTAAATCCCTGTACATTTTTGTGCCACCGGGGTGTACTGAGTATGGAGAGCTGTGAGCTTTTTCATTAACTCCTCTAGAACAGGACTATATGGTACACATAATCGACTTCCATATCGCAAGGATGGATCTTCGTGGATGATGAAGTCAGTTCGAAGTCCACTTTCTACATGTTCTCGGATCTTTTGTAGCTTGGCATCATTTGCTTAAGCTGCTTTGATCTGACAAGAGTGGATTGGACTTGTAAGTTCATCAAATATGAAGCATTACCTGGCATAACTACTTTGATCTCCAATCCGTGTAATTCCTGCTGTAGCTTCCACTGAGCGGTGAGATTCATTACTAATGGCTGGAAGCTAAGTGCATCAGGGACTACATTCACCTTCCTAGGATGATACAGTAGATTGATGTCGAAGTCCGCCATGAGTTATAGCTATCTTCTCAGCCGCATGTTCAATTCCTTTTGAGTAAATACATACTTCAGACTGTTGGAGATAGTGCCCTCAAAGTCAATTATTGGATCGCAGGTACGTGATTGCAATGATTGAGGCAGGACCTATACCGATATGACAGTCTTGCTCGAGATGATAGTATGCTATCTGGTTTGTCTATATCATTGTATACATGCTTTAGTTCACTATTGCATGATGATAGAGCCCATAGGATTCTTGCTTGACTGCCAGCAGTATGATGGTGAACATATACGTGGGAGCTGGGGTCTGTAAGTGCATCCTTAAAGTGTCCCTAGTCGTGGGAGTTTCGAGACAGGGCATCGATACTCCAGAGTAGACTAGTGTATACAGTCGAGACCCCGACGAGGGGCGGTGGCTGGTCTCACAAGCCACTGGTGTCAGTAGGATCAGCTAAGATGTATACAGGTGCTCATTAGGTTATGAGTACACCGGACAGGACTCGCCGGGAACCTGCTAATTGGTATTATACATATCGTCAGATAGCAGTTCCCTGGTGACATGTGTACAGGTTAGTTCATCGACCTGAGGTCGTCATTTGTCTCGTGTGAGTTCCCACTGTACTTAGATTACTACCCAACCACGCTCAAAGGAGTTGTGCAAACAGGTTTTAGTTGGGTACAGTCCCGAGCCACATTGGAGGCAAGTGAGCGGATCAGCAGGGGATTCGTCTCTCCCGGTATTGGGGGTGAGATCGCGCTGTGTCTAGGAGAGCCATTACACAAAGCCCTCGGCTGAGGCAGGAGATTTACTGGTAGGTACTCCAGTAGTATCTCAGGATGTTCTGAGCCACTCTCTGACACAACTTATACTGCTATTAGGGGTCTGACGTTACCAGCCCCTAGGCAGATATGCGATACTCATAGACGAACGGACCGGACTGTATGTATATTGTCACTGTTAGGCTCAGTAGGGTTTATGGATGAGTTCGCTCGTCAGCTTCCCTTCCAATCAACACATAGGCAAACCGTTACGTACAGCTTGTACCTCTAACGTGCTAGTGGTTATACCCAGTGCCAGTGTGTTGATGAGTCATTAGAGTCCCCCACAGACACTTTCCCAAGTTCGGGTGAAACGTTGTAGAGGCCGTAGAGTTATATGGCAGGGTTCGGAAAATGCACGTGCGTTTTCGCACGTGTCATATTTCGGGCAGATAATATTGGTCGGCTTTGGTTTAAGCCGGATCCGAGTATTATACTGTGTAGATATAATATCTTTGTCTCAGATGCATTTGTATTCGGTCGTAATACAAATGCCGGGTATGTTTATACCATTACGGGGTTATCCTGAAATTCGTTTCAGGATCACTTTTGGAAATTGCCAGTTTCCTGTTTTCTATCAGCCGTATTTAACATTCGGTTAAATGCGGATTTATCTTTTCTTCTTGAGGGTGAGTCATGAGGTGAGTCATGTTTCTAGAAGGTTCTAGAATGGTGACTAGGTTGGTGAGGTGGATTAGTGCATTAATGGTCATTTAATGCTTTAGATGACAAGGTTAGTGATTCATCACTTGCTTTAATTGTGTTCATACTATGTGTCATGATAAGCTTCATTCTTATTGTCACCACTTTGCTCCTACCCTCACCTCCCTCTTCCTATAAGTTTGGCATCCCCCCCCCCTCTTTGGAGATCATGATTGTTCATTTGAAGGAAAAAAGATTATGATAGATTCAGGTTCATGAAAATTAGACAGCCTCATTTCTCATTTCACCCGATCCAAAAGGCAGCTTCATTAACCGTTCGTCCACGGTTTTGGACGTAACGAGACAAAGTGGTCTACTCATTCTCTACATCATCTTGGTCGTCTCTTTTAGCAAACTTGACGACCGAGTTGCCTCGGTTCAGAGGCGGGAGCCCGTTTAAAGATCCGTCGACGTGGTGCCATCTGGACGAGAAGATTGGAGATTCAGGAGATCGGGGCAGCCGCAACAAGCGTGGGATGATCGTTGAAGACCGAAAGACTCGGATCGTTCGGTATAACTCCTCTACCCACTTTGTAGTATGTTAGTTTAGCTTTAATGGCAGATCCGGGTTATAGTACGCGATAGCGCCAGTTGTAAAAAATTTTGTTCCGCATTTGGCGTCTGGTAGACGGCCGGGGCTCTATCATGGACTTACAGCGGTATAAAAGCCTAACCGTTAAGCTATACTAACTTGTGCTAACGCGTTTAAAATATCGATCGAACCGAATTTCGAAAATCACAATTTTCAAGTGCTAATGTTTCTGTCGATTTTAAACAGTGTCTAAAAATTATTTTGATCATCCCAGAAAATTAAGCAGGGTTTTTGAAGCATACGGCAGAAAATTAGACACGTGATCCTACAGTAACGCCGCGGATCCGCGGTCAAAGCTAGGGTTTGACAGCGGAACCGCGGCCGTTATGTGGGAACAGTGATCCAGTTTTTTCCAGTGAGCTTGTTTTGGGAAATTATGGGTTTTGGAATATTTCTTTTGGGCCCAGTTTTTGTTACTGTACAGCAGATGTACGTGGGGCCCACTTTGGGATATTTTGTCGATCGAAATTTAAACGTGTTAGTTTACAGTACTTACTTTATATCTCCAACCGGGAATGTCATTCGATCGGTAAACCGCGTCTAATTGCTATAGTTCTTTTAGACGGGTTTGCGAATGTGACATTCGCGTTGATGTTCTGTGTTGTGCTGTATTGTTGCGGATATGTCGTGGTGGATAGCAGGGTGCTATGATAGTGCAGTTTGGATTTATTTGTACATTTAATATTGCGGGGCGAGCGTCCAACATGCGGACTGCCGTCACTGCCTGATGTATAATATTCTTTTGGAGCACGACCGGGATGAGGTCGATGTACCCGTTGTACATATTTTTATTTTTGTACTAGGTTTATCCCGTGAAGGAGTGTACGGATAGCCGGGTTCTGGAGGGCAACGGGTCCGTATCTCATGGCTTTGAGAGGCAAAAGGACCTCACTCTAGAATTGACAGACTATTCGCCGCACTTGTAGGGGGTGGTACAGGTTGACCCAAGGAGGGGTGCTCAATTTACCAGATTCCGTGAAGTGCCGGGTGTTCCATTCACTATGTTGTGGGGACTACCTCGCTTCAGGTTTTGGCGGGTAACTTGCCACACCCGTAGGGGTCTAGGTTTCATTGCACAGGCTATCTACACGACCACGAGAACGTCGGGTTTTAGTAGCGGCTCTGTGAAACCCGGAGATCCCAGATTATCTGTATTGTTCTGTGATACTTATTACTTTTCTGTAATGTTGCATATTATCACGCCTGGAGCGATTATTGTATATTGGTATATACTATTAGATGTTGTATATGTTTTACATCCGCGCTAGTCCAGCCCCCGCTCTGTCGTTAGTTAAGTAACCTAATGGGTGATGACGGGACCCAGTGACGAATGCGGATGGCATATACGTACATTTTATTTTCGTTCTTTTCTGGTGTGATTGATTGATGGGACTGTATTGATTCTTATCAATGCAAGGATAAAAAAAACCTATATTTGATGTTGTTAGAACAAATTTTTAAAAGGTATTAATACAAAGATGTTTCCTTTTGTTTTGCATAGTGATATTCAGTTAGAATATCACGCACCTCATTCGACGAGGCAAGGGCCGAGATCCCTTCACCGGGAGTGACCCCTTGGGCAGAAGTTTACGTCAGGGTAATAACTTCAATATAGTCGATTACAAGTTGCTTTGCATCGCGGTATTCAGTTGGAATATCCTGCACCTCATTCTACGAGGAAAAAGCCGAGATCCCTTCACCGGGAGTGACCTCTTTAGCAAAAGGTTTTCGCCACTATATTTTTATAAAAAGCTATCAGGTTCCTTCAACGAGATCAAGTTCATTACGTTAAAGGTTTTTCGCCAAAAACCAGCCGTAGCCCTCCGTCATTTCTTATGGATGGTCAGTAGTATTCAAGCTATGTTTGTTGGCTTTCGTCAAGGCATAGTGCTTGGTAACTACTGGTAACACTTACCAGTAAATCTCAGCAACCCTGGCCAGGGATTTCCGGTTATAGCCAATCAAATACAGCGCAACATCAACTCCCTATACCGGGAGAGACGAATCCCCTCCTATCGCTCATTGCCTCCATGTGATACGGGACTGTACCAAAAACCCACCGTTTTGCACGCCCTCTTGGACATGGTAAGGTGGAAATCAAAGCACAGTGGGAACCACACAAGACTCTATGACGATCTTGGGTCAACAGACTACTCTGTACCAGTGTCACCAGAAAACTGCCATCTGACGTAAGGTATAATACCATCTGGGAGTTCTCGGCGAGTCCGTCCAGTGTACCCAGTCTCTACTGAGCACCCGTATATCATCTCTGATGTCAAACACCAATGGATATGGGATCATCCATCGCCCATCTGTATGGGTCGAGAAGGTATACGCTAGTCTACACTGGTATATCGATGCCCCGTCTCGATACACCCATGACTAGGGACTTTGAAGGATGTACTTATGGACAACCATCTCCCCACTAGAACCATCTCCCCACTAGTATGATCCGCATCATAGTCCAGGTAGTCAAGTACACATCCTAAGGGTTTACCAACATGTAACAGAGAGACAATCAGTGTACACGTTAAGGTAAAGAGCAACCAGATAGCATACTATCATGTCGAGCAAGAAAGTCCTCTCTATATATGTCCAAGTATCCACTACAATATACATCCTATGTATAGTAATGGCCTCTAGGGCATACATATGACTAACAATCTCCCACTTGCACTAGGGCCATCTGTAGCGGTGGTTGTAGTATCTCATACTCAACCATCCCATAAAAGTTTCTCTCTGGGAATAGGCCTTCGCGAGTGGATCCGCCGTGTTGTCCTCTGAGTCTACTCTCCTAACCTCGATCCCCTAGAGATCAACCATCTCCACGATCAGGTGACACTACCTTAGAATATGTCTGGATCACTGATGGGACGGACGTTCCTTGGCATAAGCCACAACTCCATTGTCTCACAATAGTAGGAACGTAGTTCATCACATGAACCAATATACACCCAAACAGCCTCTTTGGTAGCATCTTAAGTAGCAATGCATCATGCCTTTATCGTCTAGTATGTCACGGTATCTAGCTTGGAACTCTTCCAACATACCGTCCCTCGACTGAGGGTAAAGACAATGCCTGCGACTGACATTTAGTCGTCCTTATCACCCTGGAACACTTCCAGTGATTTTCCCCAGGATCAATTGATACCATCTCACTACAACTAGTGAGTATCCTAATATCCAATTACATCTATCTCATAGATGAAAACTCAGGATTTAGGAGGTATCACTTTGATCCTATATGGAGAATCCTTGTGATAAGCGGAGATTGACCGAGCGTAGCACAGGAAACTCTTTCCCATTCAAGAGTATGTCATCCACATACTCTACGAGGATCACAACCATACTCCCAACTCCCTTTTTGTATATACACGGTTCATCTACCATTTTGATGATGTCAAACTGTTTAACTAACTCATCAAAACAGATGTTCCAACTCCGCGATACCTGCTTTATCATATAAAACATCTTACACACGTTTCCGCTGCTATCACTGTCTACGAAGCCCTCTGGCTGTGTACTTATAGACTTTGTCTTCTAAATCATTATTTAGAAAAGCAGTCATGACACCCAACCTCCAGATATCGTTGTCATGGCATGTAGCCATGGCAAGTAGGATCTGGATGGACTTAAGCATAGCCACTGGAAAAAGGTTTCATCATTATCCATGCCTGGTCGATGACGAAAACCTTTAACAAGTCTATCTTTGAAAGTCTCAACTTTTCCATCTACACCAAGTAATCTTCTCAAGATATACTTACTCTTGATGGGAATTTAACCCTTCAGATAAAGCAACTAAAGTCCATACTTTGTTAGTGTATAGGGATTCCATCTCAGATCGATAAACATCCAGCCATTCTTACAGAGTCTCACTCCTGATGGCCAGCTCGAAACTAGTTGGGTCATCATCTCATGATGCAATCCTCGCTCCCACTGTCATAGAGGATCCGAAGTATCTCTCAGGTGGGTGAGGAGCCCTACCAGATCGGCGGAGAGGCTGAGGTTCGTTGGTTGCTTTTGAATCCTTCGGTTCTACCAAATCTTCAGCTGTAATTTGTATAGCTGGAATCTTTCCAGTTGTACATAACAGATCTTGCCTCGAGCTTGTCCGGATTATGCTTTTAGACATATCCCGGACAACCCCAAATCTTAACTAACTTAAGATATAGGCTCTTCCTTTTCCATATCACATATGAAGTGGTAGGCAACTGATTTGATTGGAACCCTATTCAATAGGTATGCATCTTCATAAGTGCATAATTCCGAAAAGGAAATAGGAAACGCAGTAGTACTCATCATAGAGCGCACCATATCATATAGGGTGTAATTGCTCCGCCCCGATACAACGTTGTGCTGTAGTGTATTCGGAGGAGTAATGCTGAGAGAGAATCTCATTCTCCTTTAGAATAGTCCAGGATTTCCGTGCACAAGTATTCTCCTCCCTGATCTCATCATAGGACAGAATACTTATACCCGTATTTTGGTTCTCTACTTCTAACTTATATTCTGTGAATATCTCAAAAGGTTCGGACTTGTGTTTCAACAGGAACATAGGTCTGAATCTCGAAAGATCAGAGAATGTAATGAAGTATAAAGAACCGGTCTTGGCATGTGTAGATAGGGGACCTAACATACATCAACATGTATCATCCCAAGAGTACACTTACTCTTTCTCTGCTTTCAATAAACAGAGCTGTGGTCATCTTATCTTTGTGGCATGACCGGCAAGTTTTCACAAGATGTAAATTCAAACTTGTTTAAATATGCATATTTATGTAACTTAGCTAGTCAGGTCGCATTGATATGACCTAGTCTACAATACCTCAAGAAGGATCCGTTCATTTCTGAACTCTTCCTCTTGTGTGTGTTCCGTATACTAAGAACTGTAGTTTGATTTAGAACATCAATACTTTTAGATAACGTGCCTGAACCGATCAACTTTTGATATAGGAAATGTTCAAAACATTATCCAACAATACAAAATTTTACCGTTTCTTTACTAATAAAGAGACAGATATGATTTTGTATATCAGGTTCGGTATCTAATAACATTCATTCAGAGTCAATGTATTGGTAATACAGGGTGACAGTGACCAACAGACTTGGCTGCAACACTTGCCCCATTTTCTGTCTCATGAAACTTATCACCCGTTCTCAGTTCTTTACCTATCTGTAGCCCATGTAACAGATTACATATCTGGGATCCTGTTCTGGTATCACATACCTAAGACGTAAAGAATATTGAGAAACAGTTTTGTGTAACGAACACACCCGAAGATGATGCATCATATGCACTTTCCTCGTTTGGGCGGCACGGGAAATCTGGTATTCCCCAATTTCCTGCTCTGTCTTATAACAATTATAAGTTGGAGCGGGACCAACGTTCCCCAGCTCAGTATAACAAGCGGGTTCGGTCAATTATCCATATTATTATCTTGATTAAGGCGTGATATGGTCGCTACCTGGAGAGAGAGAGAAGAAAACACTCAGCGTGCGCTCTTGCAAGAATAGATTGGTTATTATTTTATCTAATCAGGATGGCTCCCACTGTTTTTATCAAATTTTCCTTCAAACCCTAAAAGGAAATACTAGCTGGGATTAATTACACGCTACAAGTTCGTCAATCTTTCAGCCAGGCCAGTGTCGGTACTTTGAGAGAGGTCCCCCGTGCTTTCGCACGAACCTAATTAATGTAAACCTCGTTTTCCCAGAGGCGTAACCCCGTTGACCCCTTTCTAGACACCTACTTGATCGGCTAATTGTAATGTGTAAAACTCTCCCAGGAGTAACAATTACTCGTAGCGGGTATCGGGATCCAACTATCTCATAGAAGGTATGCAATCTCATTGCAAATTTCAACACTTGAAATTCCCGATAATTTTACCCCTAACCTCTTATGACCTTGACAAAGGCCAACAAACCATAGGATGCTAGTCAAGTTCAACCCGTCATTTCCTGATTGAATTAAACCCACCCGCACGACCCTTGACAAAGGCCAACAAGGTCGCACGACCAACCTAACCCAATCTGCATCATATGCATAAGCAGATAAGCACCAGTCAGCTACCACACACTACGCCATGACAAAGGCCAACAAACGCAGCACGAATACTAACTACTACTTATCTGAAATGACGGAGGGCTACGACAGGTTTTTCTGAAAACCTATTGCGTAATGAAATTGATATCGTTGTAGAATCAAATGATTTTAAAATGGAGTGTTTTTAAGGCTTTTCTAGTTTTGCTAAAGGAGTCACTCCCGGTGAAGGGATCTCGGTCCTTTCCTCATCGAATAAGGTGCGGGATATATCATATATATCACTGTGCAAAGCAGAAACTATAGAAGCAATCAAAAGACAAACCGAGAGTTGTAGCATCTGCCAGTTATTGCTAAAGGAGTCACTCTCGGTGAAGGGATCTCGGTCCTTTTCTCATTGAATAAGGTGCAGGATATATCACATATACCTCTGTGCAAAGCAAGAACTGTAGCTACCTGTTTTATTTTGAAATTCGATTCTACAACATCTTTAGGTTTCTTTTCTTTCATTAATCACATTAATGAAGTCCCATCATTTAATTCACCTAAACATCACAGATAAATACGACGTACGTTTATGCCATCCGCATTCGCCTCGATGTCCCGTCGTGCACCGTTACGTTAGGTAACTAACGGCAAAGCGGGGCAAGGCTAGCGCGGGTGTAAAACATAAGTAACGCCTATATCATATATACTATATACAGTATTTATCACAGAACATATCAAATGATCACATTACAGATATTGCAGCAGAAGAAACATATGAAATATTGGATATATTAGGACGTCCGTGTTTTCAATACGAGCCAGCATAAAACACGGATTCCACGGTTGTGATGAATAGCCAAACCCACACCCCTAGACCCCTACGAGAGCGGCAAGCAACCCTACCAATTCTAGATTTAGGAGACCCGGACTCGACTCCTCGAGTTGGTCTCCCATTGTTCTCCAGAACCCGGTTACTTGTGCCCTCCTCCTTGGGTCTATCCTAGTGTGGAAAAGTAAATAATATACAACAACGGTGACAACTTCCGCAACCTAGAAGTGCCCCAATAAAAGAATATTACATACAAGTTTTTACATGAATGAAAATGAAAAACACTCATCTCACATAAAAAAACCCTGGCTATTCAAACACGACGATCCAATATAACATATCCAGCAACACATAACATCACATGTCATCAACGTAAGTAAATATGCCCATCCCAATTGTCGTTGACATATAGCAACGAAACCGGCGATATCACATATTACACTTACGGTCACAGAAAAGAAAGTGTAAAACTACAACAGTTGGAATCCGCATCCTCTTTAGACATCGCAAGCCTAATCAAATGAAATACTTAGACATCACATGCCTAACAATTATAAACCCCGCATTTTAGTCTCATTATCGAAAACTCTTTTCAATATCAAGTAGGACAATTAAACAAGATTCCCGACATCATGATCGAATGCTCGTCGCAAACTTTAGTAGGCGGCCGCACCCCCGATACCGTCGACGAAGTGCACTAAGGCGGAACACCGCTGCCGCGAGCACCCGAACGGATGCTTTCGGCGACGGGGTTCTCCTATAGTCACTTGGTCGGGGCTATGGGGTGAGGCTGTCTGTTAAGTTTACCCGACGAGTATCCGCGTACGCTACGTGATTGCGACGAACTTTTAATCGCATCAAAATTCCGTGGCAACCGATCAAGTGAGACTAAACCGCTAGATTTATAACATCCATTCAGTTATCTCATAACTACTTGTGAATTCCAATTATTGTATCACATTCCAGATAAATAGAAAATGTTAAACTTTCCGATCGAACAATCAAACACCCAAGTTTTCCTGATATAGCTCAACACATGAAATAAGTTTAAAAACATTCAGTTCATGCCTCAGTACCAACGGTCCAGCTGTAGAAGGGTCAAGCCAATGCCTCACATGTGGCACGCCGTACTGCCCCAAACCCGAAGGTTCAAAGGGCAGTTCAAGATGGTCACATAATCGAGTTAAGGTTTGTTGTCTTCTAGAGGGACCATCGCGTTACTTGCACTACTTAAAACGTCTTTAAACCACGGAAAAATCCAACAATTGGAAATTTCCCGACAGGGGAAAAAGTGGGTATTTATATCCGGTCGAACTTTTTTAACATATTCTAAAATTATCCGGAAAAGCACACAGACAAAATTAGACAATCCAATCGAAACACCGAGTCCCCAATACAACCCAGAAAACTCAACTCTTGAGGAAATATTAAAAATTCCCATAAAACTCAGCATTTAAATAAAGAAGTTACTGTGCAAAAATGGTTGACTGAAGAGACTAAATGGGCGCGGAACCGCCGCAATAGCTGGCTAATGCCGCGGTTCCGCCGCGCTTTAGACACATCATTAGGTAATTTTTGCACCGTAATTCTTAGAATTTCCTGCTGAATTTTTTAAGAATTTTTAATTTACAAAATTCCACGAATTTCAAAAATGTACAGAGAGCATATTGGAGTTAGGGTTTCGGTTCGATCGGACTTCTAACTCCGTCTACGCATCGCCTAAAGCTCTAGCTAGGCTCTGATACCACTGTAGGGTTCCTAGGCACTCTAAGGAGGTCTCACAAGGCATCAACCATGCCAATTTCAAATTTTACAACTGCCGAGAAACCCTAATACGGATCGTTGACTAGAGTTTAGACGATAACTACAACTAGTAAACTACTTTACTAAGAAGTGAACGGAAATACAACCTTTGTAGATCCGGTCCTCCACCTCCATAGCTCTGTGATGAAGTCCCCTCGCTGCGATCATCGGATCCCGGGCTCTACCGTCGGCTTCATCGGAGAAATGGACGGGCTAGGTCGTCGACTTCAATGCCGAAGATGATCTACGTCGAGACAACACAAGATCAAGCTCCAACTTCACCAAGTCATGAAACTTGTGAAGAAAACACCCTATACTACTTGGCAAGTGGTAGAGGATGAAGAAATAGGAAGTGGGTTCACTTTAGAATTGGATTTCTCACTCTTTTTCTCAAGTTGCCATTGATGAAGTCAAGGTTTTCTTCTTGTTGAAGAAGAAGAAGAAGAAGATAATATGATAAGTGTTATCTTTTAAAAATAGAAAATAGAAGGAATACTTATCATATTGCAATCATAGTTAGGTGTAGAGAATAAATCATGGTTAGTTTAAATGGTTAGGGTTAAGCATGAAGACAAAATGGTCACATAGTCAAAGCTTCATGAAGCTTCAACAACAAACAAAATAAGCCACCATTTTCTTTTCTTCTGCCAAAAATAAATAAATAAATGAATAAATAAATAAAATGAAAACCCTAACCATTACACAACCATGGTTTAATCTTTACACATACTCAAGTTAGCATGTATCATCAAACATGATACAAACTAGTGTACAAAAGTATATCACATATACAATGTGCACAACAAGTGAGAAAATCCATTTAAAGTGAACCAATACTAGTTAATGCAAAGTAATATATCAAATATACAATTATACATTAAATCATTAAATCAACACTTGATTCAATGATCCGGTCATGTAGCATATAACCGACCAGTATCCAATGTATCGACTTATCGAATCAATCCTCGATTCGATAACTAGGTTATATCGCATACAACCAATCGATACATGCATCGCGAGAATAGAATATGGTATCACATACACGCATTATTCTCGGTCCCGCAAATATCTCATATGCGCTCCTATTTCGTTTCGCTTGAGCCAGAAAACCTCTGCGTAGGACTCTAAAGACTCGTCAATACGCCGGCAGCAGGTGATGATCATATCAAACACCCACAAGCCGCAAGCGGTCTGCTAAACGTAACGGCCACCTGGGTATTGAGCGATCAGAAGATCGACGAGCAAGCCCGCTCACACTCCTGTGAATCCAACCAGTAACACATACCGTACAGTCCGGTCTGTTCGTCTGATATGTCCATATCTCGCCTAGGGGTGGTAAACGTCAGACCCCAATAGCTCGATAAGTCGTGTCGATATGAGGTCTATAACAGTTCGAGATACTACTGATAACATTTACCAGCAAATCTCAGCAACCCTGGCCAGGGATTTCCGGTTATAGCCAATCGAATACAGCGCAACATCAACTCCCTATACCGGGAGAGACGAATCCCCTCCTATCGCTCATTGCCTCCATGTGATACGAGACTGTACCCAAAAACCACCATTTTGCACGCCCTCTTAGACGTGGTTAGGTGGAAATCAATGCACAGTGGGAACCACACAAGACTCTATGACGATCTCGGGTCAACAGACTACTCTGTACCAGTGTCACCAGAGAACTGCCATCTGACGTAAGGTATAATACCATCTGGGAGTTCTCGGAGAGTCCGTCCACTGTACCCAGTCTCCACTGAGCACCCGTATATCATCTCTGATGTCAAACACCAATGGATATGGGATCATCCATCGCCCATCTGTATGGGTCGAGAAGGTATACGCTAGTCTACACTGGTATATCGATGCCCCGTATCGATACACCCACGACTAGGGACTTTGAAGGATGTACTTATGGACAACCATGTCCCCACTAGTATGATCCGCATCATAGTCCAGGTAGTCAAGTACACATCCTAAGGGCTTTACCAACATGTAACAGAGAGACAATCAGTGTACACGTTAAGGTAAAGAGCAACCAGATAGCATACTATCATGTCGAGCAAGAAAGTCCTCTCTATATATGTCCAAGCATCCACTACAATATACATCCTATGTATAGTAATGGCCTCTAGGGCATACATATGACTAACAAGTGGGAGGTTTCCTGATTAGATAAAATGATAACCATTCTGATCTAGGTTAGAGTGCACGCAGAGTGTTTCTTTTCTCTCTCTCTCTTTGGCAGCGACCTTTGACCGACCCTAGACTATGACTCAGTGACCAAAGTTGACCGAACCTTCTTAAAATACTGGCCTTTGGATTGTCTTAGTTGCATAAAACATTGCCGCTCCTTCTTTTACCCTTTGCATTTCTCAGAACACCCCGTATTACTATGGATATCCACTTCCATTGGATAGATCTATCGTATGGTTATATATGAACTCGAAGGGACTTCTTCGAGGATGGATCCAGGTTCAAGAGAAATAGAATTAGTTTATTCATTTGTCTTTTGTTATCACCTTCTCTCAGGTTGCGAGGGTTCCTTAGTTTAGGAGAGTACACCTATTACGCTTATTGGATAGTCTTATTCCAAACCATAGGCTGGTGCCGAAAGGAAGGGAATGAAGAAAACCAATTAGCCTAAGTAGGGTGTACAGAAGGTAATATATAAAGACAAAATGAAGGGATTAGAAAGAGGGCAAAGTAAATTGCGACTGTTATCATTTACGACCAAACCACGTACTTCATCGCCACTCCTATTTCACCTTTAAAAGAATAAGGTATTATTCAGTTGTCTTTTATCATCATCTTCTCTCAAGTTACGAGTACTCCTAGGATTAGGAGAGTACACCTATTATGCTTACTGGATAGTCTTCTTCCAAACCATAGGCTCGTGCCAAACGGTAGGGAAGTAAGAAAACCATTTAGCCTAACGAAGGTGTACAGAAGCTAACGACTAAAGACAAATATAGGGATTTGGAGAGATGGCAAAGAAATATACGGTTATAGTCATAAATTGGATTATGGAAGAGGCATTACTAAGAATACCAGGATACCCCTACGAAACATTTTCATGTTTCAGTGCATTGTTAAAAGAAATCTGATTTCCCGATTAGATACTTACTCCAGAGTATGCATTTACCAGGTTTTATTCTCATATCTGTATGGTTTTACAGATGATGAGTGGGAGTAAGTTATTGGGAATTTTGTGATCATCCTCATTATATCGGAATTCGTTGTAATTGATGATATTTGAGGAAATCACCTGGGTACAGTTTTCAACCTACGATGCACAGGTTTTGAGTTATTCAACTCAGGGGAATTATACAGAGTATTGTATGTTGTCCAGTGTCCATCAGGACAAAGGGGTAGGTTCTCGTACTATGTTCTGTTTACTTATGATTTCTCTAGTTTTTAGACAAGTGTTTCGTAGAAATACAATGTCTAAGTTTTGAGAAGTTATGGGTATAAGAATAAAGTAGAGAACCAGGTATCACAAGTATCGGGATTCTTCAAACAGATCGAAGATGTAGATTCTTATGATTGGTATTCAGATAATAGTAATGGTTTTGAGAAATTTGTTTCTCTTTCAGGTTACTCATAATTGAATGGATTCCTAAGTTGAGTAATGCTGATTAGCCTTTCTCCATTAAGTTGATATGCACTGGAGACAGTTGCATGATTTGAATTTGGTTCCAATTAAATTAGTGCCTCTATTTCTATATTGTAAATTTATTGGTTCATATCTTAACGTTGTTAAGATACGGGGAGTTGTCCAGCTTATGCTTAAAACCAGACACTGGATAACTAAAGACATGTTTCTGTAATGGCAGTTTGTGGGTTGACCCGGGCTATGTCGAGGGTTGATTTTCTACCATCAGGAAGATCAATAGTGATATTGTTCTTGACTCGCCACAGTTTTAGTAAAATGGATTTTTTCAGAAAACAGTAGTGGGAGTTGTTCATACCAGAATATTGCATTTTATACCGCCCATTCTTACGCTCGTTTGTTTATAGGCAGGTGCTTTTAATCAATGTTTGCTATATAATTGCAGGATACTGGTCTCAGCTCTAAACAGTGAATATCATGGAAAAGTACGACAAATTCCGGATTACTGCCAACAACAGATAAAATACGGGTCTCCGCTCTCTATCCGTGTGTTGCCACATACCAGTTTAAGGGACAAAATGGCAATCGATTAATACCCCGAAACTTAACTTTTGCTCGTCCCGAGCAAAACCAATTATTCACAAAAATAAAATCCTAACCACACTTTCGCAGGGAACGCAATTGCACTGAGCGTGTGCAACAAGCCGTTAAACCTCCGGGTGTTCCTTATAGGAGGAGTGTTGTCTCCTGAGGGTTTTCAGCGGATTACACCCACAAAATCCCGTCAAGCTAGTGTCATAAGTTAACATTGATTCTACTCCTACAGTTTAGTATTTACGTTAGAAACTCTATCATCCTAAGTTAGAAATATCCAACCCTAATGCTTCACACCTCCTATCTATTTAACCTTAGATCATATACGTTCCAAAAAAGTTTAAAAAGATGTTGGTTCTCCTGAGTTTTCCTTCTAGAGTGCGGTCTCAAATCAGGGATTTTTATCAACTTACAGAAAACACAAGTCTTATTCTTTATCTCTATCTTTTATCCAAACATCGATTGTATACCCCTACGTGTGTGTGTATTTGCACCCCTACACTCAAGAATTCAATTCAAGCTATAATACCCTTGTCCTAATACCTAATACTACTTCTTTTCATTAATGATGGACGGATTTGCTCACACGCCTTTCATGCGACTATTAATGCTTCTTGAGGCACTAACGGCCGATTACTGAATGTGTGAACTTTAAAGCGTAAATAGCAGTTTCCGGGTCTTAACTTTATTCTATTTTTCTTTTTCTTTTTCAAGACCGGATATATTTTTCAATATGCTCTTTTGGTGTTTAGCTTTAAATACCGTTTTTTTTTTCATACTAGGTTTTCAGGCAAGAGTATTTCTAGGTATCCTCTACTATCCTAAGTTTCAAGGTGCGTGTAAGTGCAGTTTCTAGGCTATATACTTTCTAAATTTGAACTTAAGAAAAGAAATTATTTTTCAGACTTATCCTTTAGTAAAGCTTCAATACTTTCCCTTCATCTTGACTTAACTCAAGAACTGAACTCAAGATTACCTATTTCTCAAAAAAAACTGTAAGGACGTATACTTACCAAAGTTAGAAAGAATGATGGTTATTTTTAGGGTTTTCAATTCCTAAGCCTAAAATTTAGTTATTTCTAATATATCAACTAAACTTTCAGAATAAAAATATAAGTTATCCTATTAGCTAACTTGACGACAAAGTCTTTATATTTTGGAAAAATTTTCGATTTTTGTGGGTTTTTAATAAGGTATGCAAATGCAAAATATACAAATAAATGCGAAGCAAGAAAGCTTACCGAGCACACCCCCAAACTTAAACTTGACAGTGCCCTCACTGTCAGGCTATACCAAGAGGGTCAAAATTGTCGGCGCTCCCTAAAAACAAATTATATACAAAAAAAGGAAAACAAAAAATATATACAAAAATGGTGTCCCCCCCAAACTTAAGTAAAACAGTGTTTCCACTGTTAAGCGTTGAAGTTCATGATTAGGGGGGAAAGAAAACAGTATCAAGCTATACAAGGCCTTACACAGGCCAAAAGTTAACACCAACCATTCAAAAATTCTATCTCTATAATGTGCTGGTTGGTGAAAGAATGCGCAGAGGTAAGAAATGGAGAATACGCGAGACCGTAATGGGATAGAAGCAGAATACGGTCTCGATATAAGAGAAGAAGAAGAATGGCGGAAGGGAAAAAGAAGTGGAATACGAACTTGAGGGTGGAAATGGAGCGAATAAATTAGCACAATTTGTAATGAGCGATGTGTAAAAAGCGATTGTGCTAATCTATTAACTCGTCGAGAAATGGGGTCAAATCCCTCAAGGTTCGTGAGAAACCATGGGTACGCCGAACTTGGTAAACCAGACAATGGAAATGGAAGTGATACGGTTTCTTGCCAGGTCGGAACGATGGAAATGACAGAGGGAAGTGGTTGAGGAAGGTTATCGGTTAAAGGTTCAGGAGGGTGTAGACAGTCAGTGGAAGGGATAGGATGAATTGGAAAATCCGACTCATCAATTAAAACTGGTTCATCCTCAGTACTATCCTCAATATTCTCCTCAAAATTTATCTCATCCATGCATTTATTATCAAAATCCAGACGCATATGGGGTTCGGAAAAAACATTTAATGACTCGGGATGATGATTTGAAGAGAAAAATTCAGCCAAATCTATGGGTTCATCATCCAAATTATTCCCCGCGTCAATATTCTCAATCAAGTGAAAATCAATATTCTCAGACACCTCATCAAAAGAGTGGATATCAATCAATTCAGGTTCTAGAGTGGAGGTGTAGAGGTCAAAAGGTTTGGGATTGGTTTCACTTGGCAAGGTCCCTTCACAATCGGGTAAATCAAACACTACAAAGTCGCACAACTCATTCATCATTCTATCTTCAATTGATAAATCATGTGGGATACTCGATAGACTTTCAAAACAGGAGTTGTGGGATTCAATTTGGGACGGGTAGATTTGATTTGGAAGGGGGTACATCTCACTCTCTCCACTCAAATTCACAGCCTGTCCTGCCGCTTCTTCGTGCATGGGAAAATTTGGAGCTAGTTGGAAACTAGCTACCGGGTCAATAAGTTGTATGAGAGCGGCCATGCATGCATTCAAATCCATCATCTGTTGGCTTGACGCTACCCTAAAGTCTTCCAAGGACCGTTCTAGACTAGACATGGGTTATGAAGGGGTTTCAGTAAAAGATTCAAAGTTGTTTGGATACTGAAAATTCCCAAAAGGCTGTGTAGAAGCAATGTCTAGGGAAGGTGCAAAAGTTGGATAGGACTGGTAGGAATTGAATGGTTGGATAGGGGTAGGATCAACGGTTGGATAAGAAGGTGAATGAAATTGTTGATCCCAAGAATTTGAAGTGGTGACAGGAGTGAAAAATCGGCTACGAGATTGTTCAATACGTTCTGCGATGGACAAAGGACGACTTGCAAAAGGGTTATCAACATAAGAGGGTGGGGAAGGTTGAAAAGGTTGATACAAAGTGGATTGCGGAGGGCAAGTGTTTGTCCTAGACACTTCTATCCGATCTCTCAATGAAATTTTGGGCATGGATGGATCGTTCGAAGTTCGGCCAAAGCAAGAACCGTAGGAAGTTATGTCTGGTTGTGGGTACCAAAGTTCGGCAAGAGTTTTTCGAGGTGGGGTACCCATGATATGAAGAGAGAAAGAAAGAAAGGAAGTGAAAAGGAAGGAAAAAGAATGTGGATTTTTTTTTATATTTTTTTTTAGTTAGTTATAAACAAAAGAATGAAATATACATAAAAAAAAGAATCTGGACCAAAAACAATCACGACACAAAAATACCACACAGCTAATCGTTCTAGGGTTCACCTAGGTCAACTAGACCTGCTCCAGAACTTGATTGTCGAAGTAAAACTGTGTTGAGAAACGGGCTCAAGATACACTGATCACGAGGCCAGGTAAGTGCAGAGATAAGGGGAGGTTTTCCAACGCTTTCGTGAAGTTCCTTAATTAAATAACCCTTTCTCATTTGGCGGTTTCGCCGTTAACACTTTCCTAGACACCCCGTAAACAATATACCGTTAAGCGAGGTTCTAAACACAGTTAACTTCTCCTAGTGAGCGCGAAGTCCTTAAGGCTTAAAGTCTAGTTTCTTTTAAATTTTGTGCGGGTAAACGTTATGCTCAAGTTCGTGATTTGTGGGCCACGGAAAAGGTGATGAAATCCATTACCGTATGTTGTGGGGTTCGCTTGCCCTTAAGTCCGTATTAATGTATGCAATGCGCAATTCAATAAAAATTCTATAAAGAATCAAACAATCGTTTTTTAATTTAAGCACGGCACTGCAACAAATACGGGTTAGTCAATTTTTAGCGTTTGCTAGCGAACTTGCAAAGAATCCTGCAAAGAATAGTATATTGGATGCGTCGGATTTGAGAAGAAGGTGTTAGTAAAGTACGTACCGTTAAGTTTTTTTTTTTGGGTTAGGAAACCCCCGTTGAATCAAATCCGATAAGCTTGAAAAGTTCGCTTGCGCGGATCAAACTACCCGGATCTTTGGCACTGTACTTTGCAATTACCTTAGCCTTGAACGTACACATTGCTCCCCACAATCGCTGTTTGCAAATCCGCAAAAATCTGCACACTTGCCCACAAAAATGATCAAAAAAAACAAAATGATTTTTTTTTATAAATATATACAAAAAGAATATTAACCCGAATAACAAGAAAGAAAATACGCTACCGTCTCCCCGGCAACGGCGCCATTTGATCGCACGCTTTTGGCGTGTCGGATGTTCGAAGTTCTAAAGTTATTACCGCGATCAGGACGGTGTCGCTTTGCAGCTAGCCGATTGAGCACGGGTCGATCCACAGGGAGATGGTTGTATGTCCGTTCTTGTCTTAGACGAGTCAATGAAGAATTTGTATATGTTTGTTCAAGTCTAACCTATGTGTTTTATTTGCAAGTATAAAGTTGTTAAGAAAAGATACGAAAATGTAAGCTAAAGAAATCCGTACTCAAAACCTTTGAGCCGAGTCTTGACCAATTGAAGCTAGAACAGTCGGCAACAACGTGGATTAGGGGATTTAAGCGCGGTATTCATGGAATCCGTCTTATTTACCCTTGTCCTTCCGTTCTTGTCTCTTGCTTTTGCCTCCGGCCAAACCGAACGCAACCGGTCGCGGTTAGGAATCACCGTTACCTTGGTAGAGTAAGGTGCCTAACGGAGCGCTTGCGTAAAAGAAAATGAGCAAAGAAATATTAACTTACAATACCGTATTTATTCTTAACAACGATAATTACAACCATTCACAAAACGAACCAAAAAGAGAGAACAAAAAGATAAACAAAGAAAAGAAAAGATTACAAGCAAGTAATTAAAGTGCATGGTAATAAATTGTAACTAATAAAAGACAAGAATGAAAAATGCAAGAAAGTAATACTAAGATCCAAAGAACTCAAGACAAGCATAGGATCAATAGCCAACCCTTAAACTTGCAAGCTCAATCAAGAGGTTGCAAGATCAAGAGAAGGGTAAAGAACTCATGTGAAATGAAGCACTAATTTCATAAGAAGATACAACCCTTGAAATCAATAACAAACCCTTAAACTTTCAAGCTCAATGAAGAGGTTGAAAGATCAAGAGAAAGCAAGGATCTCAAGGGGAAGCTAAAACAAAAGAATGATACAAACACCCTCATCTTCATTTCATCATCCACTCAAAAAGATCTCACTACAATTTTCATGGAGGAAAGAATGAAGAAGAAGAAGAAGAAGAAGAAGACTAAACTACACTAAATCCTACAAAAGAGGCATAAGAAGTTCACACCAAAAGCTTGGCAAGTTCTGGGGTATTTATAGGAAGGGAACTGGAAACCTAGGGCAAGAATCTGCCCTTAAATAAAATGACCTAACTGCCCCCAAAACATGACACAGAGAGGAGCTAGTACGGCCGCGTTTCCGCGGCCTAAGCCTGCTTAGGCCGCGGAACCGCGGCCGTCTTGATGAGTTGGGTCACAATCTTTTGTGGCCTTCCCTGGTTTGTAGTTGTTTGCTGTTTGGTATATGACTTTTCTAAAAATCTCTTCACATTTCTTCCAGAATTTTAGTAGATCAAAAGGTGATGTAATGTGGATCTTTTGCCATGATTTCCTCGAGCTCCGCGTAGATTTCTTGGATCTTGTGTTGACATTGAGCTTTGTGCATGAAAATGACAATCGATTTGCCATTTTTTCCCTTAAATTGGTATGTGGCAACACACGGATAGAGAGCGGAGACCCGTATTTTATCTGTTGTTGGCAGTAATCCGGAATTCGTCGTACTTTTCCATGATATTCACTGTTTAGAGCTGAGACCAGTATCCTGCAATTATGTAGCAAACACTGATTAAAAGCACCCGCCTATAAACAAACGAGCGTAAGAATGGGCGGTATAAAATGCGATATTCTGGTATGAACAATTTGATCGCACGCTTTTGGCATGTCGGATGTTCAGAGTTCTAAAGTATAACCGCGATCAGGACGGTGTCGCTATGCAGCTAGCCGGTTGAGCACGGGTCGATCCACAGGGAGATGGTTGTATGTCCGTTCGAGTTTTAGACGAGTCAATAAAGAATTTGTATATGTTTGTTCAGACTAACCTATGTGTATTATATGCAAGTATGAAGTTGTTAAGAAAAAGATACGAAATTGTAAGCTAAAGAAATCCGTACTCAAAACCTTTGAGCCGAGTCTTGACCAATTGAAGCTAGAGCAATCGGCAACAACGTGGATTAGGGGATTTAAGCACGGTATTCGTGGAATCCGGCTTATTTACCCTTGTCCTTCCGTTCTTGTCTCTTGCTTTCGCCTCCGGCCAAACCGAACGCAACCGGTCGCGGTTAGGAATCACCGTTACCTTGGTAGGGTAGGGTGCCTAATGGGGCGCTTGCGTAACGTTTGGGCGGAGTTCAATGGAAAATAACGGGAAAAGGAAATGAGCAAAGAAACATTAACTTACAATACCGTATTTGTTCTTAACAACGATAATTACAATCATTCAAAAAAACGAACCAAAAAGAGAGAACAAAAAGAACAAAGAAAAGAAAAGATTACAAGTAAGTAAGGGCATGGAATTTAAAGTGCAAGAAAGTAAAGCATGAATGTAAAGCAAGTAATAAAAAGCAAGAAAGAAATAAGCAAGAAAATAATTACAAGAACACTAGAACTCAAGACAAGCATGAGATCAATAGCCAACCCTTAAACTTGCAAGCTCAATCAAGAGGTTGCAAGATCAAGAGAAGGGTAAAGAACTCATGTGAAATGAAGCACTAATTCCATAAGAAGATACAACCCTTGAAATCAATAACAAACCCTTAAACTTTCAAGCTCAATGAAGAGGTTGAAAGATCAAGAGAAAGCAAGGATCTCAAGGGGAAGTTAAACAAAAGAGAATGATACAAAAACCCTCATCTTCATTGATCTTCCACTCAAAAAGCTCTCACTACAATTTTCATGGAGAAAAGAATGAAGAAGAAGAATAAGAAGACTAAACTGTACTAAATCCTACAAAAGAGGTATAAGAATTTAACACCAAAAGCTTGGCAAGTTCTGGGGTATTTATAGGAAGGGAACTGGAAACCTAGGGCAAAAATCTGCCCTTAAATAAAATGACCTAACTGCCCCCAAAACACGACACAGAGAGGAGCTAGTACGGCCGCGTTTTCGCGGCCTAAGCCTGCTTAGGCCGCGGAACCGCGGCCGTCTTGATGAGTTGGGTCACAATCTTTTGTGGCCTTCCCTGGTTTGTAGTTGTTTGCTGTTTGGTATATGACTTTTCTCAAAATCTCTTCACGTTTCTTCCAGAATTTTAGTAGATCAAAAGGTGATGTGATGTGGATCTTTTGCCATGATTTCCTCGAGCTCCGCGTAGATTTCTTGGATCTTGTGTTGACATTGAGCTTTGAGCATGAAAATGACAATCGATTTGCCATTTTTTCCCTTAAACTGGTATGTGGCAACACACAGATAGAGAGCGGAGACCCGTATTTTATCTGTTGTTGGCAGTAATCCGGAATTTGTCGTACTTTTCCATGATATTCACTGTTTAGAGCGGAGACCAGTATCCTGCAATTATGTAGCAAACACTGATTAAAAGCACCTGCCTATAAACAAACGAGCGTAAGAATGGGCGGTATAAAATGCAATATTCTGGTATGAACAAATACCCCCAAACTTAACTTTTGCTCGTCCCGAGCAAAACCAATTATTCACAAAAATAAAATCCTAACCACACTTTCGCAGGGAACGCGATTGCACTGAGCATGTGCAACAAGCCGTTAAACCTCCGGGTGTCCCTAGTAGGAGGAGTGTTGTCTCCTGAGGGTTTTCAGCGGATTACACCCACAAAATCCCGTCAAGCTAGTGTCATAAGTTAACATTGATTCTACTCCTACAGTTTACTATTTACGTTAGAAACTCTATCATCCTAAGTTAGAAATATCCAACCCTAATGCTTCACACCTCCTATCTATTTAACCTTAGATCATATACGTTCCAAAAGAGTTTAAAAAGATGTTGGTTCTCCTGAGTTTTCGTTCTACAGTGCGGTCTCAAATCAGGGATTTTTATCAACTTACAAAAAACACAAGTCTTATTCTTTATCTCTATCTTTTATCCAAATATCGATTGTATACCCCTACGTGTGTGTGTATTTGCACCCCTACACTCAAGAATTCAATTCAAGCTATAATACCCTTGTCCTAATACCTAATACTACTTCTTTTCATTAATGATGGACGGATTTGCTCACACGCCTTTCATGGGACTATTAATGCTTCTTGAGGCACTAACGGCCGATTACTGAATGTGTGAACTTTAAAGCGTAAATAGCAGTTTCCGGGTCTTAACTTTATTCTATTTTTCTTTTTCTTTTTCTTTTTCTTTTTCAAGACCGGATATATTTTTCAATATGCTCTTTTGGTGTTTAGCTTTAAATACCGTTTTTTCTTTCATACTAGGTTTTCAGGCAAGAGTATTTCTAGGTATCCTCTACTATCCTAAGTTTCAAGGTGCGTGTAAGTGCAGTTTCTAGAGTATATACTTTCTAAATTTGAACTTAAGAAAAGAAATTATTTTTCAGACTTATCCTTTAGTAAAGCTTCAATACTTTCCCTTCATCTTGACTTAACTCAAGAACTGAACTCAAGATTACCTATTTCTCAAAAAAAACTGTAAGGACGTATACTTACCAAAGTTAGACAGAATGATGGTTATTTTTAGGGTTTTCAATTCCTAAGCCTAAAATTTAGTTTTTTCTAATATATCAACTAAACTTTTAGAATAAAAATCTAAGTTATCCTATTAGCTAACTTGACGACAAAGTCTTTATATTTTGGAAAAAATTTCGATTTTTGTGGGTTTTTAATAAGGTATGCAAATGCAAAAATACAAATGAATGCGAAGCAAGAAAGCTTACCGAGCAGGAGTATGGTAGAACTGGAAGTGATTCCAGAACCGCAAACGATTAGGGAAAATTTAATAGACCTATATATTCAATCAGGTTTGACATTCCATTAGCCACTCCGCAGATATGGTGGGTAACTTCAGACACCCGAGAGGTACTCAGGTAGCCTCAAGGACGGTGACAGGGAGGTTCTTGTTTACCCAAACTTGACACTACTGTTGTTCCAGACTATGAGACCCGGCAAGAGGATAAGTATAGCGTCGTTCTAAACTAGCTTTAGAAGTGTACATATATACTATTCTGCCAGAGGGTTGTCGTAGTCAGTGGGAGCAGCGGAAGTATAGTGGGCAAGTAGCTTATGTCTATTTATAGACTTAAGCAGATATAGCGGAGATAAGATCATCTAATTTTGATGTGAAAGTCATGGGTTTGACTTCATCAGAATAGGGGATGGATCTGTTAAGAAGGTAGTAGGGTGTGATATCCTAGTTTTTGGATGACATACACAGAGTAGGAAGTAAAATTCCTATACTGCGATCGGTTGTACTGTGGTCGTCACACAGTTGTCACAAAGGATATGGATATAATATCAGATATTCTGGTTACTAGATCTATGGTTTTTAGATCTAGATTTGGGTAGTTTCCCAATTTGGGTACTTTGACAGTATTCTAATGGTATTTAGAATAGATGATTCATGGCATGGTGGTGTACCTGCAGGTGATGGAGTCACCCTCTCTAAAGGTGTCTTAGAGACTAAAGGAGAGAGGGATGTGCATGATTGGCAGATCACTTGCTTAGGCAATTGAGTCAATCATGAGATATCAAGTACCACACCAGATGTAGTTTTTGCACAAGATGCAATAAGTTTATATTAATCCAATCCTGGAGAAACATAAAGTGAGCAGTTTTAGAACATAAGTGGATGTTCTACGGATTTGATAATGGTAGCCTCTTCCGGGAGACGGTTATCATTCCAGGCTTCAAAGGTGACATGGATGACAGAGTGATTGTCAGAGTTATAGTTTTCCCTAGTCGAGGGACAGTATTATGGACAGGTGGTCCAAGAGGATACTATAGGAGGCATGGTGCTGGATACTGATTAGATTCAGTGATCGATACAGTCTAAGAAGTTTGGATTTGGAGTTCATTTATGAAATAGGTCCCATCAGATATTCAGACATATTCTAAGACAGGCATTGCTCAATTCGGGAGATGGTTTTCTCCGCGAACTTGAGATTTAGAGAGATATAGAAAGAAACATCAGGGCGGATCCACTCACTGAGGCTATTTCTCGAACACAAGAGTTTTACAAACTAGCTTTGTGAAACTGATTAGTAGAGGAGTTGGGTGTTCGGTATCACACGGGCTGTGAGTATGCGACATCGCAATAATTAGCCTTAAGTGCAAGTGGGAGATTGTTGGAGATAGTGCCCTCAAAGTCAATTATTGGATCGCAGGTACGTGATTGCAATGATTGAGGCAGGACCTATACCGATATGACAGTCTTGCTCGAGATGATATTAAGCTATCTGGTTTGTCTTTATCATTGTATACATGCTTTAGTTCACTATTGCATGATGATAGAGCCCATAGGATTCTTGCTTGACTGCCAGCAGTATGATGGCGATCATATACGTGGGAGCTGGGGTCTGTAAGCACATCCTTAAAGTGTCCCTAGTCGTGGGAGTTTCGAGACAGGGCATTGATACTCCAGAGTAGACTAGTGTATACAGTCGAGACCCCGACAAGGGGCGGTGGCCAGTCTCACAAGCCACTGGTGTCAGCAGGATCACCTAAGATGTATACAGGTGCTCATTAGGTTATGAGTACACCGGACAGGACTCGCCGGGAACCTGCTAATTGGTATTATACATATCGTCAGATAGCAGTTCCCTGGTGACATGTGTACAGGTTAGTTCATCGACATGAGGTCGTCATTTGTCTCGTGTGAGTTCCTACTGTACTTAGATTACTACCCTACCACGCTCAAAGGAGTTGTGCAAACAGGTTTTAGTTGGGTACAGTCCCGAGCTACATTGGAGGCAGGTGAGCGGATCGGCAGGGGATTCGTCTCTCCCGGTATTGGGGGTGAGATCGCGCTGTGTCTAGGAGAGCCATTACACAAAGCTCTCGACCGAGGCAGGAGATTTACTGGTAGGTACTCCAGTAGTATCTCAGGGTGTTCTGAGCCACTCTCTGACACGACTTATACTGCTATTGGGGGTCTGACGTTACCAGCCCCTAGGCAGATATGCGACTCATAGACGAACGGACCAGACTGTATGTATATTGTCACTGTTAGGCTCGGTAAGGTTTATGGATGAGTTTGCTCGTCGGCTTCCCTTCCAATCAACACATAGGCAAACCGTTACGTACAGCTTGTACCTCTGACGTGCTAGTGGTTATACCCAGTGCCAGTGTGTTGATAAGTCATTAGAGTCCCCCACAGACACTTTCCTAAGTTTGGGCGAAACGTTGTAAAGGCCGTATGGTTATATGGCAGGGTTCGGAAAATGCACGTGCGTTTTCGCACGTGTCATATTTCGGGCAGATAATATTGGTCGGCTTTGGTTTAAGCTGAATCCGAGTATTATACTATGTAGATATAATATCTTTGTCTCAGATGCATTTGTATTCGGTCGTAATACAAATACGGGTATGTTTATACCATTACAGGGTTATCCTGAAATTCGTTTCAGGATCACTTTTGGAAGTTACCAGTTTCCAGTTTTCTATCGGCCATATTTAACATTCGGTTAAATGCGGATTTATCTTTTCTTCTTGAGGGTGAGTCATGTTTCTAGAAGGTTCTAGAATGGTGACTAGGTTGGTGAGGTGGATTAGTGTATTAATGGTCATTTAATGCTTTAGATGACAAGGTTAGTGATTCATCACTTGCTTTAATTGTGTTCATTCTATGTTTCATGATAAGCTTCATTCTTATTGTCACCACTTTGCTCCTACCCTCACCTCCCTCTTCCTATAAGTTTGCCCCCCCCTCTTTGGAGATCATGGTTGTTCATTTGAAGGAAAAAAGATTATGATAGATTCGGGTTCATGAAAATTAGACAGCCTCATTTCTCATTTCACCCGATCCAAAAGGCAGCTTCATTAACCGTTCGTCCACGGTTTTGGACGTAACGAGACAAAGTGTTCTACTCATTCTCTACATCATCTTGGTCGTCTCTTTTAGCAAACTTGACGACCGAGTTGCCTCGGTTCAGAGGCGGGAGCCTGTTTAAAGATCCGTCGACATGGTCCCACCTGGACGAGAAGATTGGAGATTCAGAAGATCGGAGCAGCCGCAACAAGCATGGGATGATGGTTGAAGACCGAAGGACTCGGATCGTTCGGTATAACTCCTCTACCCACTTTGTAGTATGTTAGTTTAGCTTTAATGGCTGATCCGGGTTATAGTACGCGATAGTGCCAGTTGTAAAAGTTTTTGTTCCGCATTTGGCGTCTGTTAGATGGCCGGGACGCTACCGTGGACTTACACAAACACTTGTGTTCGGTGCATATATATACTCGTTCTCTCAGAAGGTAGTGGCACCAAATCCTAAGTGCGAAGATAACTGCTGCCAACTTCAGATCATGTGTTGGATAGTTGCGCTCATGAACTTTTAGCTGTCTTGATGCAAAAGCTATAATTTTTCCGTGCTGGTGTAGAACACATCATAATCCCTTACCGGATGCATCACAATGTATGATGAAACCTCCAGATTGATCCGGTATTACGAGAATAGGAGCAGAAGTTAATCTTGATTTGAATTCTACAAAAGCTTTTTCACATGCTTCTGACCACACGAATGCTTCATCGTTACGTGTGAGCTTGGTCAGGGGTGCTGCAATCTTTGAAAATCCTTCAATGAATCGTCGGTAGTATCCTTCTAATCCCAAAAAACTTCGTATATCTTTCACCGTCTTTGGTATCGGCCATTCGCTGACAGCTGACACCTTAGCTGGATCTACTAAGATTCCTTCGCCTGAAACAATATGTTTGAGAAATCCGACTTGATTTAGCCAAAATTCACATTTGCTGTACTTGGCATAAAGATGATGTTGTCGCAATGTCTCCAGGACAATTTGTAAGTGCTCGGCGTGTTCTTTCCGATTCTTTGAATACACCAGGATATCGTCGATGAAGATGACAACGAACCTGTCTAAGTACTCTCGGAAAACTTGGTTCATCAGATTCATAAAATTAGCAGGTGCATTGGTCACTCCAAATGGCATTATGAGAAATTCATAATGACCATAGCGAGTCTTAAACGCCGTCTTCGGAATGTCGGACTCTTTAAACTTCACCTGATGATAACCGGAACGAAGATTTAGCTTCGAAAATACACAAGACCCGCTTAACTGATCGAACAGATCATCGATGCGCGGTAGTGGATTCTTGTTCTTTATCATTAATTCATTCAGAGCTCGATAATCAACACGCATCCTGTATGAACCTTCTTTTCTCTTCACCAGTAGTACCGGAGATCCCCAACTTGAAGTACTGGGACGAATCCAACCTTTCTTCAGGAGTTAGTCCAACTGAATGCAGATCTCCTTCAATTCATCTGGACTTAACCGGTACGAAGCCTTGATTAAAGGTTGTGCGCTAGGTAGTAAATCAATGCTGAATTCAAGAGCTCGATCGAGAGGCCAACCCAATATATCTTCAGGGAATACATCCTCGAACTCTCGAACTACTTCTGGCTTTGATTCTTCCGCTTGTAATATTGCAACCACTTCCTTCTTTTGTTTTGCTTTGTATACGCTCGGTTCTAAGGTACGGTCTCCACTCTTGATGTAGAAAACTGGGTGATCTGGTATCTCAAATACTAACCTCTTTTGACGGTGGCCAATCGTAGCATAGAAAACTCTCAGCCAGTCCATTCCCAACACAACATCGAAATTTGGGATGTCCAGTACTTTGAAATTCGCATAGAATTCTCGTCCGCAAACTACAACTGGACACTAATCAAATCCCATAGTTTCTTTCAATACTCCATTCCCAAAACTGACATTCCATCTTGAAATGAGCGGCTTCACAGGAATTGAATGCGTTCTCACGAATCGTTGGGACATGAAGCAGTATGATGCTCCAGTGTCGAAAAGTGCTAAAACATGTAGGGAGGCTACAAGATTGTACCTAAGTTGTGCGGGATATGTTTAAGTATAGGAAAAAAGTATATTGATATATAAGGATTGAAAATGTTTGAAACATTGAGAATTACTAATGATGACTTGGCATGTGGCTTTGGCTTCCTCAACCGTCATTGTGAAAGCCTGACGTCGTGGTACATTCCTCCTTACTGGAGGCACGTTCCTCTATTCTTAGGGCATGTTTCTCTGCCCTTGAGGCACGTTTCTCTGTGCCTGGTGGAATTGACGAGGAGGTTGTGCAGGAGATCTGCGTGGAGGTGGAGCAGAGAGAGCTAAACGAGGTGCAGGAGCCTAAATGACTGGCCATTGTAGGACTGTGATTACGGGTCTTGGTGCTGGAGCTAGGTTGAGTCGATATGGACATGCTCCTATGGCATGAGTGGATGTGCCACAAACTAAACACAAGCCATTTGCACGCTTACAGTCTTTCGCCAGGTGTCCATTTCTCTTCCAGTAGAAACAAAAGTGTGGCCTAGACCGGTTAAATGATCCTCCCAGTCTTCTGGGTGCAAATGTTGGCCTAGAAGAGGCTCCGCCTAACATCTGTGCAGTAGGACGTTTGATTCCAGCTGTCTGGGGCTTACCCTTCTTCTTCACCACCACTTCATAACGGTGAGCTGCCTTCAGGGTGAGTTCATGGGTCGGGTAATCTCCTGTGGCTAATGCCGCCTGAATCTCCGGGTCTAAGCCCTGTTGGAATCGTTTGGCCTGAATCTCATCAGTCAGGATAAGGTGTGCAGCGAACCTGTTATGACCTTGTATTAGCAGTGTAGTAAGTGATATCAGGAAATTGAATTTGAGACAATATCTTACCTGCTAAGCATGGTAAACTCAGCATCGTATTCATCCACAGACTTGACACACATCGAGCCTTGTTGTAGATGAATGAACTGTTGCTCCATGTCGAAATAAGCAGTCTTAGGGAAGTACTTCGCATCGAACAAGTCGCGAAACTTCTTCCACTCTATCAGTTGGGTGAGACGGCTTTCTTCAGCCTTCCACCAGGCTCTGGCGTTGTCTGTCAGTTGTAGCTTCGCAACTCTCACCCAGGCAATCTCTGGCACTTGTGCTACTGCCAGATCATCTTCTATCGATTGAGCCCATTCTTCTACCTCCAGTGGGCTCTCTTTTCTTGAGAAATGTTTTGGGTGCAGTGCTCGGAATTTCTTGACTCTGGGTGCCTCAAGGCGGTGCATGAGGATAGCAGTTTGCTGCTGCTGGCCCTCCAAGAGGCTCTTGATAGCCTCAAGCAGTACTGTTTGCTCGTTTATGGGAGCTGCAACGGTAGGTGGTGGTGGAAGAGTAGGTGGTGGGGTGTTGCTATTGACGTTCATGCTGGTGTTGTCGGGAGAATCCATGACCTTGATAGAAAAGGAATGGTTAGGATCGATTCAAGGAATTACAAATGTAAAGGATGTATAGTTGCTGAATTTTATAATTCTTGTGATATATTGCTTAAGACTTCATGCAGAACTGACCTGCATGGGCCGCCAACAAAACCTGTCATGCCCCGCTTCCCACTATACAGAAACAGTGACGTGGCAAGCCGCAACGTATTTACTAAGAAATAAATACATTAAGCGTAATTAAGCAATTTATATATAATGCACAAGAATGACCAATGATATAAAATAAACATCAACTTTTATTTATATTCATCTTTACATACAACTGTTTGAAAAGGAAAGATACAATGAAATAAGTAGTGCATAAACAGTGGCATACAAACTGAAAGTAAGTACAAGGAGATCTAGTAGTCCGGCAGTGCGGTGAGCTGGTCCAAATCCTCCTGCCTAGGCTCAATCTCCTGAGAGTCCGGTCCTTCTGACGAACATTCCAAAGAAAGAAATAGACAGGAATGTCGTCAGCGAACTAGCGCTCGGTAAGTCCCAAAAGAAGAAATGGAATATAACAAGTAACCAGAAATGAACTGGTAAGTTGTACATGTATATGATTGTTATTCTAACAAGGTAATTTGTAGCTTGGTACATAAGGTATTTGTGTATACGAGAGGAGTCCATCTTACCCTGTGGACTATGGTAACATGTAGTACAAGGCCCCGTCAAAACCCATAGGACAACGACACGTGAGTTCATGTAGTTGTCTTTTAAGTGACCATCTCGTGCCACGTTAATACGTTCCGTACCAATCTACTCCATTATCCCCGCATAAGGTATTGTATAGGTTATGTTTACAAGTCTTGCCGAAACCATGTATACAAGTTGTTCAAGTGATTAGGTTCAGGATATAATCATGTATTCAAGTATTCAGGTCAAGTTATAACCATGGTTCAGTCAAGTCAAGTCAAGTATTCATGTTTGATATTGATGTTTGAATTCAAGTATTCATGTTCATGTTCAAGTATTGATGTTTGAATTCAAGTATTCATGTTCATGTTCAAGTATTGATGTTTGATCTTAGATTCAGATTTGGATAGACTCAGACTTGAGTTTGGATTCAGGTTTGAGATAGACTTAGGCTGAGTCAGACACTCGTAAACTGATTTGATCTTGAATTAGGTTCGGAGTTATCGGTAACTGCTGCACATGGATAGCAGGATTTGTGTCTTTTTCCAAGACAATTACCATTGATAACTCCATTATGTTGTCTACCTTAAAAAGGCAAGCACTCACTTTCTCCGGCTCCCTGGTGCTCAAGAGAATTGATCACATTTAAATCTATATTTACTAAAGTCCTTAAATATTGTTTTAGATAACTCGAGCGGGTTTTATGAAAAAATATTATAATTAAAAGTAAATCTCGAGGGGTTATTTATATTATTAGGGTTTTCATGAGCATGAGTTTTAAGGATTTGAGGTATTTTAGTGATAAGCCTTTAGCTTTGGAAAGTTCATGGTATTTTATTGAAAAGAGTTGTCTTTTGGTAACTTGAGAGTATTTTATTGAAACTTGGTCTTCTTTCATTTTAAGAAAAAGTAAGTTTATTATATTTTGAAAACATGGATTTGTAATTTTTATATAATTATTAAAAATTAATTTTTTTATTTATTTAGAAATTTCGTTTTTCTTAAAAACCGTATTTAAAAGCTTTCGAGATCGAATGCTCCGTCAGGAGGTCTGCATCTCACTCTACTAGCCCAAGAATGTATGATAATCCATACCATCCAATAGTGGGTCCCCTAAAAAGGATTGTAAAGACATATTTGCAAAGGAATTTAAAATATTGTTTTAAAAGAAAACCGTTTTTAAAGTGAGTGGTATTTTAATGTAATATTTTTCTCGTAACAAAAATTCGCACAAAAGAAAGTATCGTGCTATGGAACCAAGTGTGCGTGTGGGGTAAGTCATTACCCCGTGATGTTTTTCTAAGGTATTGTTTTAACAAAATACGGAAAGATGTGTTTAATAAGTTCATGGTATTTTAATGAAAAAGTGCTACTATTGTTATTTCACATGAGAATTTTTTGATGAAATTTGATTATAAATATTAGGGTTTAAGGTTACAAGTATTGTGTAAAAGCTTGGTTGATCAAAGAATGAAGATAAGAAGTTTCTAGGATTTAGAAAAAATGAAATCGGTATTAACTCCACTTACCGATATGAGTTTTGAAATGAAATTTCAATGAAGATGAAAAGAGATTGAGAGGGACTTACTTCTTGTTTATGTTAAGAAGAAGTAGAAGAAGGAGAGTTGATCTTCGTGGCGTCGCGGGAGCTCCAGAATAGTTTCGATTCTTCGCTGGAAGTTGACCGCTTGCTAACTCCTCTTTACTCCATTTGCACTTAGAAAATTTTTGAGAGTTTTAGCTAGAAATTTCAGAATGATGCTGAGCCAAAGTGTGTAGTGGTATTTATAGTGTAGAATTAGGCTTTTGGAATTAAAATGGTGGATTAAAAAGCATTAAAATTTGGTTTAATGATGAAATGAAAGGTCTCTGTTTGATTGCAAGAAAATCAAACAGTGCAGGGGTGTTAAGGGTAGGTGAAGGGGTTAGTATGCAAAGCTCGGGGTAATTTGGCTCTATCAGAACCGTCGATGCCAGTTTTTCTGAGCATATAGCCGGTCGATTTGCAGCATCTGGTCTCGATATTCGTGTCAGCTGATAAAATTACTCCATTTTCCACATATTTAATTTTTCTGACTTTTCATTTTTCTGTGCACTGCACGTGTAAACTTTTGGGCTTCCAAGAAGTTAAAAAGAAAAATCAGAAAAACAACGTGTCTGATGGGGATCGAACACAGGGGCTACAACACAGCAGTGTGCAGGCTTTACCAGTAAGCTACAAGTTATTTCTTGCTGTTATTTTGCAAAATTTACCTATAACTCAAACTCAAGCTGTATAACTCATTTATGTATATTAAATTGGAAAATTCCGTACAGTAAATTCAGAGTCGCTACAGACTTCTTGTATCAGTTAAACTCTGTAAAGTTGAGAATGTAAATATATAAAGTTGTTGGATTTTATTTTCGCTTGTCTATTCTTGTGTCATTTTTATGTTGCTTATAAACGCTTAACGTATTCTTATAGTAAATACAGTGTGGACTTACCACGTCACTATTTCCATCTACTCAGAAGCGGGGCATGACAGGTTTTGTTGGTGGCCCATGCAGGTCAGTCTACATGAACATCGTAAGCAATATATTGCAAGAATTAATGAAATTCAACAACTTTTACATTCTTTGCATCCCATAGCTAAAAATCCTACTTTCCTTTGAATCTCATCTTATTTGTTGAATCCATCTTCACTTTTTACTTCCTTGAATTCAACCTCTCGACTTCTGAATTCTTAACTCTAGTTCACCCTTCTACTTGTATCTATTAGACTTATTAGCTTAGTTGGTTAGATCATCGATCGACGAAAGTTTGAAGATGTCATCCTTAGCGTTTTCTGTACCTTTGTGACGTACCTTTCAAGAGAATTTCGCGGATGAAACTATTTTAAGGAGGGTAGACTGTAACGACTCACTATACTTGAATCTATCTCATTTCTTTCATTTGATTTTCATGAAGATTATTTCTTGTTTTCTTGAAATTCATTTCTGTGTCTCCTTATATTTATTTGACAAACTTTTATATTTAATTTTACTCTTTTGTCAATTAGAGTTCCGGCTGGTGGAGCGACATCGAAATGCGATCACATTTAGTTTCCTTGTTCTGTTACCATATCCTTTTAAGTAATTTCGAGGACGAAATTATTTTAAGGAAGGTAGAATGTAACGATCATAAAATTCATATATTTTCGCGTATCATATCTTTAATAAAATATTGCAATTATTTATTTTGGCTATATTTTGTTTTCTAATAAATATATTATTTTATCACTTCATCTATTTTATTCATTTTATAATTTTTCAAAGCCCAAACCTAAGTTAAGACAAATCCATTTGATTTCTTTCTTTTCTTTTTCTAAGTCCACATTCTTTTCAAAGTACGACATATATTTAGTTCTTGTTAAATATGTGCATGAACAACCTTATAGCTCATTGGTTAAGTCCTTACATTGTTATTCTATAAGTCACATGTTCAAATTCTCATTCTTGCAATTATTTTTTTTTATCAATTTTATCCTTCTCATAACCTACAAATGAGACCTTTCATTTCATCTTCCTTTTAACTCCCAAAATAATTAGAATGGTTATGAACTATAATTCTATATGTCACTTCTCTTTCTTTTCTTCATCACACATTTCTATAATTTCACATCTTCCTCTTTATCTTGATTTCTTAAAGAAGAACATGAAGAAGTTCTCAAGAAGGTCACGCTAAAAACACGAGGGTATCAACGAATAGACAAGCCCGGTGATAATACTGGCTTGTGTATGTAAGTCCCCTTCGTTTCTTCTCCTCCTCTTGTTGAATCATCCACATCTTATCATGTCTCCACTGATGTCCATACTTGCTAACATCATATGTAAACTCCTTGTTTAGAAAACGCACATAAAATAAATAGATAATCTAATAGTTAATTGTTTCGTAAACTTATTTACCTTCATGAATATGATACATTTTTAATTAGTAGTGATTATCTTGTTTTATATTTTAGTAGTTATAAAAATAAGTGAATCATATCATTGCATACCATCACATAACACGATCGTTTATTCAAAAGAAAAGAAAAGTGTTTAATAATTTTTGTGTAGAATGTTTATTAATCTTTTATATCGATTTTAGTATATATATCATGCCCGATTCGTATGCTTATTCGTATGCCTTTCATAATTTTTTTCTTGCTATTTTTATTTTATTTTATTTATATTTAGTTTTAAAAGAAAATAAGGTTTCAAATAAATACCATGACCTTGTCAATCTCAAATATCACCTTGAAGAAATACCTTTATCTTCAAAATAATTTTTAGAAAATCAATCTTGACTTCTGAATATTCTAGGAAAATTAGATTATATACTAAATAGAATTTTAGTTCTACAGTAAAAATTTCATATCAAACCGAATAACGGTTTAGGTGCTACTTAGTTTTTTTATTCACTGTTTTTAAAACCAGAAAACTATCAATATGGGTCTTCTTAGAGAGACCATAACTCTGTAATCGTTGATCCAAATTAACTGGTTTTAGATGTTTTGAATATATAAATCTAAAGATATAGATTTTCTTAGTTTTAAGTTTTTACAGAAAGCCGACGTAAATTATAGAAAACCGCATATTTAGTGACGAATCTGGACAGAATCTGTCCTGATCCGCACATTGTTTTTAAATAGGATATAACTCGAACTCCCGATGTCCGTTTATGAAAAACTTTAGATATATAGATGAAAAATTGATAAATCTATAATTTCATGTATATTATATTACTTAGAAACGCATAAAACAATACGATATAGGCTTTGCAAAATAACATATAGTTGATGTCCAGAAATCTGAATTTCTGTTTTAAACGATGATGTTAAAATGATCATAACTAGAGATTAAAAATCCAAATCACATGAATCTTAGTGTTTTAGATAAGTTCATCGAAAGACCTACAATTTTCTATGAATTTTCATAATCTGAAACCTGATGAAAATTAACTCAAACTGCATTTTAAAAATATATGGCGGTAATGAACAGATTCTGATCTGGTTTGCTCGACGATACAAAAACGGTTATATCTCCCAAACCTGTAGTAGTATTTAGGCAATACTAGAACTCACACGTGCATAACACTTACATCTATATTTCTGTTTATATTCCGAAATTTATTGACTTGATTGATTAGTCGTACACAACACTTATTTATAACATTATTTTTGGACGTTACTTGTACACTTATATCATGTTCTGTGCTTACTTATTTATTTTTATCTATATGACTTATGATTAAACCATTATATGCTAGAATTGACTTGATCTTGACACTACTCAATCATGAATACTTGATCCCAATATGTACACTTGATTCGACTTTACCCGAACCATGAATACGTAATGACTTGATGATCAGTCGAAAATACTGCATTTTTAACACGGCAATTTCCCTATCATTTGCACTCATCTAGAAGTGTTCGGTATTCATATTGCACATATTAGCAAAACATCTCTGAAATACCAGATTGCATGTGTTAGACTTTAAAACCGGCACTTTAAGGGAAATTGACTGTTTATCATGGCATCGCATCATCCTTGTATTGCGCAACACTTGTTTCGGAGTCTGTACACCAACTCCAATTTTTGAGATCCGGTAGCAATCTAGAGGGAAAAATAAAATTAAACATATCAGGAAAAGGACCAAGTCTAAGCCCAAACGAGTACCAGAGAGACAAAGCCACAAGGCTTCAGAAGAGCCGCGGTTCCGCGGCGGGAGCCAGCTTGCGCCGCGGAACCGCGGCGGCTATATGGCTTCAGCTCCTCAATTTTTCTCCACATGTCTCAAATAACGGTTAAAGCTTCCAGAACATTGTTGAAATGCCACGTGGCTCATCTAGAAGGCTCGGCTTAACAAACTTCATCTAGAAGGCTCTCTTTAACAAACTTTTGGAGGGAAAATTCAAATTTGAAATCCTAGATCTAGGGTTTTGAGGTCTATAAAAGAGAGCCTAGATCTAGGGTTGAGGGGTTCAATTTCTCATCATTCTCCCATCTCTTCCACCCACAAGTTGAGTGACACAACTTGTGTTAAACCCTTACCCTAATCCAAAGCTAAATTCAAGATCCCGAGTACCATTCAAGCGAGAAGCCTTCAACCTTTTAGGAGCGGAGCCGATCTTCAATCGAGCAAGTGATCCAAGCCGATCCGCGACTCAAGGAGACGAGCGAAACCAAATCGACGATCGAGTTCTTCCTCTTGTAGTTCTTGAGCGATTGTAACGGAATTGTTGATATAAATAAAAGGTGAAATTTTTTAATCTTGCTTTCTTTAAATTCTTGCATCATGATTCGATCTCAATTTGTGATTGTGGTTCTTGTTGTGATGTTTGAGTAAAACTCCGCTCGTAAAGGAGTCGAGACGATCGATAGAATGATGATGTAACAAATCTTAAAACGATTATTAAGTCCTACGAGTTTTGTAAACCATAGCAAATTGAAGAATCAACGACCTAGTTTCATTGCGATGCTTTCTTGATTGGATCGCTCGAAATTAGGGATCCACGATCGATTCTTGAATTTACTAGAGGCTAGAATGTGAATGATATCGATGAAGAAACAAGGGATAAATGATGAAACCCTAGTTTCACTAGAAATCCCTAATTCTCATCGATCATCGTCGATCTAGTATCAATTCATCGAAGGATAAGAATACATAATCGCTAGATTTCATCACATCTATAGATCCGATCGATTCCTACGAGCCTCACTTTGATTCTTGATATTTGGTTTGGAAAATCATCAAATTCTCAATTCTTGATTTTATCGTTTCTTGTTATTAGATCTACATTTTCTAATTCTTGAACTTCAATTACAAATCATGAATTGTTTGTTTTCTTTTCTTTAAACTTTCGATTCATCTAATTCAAAAGACGAACGATTACACTTTCTCTGTGGACGATCCGCACTTACTAACGCGCTACATCCGACACCGTTATTGATTGCGGTCAAAATATTTTTGGTTGTGATTTTTCTACATAATTTTTCATAACACACACAATCGGAAAATCAATTCAATCGCTTGACATGAACACTTGACATGAATACATGAACAATTGACTTGAATATTTGAACTCGGCTCGATACTTGAATTGCGCTCTCTTATGTATTCAAGGATTTGGGCAAGACTTGTAACTTTAATCACAGACTAATATACGCAGGGTGTTGGGGTAGTTTGATTATGAATCTAACAGAATCTCAGGAGTCCCATTACTAAAATAACGTTGTTGTGGTACCGGGCTAAAACGGTACAAATAATGTTGCTGTGGTACCGGGCAGAAACGGTACATTATGAATTCATGAATGAGGGCCCGTATTTCCAAGCCCCTGGATGATAGCCTGTTGGGATTAGAATACTTCAATATCAATTGAAGTCCCGCTATTTTGGGCCTATGATTCCTTACCCCTGGACGATAGTCTTGGGTTCGAGAATACTCTTGAGATTGGTTGATATTCATACTTGAACTGACGTTAGGATAAATTACCTTGTAGAGACCCCTTAGGACACGGACATACACTTCATGTTCACTATACCTACACTTCATGGCCATATTATACTTGTTTGCCATGCTGACATAGTTGCCATATACATTACCATACTTGTTCATATATTATAATTTCCATTTATACTATATTACATGTTATCTTGCACTCAATTTATATATTACACATCTCTGTTGGAACTTACCGAGCGTAAGTCAGGTGACTTAGGATCAAAGGAGGTGGAAGTGATCGCAGAGAATTACAACCAGTTCACACTTGAAGCAGATCATTAGTTTTCTTTCCCGCTTTTCTTTTTCAGTAAGTTACATGTTTAAACACTTTCTTTTTATATTCAGACTTCTTGTATCAGTTAAACTCTATAAAGTTGAGAATGTAAATATATAAAGTTGTTGGATTTTATTTTCACCTGTCTATTCTTGTGTCGTTTTTATGTTGCTTATAGGCGCTTAACGTATTCTTATAGTAAACACGTTGCGGGCTTGCCACGTCACCGTTTCCGTCTACTGGGAAGCGAGGCGTGACACGGGCTTCATCATTATGTATTAGCGACATATAATAACAAGTAAAATGAATACACATCAATGATAAAAACAAACCATATAGCATACTATCATTTTGAGTAAGACTCTTCTACCTGTATAGGTTCTCCTTCAATTATCATAATTATCTACCAGCAATTACAATAATTGTCTTGAAAGCACTATAGCCAATAGTTGAGGTATCTAAGGGTACGTCAAGTCACTGTTTATGCTTCGGGGGTGACTCTCTAAAAGTGCAAGGTTACGTTGATGCAAACTACTCGGGTGATCGAGACAGCGGGAAGAGCACAAAGGTGTACGTATATACGCTTGGGGGAACAACGGTGAGTTGGGTCTCTCAATTGCAAAAGGTGGTGGAATTATTGACTACCGAAGCTGAATACGTGGCGATCACAGAATCCAGCAAGGAGATGAAATGGTTGTTAGTGTATATGCCCTAGAGGCCATTACTGTATCATACTAGTTTGTATATTACTTGATGGAAGCTTGGGATATTCACCTTGTATAAACAATCTTGCTCAATATAGTAGTATGCTACTTGGTTTGTTTCTACTTCAATGTGTACTTGTGTTTATTTCAGTATATCACTTATACGCATTAGTGGAGCCCTTAGGATCTTTGCTTGATTACCAGCGTTGTGATGGCAGTCACACTAGTGGGGGCTGGGTAATCTATAAGCACATCCTTATACAGGTCCCTAGTCGCAGGACTATCGAGACAGGGCATCGATACTCCGGAGTAGACTAGCGTATGCGCTTCTCATCCCAGTGTGGGAGATGGTCTGTCCCACAGCCATCAGTACGTCGTACTGGAGATAGTATACGGGTGCTCGTTGGGTTACGAGTACACTGGACAGGACTCGTCGGGAACTGAAAGGTTGGTATTATACCTATCGTCAGTTATCAGTTCCCAGGTGACATGAGTACAGCTTAGTCCGCTGACTTGACACTGGCACTTCGCCTCGAGTGTGTTCCCACTACACTTTGATCACTACCCTACCACGGCTCAAAGGAGTCGTGCAAACAGGTAGTGGTTGGGTGCAGTCCCGAAGCACTCGGAGGCAGTGCCGGTTAGACAGGATTCGTCTCTCCCGGTATTGGGGGTTGACATCGCGCTGTGTCTAGGAGAGCCATTACACGAGTAGTCCCTGGCCAGGGCAAGCGAGATATACTGGTAGGCTTCCAGTGTTATCTCAGGGTGTTTTGGGCTTCACTCCGACACGACTTGTACCGCTATTGGGGGACTGACGTTTTACCGCCCCCTAGGCCCGACATGCGATGTATCAGACGAACAGACCGGACTGTACGGAGAATGTCACATTCAGACTCAGTAGGAGTTCAGATGGGGTTTCACCTCGTCAGCCTTCTTGTCGACATCTACCTGGGGACCGTTACGCACAGCTAGTGCCGCTTGCGGTCTGTGGTTAAACCCACTGCCAGCGTAGTGTCGAGTCTTTAGAGTCCCACACAGAGGGTATTCGCCTCTGGGCAAAACAGAGTAGAGGTCGCATGGTTTTGCGACAGGGTTCGTTCTCATCCGCGCACTTGTGCACGTTTGGAGTCCGGACGGATTATACTGGCAGGCTCTGGTTTGAGCCAGATACTGGTATATGTTTTGGGGTTGCTTTTATCTCAGTATTCATGTTCCTCGGAACAAGGATGCAGGTGTGTATGCACGGTTATTTGAGGAAGAGGAAGATGACTTTCATTAGGGTTTCGGAACGGGTGCGTATGCACAGTTGACAGTCGTCTTTTTCCAAACCCTAATGGATTTGTATTATATCAATTAATAATATATAATAAAATGAAATTGTGTCATGGTTGGTTTTTGTTGACTTGTTGACCATGGTTGACTTGTTGACCATGGTTGAAGTTTTGACCATCATCATTACAAAAGAAAGATGCTCTTTGATTCTAGCAAATTCATTTAATGTTTGAAATGATAATGGTCATTCTAAAACTTTCCATCAACCTTTTCATTTTCATTATTATTATTAATGATAATTCTTTTTCTTTTGCATTATGGTTGCAAGAAAGAAAAAGGATAGCTCATTCTATCATATTCATTCTCTCTCTTCACTTCATCTTCTTCTTCCTCTAGCCAAAGAGAAACCTTCTCATGTGTTGAGAATCCTTCTCTTTAAATAGAAAAGCAAACCCTAGTCACTCTCTACTCATTCTAGGTTCAAGGTTTAGCAAGCCGGAAACCCTAGTTCACTCAAAGATCGAGGAAGAGCCCAAAGGTCGAACCTTCGAGGTGGATCCATCTTCGACGGAAGAAGGAGACGAAAAGAGAACCATCAACCTCTACAAGATTTCAAGAAGAAGGAGTTCAAGTTTAGGTATAACCTTCATCCGAGTAGCTAACTCCCTTTAGCGTATTTGCTAGTTTAGTTTAGACACGATCCCGACCTTGTTTAGTCCATGTTGCCTCTTGCGATAAAAATTTGTTTTTATACCGTTTCCGCCTCCCCGTAAGCACCGGGGTTCGCAACGTGGACATACAGTGGTATCAGAGCCTAACTAAACTTAAACTAGCTTGGTAGCGAAGTGTATGGAAGTTCGAAACCGAAAAATCGCAAAACCGGAAAAACCAAAACCCTAAGTTTCTGTTGAAATTTTTTCTGCTCTAAATGAAAAACTTTATACTCCAAAAATCGGCTCAGGGTTTTCTAAGAACACCCACCAAAAACGATAGCATGATTCTTTCAAAGCGCCGCCCATCCGCGGCCTCACCTGTTCATCAGGCCGCGGATCCGCCGCTGCTTGGTGTCCTCTCTGCATAGTTTTTCGTGCAGTGTTCTTCTGTGTTGGTTTTGGGATTTTTCAGATGTATTATATGTGCCCAGATTTTCCAGAACTGAAATTCACTTTTGGGGTCCTATAATTCCGTATTTTTTCCGAACTTCACTGCACTTTAGCTATGTTGGTTATATCTGTGTTGCTTGCATGTATTGAACGTCGGCTAATCGCTATAAGTCGATTAGTCGGGGTTATACATGATCTGTGTTTGATATTGGAATGTGTATATGAATGTGTTGGACTGTCGCGGGTGAATAGCCGGGGTGGATGTGAGATGAGCTTTTGTTTTTCTTTCATTCATTGTAAATGTAAATTGATGTAATAATATTATTTGTTTGGCCGCACAACCGGGTCGGGGTTGTAGCCGTCATTGTATAATTCTTTTTACTGTTTTTGCTCCTAGGATAGACCCATGGAGGGGGTGCACAAACTGCCGAGTACTTAGCGGGTAGTTTGCCGCACCCGTAGGGGTCTTGGGTGGGGTATTTGGCTATTCACCGCGACCGTGTAATCCGCTTTTCGTTGCAGGCTCGAAAGGATTGCGGATTGCTAATATATCCAATGTATTCATCTGTGATCTGTAATGTCTATCATTGCTTTCTATTTAGGCGTTGCTTATGTTTTAGAGCCGCGCTAGCCCATCCCCCGCTCTGTCGTTAGTTAAGTAACCTAACGAGTGATGACGGGACCCCGTGGCGAATGCGAATGGCATAAGCGTACGTCATATTTTGGTTGTTTTCTGCAATGGTAGGAATTAAATGATGGGACGCATTAAAAGTACTAATGCAAGAATATCACGCATTAAAAGAACTAATGCAAGATAATAAACCAAGTTAAAATCGTTGGAACTCTTTCGAAAAACCACTCGGTTCTTTTCAAAACTAACTTTTAAATGCGGAGCTTGAGCCACTCCTTCTAAAAGCTATCTCGTTCCATCGATTATATCAAGTTCACTACGTTCACGGTTTCGCCAAAACCATTCGTAGCCCTCCGTCGTTTCACATAAATAGTCAATAGTATTCAAGCTGTGTTTGTTGGCCAAAGTCAAGGCATAGTGATTGGTAGCTATTGGATATTCATGTGCAGCATAGATAGATGCGTTAATTTGGAACAGTCGTACTGCCTTGTTGGCCAAAGTCAAGGGTATGTACGGGTGGATTCAAATTAACCTGGAGAACGACGGGAAGAACTTGACATGTGACTTATGATTTGTTGGCCAAAGTCAAGATCATAAGAGCATGGGGCAAAAATCCACATCGGGAGTTTCATAAGTACTGAAACTTGCTAGATTTGCATACCATTTGGAGTGTGATGATTATGGTAGGATTCCTTCATTTTCGTCACGCGATGATATTTGGATCCCGATCCTACTGTGAGTATATGCTACTCCTCGGGAAATTTCTCACTAAACGATCAATGCTATAAACCTAGTAGGTGCCTAGAAAGGTGTTAGCGGGGCTGCGCCCCCAGGGAAAAGAGGTTCTTAAATTAAGGAACTTCGCGAAAGCGTTGGAAAACCTCCCTCGAAGTACCGACACTGGCCTGGCTGAACGGTTAAGCAAGTATTGTACGGTGGGATTGATCCCGACTAATTCTTCCTTTGTGGTTTGAGGAGGGATTCGAGAGACAGTGGGAGCCATCCTGTTTAGACAAATTAAAAACCATTCTAAACTTGCAAGAGCATCGTGCTAAGTGTTTCTTCTCTCCCCCTGCAGTGACCAAATCGAAATGACTGGACTTAAGTTACTTCTAGATAAAAACATACTGACAGGGCCAAACTACAAAGATTGGCTCAGGAATGTCAAATTGGCAATCGCTTACGACAAGCTGGGGTATCTTCTTACCACCAAAGCTCCCCCCGTCCCAGGTCCCACCTCCAGCGTCGCGGATAAGGAAATCCGTAAGACTTGGGAGATTGATTGCGCGAAGGCCAGGTGCCTCGTGCTTGCCTCTATGGACAACGAACATCAGAGGAGGCATGAGAATATGGACCTCGAGTCCATATTTCTCCATACAAAAGAACTGTATGGAGAGCAGTCTCGTATCGCAAGATACGAAGTGTCGAAGAAGTTATTTTCGACTAAGTTGGCCGTCGGATCATCGGTAGCGGACCACGTGCTTAAGATGATTGGCTACACTGAGGAGCTCGCGGAACTTGGGACCACGTTGGATAGTGAACTTTATACAGATTTAATTCTCCAGTCCCTTCCATCCACTTACGCCCAGTTCATACTGAATTTCAACTTGCAAGAAAAGGAAGTTGAACTTTCAGAACTCCTCAACCTGCTGAGGAGCGCAGAGGGCACCCTACAGAAGGGTAGGGAAACACCCGTTTTGTTTGTAGGAGGATCTTCTTCCTCTAGGTCCAAGGCGAAAGCCAAGGGAAAGAGGAAGAAAGCCCCTGCCAAACCAAGAGGCGGTGTTAGTAAAGTGGGTACGAAGGGAAAGGAAAAGGCAACAAAGATTGCGGGGAAGCTTGTTGGAAAGGAAGAATGCTTCTATTGTCATAAGAGTGGACACTGGAAGAAAGATTGCAGGGCTTGGAAAGCCAGGACACAGGAACTGAAGCAGGTTGCGGCTTCAGCTTCAGGTGTGTATGTTATTGAAAACTGTCTTTCTATAAACTCTACTTCCTGGGTATTGGATACCGGATCAGGATCTCATATCTGTAATTCTCTGCAGGCGTTGAGAAACCGTAGGTTTTTGAAGGAAGGTGACATGACCCTCAGAGTTGCGAACGGAGCTAGCATGGATGCTAAAGCCGTGGGGGACTATCACCTGGGAATGTCAGATGGGCATGTTTTGGTTTTGCGTAATTGCTTTTTTGTACCCAACGCAACTTGTAATATCATTTCTGTATCTTTGGTTTCTAAAGAAGGTTATGAATTTGCGTTTGTAAGTAATGTTGTAAACATTCACCTTAATCAAGTTCTGATTGGGTCAGGTACACTGAGCAATGGTATATACGTATTAAACCAACCACAGATTTTCAATGTCCAGAATACACACAAAAGAAAGTCTCCAGATATCAATCAGACTTTCTTATGGCATTGTAGACTAGGTCACATCAATGAGAGAAGGTTGACTAAGTTACATACAAAAGGATATTTGGATCCGTTCGAATATCAATCGTATGCCACTTGTCAATCCTGTCTCAAAGGAAAGATGACAAAGACTCCGTTCACTGGACACGGAGTAAGAGCGAGCGAGCTCTTGGGACTCGTACACAGCGACGTGTGCGGTCCAATGTCTACACATGCGCGAAACGGTTATTCTTACTTCATTACTTTTACGGATGATTTTTCAAGATACGGTTATGTCTTCTTAATGAAACATAAGTCAGAATCTTTTGAAAAATTCCAGGAATTTAAGAATGAAGTAGAAAAACAAACCGGCAAAAGTATCAAGATTCTAAGATCGGATCGAGGTGGAGAATACTTAAGTGCCGAGTTCCTGAATTACTTAAAAGAGAATGAGATTCTCTCTCAGCTTACTCCTCCATACACTCCGCAACATAACGGTGTATCGGAGAGACGGAACCGGACCCTATTGGATATGGTACGGTCCATGATGAGTAACGCTGAGTTACCGCGATCATTCTGGGGGTATGCACTAGAATCAGCTGCGTACCTATTGAACCGAGTTCCTACTAAAACTGTGCCTACTACACCATATGAGATGTGGTGTGGGAAGAGGCCCCATCTCAGTCACATCAAGACTTGGGGATGTCCAGCTTTTGTTAAAAAGCAGCATGTGGACAAGCTCGAGGCACGCTCAGTACAGTGTAAGTTCGTGGGATATCCAAAGAACTCTAAGGGATATTTCTTCTACTGTGAAGAGGAACAAAAAGTTCTTGTTTCTCGTCATGCCTACTTCTTGGAAACTGAGTTTTGGAAAACCAGATAAGTGGGAGCACTGTAGAACTGGAAGAAATTCCAGAACCGCGAGCTATTACTGAAAGCTTAGTAGAACCAGAGGGTTCAAATGAACAAGACATTCCTACGCCGCTCCGCAGAAGTAGTAGGCAGTCTCATCCGCCCGAGAGATACTACGGTTTTCTCATAGACGGGGATAGAGAGGATTGCATCATAGACTATGATGAGCCTACTAGCTTCCAGCAGGCCGTTCAGAGCGTAGACTCGGTAAAATGGCTGGATGCAATGCGGACCGAAATGGAGTCCATGTACACCAACAAAGTATGGACGTTGGACATTGCTCCAGACGGGGTAAAACCCGTAGGATGCAAGTGGATCTTCAAAAGGAAGATTGGTGTAGATGGACAGGTTGAGACCTATAAAGCTAGACTTGTAGCAAAGGGTTTCCGTCAAAGACCTGGCTTGGACTATGACGAAACCTTTTCTCCAGTGGCTATGCTGAAATCCATTCGGATCCTTCTTGCCATTGCTGCTTTCCACGATTATGAGATTTGGCAGATGGACGTAAAAACCGCTTTTCTAAATGGAAATTTAGAGGAGTGTGTCTATATGGATCAGCCAGAGGGTTTCATTCAGAGTGGGAGCAGCGGAAAGGTGTGCAAGTTGCTTAAGTCCATCTATGGACTAAAGCAGGCATCGCGGAGTTGGAACATCTGTTTTGATGAGACGGTCAAGGAATTTGACTTTATCAAAAATCCAGATGAACCATGCATCTATAGTAGATTTGTAGCGAGAACTATAGTATTCCTTGTTTTATACGTGGATGACATTCTCTTAATAGGAAATGACATTCCTATGCTACAATCTGTCAAAGGTTTCTTGTCACACAGGTTCTCCATGAAAGACCTGGGTGATGCCTCTTACATCCTGGGGATCCGGATCCATCGTGATAGATCCAAGAGGATATTAGGACTTTCACAGTCCAGGTACATCGACACCGTACTGAAAAGATTCAGTATGGAAGATTCCAAGCGCGGTAATCTACCGGCTTGTCACGGGATCACCCTCTCTAAAGAGATGTCTCCCAAGACTGATTTGGAGAGGGATCGCATGTCTATTATACCCTACGCTTCTGCGGTAGGCTCTATAATGTATGCGATGTTGTGTACCAGACCGGATGTAGCTTATGCACTGAGTGTAGTAAGCCGGTATCAGTCAAACCCTGGGGAGAAACATTGGATAGCAGTAAAGAACATTCTCAAGTACCTGAGAAGGACTAAGGAGATGTTCTTGGTGTATGGCGGAAAAGACCTCCAGATTGAGGCCTTTGCTGACTCCAGCTTCCAGAGTGACAAGGATGATTCCAAGTCCATGTCGGGTTTTGTCTTTACCCTCAATGGAGGGGCGGTGTGTTGGAAGAGTTCCAAACAGGAAACCGTTGCAGACTCGACTATGGAAGCGGAATACATCGCTGCATCTGATGCCGCAAAAGAAACTGTCTGGATAAGGAAGTTCTTAAAAGAACTTCAGGTGGTTCCGTCCATTGTTGACCCAGTACCTCTGTATTGCGACAACAACGGGGCTATAGCTTTAGCAAAGGAACCCAGGTCCCATCAGAAATCCAGGCACATCTTGAGGCGGTATCACCTGATCAGGGAGATCGTGGATCGCAAGGAGATCGAGGTTCGGAGGGTTGCTTCAGAAGAAAACACTGCAGATCCATTCACCAAGGCCTTACCCCAGACTCAGTTCGAGCGGCTGATCGAGATGATAGGTCTTCGGTACGCCAGTTCATGGCCTTAGTGCAAGTGGGAGATTGTTAGTGTATATGCCCTAGAGGCCATTACTGTATCATACTAGTTTGTATATTACTTGATGGAAGCTTGGGATATTCACCTTGTATAAACAATCTTGCTCAATATAGTAGTATGCTACTTGGTTTGTTTCTACTTCAATGTGTACTTGTGTTTATTTCAGTATATCACTTATACGCATTAGTGGAGCCCTTAGGATCTTTGCTTGATTACCAGCGTTGTGATGGCAGTCACACTAGTGGGGGCTGGGTAATCTATAAGCACATCCTTATACAGGTCCCTAGTCGCAGGACTATCGAGACAGGGCATCGATACTCCGGAGTAGACTAGCGTATGCGCTTCTCATCCCAGTGTGGGAGATGGTCTGTCCCACAGCCATCAGTACGTCGTACTGGAGATAGTATACGGGTGCTCGTTGGGTTACGAGTACACTGGACAGGACTCGTCGGGAACTGAAAGGTTGGTATTATACCTATCGTCAGTTATCTCAGGGTGTTTTGGGCTTCACTCCGACACGACTTGTACCGCTATTGGGGGACTGACGTTTTACCGCCCCCTAGGCCCGACATGCGATGTATCAGACGAACAGACCGGACTGTACGGAGAATGTCACATTCAGACTCAGTAGGAGTTCAGATGGGGTTTCACCTCGTCAGCCTTCTTGTCGACATCTACCTGGGGACCGTTACGCACAGCTAGTGCCGCTTGCGGTCTGTGGTTAAACCCACTGCCAGCGTAGTGTCGAGTCTTTAGAGTCCCACACAGAGGGTATTCGCCTCTGGGCAAAACAGAGTAGAGGTCGCATGGTTTTGCGACAGGGTTCGTTCTCATCCGCGCACTTGTGCACGTTTGGAGTCCGGACGGATTATACTGGCAGGCTCTGGTTTGAGCCAGATACTGGTATATGTTTTGGGGTTGCTTTTATCTCAGTATTCATGTTCCTCGGAACAAGGATGCAGGTGTGTATGCACGGTTATTTGAGGAAGAGGAAGATGACTTTCATTAGGGTTTCGGAACGGGTGCGTATGCACAGTTGACAGTCGTCTTTTTCCAAACCCTAATGGATTTGTATTATATCAATTAATAATATATAATAAAATGAAATTGTGTCATGGTTGGTTTTTGTTGACTTGTTGACCATGGTTGACTTGTTGACCATGGTTGAAGTTTTGACCATCATCATTACAAAAGAAAGATGCTCTTTGATTCTAGCAAATTCATTTAATGTTTGAAATGATAATGGTCATTCTAAAACTTTCCATCAACCTTTTCATTTTCATTATTATTATTAATGATAATTCTTTTTCTTTTGCATTATGGTTGCAAGAAAGAAAAAGGATAGCTCATTCTATCATATTCATTCTCTCTCTTCACTTCATCTTCTTCTTCCTCTAGCCAAAGAGAAACCTTCTCATGTGTTGAGAATCCTTCTCTTTAAATAGAAAAGCAAACCCTAGTCACTCTCTACTCATTCTAGGTTTAAGGTTTAGCAAGCCGGAAACCCTAGTTCACTCAAAGATCGAGGAAGAGCCCAAAGGTCGAACCTTCGAGGTGGATCCATCTTCGACGGAAGAAGGCGACGAAAAGAGAACCATCAACCTCTACAAGATTTCAAGAAGAAGGAGTTCAAGTTTAGGTATAACCTTCATCCGAGTAGCTAACTCCCTTTAGCGTATTTGCTAGTTTAGTTTAGATACGATCCCGACCTTGTTTAGTCCATGTTGCCTCTTGCGATAAAAATTTGTTTTTATACCGTTTCCGCCTCCCCGTAAGCACCGGAGGTCGCAACGTGGACATACAATGGTTGCAATGGCTACTTGAAGAATTAGGAAAGAAGAAAAACGTTAATACCTTGTGGAGCGACAGCCAAAATACGATACATTTGGCGAATAATGCGGCTTATCACTCGAGGAAGAAACACATCAAGGTGTGGTATCATTTCATTCACATTGTAGTGAAAGAATGCGAGTTGACATTGCAAAAGATCGCGGAAGAAAAGAATCTGGCAGATATGATCACCAAAATTGTTGACAGAGACAAGCTATAGCTCTGTTGTGAGTTGGTGAATCCCTCCATGAAAATCTGATGAGGAGAGAATGGAGTGGAGTTGTGTAAAGTCTACTGGCATTGGGAATCAAGGTTGAAAGATCTCCAGGTGGGAGATTGTTAGAAATTGTGGAGTTTCCTTCAGGTCATACGTCTATCTAGGCCAACAGCATACATCTAGACGTGCACATGAGATGTTGGCTAAAGTGCCCTCAAGGAAATTATTGTAATCACAAACAGACGATTATAATGATTGAGGGAAGACCTATACGGGTGTAACAGTCTTACTCGAGATGATAGTATGCTATCTGGTTTGACATTATCATCATGTACATGCATTATGTAGTATTACAGATCACTATTATATGTTGATAGAGCCCATAGGATTATTACTTGACTGCCACGGTTATGATGGCAATCATACAATTGAGGTTGGGTAGTTTATAAGCAAATCCTTAAATGTCCTTGGTCGTAGGAATATCGAGACTGGCATTGATATTCCAGAGTAGACTAATGCATACGTTTCTTGACCTCGACGAGGGGCGATAGCCGGTCTCATAGCCGTTGGTGTTAGTCACCAAAGATTATATACAGGTGCTCATTGGGTTATGAATTACACTGGACGGATTCACCGGGAATATGTTAGATGGTATTATACCTACTATCAGATAGCAGTTCTCAGGTGACATGAGTACAGGTTGGTCTGTCGACCTGGGATCGTCATTTGTCTCGTATAAGTCCTCACTGTGCTTTGATTACTACCCTACCATGGCTCAAAGGAGCCATGCAAATAGGTTTTAGTTGGGTACAGTCTCAAGCCACATGTGTTAGGAATATATATGCCCTTGGGGCCATTATTGTATGATATAGTGGATGCTTGGACATATATAGAGGACTTTCTTGCTCGACATGATAGTATGCTATCTGGTTGCTCTTTATCTTAATATGTACACTTGTATTATTATATTGTCTCTCTGATACATGTTGATAAAGCCCTTAAGATGTTTGCTTGACTACCAGGACTATGATGCGGATCATACTACTGGGCCTTGTGTAGTCTACAAGTACATCTTTTAAATGTTCCTAGTCGAGGAAGTATCGAGACAGGGCATCGATATTCCAGAGTAGACTAGTGTGTACGTTTCTTGACCCTGTAGGGGGCAATGGTTGATCCCATAACCATTGGTGTTTGATATCAAAGATTGTACACAGGTGCTCATTAGAGAATGGGTACACCGAACAGGACTCGCTGAAAACTCCTAAATGGTACCATACCTATCGTCAGATAGCAGTTCTCTGGTGACACTGGTGTGTACGTTTCTTGACCCTATCGGGGACGATGGTTGATCCCATAACCATTGGTGTTTGACATCAAAGATTGTACACAGGTGCTCATTAAAGAATGGGTATACCGAACAAGGCTTGCCAAGAACTCCTAGATGGTACCATACCTATCTTCAGATAGCAGTTCTCTGGTGACATTGGTACAGTTTAGTCTGTAGACCCGAGATCGTCATAGTGTCTTGTGTGGTTCCCACTGTGCTTTGATTTCCTCCTTACCACGGCTCAAAGGAGTCGTGCAAACAGGTGGATTTTAGGTACAGTCCCGAGTCACATGGAGGCAATGAGCGATAGGAGGGGTTTCGTCTCTCCCGGTATAGGGAGTTGATATTGTGCTATGCTCCATTGGCTATAACAGTAAGTCCCGAGCCGGGGATGATGAGATTTACTGGTAAGTGTTATCAGTAGTTTCTCGAACCGTTATGAACCATACATCGGCATGACTTATCAAGTTACTAAGGTCTGACGATTCTACCCCTAGACTTGATATGTGACATATCAGATGAAGAAACCGAACCGTACGGTAAGTGTTACCTATAGGCTTCATGGGAGTTTGGACAAGCTTGCTTGTTGATCTTCTAATCGCTCAATACCTGGGTAGCCGTTACATCCAGCTAGTACCATTGACGACTTGTGGGTAACTGATGTGATCATTACCTACTGCTGGCGTATTAACGAGTCTTTAGAGTCCCACATAGAGGTTTCCTAGTTCAAGCGAAACGAAGTAGGGCACATATGTTGATATGTGCGGGAGCCTGATTAAATACGAGTATGTGATACTGTGTTCTAATCTGGCAACATTTGATATCGGTTAGGTTATATATGATATAACTGAATTATTGAATCAAGTGTTGATTTGATAATGTGATATACAGATAAATGATATTAGTCGGTTATATGTGATATAACCGGATTATTAAATCAAGTGTTGATTTAATAATTTGATATATATTTATATTTAATATAATTATATATTAACTAATATTAAGCTCACTAATTATTTTCTTCTTCTTATATATATTATTATTATATATGTGTGATATATATATAAATATATATGTATTATGAAGCATGGTTTTCTATTTTGAGAAAATAGAAAATGAGGTGGAAAATAGGGAGATATTTTGGGCATGGGTGAAGCATGGCACATATTATTTATTTATTTATTTGCTTGCACTATTGAAGCATGGTTCAATTTATTTATTGGTTTTTATTCCATGCTTCAATAAGTAAGGTATTTGTTAAGCCATTCTTCACTTCAGATTCTAGACTTGTTCATTTTTCTTGAGCTCATTTTATAAGCTCTCTCCATCTTCTTCTTCCTCCTTCTCCAAGTCCTAACCCTCACATGTGATATGAACCATATGGCTTTGAACAAACCTAGTGAGCTTAACACCCCTAATTCACCATCCTACTCTATATTAGCAATATACATTAGGGTGTTTCCTTCACTAATTAAAGATTAGTGAAGAGGTAGCTTGAATTAGAGGAGCATCGGGTGGATCATCTTCGACACGAAGATCGCAAAAGAAGCTCGTTCGTTCTTCAAGTAGAGCCTAGAGGAGTCGTAGGGACTACTACCCGGAGCTATAGAAGTGAAGGAAATAGTCTACAAAGGTTGTAACCTCCATCACTTAGTGTAAAGCTTTTATATATCATGCTAAAACCCTACTGCTCTAGTTAGATTCCAGGTTATTGTAGCTTAGCACCCCAAAATTTTTAAAATTGCATGCTTAATGCCGAATAAAACCTTATGGTGGTACTAGGATACATTTTCATGGTATCAGAGCCAAGCTAGAATATTATGGTAAGTCTCTACGACATTAAAGTGTTTGATCGGTTTTCGAAACCCACATTTAGACAAGTTTCTATCCAGATTTTCAAAAGTTGAAACTTTTCATATTAAAAATATCCAGAAAATCATTAAGGCTTTTCTATGGAGCCCCAAGAAGCACGAGGCCATGATTCAACTAAACGGCCACGGAACCGCCGCCAAACCCATGGTTTGGCCGCGGTTCCGCCGCATGTTTGGTGAATTGATGGCTAGTACTTTCTGTGCTGCTCCACTGTGGTATTTGGCACATTCTAGGTATTTTTAATGATGTTTAAGTTGTTGAGGTCTCTGGGATTTGTGAGTGTTTGATAAATCGATCGAAATGTTTAACATCGTCTAGATTTTTATGATATGTGATACAATATTTGGAATCCACAATAATTAGTTTTGTGAAAACTAGTTTGTATTTAATAAATCTAGCGTTTTAGTCTCCGTTGATCGATTGCCACGGAGTTTCGATTCGGATCAAAACTCCGTCGCAATCGCGTATAGTACGTGAACACCTAGTCGGGAATCTTGTTGAATTATCCGACTGCTTATTGAAAAGAGTTTTCAATTTGAAACTAAAATTCAAGGTTTATAGGGTTAGGCATGAAATTCGGAATATGAGATATTCCGGGTTTATGATGTCTAAGGTATTTGCGGATTCTAAATATTGTAGTTTTTCATTTCCTTTCTGCGACCGTAAGTGTAATACGTAGGGTATCCCCGATCTCATTGCTATATGTCAACGGAATTCAGGATACACACATTTACTTATGTTGATGACATAAATGATGGGACTTCATTAATGAGATTAATAGAAAGAAAAGATGGGACACTTCCGGGTTGAGAATGATGTCACTATTGATGTATATTATTTACGTTTCCGCATTAGGATAGACCCAAGGAGGGGAGCACAAGTAACCGGGTTCTGGAGTCCAGTGGGAGACCATTTCAAGGAATCGAGACCGGGTCTCCTAATTCTAGAATAGGCAGGGTTGCTTTCCGCTCTTGTAGGGATCTAAGGATGTGGGTTTAGCTATTCATCACGACCGTGAAATCCGTGTTTTTCATTATTGGCTGAATTTAAAACACGGACCTCCTAGTATATCCAATATTTCATATGTTGATTTCTGCTGCTTGAGTTATGTGATGTGATCATATAACCGCGTGAGACGAATGCTATATATATATATATATATATATATATATATATATATATATATATATATATATATATATATATATATATAACCATTGCTTATGATTTGCACCCGCGCTAGTCCAGCCCCCGCTCTGCCGTTAGTTAAGTAATCTAACGGTGCATGACGGGGCCCCGTGGCAAATGCGGATGGCATAAGAGTATGTTCTATTTTCGTTTCTTTTCTGTGATATTTAGGGAAACATAAATGATGGGACTTCATTAATGAGATTAATGGAAAGAAAAGAAACCTAAAGATGTTGTAGGATCAAAAAATTTAAAAAGGTAGCTCTAATTCTTACTTTGTATAGTGGTATTCCTTGATGAATATCACGCGCCTCATTCGATGAGGAAAGAGCCAAGATCCCTTCACCGGGAGTGACCTATTTAGCAAATAGCAAATGCTACAACCCACTAGGTTTTGTTTTAATAGCTTCTCTAGTTCTTGTTTTGCATAGTGGTATTCCTTGATAAATATCCAGCACCTCATTCAATGAGGAAAGAGTCGAGATCCCTTCACCGGGAGTGGCCTCTTTAGCAAAACTAGCAAATGCTACAAAAACCACTCCTTTTTAAATCACTAGATTCTACAACGATATCAAGTTCATTACGCTAAAGGTTTTCTTAAAAACCAGTCGTAGCCCTCCCTCATTTCAGATAAGGACTATTTTAGTATTCGTGCTGCGTTTGTTGGTCTTCGTCAAGGCATAGTGTACGGTAGCTGATTAGTGCTTATCTGCTGCATATGATGCGATTGGATTAGGGTAGTCGCACGACCTTGTTGACCTGCGTCAGGGATCGTGCGGGTGAGTTTAATTCAATCACGAAATGAATAGGTGAACTTGACTAGCGGCCTATGGTTTGTTGGCCTTCATCAAGGTCATAGGTCGTTAGTGATAAAAATAGATATTGGGTATTTCAAGTGTTGAAATTTATAATGAGATTGCATACCTTCTATGAGATGGTTGGATCCCGATACCCACTGGGAGTAAGTGTTACTCCTGGAAGAGTTTTCCACTTTACAATTAGCAGATCCAGTAGGTGTCTAAGAAAGGTGTTAACGGTGTTATGCCCCTGCAGAAATGAGGTTATTTAATTAATTCCATACGAAAGCATGGGGAGACTTCCTCGGAATACCAATACCTGTCTGGCTGACCGATTGGCAAACTTGTAGGGTGTAATTAATCCCGGCTAATCTTATCTTTTATGGTTTGAAGGAAGATTTGATAAAAAATAGTAGGAGCCATCCTGATTAGAGAAGATAATAACCAATCTAATCTTGCAAAGAGCGCACGCTAAAGCGTTTCTTTCTCTCTCTCTCTTTCTCCAGGTAGCGACCATGACACGCCTTAATCAAGATAATAATATGGATGTATTGACCGAACCCGCTTATTATACTGAGATGGAGAACGTTGGTTCCTCTCTATCTTATGACTGTCATAAGTCTGAGCAAGGAATAGGGGAATATCATGATTCCCACGCAACCCGAATGAAGAAAGAGCATGGTGATTCATCTTCTTCGGGTGTGTTCATTACCGAGAACTGTTTCTCAGTTTTCTCTACGTCCTGGGTATTGGATACTGGATCAGGATCCCACGTCTGTAATTTGTTACATGGGTTAAGGAGTGGTAGAGAACTGGGAAAGGGTGATATGTCCCTAAAACTAGGGAATGGTGCAATTGTTGCAGCCAAAGCAGTTGGCGAATATCACCTAGTATTACCAAATGGTAATACATTGATTTTGAACGACTGTTATTACGTTCTAAATATGATGTGCAATATTATATCAGTTTCTTTGTTACATAAAAGAAGAATATAACTTTGTATTGGAGGATAATGTTATGAATATTTTTCTAAATTAATTGTTGATTGGGTTTGGTACATTATGTAATGGTATATACGTTCTAAATGTAGGGTTACTAGGCACAGTCACAAGGTTCTACAAGGCATCAACCATGCTCGATTTAAAATTTAGACGTGCCGAACAACCCAAAGCGAGGATCTTTGCTAGATAATTAGGGTTAAACATGCAAGTAAACATCTTTACAACTAAGAGTGAGGGATTACAATCTTTGTAGTCCGCTCCTTCGCTTCATAAGCTCTGAGTAGTAGTCCCTTCGCCGCGATCCATGATCTCCCGGACTCAAGAGATGCTCCACAACCCGAATGATCCATGCTTTCTTGTAGTCTTCCTTTTCAAAGATGATCTACCTTGAAGTTTCTTTAACTTAAGCTCTCACTCACTAATCAAGTATTAATGATGTGAACACCCTAATCTAATAGACTAGATTAGATGAGAATGATGAGGTAGGAATTTGGCTCTCATTTGTTTTCATAATCTCACACTAAATCATCACAAAAGAAAAACCTAGAAAGTTTTTCAAGAGCTCAAGGAAGAAGAAGAAGAAAAAATGATTCCTTTTGTGATGAACAATGAATAAAACCTATGGTTACAAATACAACCCTTAAGTTACTTTAACTCATGTAGAGATTTAACCTAGGGTGAAGGGTTTGGGTTGGGTTAGAAAATATCAAGCAAAATATCAACACATAATATCTTTACAAGAAACAAAATAAAAGCTTCTAGAAACTTCTAGAAAAGATTAACCCAAATCAAACCCTAACCATGTTTAATCTCCACTAATCATGTTGCATTTGTAATCATAACATATTCCAATATTATATATCACATATATAATATATTTTTGTAACAAAAAGAAAATAATACAATTAACATATATCGCATATATATCAATGTATTATCCGGTGAGAAAATGAAATAATAAAGCGAGCCTATATTAGATAATGTAATGTAATATATCACATATATAATTATCGATTAAATTATCGAATCAACACTTGATCCGACAATCCGGCTATATCGTATATAACCGACTAATATATCATGTAACGATACATCGAATCAACACTTAATCCGATAACCCGGCTGATATCAAATATCGCGAGAATAGAATACGGTATCTCATATCGTATTATTCTCGGACTCGCACATATCACATATGTGCTCCTACTCCGTTTTGCCTGAGTCAAGAAACCTCTGTGTAGAACTCTAAAGAATCGTCATTACGCCGGTAGCAGCTGATGATCATATCAAACACCCACAAGCTGCAAGCGGTCAGCTAAATGTAACAGCCACCCAGGTATTGAGCGATCAGAAGATCAACAAGCAAGCCTGTACATTCTCCTGTGAATCCAATCAGTAATCTCACGAAGAAAAATTGAGCGATCAGAATCTCACGAAGGCCAGCCTAGCATCCCGAATAATCTCTCAAACTATATCTGGGGAATGGCCTTCGTGAGTGGATCTGCAGTGTTTTCCTTTGTATCAACTCTCCTGACCTCGATCTCCCGGCGATCAACTATCTCCCTGATCAGGTGGTACCGCCTCAGAATATGTCTGGACTTCTGATGGGACCTGGGTTCCTTGGCCAAAACCACAGCTCTATTGTTATCGCAATACAAAGGTATTGGATGCTCAATGGATGGAACCACACCATATTCAGTAATGAACTTCTTTCTCCAGACAGCCTCTTTGGCAGCATCGTTGGCAGCGATGTATTCAGCCTCCATCGTCGAGTCTGCAACGGTATCCTGTTTGGAACTCTTCCAATACACCGCCCCTCCATTGAGGGTAAAGACAAATCCCGAGTGCGATTTAGAGTCATCCTTATCACTTTGGAAGCTTGAATCGGTAAAGGACTCCACCTGGAGTTCTCCGTTACCATACACCAAGAACATCTCTTTAGTCCTTCACAAGTACTTGAGAATGTTCTTTACAGCTGTCTAGTGATTCTCTCCAGGATCTGCTTGATACCGACTCACTATACTTAGTGAGTATGCTATATCGGGTCTGGTACATAGCATCGGATAAATGATAGAGCCTACTGCCGAAGCATAGAGTATCCCTTGCATGCAAGCTCTCTCCAAATCAGTCTTAGGAGACATCTCTTTGGAGAGAGTGAGTCCAGAGATCGTGGGTTGGTTACCACGCTTGGATTCTTCCATACTAAACCTCTTTACTATGGTGTCAATATACCTGGAATGCGACAATCCCAATATCCGTTTAGATCTCTCTCTATAGATCATAATTCCCAGTATGCAGGAGGCATCACCTAGATCTTTCATTGAGAATCTTTGTGATAAGAAGAGCTTGACTGATTGCAGCATAGGAACATCATTTCCTATCAAGAGTATGTCATCGACGTACAATACGAGGAAGACAACCTTACTCTCTGCAACCTTCTTATAAATACAAGGTTCATCTACGTTTTGGATGAAGTCAAACTCTTTGACTACAACATCAAAGTAGATGTTCCAACTCCGCGATACTTGCTTTAACCCATAAATGGATTTAAGCAGCTTGCATACCTTTCCGCTGCTCCCACTATCTACGAAGCCTTTTGGCTGAGTCATGTACACGCACTCCTCTAAATCACCCTTTAGAAAGGTGATCTTAACATCCATTTGCCAGATTTCGTAGTCATGGTATGCAGCAATGGCAAGTAAGATCCGGATGGACTTAAGCATAGCCACTGGAGAAAAGGTTTCGTCATAATCCACACCTGGTCGTTGACGAAAACCCTGCAACAAGTCTAGCTTTGAAAGTCTCAACTTTTCCATCGACACCAAGTTTCTTCTTAAAGATCCACTTGCTCCCAATGGGTTTTACCCCTTCAGGAGCAACTACCAAAGTCCATACTTTGTTGGTGTACATGGATTCCATCTCAGATCGCATTGCATCCAGCCATTTCACAGAGTCACCACTTGTGATGGCCTGCTCGAAACTAGTCGGGTCATCATCTTCCATGATGCAATCCTCGCTCCCACCATCAAGGAGAAAACCGTAGTATCTCTCAGGTGGATGAGAAACCCTACTAGATCGGCGGAGAGGCTGAGGTTCGTTGGGTACTACTGAATCCTCTGGTTCCACTAAATCTTCTGTTACAGTTTATGTCGCTGGAACCTCTTCCAGTTCTACCTCTTCGCCACAAATTTCCTTTGCAAGAAATTCCTTTTCTAAAAAGGTGGCATGTCAAGAAACAAACACCTTTTGTTCTTCAGTATGGTATAAGATATACCCTTTTGAATTCCTGGGATATCCTACAAACTTGCATAGGACAGACCTTGCCTCGAGTTTGTCCGGATTGTGCCTTTTGACATAGGCCAGACAAACCCATATCTTAACATACTTAAGAGATAGTCTCTTCCCTTTCCATATCTCATATGGAGTGGTAGGCACTGATTTGGTAGGAACCATATTCAATAGGTGTATGGTTGTCTCAAGCGCATACCCCCAGAAGGAAATAGGTAACTCAACATCACTCATCATAGAGCGTACCATTTCTAATAGGTTGCGATTCCTCCGCTCCGATACACCGTTGTGCTGTGGTGTATAAGGAGGAGTAAGCTGAGAGAGAATCCCATTCTCTTTTAGATAATCTAGGAACTCATTGCTCAAGTATTCTCCTCCTCGATCAGATCATAGGATCTTAATAGTTTTGCCCGTTTGGTTCTCTACTTCGTGTTTATATCTCTGAATTTCTTAAAAGCTTCAGACTTATATTTCATTAGAAACACATGTCCGTATCTTGAGAGATCGTCAGTGAATGTAATGAAGTAGGAAGAACCGTTCCTGGCATGTGTAGACATGGGACCGCATACATCACTATGTACCAGTCCTAAGAGTTCCGTAAATCTTTCTCCGTGTCCACTAAATGGAGTTTTAGTCATTTTTCCTTTGAGACATGAATGGAAAGTTTCATAAGATGATAATTCGAACGAATTCAAATTTCCATCCTTATGTAACTTAGCTAGTCGTGTCGCATTGATATGACCAAGTCTGCAATGCCATAAGAAGGATTCGTTCATTTCTGAACTCTTCCTCTTGTGTGTGTTTTGTATATTAAGGACTGTATCTTGATTTAGAACGTATATGCCCTTATGTAACGAGCCTGATCCAATCAGCTTTTGATCTAGGAATATGTTCATAACATTATCCTGTATTACAAAAGTATATCCTTCTTTACTTAATAAAGAAACTGATATAATGTTGCACATCATGTTCGGTATATAATAGCACTCATTCAGAATCAATGTATTACTACTTGGTAATACAAGGTGATATTCGTCAACTGCTTTGGCTGCAATACTTGCACCATTCCCAACTTGTACGGAATGATCACCCTTTCCCAGTTCTCTACCTTTACGTAGCCCACGTAACAATTTACATATGTAGGATCCCGATCCAGTATATAATACCCAGGACGTAGGGTGAACTAAGAAACAGTTCTCAATAACTAACACACCCGAAGAAGATGCATCACCATGCTTGTTCTTCGTTTGGGCGGCGTGAGAATCCAGATTTTCTCCTGTTCCCTGCTCAGTCTTATAATTCTTATAAGAAAGAACGGGACCAACGTTCCCCTGCTCAGTATAATAAGCGGGTTCAGTCAATACATCCATATTATTATCTTGATTAAGGCCTGACATGGTCGCTACCTGGAGAGAGAGAGAAGGAAACACTTTAGCGTATGCTCTTGTAAGATTAGATTGGTTATTACCTTATCTAATCAGGATGTCTCCCACTGTTTTTATCAAATCTCCCTTCAAACCCTAAAAGGTAAGATTAGCCGGGATTAATTACTCCCAACAATTTCATCAATCTTTCAGCCAGATCAGTGTTGGTACTTGAGGGAGGTTCCCCATGCTTTCGCACGGACCTAATTAAAATAAACCTCTTTTTCCCAGAGGCATAACCCCGTTAACACCTTTCTAGACACCTACTTGATCGGCTAATTGTCCTGTGTAAAACTCTCCCAGGAGTAACTCTTACTTGCAGTAGGTATCGGGATCCAACTATCTCATAGTAGGTATGCAATCTTATTGCAAATTTCAACACTTGAAATTCCCGATAATACTTTTACCCCTAACGTGCTATGACCTTGACGAATGCCAACAAACCATAGTCCGCTAGTCAAGTTCACCCCGTACATTTCTTGATTGAATTAAACCCAGCCGCGCGTCCCTTGACGAAAGCCAACAAAACCGTACGACTACCCTAACCCAATCACATCATATGCTACAGATAAGTAATAGTTAGCTATCGCACACTACGCCTTGACGAAAGCCAACAAACGCAGCACGAATACTAAGTATTACCTATCTGAAATGTCGGAGGGCAACGCAGGTTTTTCAGAAAACCATGAGCGTAATGAACTTGATATCGTTGTAGAAACAAGTGATTTTTGAAAAGGAGTGTTTTTTAGGCTTTTCTAGATTTGCTAAAGAGGTCACTCACTGTGAAGGGATCTCGGCTCTTTCCTCATCGAATAAGGTGCAGGGTATATCATATATACCGCTATGCAAAGCAAAGCTATAGAAGCAATCAAAAAACAAATCCGTGAGTTTGTAGCATCTGCCAGTTCTTCTAAAGAGGTCACTCCCGGTGAAGGGATCTCGGCTCTTTCCTCATCGAATAAGGTGCAGGGTATATCATATATACCGCTATGCAAAGCAAGACTGTAGCTACCCTTTTTATAAAGTTTTGATTCTACAACAGCTTTTAGGTTTCTTTTCTTTTATTAATCTCATTAATAAATCCCATCAATTATGCTTCCTAAGCATCATAGAAGAAACGAAAGCAGTAATATTTATATATCAACATATATATATAGTATAAGCATTCGTCTCCGGCAATAATATGATCTCATCACAGAACATTACAGCAGAAGATAACATATGAAATATTGGATATACTAGGACGTCCGTGTTTTACATCGAGCCTGTATAAAACATGGATTCCACGGTCACGGTGAATAGCCAAACCCACATCCCTAGACCCCTACGAGAGCGGCAAGTAACACTGCCAATTCTAGGGTTAGGAGACCCGGTCTCGACTCCTCGAGATGGCCTCCCACTGTACCCTAGAACCCGGTTACTTGTGCTCCCCTCCTTGGGTCTACCTAATGCGGAAAAGTAAATAATGTACAATGGTGACATCATCCTCATCCCGGAAGTGCCCCAATAAAAGAATATTACATACAAATGAATTTTACATGAATGAAAATAAAAACCCTCATCTCACATAAAACCCCCGGCTATTCAGAACACGACGATCCAATATAACATATCACAGCAACACAAAATATCTCATATCATCAACGTAAGCAAGTATGCGTATCCCGATTGTCGTTGATGTATAGCAACGAAGCCGGTGATACACCACATACTACGCTTACGGTCACAGAAAAAAAGTGTAAAACTACAACATTTGGAATCCACAATCACTTTAGACATCATAAATCAAAAATATCACACACTTCGCATTTCATGCCTAACTATATGAATTCCACATATTGTATCACATTCCAGATAAATAGACAAAATTAAACTTTCCGATCGAATAATCAAATACGCAAGATTTCCCAAATAGCTCAACACTTGAGCGGAGTTCAAAAATCCTAGAACATGTCACAGCCCCAGTGAACCAGCCATAGAAGGGTCAAACCAACGCCTCACAAGTGGCAACGCCAAACTACCACAAACCCAAGGGTTCAGTGGAAGTTTTGACGGTCACATAATCGAGTTAAGGTTATGTTCTTCTAGAGAGTCCGCAGATATGCTTGCATGTTTTTCCGAAAGTTTTAAACTCAAGAAATAATCAACACTTGAAAGTTTTTCGTGTCGGGAAAAAGCGAGTTATTGATATCCGTTCGAACATTTTAACACGTTCTAAATTATCCGGAAAACCAAACGAAATTAAACTTTCCGATCGAATCAACGAATACAAAGGATCTCCAGAGAACTCAACACTTGAGTAAGATTAAAAATACCCAGAAGCACTGTACAAATACCTACGAATGAACCCAAAAAAACACGTGTCGCTAATACCAAAGTTCGGCCGCGGAACCGCCGCGAGAAGCAGGTTCCTGCCGCGGTTCCGCGGTGACTTGAGGGTATTGGGGGATCGTGTTTCACAGTAATCCTTAGAATTCCCTGCTGATTTTTTTGAGTATTTTTAATGCAAAAAAAATCACATTTTAAAAAAATTTCCAGAGAGGGGGTCAAAACCGACGTTTCGGGGTTCGATCGGACTTTTAACTTCGTATACATGTCGCCTAGTGCTCTAGCTAGGCTCTAATACCACTGTAGGATTACTAGGCACAATCACAAGGTTCTACAAGGCATCAACCATGCCCGATTTAAAATTTAGACGTGCCGAAAAACCCAAAACGAGGATCTTTGCTAGATAATTAGGGTTAAACATGCAAGTAAACATCTTTACAACTAAGAGTAAGGGATTACAACCTTTGTAGTCCGCTCCTTCGTTTCATAAGCTCCGAGTAATAGTCCCTTCGCCGTGATCCATGATCTCCCAGACTCAAGAGAGGCTCCATTACCCGAATGATCCATGCTTTCTTGTAGTCTTCCTTTTCAAAGATGATCTACCTTGAAGTTTCTTTAACTCAAGCTCTCACTCACTAATCAAGTATTAATGATGTGAACACCCTAATCTAATAGGCTAGATTAGATAAGAATGATGAGGTAGGAATTTGGCTCTCATTTGTTTTCATAATCTCACACTAAATCATCACAAAAGAAAAACCTAGAAAGCTTTTCAAGAGCTCAAGGAAGAAGAAGAAGAAAAAATATTCCTTTTGTGATGAACAGTGAATAAAACCTATGGTTACAAATACAACCCTTGAGTTACTTTAACTCATGTAGAGATTTAAGCTAGGGTGGGTGAAGGGTTTGGGTTGGGTTAGAAAATATCAAGAAAAATATCAACTCATAATATCTTTGCAAGAAACAAAATAAAAGCTTCTAGAAACTTCTAGAAAAGATTAACCCAAATCAAACCCTAACCATGTTTAATCTCCACTAATCATGTTGCATTTGTAATCATAACATGTTACAATATTATATATCACATATATAATATATTTTTGTAACAAAAGGAAAATAATACAATTAACATATATCGCATATATATCAATGTATTATCCGGTGAGAAAATGAAATAATAAAGCGAGCCTATATTAGATAATGTAATGTAATATATCACATATATAATTATACGTTAAATTATCGAATCAACGCTTGATCTAACAATCCGGCTATATCGTATATAACCGACTAATATATCATGTAACGATACATCGAATCAACACTTGATCCGATAACCCGGCTGATATCAAATATCGCGAGAATAGAATACGGTATCTCATATCGTATTATTCTCGGTCCCACACATATCACATATGTGCTCCTACTCCGTTTTGCCTGAGTCAAGAAAGCTCTGTGTAGGACTCTAAAGAATCGTCAATACGTCGGTAGCAGGTGATGATCATATCAAACACCCACAAGCTGCAAGCGGTCAGCTAAACGTAACAGCCACCCAGGTATTGAGCAATCAGAAGATCAACAAGCAAGCCTGTAAATTCTCATGTGAATCCAATCAGTAACACTCCCGTACAGTCCGGTCTCTTCGTCTGATATGTCGCATATCTGGTCTAGGGGTGGTAAACGTCAGACCCCAGTAACCGATAAGTCGTGTCGATGTGAGGCTCATAACAGGTCGAGAACCTACTGATAACACTTACCAGTAGTACTCAATATCCGCCCTAGCCAGGGACTTCCAGTTATAGCCAATCGAGCACAGCACAACATCAACTCCCTATACCGGGAGAGACGAAACCCCTCCTATCGCTCATTGCCTCCATGTGATTCGGGACTGTACCTAAAAGCCACCGTTTTGCACGCCTTCTTGGACGTGGTATGATGGAAGTCAAAGCACAGTGGGAATCACACAAGACTCTATGACGATCTCGGGTCTACAGACTAACATGTACCAGTGTCACCAAAGAAGTGCCATCTGACGTGAGGTATAATACCATCTGGGAGTTCTCGGCAAGTCCGTCCAGTGTACCCAGTCTCCACTGAGCACCCGTACACCATCTTTGATGTCAAACACCGATGGATATGGGATCATCCATCGCCCATCATATGGGTCAAGATGCGTATACGCTAGTCTACTCTGGTGTATCGATGCCCTGTCTCGACACACCCTCGACTAGGAACAGTTATAGGATGTACTCGTTGACTACCCTGGCCCCGCTAGTATGATCTCATCATAGTCCCAGTAGTCGAGTATATATCCAAAGGGCTTTATCAGCATATGAGAACAAGACAGTAAACTAATACAAGTCAACATGTTAAGATAAAGTGAAACTAAATAGCTTACTATCATGACGAGCAAGAAAGTCCTCACTATATATATCCAAGCATCCATTATAATATACATCATATGTACAACAATGGCATCTAGGGCATATATATAACTAACACTAAATCAACTGACGGTTCTAACCATATAGAACACACACAAGAGGAAAAGTTTAGAAATGAATGAAGCCTTCTTGTGGCATTGTAGACTAGGTCATATCAATGCGACAAGACTAGCTAAGTTGCATAAAGATGAATATTTGAATCGGTTCGAATTTACATCTTATGAAACTTGCGAGTCATGACTCAAAGGAAAAATGACCAAAACTCTGTTTACTGGACATGGAGAAAGAGCTACTGAACTCTTGGGACTTATACATAGTGATGTATGCGGTCCTATGTCTACACATGCCAGGAATAGTTCCTCGTACTTCATTACATTCACCGATGATCTCTCAAGATATGGACATGTGTTTCTGATGAAACATAAATCTGAATCTTTTGAGAAATTCAAGGAATATAAGAACGAAGTAGAGAACCAGATGGGTACAAGTATTAAAATCCTTCGATCTGATCGAGAAGGTGAATACCTGAGCACGAAATTCAGTAACTATTTAAAAGAGAATAGGATTCTCTCTCAGCTTACACCTACATATACACCATAGTACAATGGAGTGTCAGAGCGGAGGAATCGCACCCTAGTAGATATGGTGCGCTCTATGATGAGTACTGCTGAGTTACCTATTTCTTTTTGGGGTTATGCGCTTGAGACAGCCGCATACCTATTGAATGTGGTTCCCACCAAATTCGTGCCTACCACTCCACATGAGATATGGAAAGGGAAGATACAATGTCTTAATTTTATTAAGATGTGGGGTTGTTCGGCTTATGTTAAAACACAAAATCCGGACAAGCTCTAGGCAAGGTCAGTTCTGTGCAAGTTTATAGGATATCCTAAACATTCGCGAGGGTATATCTTCTACCACACTGAGGAACAAAAAGTGTTTGTTTCTCGACATGCCACCTTTTTAGAAAATGAATTTCTTATGAAAGAAATTAGTGGTAATGAGGTAGTATTGGAAGAAGTTCCAGCTACACAAACTATAACTGACAATTTGGTAGAACCGGAGGATTCAATTGTCCCCGACGAAGCTCAGCCACTCCGCAGATCTAGTAGGGTTCCTCATCCACCTGAGAGATACTACGGTTTTCTCATAGACGGTGGGAGCGAGGATTGCATCATGGAAGATGATGACCAGACTATTTTTGAGCAGGCCATCACAAATAGAGACTCTGTGAAATTCTGAGATGGAATCCATGTACACCAACAAAGTATGGACTTTGGAAGTTACTCCTGAAGGGGTAAAACCCATCAGGAGCAAGTGGGTCTTTAAGAAGAAAATTGGTGTAGATGGAAAGGTTGAGACCTTCAAAGCTAGACTTGTAGCAAAATGTTTTCGTCAATGACCAGGTGTCGACTATGATGAAACATTTTCTCCTGTCGCCATGCTTAAGTCCATCAGGATCTTACTTGCTATTGCTGCATACCATGACTACGAAATCTGGCAGATGGACGTCAAGACCGCTTTTCCAAATAGTGATTTAGAAGAGAGCGTGTACATGACACAGCCAGAGAGCTTTGTAACAGTGGGAGCAGCGGAAGCTTGTGCAAGCTGCTTAAATCAATCTATGGATTAAAGCAGGTATCGCGGAGCTGGAATATCTATTTTGATGAAGCAATCAAAGAGTTTGACTTCATAAAAAACGTAGATGAACCTTGTATATACAAAAACGTTGTAGAGAGTAAGGTTGTCTTCCTCGTATTGTACGTCGATGACATACTCTTGATAAGAAACGATGTTCCTATGCTACACTCGGTCAAGATCTTCTTATTACACAAGTTCTCCATGAAAGATCTGGGTGATGCCTCCTACATCCTGGGGATTAAGATCTATAGAGATAGATGTAAAAGGATGTTGGGATTGTCCCAATCCAGGTACATTGACACCATACTAAAAGGGTTTAGTATAGAAGATTCTAAGCGTGGTAATTTACTCGCTTGTTCAAGAATCACCCTCTCCAAAGAGATGTCTCTCAAGACTGATTTGGAGAGGGCTCGCATGTAAGGGATACCCTATACTTCGGCAGTCGGGTCTATCATGTATGCGATATTATGTACCAGACCGGATGTAACTTACTCACTAGGTGTAGTGAGTAGGTATTGTTCTCTTATAAAAAAAAGAGAAAAGGAGATAGGGAAAATTCCCCACTAATGGAGCCTCACGTGCCCACACGTGATTGCCTATATACAAAGATTATAGGCGCCGTGTTTAAACAATTGGCAGGCTGAAATTGAGCCTCACGTGTAAGCACATGAGCATCTATATACAACGTATATAGGCTCCATATTAAAACAAATAGTAGGCCAGAAAAGCTCACGTGTTAACACGTGATGCCCTTTTTAGGCTGTTGCATATAAGCAAACAAGTTTAACTCCGTGGGGGTCACGTGCTACACGTGAGTGTTCCTAAACACCTTCCAAACTGATAGAATTAAATTCTAAATAAAAGGATAAAAATCCTATTTGGAAAATATTTCCTTAAATCTTTCTAAACTATCTGATAGAATTAAATTCTATATATATGGGAACTATGTCCCTGGTCTTCATTAAAACATAAACATCTTCTCTGTTGTTAAACGAAAGACTTTTGGATCAAAGATCCAATGGTGATCGTCTGATAGAATAAAATTCTATCTTAGGAAAATATTTCCTAATCTGGTTAAAAAATAAGAAATTTTCTCTGTTAAATAGAAAGCCTTTAGATTAAAAAAATCCAACGGTGAATCAAATTCACCGATTGATCTAAAAGATCATTGAATCAATCATGATCTCTCAATGAGAGATTCTCTTAACAAATTGATTCTTGTTCTTTTCGTATAAATAGGAGTGAGGAGAGGAGGAGAAAACACACAGAGAGACCCCCATAAGCTTTGAGAAACAAAAGAAAAAGAGAAAAAAGAATTCACTTCTCTAGAGGAAGAAAATCTCATTCTTAAACAAAAATCCTAGGTAAGAAGAAAGTACAGAGATTACATTATCTCTTCTTTAAGGGTTTAACCCTTCATACAAGAACTTAGTTCTTCCTCTGATTGAGACCTGCAGAAGCAGATCTCCCCACAAGTTGAGAATTTAATTCTCATCGGGGAGATTCTGTTATGCAGATTCAAAACTTAGGGGAAAGAACTAAGTCCAAAGAATTTAATTCTTCCAAAAGTATATAGGAATTTAATTCATATGATAGAACTAAGGTTTTACGCTGTAAAACAATTTAATTCTTATAAAACAAGGGACCTGAAATTCTTAAAACTCAGATCAAAATCTATATGCATATAAAAGGAAAGACCGGTGATTCATTAGCGTTCAACGCTATAACGAGAGCTCACGTGTTCCCACGTGAGCACCTCCGATGAACAAAAAGAAATGACTGAGATCGAATCACGTGTTCTCACGTGACCCCCAAACAGTTGCTTAAATGGAAAAAAGGAAAAATCCAAAGACAGCGCTTACAATTTGAGCACCTCACGTGTTCGCGCGTGAGTATTATATAAGCTAAGTGCTTAGCACTTATAAAAAGAAGAGGGAATAAACCCAAAGAAGAAGTGCCCAACTCTGGGGCCCCTCACGTGCCCACATATGATGGCCACATGAACTAACTGGTTAACACTTATATACAGACAGGAATTTGGTCCCAAGTGTACAGCGCCAACTTTCAGGTACCTCATGTGTCACACGTTGTAAGTCTACGTTAGCGCCCCGGCAGTCTACAGACGCCAAATGCGGAATAAAACTTTTTAACTTGGCGCTATCGTATACTTTCACCCGGATCTGCCATTATTGCTAAACTAACAAACAGTAAAGAGTGTGGAAATATTGTACCGACTGATCCGAGTCCTCCGGCTTCATCTCCACTCCGATCTCCTCGCGGGATCTCCGTCCGTCTCCTCCTCGTCGGAAAGGGCACCACATCGCCTTCTTCGTTTACGGGCTCCCACCTCAATGCCGAGGCAACTCGGGCACGAAGCCGGCTACTCGACGTGCCCAAGATATGCTGTAGGAAGTGTAGTGTAGAGGCTACTTGTCTCTTTGGGGTTTGTTGCCTTTGGATGGAGGAATGAGGATTGAACTTTGGAGGGAAATGAAGCTACCAATTTTTGCAAGGAAAATGAGATGAAGAATGAAGCATCAAAAATGAACCTCTCATTTTTTTTTCTTTCCTCACAATGTGTGGCCGGCCTAATCATCTAGGAAATGGAGGTGGGAACAAAAAATACATGTCATGAAGGGAGGTGAGGGTAGGAGAAGTCAAGAGGTGACCATAAACAATGAACCATGCTTGTAACACTATTGAAACCATACCCTCACTTTAACCCATCCTCATTCAATCAAATCCCATTAAAGCAAAAGCATGGTGCAAAAGAAAAGAATCTTATCATATCAAACCCATTTGCAAGAAAACCCCTCCACAAATGTAATTTGCAAAACTGCAAATTACCCCCTCCATCGGAAAAGTCCGGCCGGGAAAGAACAAAGGAAAACCGGCCGGAACGGAATGCAAACTGGCAACTCCAGAAAACTGGTCCCGTAATAAATTACAGGAAAACCCCGATACTGTGCATACACACCCGCATCTGTATTCCGTCCGGATACAAATGCAAAGAGACAAAATCTACACTGTACTAAACTAGGACCGGCTTAAACCAAAGCCGGCTAGTAATATCCGTTCAATCCTGATCCGTGCAATACCGCACGTATCTGATCGAACCCTGCCATAAACCTATACGGCTACTAGTACAAACCGTCCGATCCTGATCCGTGCAATACCGCACGTATCTGATCGGACCCTGCCATATCTCCATACGGCCTCTACAGCGTTTCGCCCGAAAGCTGAGTAACTGAAAGTGTGGTGGACTCTAAAGACTCGTCAATACTATGGCTGTGGATTTAACCACTAGCACGTCAGAGGTATAAGCCAATACGTAACGGGCCACCAGCTATTGACCAAAAGGGACGTCGATGAGCGAACTCATCCTGACACCCTACTGAGCCTGTCAGTGACAATATCCGTGCAGTCCGGTCCGTTCGTCTATGAGTATCGCATGGCGGGCCTAGGGGGTTGGTAAAAGTCAGACCCCCAAAAGCGGTACAAGTCGTGTCGGAGTGTAGCCCAGAACACCCTGAGATACTACTGGAATACCTACCAGTAAATCTCCTTGCCTTGGCCAAGGACTTTGTGTAATGGCTCTCCTAGACACAGCACGACCTCACCCCCAATACCGGGAGAGACGAACCCCTGAAGATACGCTCACTGCCTCCATGTGGCTCGGGACTGTACCCAACTAAAACCTGTTTGCACGACTCCTTTGAGCCGTGGTAGGGTAGTAATCAAAGTACAGTGGGAACTCACACGAGACAAATGACGATCCCCAGGTCGATGAACTAACCTGCACACATGTCACCAGGGAACTGCCATCTGACGTCTGGTATATGACCAACTAGCATGTTCCCGGCGAGTCCTGTCCGGTGTACTCATAACCCAATGAGCACCTGTATACATCTTAGGTGATCCAACTGACACCAGTGGCTTGTGAGACCGGCCACCGCCCCTCGTCGGGGTCTCGACTGTATACACTAGTCTACTAATGGAGTATCGATGCCCGGTCTCGAAACTCCCACGACTAGGGACCTTTTAAGGATATGCTTGTAGACCCCCAGCTCCCACTTATATGATCGCCCTCATACTGCTGGTGGTCAAGCAAGAATCCTAGGGGCTCTATCAACGTGTAATAGCGACGTGTCATGTCACCTAAAGCAGTACACGATGATAAAGGTAAACCAGATAACATACTATCATCTCGAGTAAGACTGTCCTACCGGGATAGGTCCTCCCTCAATCATTACAATCACGTACCTGTGACCTAATAATTGACTCTGAGGGCACTATCTCCAACAATCTCCCACTTGCACTCAAGGCTAATTATTGCGATGTCGCATACTCACAGCCCGTGTGATACCGAACATCCAACTCCTCTACTAGTCAGTCTCACAAAGCTCGTTTGCGGAACTATTGCGTTCGAGGAATAGCCTCAGTGAGTGGATCCGCTTAGTTGTTTCTTTCTATGTCTCTCTATATCTCAAGTTCGCGGAGAAACCCATCTCCCGAAATGAGCAATACCTGTCTTAGAATGTGCCTGGATGTCTGATGGGACATAGCTCATAAATGAACTCCAAATCCAAACTTCTTAGACTGTATCGTCAACTGAACTTAATCAGTATCCTGCGCGCCATGCCTCCCTCAGTATTGCCTTGGATCACCTGTCCAAAATACTGCCCCTCGTCAGAGGGAAAACTATAACTCTGACAACCTCCTTGTCGTCCATGTCACCTTGGAAGCCTGGAATGATAACTGTTTCCCGAATGAGGCTGTCGTTATCATATCCCTAGAACATCCACTTATGTTCTAAAACTGCTTCCGACTGTTTCTCCAGGATTGGATTAATGTCAACTTATTGCATCTAGTGCAAGAACAACATCTGGTGTGGTACTTGACATCTCATGATTGACTCAATTGCCTAAGCAAGTGATCTGCCAATCATGCACGTCCCTCTCCCCTTTAGTCTGTAAGACACCTTTGGAGAGGGTGACTCCATCACCTGCAGGTATACTACCGTGCTAGGAGTCGTCCATTCTAAATACTCTTAGAATGCTGTCAAGGTACCCTGATTGAGAAACCACCCAAATCTAGATCTAAAACCATAGATCTAGTAACCAGTATGTCTGATATAATGTCCAAGTCCTTTGTGGAGAAACCACTGTGTGACGACCAAAGTATAACCGATCGTAGTGTAGGAGTTTCTTTTCCTACTCTGTGTATATCATCCAAATACCAGGATATCACACCCTACTACCTTCTCAACAGATCCATCCCCTATTCTGATGAAGTCAAACCCATGACTGTCACGTCAGAAATAGATGATCTATCTCCGCTACATCTGCTCTAGTCTATAAATAGACATAAGCAACCTGTCCACCAATGCTTCCGCTGCTCCCACTGACTACGACAACCCTCTGGCAGAGTCATATACACGTACACTTCTGAAGCGAGTTCAGAACGACGCTATACTCATCCTCCCGCCGGGTCTCGCAGCCTGGAACAACAGCATTGGTAATTGTGGGTAAACAAGAACTTCCCCGTCACCGTCCTTGAGGCTACCGTAGTACCTCTCGGGTGCCTGAAGTTACCCACCATATCTGCGGAGTGGCCAATGGAATGTCAATCCAGATTGAATCTTTAGGTTCCTTATCAAATCTTCAGTAATCGTTTGTGGTTCTGGAATCACTTCCAGTTCTACCATACTCCCACTACTGTTTTCTGAAAAAATCCATTTTTAATAAAACTGTGGCGAGTCTAGAACAATATCGCTATTGTTCATCCAGATGGTAGAAAATCAACCCTCGTCATAGCCTGGGTCAACCCACAAACAGCCATTACAGAAACGTGCCTTGAGTTGTCCAGTGTCTGGTTTTAATCATAAACCGGACAACTCCCCGTACCTTAACATCGTTAAGATATGAACTGTTCTATATCCAATATAGAAACAGAGGCACTGATTTAATTGAACCAGATTCAAATCATGCAGCTGTCCCCAGCGCATGTCAACTAAATGGAAGGAGGCCGATCAGCGTTACTCAACTTAGGAATACTTCCAATTATGAGTAACCTGAAAGAGAAGCAAGATCTCTTTATCATTACTATCAACTGAATACCATACACAAGTATCTACATCTTCGATCTCTTTGAAGAATCCCGATACTTGCTATACCTGGTTCTCTACTCTATTCAAATACCTATAACTTCTCCAAATTCGGACCCTGTGTTTCCACGAAACACCTGTCTAAAAATTAGAGAAGTCATAAGTAAACTGAATGTAGTACGAGGACCAACCCCTCTGTCCTGATGGACCCTGGACAATATACAATACTCTGTATAAGTCCCTTGAGTCTGATAACTCATTCACTGTGTGTCGTAGGTTGAAAACTGTACTTATGGTTAAGAAGAATTACACCGCTGTTTAATGCTCCTTACCTAACCATCCACTGATATAGGTAAATGTCGTAGACATAATTTCAGAAAGGTATATCTCACTCTATGAAAATAGACGTACAGATATATCAATTTGAAATTGGTGCATAACAGCGGATATTCAAAACCAAATATTTGCCGACCGGCAAACAGCCCAGGTGATTTCCTCAAATATCACCGATTACAACGAATCCCGATATAATGAGGATGATCACCCAATTCCCAATAACCTACTCCCACTCATCATCTGTAAAACCATACAGATGTGAGAATCATACCTGGTAAATACATACCCTGGAGTAAGTATCTAATCGGGAAATCAGTTTTCTTTTAACAGTACACAGTGAAACTGAAACATTGAAATGTTTCGGTGGGGTATCCCGGTATTCTTAGTAATGCCTCTTCCATTATCCAAATTCACAACTATAACCGTATAATTCTTTGCCACCTCTCCAAATCCCTTCATATGTCTTTAGTCTTTACCTTCTGCACACCCCTTTAGGCCAAATGGTTTTCTTCCTTCCTTACCGTTCGGCACCAGCCTATGGTTTGGAAGAAGACTATCCAATAAGCATAAAGGGTGTACTGTCCTAATCCTAGGAGCACTCGCAACGCGAGAGAAGGTGAAGATAAAAGACACCTGAATGTACTTTATTCCTATTTCTCCTGGACCAGAATCCATCCCCGAACTGGAACAAGTTCCATTCGAGTTCGTATATAACCATACGATGGAGTATCCAAATAAACTGTGGATCTTCGTAGTGATACGGAGTGTCCTGGAGAAATACAAAGGTGATGTGGGAGTGGTAACGAAATATTTGGTTTGGTCGTGAATATCTGTTGCAATTTACTTTGCCCTCTTACTAATCCCTTGCTTTGTCTGAACTTAATACCTTCTGCACACCATCGTTATGCTAATTGGTTTTCTTCATTCCCTACCGGTCGGCACCAGCCTAAGGTTTGGAAGAAGACAATCCAATTTGCGTAATAGGTGTACTACCCCTAAACCAAGGAGTACTCGTAACCTGAGAGAGGGTAAAAGGAAAAGACAACTGAATAATCCTATCCGTTTTCTCCAGAACCAGAAACCATCCTCGAATTCCTTCGAGTTCGTATCTAACCATACGATGGTTTTGTCCAATGGAAGTGGACGTTCGCAGTAATACGGGGTGTCCTGGAGAAAAGGGTAAAAGTAGGAGTGGCAATGAGGTCTGCAACTCTGACAATCCAAAAGCCAGTGTTAAGAAGGTTCGGTCAACTTGGTCACTGAGTCAAAGTCTTAGGGTCGGGTCAATGGTCGCTGCCAAAGAGAGAGAGAAAAGAAACACTCAGCGTGCACTCTAACCTAGATCAGAATGGTTACCAATTTATCTAATCTGGAAACCTCCCACTGTACCTCAAATTCTCCTCCAAACCTGAAAGAAGAATCAGTCGGGGTCACCCGAGGAGTAAACCAACTCATCAGTGGGAATCGGGATCCAACTCTCATCGCATGACAACGTGACGGAATCCGCTCACGGTATCACACTCCAGAAGGTATGCGCATATCTGGCAAGTTTCAGTACTTTTGAAACTCCCGATGTGATTTCTGCCCCATGCTCTTATGACCTTGACTAAGGCCAACAAATCATAAGTCACATGTCAAGTTCTACCCGTCATTGTCCAGGTTGATTTGAACCCACCCGTACAAGCCCTTGACTAAGGCCAACAAGGCTATACGACTGTCCCAAACCAACGCATCTATCTATGCAACATATGAATACCCAACAGCTACCAAACACTGTGCCTTGACTAAGGCCAACAAACACAGCTTGAATACTATTGACTACCCATATGAAACGACGGAGGGCTACGAATGGTTTCTGGCGAAAACCTTTAACGTAGTGAACTTGATATCGTTGAAGGAACGAATAGCTTTTTAGAAAATATAGTGACGAAAACCTTTACTAAAGAGGTCACTCCCGGTGAAGGGATCTCGGCTCTTTCCCCGTAGAATGGGGTGCTGGATATTCATAACCGAATATCTCGATGCAAAGCAAAAGTAATCGGCTATAGTGAAGTTAATGCCCTGACGCAAACTTCTGTCCAAGGGGTCACTCCCGGTGAAGGGATCTCGGCCCTTGCCTCGTCGACTGAGGAGCAGGATATTCCAAATGAATACCACGATGCAAAACAAAAGTGAACGTCCTTGCAATAACAGCTTTTTGAAAAGTGTTCCAACAACATCAGAATAGGTTTGTTTAACTTGCATTGATCCGAATCAATGCAGTCCCATCAATTGATCACACCACAAAGAACGAAAATATACTGACGTACGTATATGCCATCCGCATTCGCCACTGGGTCCCGTCATCACCCGTTAGGTTAGCTTACTAACGGCAGAGCGGGGACTGGACTAGCGCGGATGAAAAACATATACAACATCTACTAATATATATACCAATATATAGTATTTCGCTCAAGGCGTGAATAGAAATGCAACATCACAGAAATGTACAACATCACAGAACAATACAGATATCTGGGATCCCCGGGTTTCACAGAGCCACTACTGAAACCCGACGTTCCCCTGGTCGTGTGGATAGCCTGTGCAATGAAAACCTAGACCCCTACGGGCGCGGCAAGTCACCCGCCAAAACCTGAAGCGAGGCAGACCCCTTCAGCGCCGTGAATGGACCACCCAGCACTTCACGGAATCCGGTAACTTGGGCACCCCTCCTGAGTCAACCTGTACCCCCTACGAGTGCGGCGAATAGCCCGCCAATTCCAGACTGAAGCCCCCTCCGTCTCAATGCCATGAGATGCGGGCTTGTTGCCCTCCAGAACCCGGCTATCCGTGCACCCCTCCGCGGGGTAACCCTAGTACAGAAAGTAAAATATACATACACCGGGTACATCGACCGCAACCAGGTCGTGCCCCAAAAGAATAATACAAACAGGCAGTGACGGCAGTCCACATGTCGGACGCTCGCCCCGCAATATCAAATGTACATAATACAACAACACTGTACTAGCATTGCATCCAGGCTATCCCCCACGACCGATCCGCAACATCACAGCAAATACATAGAACATCAACGTGAAAATCACGTTCGCAAATCCGTCTAACCGGGCTATAGCAGTTAGACCGGATTTACCGATCGAGTGACATTCACGGTCGCAGATATAATGTAAATACTGTGAAAACTAACGTGTTTAAATTTCGATCGACAAAATATCAAGAAGTGGGCCCCACGATTTACTGGTGAACAGTAACAAAATCTGGGCAAAAACGATATATATCAAAAACCCCAAAATCCCAGTGAGAACAACCTGACAAAATTTGGGAGCACGTGCTCCCCACGTGGCCGCGGTTACGCGGCCAAACCATGGGTTTGGCCGCGCTTCCGCGGCGACTTCGAGGGATCACGAACCCAAATTCTGTCGTCACTCTTAGAAGTTCCTGCTCTGATTTTTAAGACATCCAGAAATCATTTTTGAGACCGTTTAAAAACAACAGAAACTGTCGGCTTGGATTTTTGCAGTTTTCGATTTCCGGTCGGATCGAAGTTTTAAACGCGTTAGCACAAGTTAGCATAGCAAAATGGTGAGGCTCTGATACCACTGTAAGTCTACGTTAGCGCCCCGGCAGTCTACAGACGCCAAATGCGGAATAAAACTTTTTAACTTGGCGCTATCGTATACTTTCACCCGGATCTGCCATTATTGCTAAACTAACAAACAGTAAAGAGTGTGGAAATGTTGTACCGACTGATCCGAGTCCTCCGGTCTTCATCTCCACTCCGATCTCCTCGCGGGATCTCCGTCCGTCTCCTCCTCGTCGGAAAGGGCACCACATCGCCTTCTTCGTTTACGGGCTCCCACCTCAATGCCGAGGCAACTCGGGCACGAAGCCGGCTACTCGACGTGCCCAAGATATGCTGTAGGAAGTGTAGTGTAGAGGCTACTTGTCTCTTTGGGGTTTGTTGCCTTTGGATGGAGGAATGAGGATTGAACTTTGGAGGGAAATGAAGCTACCAATTTTTGCAAGGAAAATGAGATGAAGAATGAAGCATCAAAAATGAACCTCTCATTTTTTTTTCTTTCCTCACAATGTGTGGCCGGCCTAATCATCTAGGAAATGGAGGTGGGAACAAAAAATACATGTCATGAAGGGAGGTGAGGGTAGGAGAAGTCAAGAGGTGACCATAAACAATGAACCATGCTTGTAACACTATTGAAACCATACCCTCACTTTAACCCATCCTCATTCAATCAAATCCCATTAAAGCAAAAGCATGGTGCAAAAGAAAAGAATCTTATCATATCAAACCCATTTGCAAGAAAACCCCTCCACAAATGTAATTTGCAAAACTGCAAATTACCCCCTCCATCGGAAAAGTCCGGCCGGGAAAGAACAAAGGAAAACCGGCCGGAACGGAATGCAAACTGGCAACTCCAGAAAACTGGTCCCGTAATAAATTACAGGAAAACCCCGATACTGTGCATACACACCCGCATCTGTATTCCGTCCGGATACAAATGCAAAGAGACAAAATCTACACTGTACTAAACTAGGACCGGCTTAAACCAAAGCCGGCTAGTAATATCCGTTCAATCCTGATCCGTGCAATACCGCACGTATCTGATCGAACCCTGCCATAAACCTATACGGCTACTAGTACAAACCGTCCGATCCTGATCCGTGCAATACCGCACGTATCTGATCGGACCCTGCCATATCTCCATACGGCCTCTACAGCGTTTCGCCCGAAAGCTGAGTAACTGAAAGTGTGGTGGACTCTAAAGACTCGTCAATACTATGGCTGTGGATTTAACCACTAGCACGTCAGAGGTATAAGCCAATACGTAACGGGCCACCAGCTATTGACCAAAAGGGACATCGATGAGCGAACTCATCCTGACACCCTACTGAGCCTGTCAGTGACAATATCCGTGCAGTCCGTTCCGTTCGTCTATGAGTATCGCATGGCGGGCCTAGGGGGTTGGTAAAAGTCAGACCCCCAAAAGCGGTACAAGTCGTGTCGGAGTGTAGCCCAGAACACCCTGAGATACTACTGGAATACCTACCAGTAAATCTCCTTACCTTGGCCAAGGACTTTGTGTAATGGCTCTCCTAGACACAGCACGACCTCACCCCCAATACCGGGAGAGACGAACCCCTGAAGATACGCTCACTGCCTCCATGTGGCTCGGGACTGTACCCAACTAAAACCTGTTTGCACGACTCCTTTGAGCCGTGGTAGGGTAGTAATCAAAGTACAGTGGGAACTCACACGAGACAAATGACGATCCCCAGGTCGATGAACTAACCTGCACACATGTCACCAGGGAACTGCCATCTGACGTCTGGTATATGACCAACTAGCATGTTCCCGGCGAGTCCTGTCCGGTGTACTCATAACCCAATGAGCACCTGTATACATCTTAGGTGATCCAACTGACACCAGTGGCTTGTGAGACCGGCCACCGCCCCTCGTCGGGGTCTCGACTGTATACACTAGTCTACTAATGGAGTATCGATGCCCGGTCTCGAAACTCCCACGACTAGGGACCTTTTAAGGATATGCTTGTAGACCCCCAGCTCCCACTTATATGATCGCCCTCATACTGCTGGTGGTCAAGCAAGAATCCTAGGGGCTCTATCAACGTGTAATAGCGACGTGTCATGTCACCTAAAGCAGTACACGATGATAAAGGTAAACCAGATAGCATACTATCATCTCGAGTAAGACTGTCCTACCGGGATAGGTCCTCCCTCAATCATTACAATCACGTACCTGTGACCTAATAATTGACTCTGAGGGCACTATCTCCAACACACGTGAGCGCCCCAAATTTCAGCATTAACACTTCTTTAGAGTCTCACGTGGGAGCACGTGGGCACCGAGCATATATTAGTGTTTAACACTATAAGAAGCCAACTTCAGCCCTAAATTGGCTAAGTCTTCCTGAGACTAAAACATCTTGGATCTCCAAATAGAACGAGCCTCTATGCTCATGACTTCCCAAACTAATTGACCAGAACGATGTCCATCCCACATATCCTAAGTTAATCTTAGTCTCCCAAAAATGACTAATGATTCTTAGATGGTCCACCATGATCTCTTCCCTCAATCTAGAATTTGGTTCAAGGGTACATCTCTCTACACCTCTGGTACATATCGTTGTAATTCCTCAACGTCTTCAGAGAGGTGGTGGGTCCCGACAACCAACTACTTTTGGATGCACTTCCCAAAATGGTGACAACGGACCGCAACGTCCTTAAACTAGCTACGGACCGAAACGTCCTTAAACTAACGACGGACCGAAACGTCCTTAAACTAAAACAATAGAGCCCAAATGCTCTTTTGTTGGATTTGAATGATCCCAAAATCCTGTTGAGTAGATCTTAGTCTAAAATTAGACTAACGTATCCTCAACAAACATTTAAGTTGATCTTAATCTCAAACGAGATTAACGATCCTTAAATCAACCCAAACCCAAATCTAAGAATATACGGATTTGGACTAATCTACGCCCTATGGGCGACGACACAAATTAGTCTCCATATACAATCCACGGGCAACCAAATATAAAACAAACACACACGACACGAGGTGAACTTTTGGAGCAAGAGAAAGTGGTTACCGCGATGCGGTAACGTAATTAACTGTAGAGGCTTGCGCCTGCAGGGAAAAGTGTCCCCACAATAGAAAAAACCCTTCGCAAACGAGAGGGATTCTGACGAAGTCTGCTACAATGGCCGCATCCGTCCAAACCTCCGATTCACGGTGCCATAAATCAACTTGGCAGTTTCGGAGAGATGGACAGATAAACCCAAATAGCATCTGCCCCAAAATTCAGGCAAGATGATCCACCCCGGTTTCGTCTCCATTTTCGGCGGTAAATAGATTCTAGCATGCCCGGTGGGTTTTTCCTCTTTCCACTCCACACTTCGTGTGTCATGTTCGCGAACAAATCGCGGTTTACTATGGTTGCCCCTGGATTCGAGGTACTAAGATTTGGTGTCTTGCTCCTGTGCAGAGAAAAGAAGATCAATGGCTTCCAAGTGTACCTGCAACAGCAACTCCCGCTCCGTCCCCGTTGAAGGAGTGACATATGGGCCAAATACGGCTTGCATCTTTTCAATGCCAGTGGAATAGGTGACACAGGACACTACTGGATTGTTCTTCGGGACTATGCTCCCGCCAGCGAGTTTCAGCACCCCAATGCCATCACAGGAAGCTCCAAAGAAGTCGGTCTTCGATCGACTTGCAATCTCCACGGCCCCTCTTAACTGTCGTCCAATTCTAACGCCTCAGTCTTTAACAGGATGAGCACCAGCTCAAGTGGCCCTGCAAAGAGGTTCGCGATACCTGAAGGGGTTATCCCGAAGCGGATAGCCATTCCAGTTCCGGCAGATGAAGTCGTCTAAGGGGCTTCTCCTACTAAAGAATCAGTCTTCACAAGACTGGCCATTCTAACTCCTACTACGGGCAGAGTCGTCAAAAATTCTCCACTTTCCAGAAAGTCGGCCATCGAAAGATTGACCGTCCCCTCTCAACGGACGTCAGTTTTCGACAGGCTGGAACCAGCAGTAGCCCTTCATCAAAGCAGGGGACATGAGGAAGCCACTCCCACAACGGAGGCAATCCCATCTACAAAGCATGCTTGACATCGCCACTGGCGCCGAGTGAAGAAAGCTGGGGCCAACTCCCCCTTGGGACTTACTCCACCAGCTCCAATGATAGAAGTTGACGCTGCTGTTCCAACCGGAAACAGCTTTGACCAGCTTAGGAGGGTGCAAAAGAACTCTCCAACCGCGGTGCTGAAGAAATCACCCCTACATGTTGAAAACATGGTACAGGCGAAGCCGGAGCAGCCCCCTCAGCGGTTGTCCTCACAAATCCACAGAGTCTGACAGAAAGTCCAGGATTCTGTGATCAACAAGAACTACTCTCGTCGACCGAAGAAAATGAATGTTCGACAAAAGGACAATCATCCCTTTAGCATGCAGCGAGGGACTACTCAGGCGCCTGTTATAGTATCTCCTTCGACTTCAACTTCTCACAAAAAGAGAAGGCCAGAAAGTCTACCACCACCGGCGGCAAATCCCAAGGGTGATGGATCCAAACACCCCAAGTCTGTGGGCATGATTGTGCACACGGTTTACATGGCTTCCGGAAAAGATTAGAGCCGTGCCTCCGTGGCTCATCGGCCGCAAACTCGGTCGTTAACAAAGGCTCAGGAGCAACAATAAAAGCTCTAGGAGATGCTGAAGAAAATGGCAGCATTCACCGGACAGAAAGAAAATCTGGAGTCAGCGTCAGAACAGTGCCAGGATCAGGAGACTGATACGGAGCTCCTGTGAAGGGTGCTGGAAAGGAAGGATAAGGAGGCCGCGGAACAAGCTGCTAATATAAAACAAATGGCGCTCCTGTTCCAAGACATGGTTGGAATGATGATCCAGCCAGAACCTCCAGCTGAAGACCTGCCGATAATTATCGAGGACGACAGAGGGGAAATATAGAACCCTCTTCCGGCTCTATCAGTAGCCCGGGAGGAAAGGATCTCCAAAGCTGCCCTCGATGACTACATAGCTCAGCAAATACGAGCTCATCAGGCAAGCGAAGCGGCTGGCCAAGTCGTCAAAACCGGGCAACCATACCTAAGCTGGTACGATCAAATCAAGTACCCGTCGGGATATACGACCCCCAAGTTCCACGTATACAAGGGGACAGGCAACCTGCATTAGCACATAACCCAGTTCAGAGCATTATGCGGCAATACTGGAGGCGACGAAAAATTGATGCTTCGCTAGTTCGTTGGCAGCTTGTCAGAGACGGTGTTTGAATGGTACTCGGAACTCCCAAATGACTCTATCAAAACATTCATAGAAATGGAGCTGCTATTCACACAGCAGTTCTCCAGAGCAAGCGAACGCACCTCGATCACGGCATTAATCAATGCCAGGGTGAAGCCAGGAGAGACCTGGGTTCTATACGCAATCCGATGGCGGAACCTATAGTCAAAATGTGAACAACGCATTGAAGAAGCTCCGGCCATGGGCATGTTCATAAGGACCCTTCATCCTCAGGCGACTATATCCCATTTTTTGATGTTCTTCAAGCCGACCACCTTCCAGGCCTTGATCGACAAGCTGGCCCAAATGTAACAGATGGGCCATAGGCCGTCCTCTTCAAAAATGGCTCTCCAGAATGTAAAGGGAAAAGGGAAAGCGAACTTCATTGCCAACGCTCAACAACAACCGAGTGACCCGAAACCGGTTGCTCGCCAAAGCAACACACGCCGATCCCTCGAAGAGAAGTTGAGACGGCCTTACTCATTTCCCCAGGATAAAACGAGGAGACTGTTTGAACTGGCGGTGCGCAATAGGCTCATCACTCTGCAGGATCCAAGACACCCACTACAGCCTGGTGACGTCAACAGTCTCAACTACTCCCCCTACCACAGAGTAATGGGTCACCCAATCGAAGATTGCTACATCTTCAAAAATAGGGTTGAGAACCAATACCAACAAGGCAAGCTCGTGCTATCTAAAAACTGGAAAGGAAACCTGCCACAGCAGCACGCTCCTAAAAAGGTGGATATGCCGGGGGCATCATGCTCATTTGTAGAAGAAGCTCCGTGGGAAGTTGTCCTTTCAGCTAAAACTAAGAGAATGCTGAAGGATCTTTAAGCATGTCCGGCGATCAAATGGAAAAGTCCACTGGAGCCCGAGATCATTGAGGGGATGCTTAAACCGCGCTCAACACCGAAAGCTGGTAACGACGAGCAAAACATCCAGGTCAAGCCTTCAAAGTCTTCGAAGAAAAAGAAGAAGACCAAGAAGCCCGTACAGCCTGATAACGAGCGTACGGACCTGCAAAAGTACATTGACGCACTGGAGGAGTACAACCAGAAGGTGCGACCCCGGTCACACTCGAAGAGTTTCTCAACCATATCCTTGAGAACGGAGACAGCGACAATGATGAGGAGAACAACTCATCAGAAGAATCCGATGATTATGTAGCGAGTTGCCACATGGTTTCTCACTCGTCGTTAAAATACGAAGAAACTCCATCGGCGTCATAGAGCAATGCGGGGAAACTGGGGGTAGGATCGGTCCAAAAATCCCTGGAACCATCAAACGACCTGATTGACAGGCTACTGAATGAATCCCTTCAGAAGAGAAAAGATAACCGAGAGCGTGAAACGGCCATAAACGAAAAGGCCAAGCGTCGGCGTCAGAATGAAGAAGCTGTGGCGAGGAAGAGTCACAAAGTACTCCAACCATATTGAAGCACACCCACGGCAGACAAAAGTGGGTTTAAGACGGGGAAACGGTTCGCCAAACCCTGTCAATGGGGATGAAGCTGCCACCTTTCAAAGAAGATACTCCCGAGAGTACGCGCCTCGACGAAGCGGATGTACATCTGAACTACTGCTTATATCATCGGAGGATTACATACCCCACCGAAGAGTGCAGTGCCTTCAAGAAGTGGTGGCAAGGATATGTTGCCCATCGACAACACTTCAAGAGGATGAAGCATGAAGCTCGTCAACAGCGAAAAGTGCGACAGATGAGCGCAGAAAAACTACTGGCAACTGTTATATGGTTGATACCAGTTCAATAAAAAGAAAAACTCAAGTTCTCACGTTCAGGAGCGATTCTGAGGAAGACATAACCCTTGGCCCTCTCTTCAAAGAATCCACCTTTGGAAAAGAAGAAGAGGCAAATAAATGCGAGAACATTCAGCTACGTAACCGCACGCTATCTGAGAAGAACCTCGGGCCAACAAACAAAGGTTCGAGCAAAAGAGACAAGGAGAAGGAAAAAGTCCTTGATAAAATTGCCCTCGATGATAGAGTCGTCAAAGAGCTTGCAGCTAAAGACCCGCCTAAGAAAAAAAAGGTGGATTACAATGTCCTGGCATACCTGAGGAAGATACCCTCACAAATGAGCATACTGGATGCTCTCCTCCTGTCCAAAGAGGCACGAGATTCTCTGATCAAGGCACTGCAAGAGCCTGATTAGTTCCAAGCTTTCTTTACGGAAGAAAAGTTGAAGGATGAGCTGGCAAAGGTTCATACAGCTGACATCACATTCGGCGATGAAGATCTCCTCCTCGAAACGTGCGAGCATAACCGTCCTCTATATGTCACCGGGTACTGCCATGACATTAAGATAGGGAAGATCCCGGTTGACAACGGGTCCTCTATCAACCTTCTCAACGTGAAGGTTCTGAAGGAGATTTGCATGAATGTTCAGCACCTGGCTCGGGACAAAATTACCATCTCCGAGTTCGACTCGCAGTCATCATGGACGCTTAGGTCTGTGATACTGACATTACACTTTGGGATGCTCATCACTGACATCAAATTTCATGTCATTGATACCAAGACTTGCTATAACGCTCTGCTCGGCCGGTCTTGGTTACAGGAATACAACATCATCCCTTCTACACAACATCAGTGTATGAAGTACTTCAAAGACGGCCTCGAGTACACAGTTACATGGGAGCTAAACCCATTCTCCATAAATGAACTCCGCAAATATGAAAATGCCAAGTACTTCTTACCATACTTCGAAGACACGGAAAGATGTCATAAACCGAAGAATAAACAAAAAGCCGTTGCCACTATCCCGATCTTTAAGACCGATACCGAGGAGGATAAAGAGATAGTCTTCTAGGGGCAACCCCAAGGCAGCAGGCCAGGACAATCTACTCCTATTTTGGTCTTTGGCGGTGACTCTGAGGACGATGCCAATGCAGTGTTCTCCGTCCGCCCGTCAATGCAACGTTTGCTGAAGCTGAGCAGAGTTTACAAATTACTATGGTTCCGCAGCGGCATTATAAAGAACTCGATGCACTTGATACATATAGCATACAAGAGTTGCAGACTTTCTACGTCCTTCCTAGGCGAAAAGGTGAAAAGGCGATACTCTTCTACCAATCTACGGAGACAAAAGTCAAAAAAGAAGTCTGGCACGGCACCGGTTTTACGCTTGACAGGATTCAACCAATCCGTTTGCCCAGATATTACGCAGAGGGATTGAAAAGGCTATTAAGATGCTAAGGCGTACCCTTCAAACAAACCGCTTGACAAGCCCAGTTCTACAACAAGATTTGGGACATTCCTGGGACTCAGCAAAAGATGCCCAACGGGAGGATAGAGACGACAGGGTTTGGATACGTTCAGTCTAAGAAACGGGAGCGATTCCATGGCTGCCATGTTATAAACGATTCCTGTGGAGAAGGGAATGCTCTTCTAGATAGCGCTGATATTGAACCAGAGTGAAATCCCGCCGTAAGAATACCAAGTCTGTTATTCGAAGAGCAGATTGATAAGCTAATAAGGGAAGCAAGTCAAAAGGTGCGGGATGACCACAGCCACGAAATGGCCATTTACGAGAAAGCCAGGACGCAACGTCTCATTCAGAAGTCTACGGAAAGAGAAGACTATAATGCCCTTCACCCTCAGCCCATTGTGCACTCTCGTGGCAAGGAAAAATCCCGACACAGAGGCAACAACAAGGTGAAGAACGGGAATGACGTTCAAAAACAGCGAAGCAAATCCAAGAAGCCACACGATCGAGAAAAAGTCAGCTGGAATCTGTCTTTTATGAAGAAGATGGGTCGGGAATACTCTTTCTCTCAAGACAAGACGAGGAAAATATTCGACCTTGTCATGAAGCATCAAATGATGACGCTCCTGGAGCCTCGGTACCCCGAACAAGTAAATGAGGTCCATCATCCGGCTTATTGCTCCTACCACCGAGCAGTAGGACATCTTCTTGAAGACTGCTTTACCTTCAAAGACTAGGTCGAAGACCAGTATCAGCAAGGCAGATTTGCTCTATCCGACAATTGGAGGGTAACCCTACCATGAAAGTATGAGCCAAAAGCAACCTATATTGCGAGAGTAAATCTAGATCAACATCGAGCTTAGAAACGAACTCGTACCTGCCACGTGATAACATTCTCAAAAGAGAGGGATCACGAAAATATGGACGACCTCTCCCAGTGCTTCTCAAATGAGAATGAGGACGAGTTGATCTCAGTCCACCGGTGCCAAAAGAGCTGGAGGATGAGATACACACCACAGCGGACAACCTGAGGAAATCGACTTAGGTACGGAAAATGAGCTAAGGCCAACGTTCGTCAGTGAGCTGCTGTCTGAAAAGCAGGCGGCCAAGTTAAAGGACGTGCTTATGCAGTATAAAGACTGCTTCGCATGGAACTACTCTGAGATGCCAGGACTAGATCCAGAAATAGCAGTGCATAAATTGGCTATATCGCCGGACTCTAAGACGGTCAAGCAGACGCCAAGAAGAATTCGGCATGAACTTGAGGTGAGTATCAACAACGAAGTCAAGAAGCTAATTGACGCCGGCTTCATCCAGGAAGTTCAATACCCTAACTGGATTGCCAATATCGTTCCGGTAATGAAGAAAAATGAGACAGTGCACATCTGCGTAGACTTCTGAGACCTCAACAAACTTGTCTGAAAGATGACTTCACAGTGCCTGTTACCGAGCTGATGATCGATAACACGTCTACCCATGAGGTATTCTCCTTCATGGACGGATCTTCACGGTACAATCAAATAAAGATGCATCCCGAAGACCAAAAGCACACCGCCTTCCAAACCCCGCTAGGCATATTCTGCTCCAAGGTCATGCCCTTTGGCTTGAAGAACGCAAGCGCTACATATCAGAGGGCTGTGACGAAGATCTTCGACGACCTCATAAACGAGATTATCGAATGTTATATTGACGACCTCATGGTGAAAAGTAAATCGTATGAGGAGCACTGAGAGCATTTGAAAATAGTGTTCCAGCATCTTCGGAAATATAATCTGAAGATGAACCCCTGAAATGTGCATTTGGAGTCTCCTCGGGAAAATTCCCAGGCTTCATCATACGATACTGAGGCGTCGAAATAGACCCATCAAAGATCAAGGCGATTATACAAATGCTCTCGCCAAGTGATTGAGAGAGAGTTTTTGTGCGTATGCATTTTGAAATCAAAGAATTAACCGCAATCAAGACGGTGTCACTTGGTAGCTAGTCGGATGAGTACGGGTCGATCCACAGGGAAAACGTTTCTTTTCTTATTGTTCTAACGAGTCAATTCCTATTTTTGGTAGGTTTTGATTTTCTATAAAAACTGATGTTGAATTTGATTTGGATTAAAACCTTGCTGGGGTTAGGATTAGGTTAGTTTGGAAAGTTTATTCTACTCACCGTTTTCTTTGCCCTAATTAAGAACTTAGGTCTTAAGGTAATAATTAACAAAGGGGATTAGCGCGATCAGGAAGAAAACGTAGTTTCTTCCTTTTGGCCCTTGTCCGTCCATTCTTAATTCTTAGCCCTAACCTCTATCTAAATCAATCACGACCGGTCTAACTAGGGAATCACCGCTATCTCGTAGGATAGGGTGCCGTAGTGAGCGGTGCATGGTTGTTTTACATAGAGCCCTAATTTATAAAGTTAAATGGGCAAGAAAAGAGTGAGAGATTTCCATCTCTCAAACCTTCCCAATCCTAACCCTAACAAGTGAGGAACTACTCACACATTAGGGAATTAACAATGGAATTCATTTTTTTTATTTTTCTTTTTATTAACCTAATTAACTTGCAGATAAATAAAGACAGGTAAAAAATTGCAGAGAAATAAAATTTTAGAAAAGAAAGATTCAAAAAACTTACTTTTATTGATGCGCTTTTGAACAATTACAAGGGAATTGAAATTTTAAATCTAGAAATTAAAAGAGGCATGCTCCAAAAAGAGCTGTAGGCTTCATATTTATAGATAGGAGAAACCCTAAGGTTTACATCTGATCCACATCTAAAATTACAAAACTACCCTAAGAAAACCGGGTCAATGCACCGACTCCCACCGACACGCACCGACACACCAGCACGTGTTCTATATGGCCGCGGAACCGCGGCCATAAGCCTTGTTTGGCTGCGGTTCCGCGGCCGTCTTGAAGGTTCTCTGGCTCTTTTTTTTCTGGGTTGGTTCATGTTGTTGTTTTCTTCTGTTTTCTTTACTTGGTTTCTCAGAATATCTTCTATTTTCTTCCAGATTTTCTCAGTGCAGAATGTTGTGGACTTTTACCGTTTGATTCGTGTTGAAGTCTTGAATCTTGTGCTGCCTTTGTACTTTGTGCAATCGAACTATTTGCTGATCTTCGTTTGTTCCTCAAACTGGTAGGCGGCATCTTGCAGATTCATCTATTTGTTGGTCGTAGTCTCACATTTGTAGCATCTTTTCACCATTTTCACTGTATTGTTCCGAGAACCTGTAGCCTGCAACTATTTAGCAGACATGGATCAAAAACGCATGTTTATTTGCAATATGATTAAGAATGGGGAATATAATAATGCAAAATTCTGATATGAACAAATACCCCCAAACTTATCTTTTGCTCGTCCCGAGCAAAACCAATTTATTCTCGAAAAAACCTATCCTCACTTTCGCAGGGAATCGCGATTGCACTGAGCTCGCACAACAAGCCATTAAACCTTTAGGTGTCCCTAGGAGGAGGAGTGTTGTCTCCTGAGAGTTTTCAGCGGATACTACCCATAAAATCCGATCAATTTGGCCTATTGACTTTCATTCTTCAATTCGGTGTTCTGGCAAGAAATTCTATTATCTTTAACTTAGAAATTATCAACCCGCATTTTTCACACTCACTTATCATTTAACTTAAAATTGTATATGTTCTATAAATTTATTTAGCTTTCAGTATCTTTTGAATTTTCCTTCTAAGGTTCCATCTCAACTTAGGAATTTTTATCATCTCTACTGAAGATATAAGCCCTATCTTTCATTCCTATCTCTCATCCAAACCCCAATCATATACCCCTACGTGTGTGTATGTATCACTCCTACACTTGGAAATTCAATTCAAGCTATCATACTCTTGTCCATTGTCCAAAGTACTTTTAGTTGGTGAATTTTAGATAAAATTGCTCACACATCATTCATGCGACAGTTAATACTTCTCGAGGTACTAACGACCGATTACAAAATGCGTTTGCCCATTAAGGCGTAATTCCTCGTTTTCTAATACCTAAGGCTTTAACAGTGACTCCCAAACTAGTTGGTCTAAGGCACTAGGTGATAAAGCACTCTCGCTATATATTTTTATTTTACGCAGCCTTAAGTAATTACAAAACCAGTGTTTATTTTTTTTTATATATCTCTTTATTCACACTTATACTTTTATTTAATTTTTTTCTCATACTAAGGATTTTAGACAAGAGCAATTCAAGGTATTCTCTACTATCCCAAGTTTCAAGGTACGTGTATGTGCGAGTTGTAGGGTATATATTTTCAGAATTTAGACTAAAAGTTCAGAATTATTTTTCAGACTTACACTTCAATAAAAATTTCAATACTCTTCCCTTATTTTGACTTAGCCCAAGAACTGAACTCAAAATTTGTCTATTTCTAAATAAACTATAAGGACATATATTTTCTACAGTTAAACTTTAAGAAAGGTTATTTTTAGGACTTTTTTAATTTACTAAGTTTAGGATCTAGTTTTTCCTAACTAGTCAACCGTCTTGTCAAACTTAAGTCAATTATGGCCAAAATTGAATTTTTATAATTTTTTATTAAAAATTTTCAATTTTTTATTTGATTTTTTTTATTTTCATTTTTTTTGTTAATTTTTATAATTTTTTTTATAAAGATGCAATGCAGAATTAAACATGCAAAAGAAAAAAGAAAAAATATGTACAAAAATTAAAAATATGCAATGCAATGCAATGATAACTATTTACAATCACCTCCTCCCCCAAACTTACCAAAAGCAGTGCCCTCACTCCTTAGGCCCTCGCCGTCCCCTTGAACGTGAAAGGGAACACTCCTTTCGCGCCAGCAGGGCTCTGATTGGATTCACAGGAGAATGTACAGGCTTGCTTGTTGATCTTCTGATCGCTCAATACCTGGGTGGCTGTTACGTTTAGCTGACCGCTTGCAGCTTGTAGGTGTTTGATATGATCATCACCTACTGCCGGTGTATTGACGATTCTTTAGAGTTCTACACAGAGGTTTCTTGACTCAGGAAAAACGGAGTAGGAGCACATATGTAATATGTGCGGGACCGAAAATAATACGATATGAGATACCGTATTCTATTCTCGCGATATATGATATAGCCGGGTCATCGGATCAAGTGTTGATTCAATGAATCGGTACATGTTATATTAGTCGGTTATATACGGTATAGCCGGATTGTCGGATCAAGTGTTGATTCGATAATTTAATGTATAATTATATATGTGACATATTAAATTATATTAACTAATATTGTCTCGCTTTATTGATTCATTTTCTCACCGGATAATACATTGATATATATGCGATATATGTTAAATGTATTATTTTCTTTTGTTAAAAAAATATATTATATATGTGATATATAATATTGTAACAAGTTATGATTACAAATGCAACATGATTTTTGGAGATTAAACATATGTTACGTGGGCTACGTAAAGGTAGAGAACTGGGAATGGGTGATCATTCCGTAAGAGTAGTGAATGGTGCAGATGTTGCAGCCAAGGCTGTTGGCGAATATCACCTTATGTTACCAAAAGGTACTACATTGATTCTGAACGAATGCTATTTGATTGGTACGATCTATGTGTATGTAGTAGTTAACCGCAATCAATAACGGTGTCGCGTGTAGCTAGACCGAGATGAGTACGGGTCGTCCTCTGGGAAACGTGGAACCTTTTATTCTTACTTTAGATGTGTTGAGAAAGAGAGGAGGAAGAATAAAGAATGTTGAAGAATAGTTGTAGAATCTAGATCTACGTTAAACACTGATGCAAAATATAGATCTAGATTAACTACGGATGTAAGTTTATATAAGAGGAGGGCTTGTAAGGTTCATTAGGATTTAGTAGTTATGGATGATTAATTAAAAATTACTCTTTCTATCCTTTAATAGATTTAAAACTAGAACGACAGTGATGCATGTAGATTAGGGTTTCTGGAGGGAAAAGGAATCCCACTCTTAACCCCTATCTCGACACGGAATTCCGTTCATATCTAGCCTTTACCAAAACAATCATTAATCTAATCTCTAATCGCGGTCGAGACTAACAATGAATTGGTAGTGCGCCCGATTAGGATGTTAATGATTCTTTTGATAAAGTTTATAAACTTTATAGGACGTAAAAAGAGTTTAAGTATTTTCATCATCCATTAACCTGCCCTAATCCTACGAACCCTAACAAGCAGAGAATTACTCGCGCATGTTGGGAGAAAAAGAGATGGGGAAAGAATTCATAAAGAAACTACAAAGAAATAGAATAGGAAAAAGAGCTACCTTTATTAATCAACAATATTCATTACACTTTGATCCCTGAGAAAATGATTACAAATACTAGTTTGCTTCTCGATCTCTTCTAAGGAGGTAGACGAACAGTTGATGATCATCCTGGATGCGTGAACCATCTTGGACTTCGTGATCTCGTCGGCTTGATAATTTTTCCAAGAGGCTCTCGGTCTTTATTTATAGTCTCAAAGCCAGAATTTTAGCTTCTAAATTTGGAAGCAAGTATTGAAGATTCACCCAGAGAAATTTCAGCATCTAAATCCCCTTCCCTGCCGCGGATCCGCAGCCAACAAGGGGGTTTGGCCGCGGATCCGTGGCCAATGGTGGAGATCTCTTTATCATTTTTCTGGCCTTGCATCTTTGTGACATGTGGCAATCTCAGGAATCTTTGGACTTTGGAAATCTTCTCGTAGTTGCTGCCAGACTTGATTTCCAAGTTTTGATTTCTTAATTAGATAGGTTTGCTTTAACAACTTGATTTCCTTGATTTTAGTCCTGAAAATTCTGCACAATAACTCATATAATATTTAGTAGACTTTGTTCTACTAGGATTTGGTCAATGATATTATTTGCATACATTTCCTACCAAATGCTAATTATAATATATCAACACATGGAAAATAGTATTTTTACACATAAACCCTCATATGTATGATATATTATAATAAAGACCTTTTTTAATATGAAAATGGTAGGAAAAATGTAATAACAAATATGCAGTTTTATCAACTGAACAAATACCCCCAAACTTATCTTTGATCGTCCCGAGCAAACTGGTTTATTCAAGAGAAGGAAAAGAAAGGAGAAAACTAAGCACACTTTCGTAGGCAAACACGATTGCACTGAGCACGTGCAATAAGCCGTTAAACCTCTAGGTGTCCCTAGTAGGAGGAGTGTTGTCTCCTGAGGGTTTTCAGCGGATTACACCCACAAAATCCAATAATAAAAGAGAGATGGTGAAATTTACATATAAAGATAAGAACCATAAAAGAAAGACTTTGAAAATAAGAGTTTCCAACTACACTAGCTTTTCAGTTGTTATGAGCCCTATCTTAATAGTCATGAAAAGATATTAGAAATCACATCATCCCTCAATAAAACATCATCTTTATTCTTCATTCCTACCTTTCATCAAAACATCGATCATATACCCCTACGTGTGTGTAATGGACATCCCTACACTCGGAGAATTCAATTCAAGCTATCATACTCTTGTCTATCTACCTCGGTACTTTTTAACTTGATGAATATTTAGATTTGCTCACACATTTTCATGCGACCGTTAATACTTCTTGAGGTACTAACCGAGCGATTACTTATGTGTTTGCTGATTAGGTGATAGTATTTTCCTCGTCTTGCACCACCTAAGGCTTAGCAGTGACTCCCAAACCAGTTGGTCTAAGGCACTAGGTGATGAAGCACCCTCGCTATATTTTTTTATTGCTGCCTTGGCGATAACAAAACCAATGTTCATTATTTTCTTTTCACCATTTTTATATTTTCTTCATTTTTTATTTCCTTCATACTTTGGCTTTTAGACAAGAGCATTTCAAGGTATCCTCTACTATCCCGAGTTTCAAGACGTGTGTAAGTGCATATATTAGGGTATCAACATTCAAATGTTTGGCTTCCAGAATAGAAATTATTTTTCAGACTTATTTTTATCCTCGGATTAGTGGCTTCCTTCATCTTACTAACCCTTGGGACAACAGCTCATAATTACTTATTACCAGTTCGTTTAAGAAAACTTCTAATTTTCTTGGTTTTCTTAAACTATTCCTATCATTCATATATAATTTTTCACTTTCTATTCTTTTATTATCAAAATTTTTTTTAATTTTTGAAAATGTTGTACTTCTGCAAAGTATGATGAAAATTGATGCGTAAATAAGCACAAACCTCCCCCAAACCTGTTTACAGCAGTGTCCTCACTGATGTCATCCGTTAAGCTTAAAAACCTGTAGACTTGGGAGGAAAAGGGGGACAAGAAATAATGCAAGTGAAATCCTCCCCCAAACTTATTTCTTGGCTCACAATTTTGTAAAAATCATTTTCTTTCAAGAGCCAAAATACCCCCCCCAAACTTGAGTTAAATAATGTTAAGCAATTAAAATCATTGGGGGGGTAAAGTTATTGGTCAAAGTAAAACCTTACAAAGACCAAAAGTCAACACCAACCATTCAAAAATTTTACCGATGAAGCACCAAGGTTGGTGGAAGAACATGTCACCTTTCGACGTGAAGAAGTGGGGAGGTGATAAGAGGTGTAAAGGAAAAGGATTGCGTCTCAATTTGGAGAGACGACACAGTGATAGTGATGATGGATTACTCGCATTATCATGATTTTCCAGAAGAAGGGTGGAGGTTCAATTTCTTTGTCTTGGAGTTGATTCATCTCAACACCCGTGTCTTGTAAAAATACGAGTTCATCAGCAAAAATTTCCTCAAAGCTTTCGTCGGTACCCCGAAGAATAATGTCATCAGAAAAAGTGGGGTGATCGTCAGACTCTATAAAAAGTTCCTCATTAGCGTTAGATGTTGACCCGGACAACTCGGTGGAAGAGTACATGGTTGGGTCAAACAACAACATATGAAAAGAGTCAGTATCATGAGGTTGATCAAAGTCGCTGCTGTCGACATCCATTAATTCGACAGAACACACATGAGCATAGGGTTTGGAGGGTTCACTTTCCAACTTATAAATGTTAAGCTCAATTGACTTCTTTCCAAAGGATAGGGTCATAGAACCGTTTCTACAATTGATTACTGCGTTGGAAGTGGCCAAAAAGGGTCGACCGAGTATCACCGGGATTTGATTGCGTGGGTTTGCCACAGGTTGTGTATCTATAACGATAAAGTCCACAGGGAATATGAATTCCCCGACTTTGATTAACACGTCCTCTAGCTCACCCCTAGGTTGGGTGATAGATCGATCGGCCATCTGAAGAGTGCAATGCGCAGGTTTTAACTCTCCAATCCCTAATTGCTCATAAACAGAATACGGAAGCAAGTTAACACTAGCACCTAGATCGAGTATAGCACGATTGATATTTTTACCCCCAATGGAAATAGAAATTGTAGGACTTCCGGGGTCCTTTCGTTTCTTGGGTAGTTGTTGTGTAAAAGCAGTGCTCACATTACTCGCAGGGAAAACGTTTTTAGGTACTTGAACTTTTCTCTTCCTAGTGCACAAGTCCTTTAAGATTTTTGCATATGACGGAACTTGTTGAATAGCATCCAGGAGAGGAATGTTTATGTTAACTTGCTTAAAAATTTCCACAATCTTCTCCATTTATGGACTTGGTCTGTTGCCCCTTAACCTGTTTGGATAAGGTGCTTTATCAATAAGGGTTTGGTCCAACATTGGAGAGAATTGTGGGGATGGAGTGGATCCCAAAATTGGAGTGGGGATCGTTTTATGTAGATTTGAGGAAATGGGTAAAGGGTTCGAGCCATGGGGAAAACGGAGAATAGGATCGGGTGAAGGTGGGAGACTAGACGAATTAAGGGAAGAAGAAGATGCCGGGGTATCATTGGTGTCACTAACATCATCACATTGCTCACCCACTCGGTTATTCAGCACTTTTCCCGATCTCAAGGTAGTAACGGCACACACAATATAACTTTGTGAGTGGCTAGGATTAGGTATGGGTTGAGATGGGAGTTTCCCTTTCTCTCTCGCACTCATTGCGGCGTTCAACTGTGCAATTTGGTTTTCTATTGATTTAATACTCTCACCGTGGGAGGCAGAGTTTTTCTGTATGGTATCAATAGAAGATTTCATATCAGCCGACATTTGAATGGTATATTTCATAAACATATCCAAAGTTTGTGCGAGTGAAGAGTTGTCAGTACCGGCCACTTGTAGTGTAGATGTGTTGGCCGGATTTTGAAAATTTTGTGACTGAAAGGGGAGCTGACTTTGTGGTTGTGGTTGCTGTGGAGGAGGTCTTTGACTATTGCTTTGTTGGTTTTGGTTCCAAGCAAAGTTAGGATGATTCCTCCATCCTTGATTGTACGTGGAAGAATAAGGATCGTTTCTAGGTCGCTGCTGAAAAGCGGCATTAGTTTGAAACGATGCATTCATAGGACATTCTTCCGTTAAGTGTGAAGGATCCGAACAGCAACCACAGACAGTCTTAGGAAGCGTGACCTGATTTAGGGAGAATGAAGAGAACTTGTTCTCAATAGCGTCGAGTTTTTTCTGTATCGCTGCCATTTCGGCTTTCACAGCGATGGAAACATCGAGCTGGTGAACACCTCTCCTAGATGAAGGTGGTCTTACGCTTTCCCACTGCAAAGTGTTTTCTGCGAGATCTTCCAGATATTTCTATGCTTCACCGTCATCTTTAGACATGAAATTGCATTGACACATTGTTTCAAGCATCTGCTTTGTCGCTGGATTAATGCCCTCATATATAATTCGGCATAAATCCCATCTATTGATTCCATGATGAGGACATTGGACAAGCAAATCTTTGAAACGTTCAAAGCACTTCCAAAATGGTTCATCAGGAAGCTGGGTGAACTGGTTGATCTCGCTCCTAACACGGGCAGTCTTATGGTTTGGGTAAAACTTCTTAAAAAATGCTATTACGAATTCATCTCAATTAGTGATAGAGTGTGCTATTTTTCTGCCAAGTCGCACAGTGTGAATGGGAGAAGACGCAAGCGCATAGCATCCACAGTCAACTGTGAAGTACCCATCATTGCGCATACGTTTTCGAATTTGGTGATGAAAACGTACGCGTCTTCCGACTCAAGCCCGTGAAATTTGGGCAGCAGATTGATGTAGTGGGGTTTAATTTCAAAATTATCCCCGTTAGCTGGTGGAAGAGATAGACAAGTAGGAAGGGGACCACGGATAGGATAGCATCTCTCTTGGAGAGAGATGCACGGTGGATTCTGCGCACCTACGGGCGGTGGCAGCGTGGTGTTATAATCTGATGGAGTGCCGTCCATCTCAGTCGTGTATGGTGGGGGAAAAGAAGATGAAGAAGTACTGACTTCGGCGTCGATAGCGGGAACGAAACAAGACGGGCACTAGGATCCCGTGTCCAGCCGAGCATGCACTAAGCGGGTTTAGTGCAAGTGGCAGCGTGTGTGTGATTTAAAATTGGTTTGTTTTGAAAAAAGTGGGACTCAAGACAAATCACTCTAAAATACACAAGCAACCCTAGAACTAAGGTTACCTAGGTCCATTCTCTAAACCGCTCCTAAACTTCCAGAGGACAAGCCGTAGGATCAATCCTCTACCACATCTTTACTACTCTTGTGGCCAGGTAAGTGCCAGGTAAGTGGGAGGTATCCGCTATACGAATCACCGAAAATAGCGGGCCTAATTAAGTAAACCACTTGCCTTAGACACACTTGCCTAAGCACCATAAAAGTAATGCGAATAAGCAATAGATTACCCACGACCTTCCTCTGTCCGTAATGAGCGCGACAATCCTTAGAGTCTGGTCTAGATATTTTTTAAATTAATGTAGGGTTGATGCGGATGCTCAGTTTGTGATTTGTGGGGCTTAGGAAGGATGATGAAATCCCTACCTAATCTTGATTTGGTCTTTGCCCCTTAAAGTCCGTATTAAAATATGCAAAACAAAACCAATCATAAAACTTTGGCAAAAAGATTTTTGAGCGGCGCTATTTTTGCAAAGAATCCTGCAGAAAATAGATTTTATTGGATTTTAGAGGAGAGAGAAAGAGTTGAGAAAGATACCAGAGGAGTTTGGAACCCTAGATCTCCTGTTTCCTCAAGTCTGTGACTCCAGATCTCCTTGCAAAAATTCACGCACAAATCGTTAAATATGCAATTTGCAGTTTTGTTTTAATAATGATATGAATGGTCTAAGAATTCAACACAAATAGTAAGAATAAAAAAATTACGCACGTATCCCCGACAACGGCGCTATTTGATTGGTACGATCTATGTGTATGTAATAGTTAACCGCAATCAATAACGGTGTCGCGTGTAGCTAGACCGAGATGAGTACGGGTCGTCCTCTGGGAAGCGTGGAACCTTTTATTCTTACTTTAGATGTGTTGAGAAAGAGAGGAGGAAGAATAAAGAATGTTGAAGAATGGTTGTAGAATCTAGATCTACGTTAAACACTGATGCAAAATATAGATCTAGATTAACTACGGATGTAAGTTTATATAAGAGGAGGGCTTGTAAGGTTCATTAGGATTTAGTAGTTATGGATGATTAATTAAAAATTACTCTTTCTATCCTTTAATAGATTTAAAACTAGAACGACAGTGATGCATGTAGATTAGGGTTTCTGGAGGGAAAAGGAATCCCACTCTTAACCCATATCTCGACACGGAACTCCGTTCATATCTAGCCTTTACCAAAACAATCATTAATCTAATCTCTAATCGCGGTCGAGACTAACAATGAATTGGTAGTGCGCCCGATTAGGATGTTAATGATTCTTTTGATAAAGTTTATAAACTTTATAGGACGTAAAAAGAGTTTAAGTATTTTCATCATCCATTAACCTACCCTAATCCTACGAACCCTAACAAGCGGAGAATTACTCGCACATGTTGGGAGAAAAAGAAATGGAGAGAGAATTCATAATGAAACTACAAAGAAATAGAATAGGAAAAAGAGCTACCTTTATTAATCAACAATATTCATTACATTTTGATCCCTTACAAAATGATTACAAATACTAGTTTACTTCTCGATCTCTTCAAGGGATGTAGACGAACAGTTGATGATCAGCCTGGATGCGTGAGCCGTCTTGGACTTCGTGATCTCGTCGGCTTGATAATTTTTCCAAGAGGCTCTCGGTCTTTATTTATAGTCTCAAAGCCAGAATTTTAGCTTCTAAATTTGGAAGCAAGTATTGAAGATTCACCCAGAGAAATTTCAGCATCTAAATCCCCTTCCCTGCCGCGGATCCACGGCCAACAGGGGGGTTGGCCGCGGATCCGCGGCCAATGGTGGAGATCTCTTTATCATTTTTCTGGCCTTGCATCTTTGTGACATGTGGCAATCTCAGGAATCTTTGGACTTTGGAAATCTTCTCGTAGTTGCTGCCAGACTTGATTTCCAAGTTTTGATTTCTTAATTAGGCAGGTCTGCTTTAACAACTTGATTTCCTTGATTTTAGTCCTGAAAATTCCTGCACAACAACTCAAATAATATTTAGTAGACTTTGTTCTGCTAGGATTTGGTCAATGATATTATTTGCATACATTTCCTACCAAATGCTAATTATAATATATCAACACATGGAAAATAGTATTTTTACACATAAACCCTCATATGTATGATATATTATAATAAAGACCTTTTTTAATATGAAAATGGTAGGAAAAATGTAATAACAAATGTGCAGTTTTATCAACTGAACACTATTACATTCCGACCCTGATATACAATATTATATCAGTTTCTTTATTGAATAAAGAAGGATATAATTTTGTAAAACAGGATAATGTTATGAACATATTCCTGAATCAAAAGTTGATAGGATCAGGATCATTAAATAATGGCATGTACGTTCTAAATCAAACTACAATTCTTAATGTACAGAACACAAACAAGAGGAAAAGTTCAGAAATGAACGAATCCTTCTTGTGGCATTGTAGACCAGGTCATATCAATGCGACACGGCTAGCTAAATTGCATAAGGATGGATATTTGAATCCGTTCAAATTATCATCTTATGAAACTTTCCAGTCATGTCTCAAAGGCAAAATGACCAAAACTCCGTTTAGTAGACACGGAGTAAGTGTTACAGAACTCTTGGGGCTGATACATAGTGATGCATGTGGACCCATGTCTACACATGCCAGGAACGGTTCTTCCTACTTCATTACATTCACTGACGATCTCTTAAGATACGGACATGTGTTCCTGATGAAACACAAGTCTGAAGCTTTTAAGAAATTCAGAGAATATAAGCACGAAGTAGAGAACCAAACGGGCAAAAGTATTAAGATCCTTCGATCTGATCGAGGAGGAGAATACTTGAGCAATGAGTTTCTGGACTATCTAAAAGAGAATGGGATTCTCTCTCAGCTTACTCCTCCTTATACACCATAGCACAATGGTGTATCGGAATGGAGGAATCGCACCCTATTAGATATGGTACGCTCTATGATGAGCAATGCTGAGTTGCCTATTTCCTTCTGGGGGTATGCGCTTGAGACAGCCATACACCTATTGAATATGGTTCCTACCAAATCAGTGCCTACCACTCCATATGAGATATGGAAGGGGAAGAGACCATCTCTTAAGTATGTTAAGATATGGGGTTATCCGGCCTATGTCAAAAGGCACAATCCGGACAAACTCCAGGCAAGGTCTGTCATATGCAAGTTTGTAGGATATCCCAAAAATTCACAAGGGTATATCTTCTACTACCCCGAGGAACACAAAGTGTTTATTTCTCGACATGCCACTTTCTTAGAAAAAGGTTTTCTTATGAAACAAATTAGTGGCAATGAGGTAGAACTGGAAGAGGTTCCAGCGACACAAACTACAACAGAAAATGTGATGGAACCAGAGGATTCAGTAGTTCCTGACGAACCCCAGCCTCTCCGCCGATCTAGTAGGGTTCCTCATCCACCTGATAGATACTACGGTTTTCTCGTTCATGGTGGGAGCGAGGATTGCATCATGGAAGATGATGACCCAACTAGTTTCGAGCAGGCCATCACGAGTAGGGACTCTGTGAAATGGCTGGATGCAATGTGATCTGAGATGGAATCCATGTACACCAACAAAGTATGGACTTTGGAAGTTGCTCCTGAAAGGATAAAACCCATTGGGAGCAAATGGATCTTTAAGAAGAAACTTGGTGTAGATGGATAAGTTGAGACTTTCAAAGCTAGACTTGTTGCAAAGGGTTTTCGTCAACGACCAGGTGTGGATTATGCTGAAACCTTTTCTCCAGTAGCTATGCTTAAGTCCATCCGGATATTACTTGCCATTGCTGCATACCATGACTACGAAATCTGGCAAATGGATGTTAGGACCGCCTTTCTAAATGGTGATTTAGAAGAGTGCGTGTACATGACTCAACCAGAGGGCTTCGTAGACAGTGGGAGCAGCGGAAAGGTATGCAAGCTGCTTAAATCCATTTATGGGTTAAAGCAAGTATCGCGGAGTTGGAACATCTGCTTTGATGTTGTAGTCAAAGAGTTTGACTTCATCAAAAATGTAGATGAACCTTGTATATATAAAAAGGTTGCAGAGAGCAAGGTTGTCTTCCTCATATTGTACGTCAATAACATACTCTTGATAGGAAATGGTGTTCCTATGCTGCAATCGGTCAAGCTCTTCTTATCACAAAAATTCTCTATGAAAGATCTAGGTGATGCCTCCTGCATACTGGGATTTTCCCAATCCAAGTATATTGACACGATACTAAAGAGGTTTAGTATGGAAGAATCCAAGCGTGGGAACCTACCCACGATCTCTGGACTCACTCTCTCCAAAGAGATGTCTCCCAAAACTGATTTGGAGAGAGCTCGCATCCAAGGGATACCCTATGCTTCGGCAGAAGGCTCTATCATGTATGCGATGCTATGTACCAGACCCGATGTAGTATACTCACTAAGTATAGTGAGTAGGTATCAAGCAGATCCTGGAGAGAGCCACTGGATAGCTGTGAAGAACATTCTCAAGTACTTGAGAAGAACTAAGGAGATGTTCTTGGTGTATGGTAACGGAGAACTCCAGGTGGAGTCCTCTACCGATTCAAGCTTCCAAAGTGATAAGGACGACTCCAAGTCGCACTCGGGATTTGTCTTTACCCTCAATGGAGGGGCGGTGTGTTGGAAGAGTTCTAAATAGGAAACCGTTGCAGACTCGACGATGGAGGTTGAATACATCGCTGCCAACGATGCTGCAAAAGAGGCTGTCTGGATGAAGAAGTTCTGTCTGGATGAAGAAGTTCATTACTGAACTTGGTGTGCTTCCATCCATTGAGCATCCAATACCTTTGTATTGTGATAACAATGGAGCTGTGGCTTTGGCCAAGAAACCCAGGTCCCATCATAAGTCCAGACATATTCTGAAGCGGTATCGCCTGATCCGGGAGATAGTTGATCGCCGGGAGATCGAGGTCAGGAGAGTTGATACGAAGGACAACACTGCGGATCCACTCACGAAGGCCATTCCCCAGACACAGTTTGAGAGACTCTTCGGGATGTTAGTTATGAGATACTACAACAGCTGGCCTTAGTGCAAGTGGGAGATTGTTAGTTATATATATATATATATATATATATATATATATATATATATATATATATATATATATGCCCTAGAGGCCATTATTGTACATATGATGTATATTATAGTGGATGCTTGGATATATATAGAGAGGACTTTCTTACTCGACATGATAGTATGCTATTTGGTTTCACTTTGTCTTAACATGTTGACTTGTATTAGTTTATTGTCTTGCTCTCACATGTTGATAAAGCCCTTAGGATATATACTCGACTACTGGGACCATGATGAGATCATACTAGTGGGGCCACGGTAGTTTATGAGTACATCCAATAATTGTTCCTAGTCGAGGGTGTATCGAGACAGGGCATCGATACACCAGAGTAGACTAGCGTATACGCATCTTGACCCATATGATGGGCGATGGATTATCCCATATCCATCGGTGTTTGACATCAAAGATGGTGTACGGGTGCTCAGTGGAGAATGGGTACACTGAACGGACTCGCCGAGAACTCACAGATGGTATTATACCTCGCGTCATATGGCAGTTCTCTGGTGACACTGGTACAGGGTAGTCTGTAGACCCGAGATCGTCATAGAGTTTTGTGTGATTCCTACTGTGCTTTGATTTCCACCTTACCACGTCCAAGAGGGCTGTAGGGTGTTTTCGTCACACCATTGAGATGGGAATACTCGCGCGCTTGTCAGGCGCATTACAGATTTCCCCTGCCTAGGGTAGGCCGGGGTTAAATGATTGTGGGGATCCGAATCTCCGGCAGCCGTGGACTAAGCTGTCGTTAATTACCCCTCGCCTTTGGAGCGAGGGAACCTCCGATTGACGGGTTAAACTGGTCATGCGAACTCAATATGCAGTGTGCGTGTTATGTGTTTTGAAGGGGTTTTGGATATATCGGGGGCCCCACAGAGTTTTTACGGGGGTCCCGCTACCCGGATAGCGGGCTGGGGGTCAAGGGGGCTAGCAGCCCCCTTACGGGGTGCAGGGCAGCGCCCCGTTAGAAATTTTTTTCAAACAGGGACAGTGTCGTGGTGTATGTGTGTGTGTGCACATATATATGCATATGTGTATATATATGTGTGTGTATATATGTATATATATATATATAAGAAAGAGGGGGAAAAGGCATCCAAAGGATGCGTGGGGCCAGCGCCTTGGGCGCTGTGCACTCAGGTGCTATGCGCTCAGGCGCTAGCGTGCCACGTGTCGGCACGTGGGCACTCTGCGCTTGAGCGCAGGGCGCTGTAGCGCAAGCAAGCCACGTGTCGGCATGTGGGCGCTTTGCGCTTGAGCGCTGGGCGCTCGAGCGCAAGTGCGCCACGTGTCGGCACGAGGGCGACTTACGCCAGAGCGCTGTGCGCTTGAGCGCAAGCGCGCCACGTGTCGGCACTGGGGCGACTTGCGCTCGAACGCTTGCTCTTGAGCGCAAGCTCGCCACGTGTCGGCACGTGGGCGCTTTGTGCTCGAGCGCAGGGCGATGTTGTGCAAGCAAGCCACGTGTTGGCACCCGAGCGCTTTGCGCTTGAGCGCAAGCGCGCCACGTGTCGGCACGTGAGCGCTCTGCGCTTGAGCGCCGGCGAGGAAAAGAGGCTTTTAGCCTAAAAAGATTCTCAGAAGAGAAATCAGAGTGGAGTTGGACTCCTAAGTGTGTTTTTGGGGTTAATGGAAGGGGTTCTTCTTCTTCATCCTCTATTAGCTGGATCTTGAAGATCAAGAGATGTGAGATATCAAAATCTCTCCTTTTTGGGATCTAAAGACAGATCCAAGTTCCCCTTTGTGGGTTTGGTGGTGAAAAACTATCTTGTTTTTGAAAAGGAAGAGTAAAACTCTTGATTTAATTCAAAAGAAAGAAGAAGGTTTGAGACTTTCAGAAAAGGGAAAGAAATACAAACCCTAGGGTTTTTTTTGGGAGAATGAAAGTATTCTTTTTTATTCATCATCATGTTGCCTTATATAGGCTTACATATTTACATATAGCCCCTTGGGCTTTACAAAAATGGCATTTTAGCCATCTCATGGCTCATGTGCCATTTCATTTTTGCACATAAGCCATGAGCTTACAAAATATTGGCTTTATGCCCATTTTGTTTACATTCATGCATAAAAAATTACATAAAAATTATTTATTACATGGTCTATATTTTGGCATGGAGGAGGCTGGCCACGGGCTCGACTTGAGCATGGGCCCGCTTGACCTGGGCTTGGGCCCACCTAGCTTGGGAATTGACCCTGACTTTGACTCGGTCAACCGAGGTGTAAATTTTTACCCCAACAAAGTGTCCCTATCAATAAATGCACACCGCACATTTGAGTTGTGTGCATGAAATTGATGGATCTTAAAGTTGGACTTCGAGGTAGAACATCATTTCAAGGGCGGAGCATCATCCCGGGGAGCATGATTCCCGGGGATCGGAGCATCATTCTGATTCGTGGAGCATAATTCCAGAGATTAGAGCATCGTTCCGAAGGGGCGGAGCATAATTCTAGAGATCGGAGCATCATTCCGATGATCGGGGCATGATTCCAAGGTTCGGAGCATCTTTCCGAAGAGCGGAGCATAATTCCGGAGATCGGAGCATCGTTCCGATGGGCGGAGCATAATTCCAGAGATCGGAGCATCATTCCGATGATCGGAGCATGATTCCAGAATTCGGAGCATCTTTCCGAAGAGCGAAGCATAATTCCGGAGATCGGAGCATCGTTCCGATGGGCGGAGCATAATTCCAGAGATCGGAACATCTTTCCGAAGAGCAGAGCATGATTCCAGAATTCGGAGCATCGTTCCGAAGGGTGGAGCATAATTCCAGAGATCGGAGCATCGTTCCGATGGGCGGAGCATAATTCCAGGGTTCGGAGCATCTTTCCGAAGAGCGGAGCATAATTTCAGGATTCGGAGCATCATTCCGAAGGGCAAAGCATGATTCCAGAGTTCGGAGCATCTTTCCGAAGAGCGGAGCATAATTCCAGGGTTCAGAGCATCATTCCGATGGGTGGAGCATAATTCCAGGATTCGGAGCATCATTCCGAAGGGCGGAGCATGATTCCAGAGTTTGGAGCATCTTCCCGAAGAGCGGAGCATAATTCCAGAGATCAGAGCATCGTTCCGATGGGCGAAGCATAATTCCAGAGATCGGAGCATCATTCCGATGATCGGAGCATGATTCCAAGGTTCGGAGCATCTTTCCGAAGAGCGGAGCATAATTCCAGAGATCGGAGCATCATTCCGATGGGCGGAGCATAATTCCAGAGATCGGAGCATCATTCCGAAGGGCGGAGCATGATTCTAAGGATCAGAGCATCGTTCCAAAGGGTGGAGCATGATTCCAGGATTCAGAGCATCATTCCGAAGCGCGGCAGATATTCTGACCGAAGCATAATTTCGATGCAGAGGTAGATTCCCAGGCGAAGCATAATTCCAACGGGGAAGGCATATACTCCGAGGCGAAGCATGATTTCGACATAGGGTACATTCTGAGACGGAGCATGATTCCGGCACAGAGCTTGTTGGTTGACTTGATCCCGAGGCAAAACATAATTTCGACAGGGAAGGCAGGTACACCGAGGCGAAGCATCATTTCGACATGGGGTGCATTCTGAGACGAAGCATAATTCCGACATAGAGCTTGTTGGTTGATTTAAAGGTAGAGCATAATTCCGGAAGGGAAGGTAGATATCCCGAGGCGAAGCATGATTTCGACACGGGGTAAATTCTGGGACGGAGCATGATTCTGCCGTAGAGGTTGTAGGATTGATTTGATTTGGGTTGACATCAGCATCGCTACACTGGAATATGGTACCAGTAGCGAATCATCATTTGTCATGAGAGGATTTGGGAATTGCTTTTTTGTTTCGCATCAGCATTGCTGCACTGGAATAATGCCAGGAGCAACTCATCATTTGCCCCGGGAGGACTTAGGAATTGAGTTTTTTTTTTGTTTGGCATCAGCATCGCTACACTGGAATATGGTACCAGGAGCGAATCATCATTTGTGTTTGCTTATTAGGAAACAATGGCTTAGGGGACAGGTTTTAGGTCCCTATCACCTAAGACTTTTCAATTTTGTGAGCCGTAAGGGTCTCACAAAGCATTTTCTCCCTACCGGTCGTAAGGATCCCGTAAGTGTATTTTCTCCTTTGGAGTCGTGGGGACTCCCAAGTGTGCCGCTCCTTTGTGAGTCGTAAGGATCTCACGCGGGAATTTTCTCCTCACAAAGTCGAGAGGACCTTGTGAGTGCATTTCAACTCTTTCTCACGTGTTTGCGCCCTTTCGGGTTTTCACAAACTCGCCGGCAGTCCTGCTGTTTTTACTCACGGAGCCCTTTCGGGTTTTCATCCGTGCCCATTTTGCTTGTGGACATACCCCTTTTTTATTTTATTATTTTTGGAGAGATTAGAATTGTTTTACGCCCGTGGATTGTATACAGTTTTATAGGATGTATGATCCAGACCGTAGGGCCATAAAATTTCGGGACTTTGTTGGCGTCTGCATCGCTGCACTGGAATATGGTACCAGGAGAGACTCATCATTCGCCACTTAGGATTTGGATTTGGAATTTGGCTGGCGTCTGCATCGCTACACTGGAATATGGTACCAGGGGCGACTCATCATTCTCCATTGGGGTATAGGATTTGGAATTTGGTTGGCATCTGCATCGCTACATTGGAATATGGTACCAGGAGCGACTCATCATTCGCCATTGGGGTATAGGATTTGGAATTTGGTTGGCGTCTGCATCGCTACACTGGAATATGGTACCAGGGGCGACTCATCATTCGCCATTGGGGTATAGTATTTAGAATTTGGTTGGCGTCTGCATCGCTACACTGGAATATGGTACCAGGAGCGACTCATCATTCGCCATTGGGGTATAGGATTTGGAATTTGGTTGGCGTCTGCATCGCTACACTGGAATATGGTACCAGGAGCGACACATCATTCGCCATTGGGGTATGGGATTTGGAATTTGGTTGGCGTCTGCATCGCTACACTGGAATATGGTACCAGGAGCGACTCATCATTCGCCACTTGGGATTGGGGAGCGATGGCTTAGGAGACAGGTTTGGATCCCTATCACCTAAAGCTTTTCAATTTTATGGGCCGTAAGGGTCCCATAAAGTATTTTCTCCCTACGAGTCGTAAGGATCCCATAGGTGCATTTTCTCCTTAGGAGTCGTGAGGACCCCCAAGTGTGTTCTTCCTTTATGAGTCGTAAGGATCCCACAAAGGCTTGTTCTCCTCATGTATCGTAAGGACACATGAGTGGGTCTTCTCAATGGAGCATAATTCCGAAGGCGGAGACCTGCCGCGTAACTGGTGATTGCGGTGGGGAATAGGTATGCTGAGAATTATTTGAGCCCGTGGATTGTATACGGCAATCAATTTGGGGACTAGCCGTAGGGCCGGAAGAATTTTGAGAAATTGGATTTTGGTTGGCGTCTGCATCGCTGCACTGGAATATGGCACCAGGAGCGACTCATCATTCGCTGTTTTTTTTCTTTTCTCTTTTTTTGTTGTTTTTTTTTACCGCGATTGCTCTATTATTTCAGCTTTTCTTATCGCGAAGATCGCGATTTCCCCATCATTTCGGCTATTTATTCGCGGTTGCCCTATCATTTCGGCTTTATTTTCATCTTTATTTTACTCGCTGATTTTTATTGCGAGTTGTCCCATCATTTCGGCTTTTCTTTTTTTTTCTTTTTATTTACACATTTTTTTATTTACAAATTTTTTTACATTCCCAGTTTAATGACTTAGAGGTCGATTGTTCCCAGTTTAGTGACATGGTGGTCAATTGTTTTCATAGAAAGGCAGATGTCTGAGAGAATCAGTTTCACGAAGAACTTCGGTCTCCGTTTGTATGAAATTGGCGGTCGCATCTTGACTGTTTACTAACACGCCTTTGGATAGTTCTATCTCTCCTGCCTTGTATTGCTTTTCGACCCAATCTTTGAAGATGAAGCAGTCCTCAATGGCATGACCTATCACTCTGTGATAGGGGCAGTATTTAGGGTCGTCGGTCCTATTCGCTTCCTGCGGTCTTTTTGACTCTGGCAGTTGTAGACCGTTCTTCAGGGCGTCTTTGAATATTTTACGGATCTTGTCCCTTCTGAAGGAATAGACCTTATCCAGCTTCTCTTTCAATGGAGATTCTCCTCCCTCTCCGAACACTGGCTTCCGAGGCTGTTTGGCGCTAGGCCCGCTCATCCCTTGCTTATTTCGGTTAGCCGAAATGTTGAAAGATCCAGAATCATCAAAGTTTCCTCCTTTGCGATTATCGTCCTTTCGGTTTCTCCAGGACCTATTGTTATTTTGGGAATCCGAGGAGGACTCCTGCTTTGAGCGCTCCAGCATATGGACTTTCCTGGTCAGCTCTTGGAATGTTTTGAGACCCGCGGTGCATAGAAATGGGGCCATCCAATTGTTGAGATTTCCGACGAGGAGACTGACAGATTGGTCCTGCTCTATCGGCGATTCGCATTTGACGGAGAGATTGCACCATCGGGTTATAAAATCCGTGCTGCTTTCATCGCTCTTGGGCTTGGTCCTTACGAGCTCGGCAATGGTAATCTTATCGCTGATGCTCATGAACCTCTGCCGAAACAGAGACTCCATTTGGACAAAAGTTATGACGGAGCCATCCGGTATGCTCGCGTACCAGTCGAAAGCAACATCGGTCAAGCTATTAACAAACTGGCGGAGGAGAAGCGCATCATTGCCCCCAGTATTCCCGCATGAGGCTTTGAAGTGGGCGATGTGCTGATTCGCATTTCCCGTCCCATCGAGCCTTCCGAATTTGGGGATGACATAGCCGCTAGGAAATTCTACCAGATCATACTGAGCAGGATATGGTCTCCCACTACTGCTGATATCTTTTTGCGCTTCGTCTTCGGCCACCAATGTCTTGACTTTGCTGGCAACCAAGTCCATGATTTGATCTTGAGTTAGCGGGCTACTGTCATCGGTAGCCAAGACATTTCCCGAGATAGGATGCGACCGATTTTCATGTAGTTCGCCCACTTTAGGATTTGAGGGAATAGGCGTCGCCTGCTTTGGGACACCATTTCCCGGTTCACGAGCCGAGCCCTCCGCTTGATTGGGCGGCTGAGAGGCAAGTCGGGCTGTGAGCTGCATCATGACATTCGTCAAGTCATCGATTTTTTAGTAGAGCTTGGCCATCTCCTTGTCTTTGTTTCTGAGCTGCTTTCGGAGCTCTTGAAGCAGCTCTTGCTCCGCGGTCCTGGGGCGAAAAGTCGGCTCTTCTTCGCTTTCCGAGCCCGACTCCTCATGGACCGAAGGGTCTTTCTTCCTATCATCCTCATCGAGAGGGTTTTCATCACCCGGCAGAGGCGGCTGCTCTTGGGAAGCGGCCACCACATTCAAGCCAGATTGGGTTTGAGATGTGGTAGCCCCGTCCTTGCTCTTGTTGCGCATGCCCACCGTGTAGACAGTGTGGACCATATACCCAGCCATTTCCTTATCTTCGGCGGGGTAACCCTGTTCTTCGAACCTCATGAGGTTTAGTCTGGCAGGAGCCTTAGCCCTTTTGTTGGCTCTATATCTGAGCCTTTTCTCCCTCAGCTTCTCGATTTTGAAGGCTTGGCGGGCATCCGCTATCCGGGAAGCCATTGTGAGTTAATCAGAGGGGAGCTTAGAGAAGACACCCGATCGAGCAGTGGTCAAGGGCACCGCTGGTGCTTGCTCGGGACACGTTGTAGCTTTGTTGGTGTTGATGGCCTTGCCCCCAGCTGGGGACATGGAGAGTCGTTCGGAAACGGACTTGTGCTTGGGCTGAGGCGCCCTCGCGACCACCACATTTGGTCTCCTGCCTTTCGAAACCGGTTTGTCTGCCACCGGGGCTTGAGGAGCCGAGATGGCGCCAACAGGCATGAACATAATAGAGCCGAATGGTAGCAGCGGCTCCTCCCATTGTCGCCCGAGACTGGCCGAAAGGACCGTCCTGGAGTCTATCTTCATCGTGTAGGTGGCGGGAGCTGAGTTCGTCATCGAAGACATCGTCGGAAGGTGATGGCTTGAAAATCTGCATGAAAGAGCATTATTTTAGTATAAATACAGGTATGTATAATGATTGAGTTCGCATGAATGCTTAACCCGAAATATGGGAGGAGAGATTGGTCCCACCGGGCGTGCCAGAATCTGTAGGGTGTTTTCGTCACCCCATTGAGATAGGAATACACGCGCACTTGTCAGGCGCATTACAGATTCCCCCTGCCTAGGGTAGGCCAGGGTTTAATGATTGTGGGGATCCGAATCTCCGGCAGCCGCGGACTAAGCTGCCGTTAATTACCCCTCGCCTCTGGAGCGAGGGAACCTCCGATTGACGGGTTAAACTGGTCATGCGAACTCAATATGCAGTGTGCGTGTGATGTGTTTTGAAGGGGTTTTGGATATATCGGGGGGCCCACAGAGTTTTTACGGGGGTCCCGCTACCCGGATAGCGGGCTGGGGGTCAAGGGGGCTAGCAACCCCCTTACGGGGTGCGGGGCAGCGCCCCGTTAGAAATTTTTTTCTAACAGAGACAGTGTCGTGGTGTATGTGTGTGTGCACATATGTATGCATATGTGTGTATATATATGTGTGTGTGTGTGTGTGTGTGTGTGTGTAAAAGAAAGAGGGGGAAAAGGCATCCAAAGGATGCGTGGGGCCAGCGCCTTGGGCGCTGTGCGCCCAGGTGCTATGCGCTCAGGCGCTAGCGTGCCACGTGTCGGCACGTGGGCGCTCTGCGCTTGAGCGCAGGGCGCTGTAGCGCAAGCGCGCCACATGTCGACACGTGGGCGCTTTGCAATTGAGCGCTGGGCGCTCGAGCGCAAGTGCACCACGTGTCGGCACGGGGGCGACTTGCGCCAGAGCGCTATGCGCTTGAGCGCAAGCGCGTCACGTGTCGGAACTGGGGCGACTTGCGCTCGAGCACAAACGCGCCACGTGTCGGCACTGGGGCGACTTGCGCTCGAGCGCAAGCGCGTCACGTGTCAGCACGTAGGCGCTTTGTGCTTGAGCGCAGGACGTTGTTGTGCAAGCGCGCCACGTGTCGGCACCCGGGCGCTTTACGCTTGAGCGCAAGCGCGCCACGTGTCGGCACGTGGGCACTCTGCGCTTGAGCGCTGGCGAAGAAAAGAGGCTTTTAGCCTAAAAAGATTCTCGGAAGAGAAATCAGAGTGGAGTTGGACTCCTAAGTGTGTTTTTGGGGTTAATGGAAGGGGTTCTTCTTCTTCCTCCTCTGTTAGCTGGATCTTAAAGATCAAGAGATGTGAGATATAAAAATCTCTCCTTTTGGGGATCTAAAGACAGATCCAAGTTCCCCTTTGTGGGTTTGGTGGTGAAAAACTATCTTGTTTTTGAAAAGAAAGAGTAAAACTCTTGATTTAATTCAAAAGAAAGAAGAAGGTTTGAGACCTTCAGAAAAGGGAAAGAAATACAAACCCTAGGGTTTTTTTTGAGAGAATGAAAGTGTTCTTTTTTATTCATCATCATGTTGCCGTATATAGGCTTACATATTTACATATAGCCCCTTGGGCTTTACAAAAATGGCATTTTAGCCATCCCATGGCTCATGTGCCATTTCATTTTTGCACATAAGCCATGGGCTTACAAAATATTGGCTTTATGCCCAATTATTTTACATTCATGCATAAAAAATTACATAAAAATTATTTATTACATGGTCTATATTTTGGCATGGAAGAGGCTGGCCGCGGGCTCGACTTGGGCATGGGCCCGCTTGACCTGGGCTTGGGCCCACCTAGCTTGGGAGTTGACCCTGACTTTGACTCGGTCAACCAGGGTGTAAATTTTTACCCCAACAAGGGCGTGCAAAACGGTGGCTTTTGGGCACCGTCCCGAATCACATGGAGGCAATGAGCTACAGGAGGGGTTTCGTCTCTCCCGGTATAGGGAGTTGATGTTGTGCTGTGTTCGATTGGCTATAACTGGAAGTCCCTGGCCAGGGCTGATATAGAGTGCTACTGGTAAGTGTTATCGGTAGTTTGTCAACCTGTTATGAGCCTCACATCAACACGACTTATTGGTTACTGGGGTCTGACGTTTACCACCCTAGACTGGATATATGACATATCAGACGAAGAGACCGGACTGTACGGTAGTGTTACTGATTGGATTCACAAGAGAATGTACAGGCTTGCTTGTTGATCTTCTGATTTCTCAATACCTGGGTGGCTGTTACGTTTAGCTGACCGCTTGCTGCTTGTAGGTGTTTGATATGATCATCACCTACTGCCGGCGTATTGACGATTCTTTAGAGTCCTACACAGAGGTTTCTTGACTCAGGCAAAACAGAGTAGGAGCACATATGTGATATGTGCGGGACCGAGAATAATACGATATGAGATACCGTATTCTATTCTCGCGATATATGATATAGCCGGGTCATCGGATCAAGTGTTGATTCGATGAATCGGTGCATGTTATATTAGTCGGTTATATACGGTATAGCCGGATTGTCGGATCAAGTGTTGATTCGATAATTTAATGTATAATTATATATGTGATATATTACATTACATTAACTAATATTGGCTCGCTTTATTGATTCATTTTCTCACCGGATAATACATTGATATATGTTAAATGTATTAATTTCTTTTGTTACAAAAATATATTATATATGTGATATATAATATTGTAACAAGTTATGATTACAAATGCTACATGATTTGTCGAGATTAAACATAGTTAGGTTTTGATTTGGGTTAGCTTTTTCATGAAGCTTCTAGAAGCTTTGTTTTGTTTTAAGCAACGATTTTTTGTTGATATTTTGTGGAGATATTTCATAACCCAACCCAAACCCTTTTCCCTAGTTAAATCTCTACAGTGGTTAAAGCCTTTCTTTATTAACCAAGGGTTGCAATTGTAACCATGGGGATAATTCATTATTCATCACAAAAGGAATTATTCATCTTCTTCTTCCTTGAGCTCTTGAAAAAGCTTTACTAGGTTTTTCTTTTGTGATGATATTGAGTGAGATTTTGAAAACAAATGAGAGCCAAATTCCTACTTCATCATCTTCATCTAATCTAGCCACTTAGATTAGGGTGTTCACTTCATTAATACTTGATTAGAGAAGTGAGAGCTTGAGTTAAAGATTCTTCAAGGTAGATCATCTTCGAAAAGGAAGACTTCAAGCAAGCATGGATCATTCGGCTTGTGGAGCCTCTCTAGAGTCCGGAAGTTCATGGATCGCGATGAAGGGACTACTACTCGGAGCTTATAAAATGAAGGAGCGGACTACAAAGCTTGTAATCCCTCTCTCTTAGATGTAAAGATGTTTACATGTTTTGTTAACCCTAAATCTCTAGCAAAGATCCTCACTTTAGATTGTTCGGCACTTGAAAAAATTTAGATTTGGCATGGTTGATGCCTTATGAGCCTTATGATAGTGCCTAGTAACCCTACACGAGGAACATCTAGATGAAAACCTCGATGACGTGAGGATCGTTGTGCAAAGCCGTTGGGTTCTCTCACCAGCAGAAATATCTCCGGAGTCATCCAAAGAAAAAGGAGCAACCGAGCAAGTGGCCCTACAAATAAAAGACCAGGAAAAGGCTAAGAATTGGAGGGAAGTCTTTATAGACTACTTCAAATCCCGTCGAACACCTGAAGATGCGTCCTCAAAACATCAGCTCATGAAGCGAGCTCTATCTTTTGCTTTCGTCAATGATACTCTGTATAAAAGGTCATTTGATTCTCTGTGGCTAAGATGCTTGGGACCTGAAGAGGCAAAGAGAGTCGTCCAAGAAACTCACGACGGACTCTGCGGTTCTCACCAAGTCGGGCCGAAGATGAAGCTGAAGATCAAAGGATCGGTTATTATTGGCCCACGATGATCCAAGGCTGCCTCGAATACGCGAAGCAGTGCCACTCCTGCCAGATTCACGGGACTTTATCCATCAGCATCCGAATCCGCTACATCCAACGATCGTTCGAAATGTGGGGAACCGACATAATCGGTCCCATCGAACCAGCATCGTCCAGAGCATCGATTCATTTTGGCGACAACTGATTACTTCTCCAAATGGGAAGAAGCAGTACCGCTGAGGGAAGTGAAGACTGAGAATATCCTCCATTTCTTCAAGACACACGTCATTTATCGGTTTGGCACTCCGAGACGGATCATCTCCGATAACGGGCCAGCCTATAGAAGCCACAAGATCATCCGCTTCGCACAACAACATAACATAGACTGGAGATACTCCTCAGTCTATAATCCCCAAGCTAACGGTCTAGCTGAGGCTTTCAACAAGACCTTGACGAAGATTGTGAAAAAGACGGTGTCTCGAAATAAGAAGGACTGGCACGAGAGACTGCATGAAGCTCTCTGGGCATATCGAACTACGTTCAAAACGGCCACGAACACAACGCTGTATGCATTAGTATTTGGTACGGAGGCGGTACTCCCCCTCGAGATAGAGTTACCCTCTCTACGAGTGGCAATTCATTATGAGCTAACGGATGAAAAGAGTGCTCACCTTCGGCTTGAGGAGCTCGATGCCCTCGATGAAACCCGGCTCATAGCGCAACAAAATCTAGAGGCTTATAAAGCAAAGATGACGCGCTCATAAGAAAGATTGACTAGGCCGAAAGCATTCCGCCAAAGCGAACTCGTGCTAGTGGTCAAAAAGCCTATGATCCCTAATAGCGCCAAGCAGGGAAAATTCGAGCCGAACTATGAAGGCCCATATATCATAGACAAGGTCTACCAGGATGGAGCTTATCTACTCATGGACATGCATGGTGAAAGACCTTTCAGGCCAATAAATGGTCGCTTTCTAAAAAAGTACTATGCTTGACGAGTCACGGCCTGGGTCAATGGTGGATGACGACGACTATGTCCGCTCGCTATCTTCCTAAGCCCAAACTCTATAAGTAGTGGCCGACTAACGGACCGAAACGTCCTTAAACTAACAGCGGACCGAAACGTCCTTAAACTAACAGCGGACCGAGACGTCCTTAAACTAACGATGGACCACTATGTCCTAAAACTAGTTGTTGACCGAGATGTCGATAAACTATGGTGGATTGCAGCATCCCAAAGTTGATAAAAAAAAGGATAAAAAAAAAGAGAGAGAAAAGAAAACGGTATGTCCATAAGTAAAACGGGCACGGATGAAAACCAGAAAGGGCTCCGTGAGTAAAAACAGCAGGGATACCGGCGAGTTTTTGTGAAAACCCGAAAGGGCGCAATCTCGTTAAAAAACACTTGCAAGGTCCTCTCGACCATGTGAGGAGAAACCACCTGCGTGAGATCCTTACGACTCATAAGGGAGCAACACACTTAGGGATCCCCACGATTCCTAAGGAGAAATTACACTTTCGAGATCCTCACGACTCGTAAGGAGAACCCTCTTATGAGACCCTCACGGCTCATAAGATTCAAAAGTCTCAAGCTACATGGATCTGAACCTATTCTTAAGCGGCCACCACAACCTCCAATTTTGCCCTACAAGCGGCTCAATGCTGACCCTTGTATACAATCCACGGGCGCGAAAAAACATTTCCCTAACAAAGTCCCATCTGTGACTAGGGATATGTCTACATGGTGAACAACCCTTGTAAGTCCTCTCGACTTATATGGAGAAAACACTCTTGTAAGATCCTTACAACTTATAAGAGAACATGCACTTAGGAATCCTCACGATTCATAAGGAGAAAACGCACCTACGAAATCCTCATGACTCGCAGGGAGAAAAACCTTTATGAGACCCTTACGGCTCATGAAGTCAAAAGCCTTAGTCGACAGGATGCTAACCCTGTTCGCTAAGCCACCTTTGCTCGACATCGACAGAGGCAGATGATGATTCGCTCCTGGCAATATCCTAGTTGTAGCGGTGTCGATGCCGAAATCGGTGTCTAATTCCAAGCTTGCAGTAAGAAGCTAGCAAGCCACACGTTCATGCAAAATAGCCGAAATGATTGGGCAACTCGAAATAAAAAGCAGCGAGTAAAAATAAAATAAATAGCCGAAATGATTGGGAACCACGAAGAATAGCCGAAATGATTGGGCAATCGCGACCTTCGCGATATAAAAGCTGAAATGATAGAGCATCGCGGAAAGAAATAAAATAAAATGAAATTTATGCCCTACAGGTGATACCACATCAATCCCAGTATACAATCCAAGGGCGAAAACAAAGAAAGAATCACACCTTCCCTCCCCAGGCTCCATCAGAAAACGAAGCCAAATCTCGACGGTTCATGGATAGTCCAGAGATCATCAACGACGTTCCTCCTCATTCCAGCAGGATTCAGACGCTACAGTCAACCCTGGAGCCACGGCAAAGCCCCTGGTCCAAATCTCGATGGTTCACAGATAACCTAGAGACCACTTCGATATTCGTCTCATTACAACAGACGCAACGTCATCCACATGACTCCGTCTCGGAAATACGTCATCCACATGACCCCGTCACAGAAATACGTCATCCACATGACCCCATCACGGAAATACGTCATCCACATGACTCCGTCTCGGAAATACGTCATCTACATGACCCCGTCTCGGAAATACGTCATCCACATGACCCCGTCTCGGAAATACGTCATCCACATGACCCCGTCTCAGAAATACGTCATCCACATGACCCCGTCTCGGAAATACGTCATCCACATGACGCCGTCTCGGAAATACGTCATCCACATGACCCCGTCTCGAAAATACGTCATCCACATGACCCCGTCACGAAAATACGTCATCCACAAGACCCCGTCACGGAAATACGTCATCCACATGACCCCGTCTCGGAAATACGTCATCCACATGACCCCGTTTCGGAAATACGTCATCAACATGACCCCGTCATGGAAATACGTCATCCACATGACCCCGTCGAGGAAATACATCATCCACATGACCCCGTCATGGAAATACGTCATCCACATGACCCCGTCATGGAAATACGTCATCCGCATGACCCCGTCTCGGAAATACGTCATCCACATGACCCCGTCTCGGAAATACGTCATCAACATGACCCCGTCACGGAAATACGTCATCCACATGACCCCGTCTCGGAAATACGTTATCCATATGACCCCGTCTCGGAAATACGTCATCCACATAACCCCGTAGTGGAAATACATCATCCACATGACCCTGTTCAGAAATACGTCATCCACATGACCCCGTTCGGAAATACGTCATCTACATGACCCCGTCTCGGAAATACGTCATCCACATGACCCCGTTTCGGAAATACGTCATCAACATGACCCCGTCACGAAAATACGTCATCCACATGACCCCGTTTCGGAAATACGTCATCCACATGACCCCGTCTCGGAAATACGACATCCACATGACCCCGTCTCGGAAATACATCATCCACATGACCCCGTCTCGGAAATACGTCATCCACATGACCCCGTTTCGGAAATACATCATCAACATGACCCCGTCACGGAAATACACCATCCACATGACCCCGTCGCGGAAATATGTCATCCACATGACCCCGTTCGGAAATACGACATCCACATGACCCCGTTTCGGAAATACGTCATCAACATGACCCCGTCACGGAAATACATCATCCACATGACCCCGTCGCGGAAATACGTCATCCACATGACCCCGTTCGGAAATACGTCATCCACATGACCCCGTTCGGAAACACGTCATCCATATGACCCCGTCTCAGAAATACGTCATCCACATGACCCTGTTTTGGAAATACGTCATCAACATGACCCCGTCACGGAAATACGTCATCCACATGACCCCGTCCCAGAAATACGTCATCCACATGACCCCGTCTCGGAAATACGTCATCTACATGACCCCGTTCGGAAATACTTCTTCCACATGACCCCGTCCCGGAAATACGTCATCCACATGACCCTGTCTCGGAAATACGTCATCTATATGACCCCGTTCGGAAATACGTCATCCATATGACCCCGTTTCGGAAATACGTCATCTACATGTCAATCCTACTAAACACTTATGGGTCCTCTCGATTCGTAAGGAAGAAAATTTTCATATACGATCCTTACGACTTATAAGGGAAAACACACTTAGGAATCCTCACGATTCCTAAGGAGGAAATTACACTTACGAGATCCTCACAACTCGTAGGGAGAAAAGTCTTCATGAGACCCTCACGGCTCATGAAGTTAAAAAGTCTTAGGTAGCAGATCTGAACCTGCTTCCTAAGCCGTCACTACCTCTCGGAGAGTTCAAGATGAAACGTTCTTTATTATCTTCATGCCACACTTACCAGAGTAACATACCAACAACACAGCAAAGAGAAGAAAGCGACAGTAAGGAGAACATTTTATTCACATTCAGTCGAACGTTCAAGACATATCCATTCATGCATGTGCAAAAGAAGTTTGATGTATAAAATAAACACATGGGAATGAAAGGGCTTGCTATTCATACTTCGGAAAATGCCTACATTGAGGGAAACAGCAAATAAAAACATAACTGGAATGTTTACAAAGGCACGACATCAAATCCAGGGCATGGATTGAGAAACTCAAAAGTAAGGCCATCTAAAATGTTCCAAGCCTTTCGAACCATCCTAGTATGCTTTTTTCGCGATCACAAGCGTCGGGATCCTCACGGATGTCCTCCACCCTCCGATAGGTTGAAAAGCCTGATGTAGAAAATCGACAAGATTGTCTCGCCTTCTCTTTGAGATTAGGCCCATCAGATACACCGAGTGCACCTTGTCGTCGGCATCATCCAATGCCTTAAGCAGCATGCTGGCACAGAATAGAGGAAGCGCTCCCCAGATCGCTCCCACGATAAGCTTCAGGAGAGAGGAACGTCGAGGAAGCAGTCGACCATTGTATGCACCAAAGCGGCCCATAATTTCGGCACACTAGGCGTTTGTGAACTCCCGGTTTTGAGAACGGCCGAGTGCGCGGATGTATCCGTAAGAAATAATCTCATCAAAATCATACAAATGAGCAGCCATAACGTCTGAAAAAGAAAATCAGTGAGAGTTAGTAGACAGACTGATTAGAAAAGCTTATTAAAATAGATACGGAATTTAAAGGACTATTGATATCTCCATGGAGAAAACAAATTCTAATTATGACACCTAATAAATTCGAATTTGTGAAAAATTCTAAAAAGGAAATCTCATTTAATAAGCGACCCTTCGGGTCAAGGAGTTAAACTCCTCGAGAGCAATGCTCTGCAGACAGGAATGACACCTGTCAAAGTCAATTATGAAAGGAATTTAAAGAGATTCCCCGAAAATGCTAAAAGCCTGGCTCTGTAAAGATGATGAAAAACCCATCAGAGAATTAATTAAAATCAATTTTTATGAATCAAAAATTCTGGGATCTTCAAGATTCATGAACAAACTCTTAAGAGTTCTTCACAAGAGATTCTCCATATTACCAAAAGAGCAGAGCTCTATTCATGGGATAAGAAGCCCAAGAAAAGATCTCTTTAGATCTATGGGTTCATGAGAGCAAAGCTCTGCTAATGAAACCATAAATGGGTTTTCTTTAGATCAAAGATCTACGAAGAGCAAGGCTCTGTTAATGGGTAACCCGAATTTAGTGAAAGTTTTAAACTTTACCTAAATTTTAACAGAGTTTTGACTCTTAAAAGGTTCTTAATCAGGAGAGCAATGCTCTGAAGAAGAGATAATTCTCAAGGAGAAGATGAAAATCATCTAAGGGACCAAAGGTCCTATTTATATGCGTTGAGAGCCGTTTCAACTTCCAAATGTTGATCCAACGATTGAGATGCTACCACCGCCGCAGTCATGTATGGGCCACGTAAGCGCAATGGGGGGCATTTGTTTCCCCAATCAGAGCAAAACTCTGTTCAAATTCTAAGATTTGAAATAAAACGACGCTTCTGTTTCCCCCAATAAGAGCAAAGCTCTGTATTGAAATTCAAAAGCCAAAAATTGAAGCAACGCTTCAAATCCAACGCTAAGCGCGCCACGTGTCAAACACGGATGCTCTAGCGCCAAGTGCATTGTGCCCTAGGCAGTGCACCATGAGTGCGCTAGCACTAGGTGCGCCGCGCGCCACGTGTCAAACACGGGTGCGCTAGCGTAGGCTGCGCTGCGCTTTGCGCTGTCCACCCCCAATTAGAGCAAAGCTCTATTTCCAAGATTGGAAAGCGAAGCAACGCTTCATGAAAAGTGCTAACATCAAATGCGCCTGTAATAAGAGTCAAAGACTCTGATACGGCGCTCACGTGCAAAGCGCCAGGAGCGCTTCACCCTTGCAAGAATTACTTGCACCTGATTATAGCAAATTAAATTATGCAGCGCATAAGTGCCTTACAAAGGAATAACAACGAATTAAAAATAAAGGAGCACTTGGCAGATAATGAAATACTTAATTAGACATCTTTTTATTATTACAATGTAAACAGATCACCAAACATGGGATCAAAAGGACAAGGGTTTGCAAAGCTAAGAATAAGATTGTCCAGTTCCCTCTCCGTCTTCTCCACCTTGTCAAAATAGCGATCCTCTCGAGGAGTAGCCATCCATCGATCAATGCCGCACTCACCAGAGAAAGTGGAGATAACGACCCGACGAGCCCGTATCTGGCTCAGCAAGTGGACAGAGCAATCCCTCAGGGCTTTAGTGATCAAATGCGCCTCGAAGAAGCACTCGATCTTGTCTTCAGCAGTATCGAGCATTGCCGAGGACATCTCTGCTGGAGGAGGGGGAATATCAGTGAGCACAGACGCAAGGATCATCCGAAGCTAAATAGAGTGTGGGGGGAGAGGAGACCCTACACGAGTCAAGAGCTCGTACAGCGCTACGTCGCATTGGTCATCCGTAAGAGAAGGATCCACCAAGCGAACAGCAAAACGAGGAACAATGTCCTGGATAGGCACTTCCCATGGTTGTCGGTGAGCATGTGGACGGTTACAAGCCATAACTGAAAAGATTCTTTGTAGGCGGGAAAAGAAAGAAGCTTTGCTTCAGATTATAAAGACTAGGCACAGAAAATTTTGTGTACACAGTGGAGCTATTTCCAAGAATTGGGAAATGAAAGTTCTGGGGAACACAAGTTTGACTTAAAAGGAAGGTGAAAAGACACCCCTATTGAAGCAACGCTTCAAATCCAGCGTTGTGCGCCACGTGTCAAACACAGGTGTGCTAGCGCAGGCTGCGCTGTGCGCCACGTGTCAAACGTAGGTGCGCTAGCGCAAAGTGCGCTGCGCTCTGCGCTGCATGCCACGTGTCAAACGTAGGTGTGCCAGCGCTAGAATTAAAAATTCCCCACCGTTAGATCAAAAGATCTAATAATAAATTATTAATTGATCAGAATTAAAATTTTGTTATGGAAAGATCTTTCCAATCTTGTTAAAAACAAGAAGATTGCCTTCTATAAAACAGAAGCCCTAGGATGAAAGATCCAACGGTGGGGAAACATCCCCAAATCAATCAGAGAAAGATCTCTTTAACTGATTCAACAAATCAATTTGCCCTATATAAAGGCCCCAAGACTTCAAGTATGATATAGAGAAACCCCCCTACAAACTTTGAGAAAACTCAAAGAAAGAAAAAGCAAGCTTTTAGTAAAAGAAGATCATTTCTTCAAGGTAAAGAACTTGAACAATGAACGCAGAGATGAAATCATCTCATGAAAAGAAGAATCATCTTCTTAAAAGATCATAGATCTGCAAAAGGCCAAGGTCTCTTATAAAAAGATCAAAAGATCTAATCATAGAAACAAAAGAAGTATTTACTTCATTCACAGATCATTGATCGACAAAGGCAAAGCCCATTTATAAATAAGAACTTTTGTTCTTGAATCTTGAGGCAAAGCCTCCCTTAAGAGAACATAACCTTGTTCTCTGATCATAAACTTGATCAAATGCGCTTTGCGCTACTGAAAAGTGCCTTGCACTCATGAACTGCGCTTTTGCGCTCCTTAGACCGGCGCTCAGCGCCAAAACATGCCACGTGTCAACCATAGACACAACTTGCGCTTTGCACTTCTGAAACAGAGCACTGCGCTCATGGGCTGGCGCTCAGCGCCAAGCGCGCCACGTGTCACTCACTGGTGCGCCACTAAACTAGCGCAAAGCGCTCATGAACTGAAAGCGGAATGCGCTTATAAACTGGCGCTTAGCTCTAAGCGCGACACGTGTCCTCTTCGTGTCCGCTACTTGGCAGAAACGCAATGCGCTCTTTAATTGGCGCAAAGCGCCTGGCGGGCCATATGGCGCGCTGTCAGAACACATATTGTTCTGATGAATGCTATGCATTCAATACAAGACAAAAAAAATGTCAAGATCTAATGCTCGGCATTATTAAAAAGGGCTAAGCCCAAAAAAATGTTCAACAGCTCAGAACAATAAAATGTTAAACATTTTAATCTTATTGGACTTAGCCCAATTCTGGCCATAAGTCCTCAACTTATATTGAACTGAGCCCATCTGCTCACGAATATTCAACAGATCTTAGTCCCAAACTGGGCTACAGATCTTCCAACCAACTTACGTCGGTTCGAGGGTACATCTCTTTACTCCTCTAATATCTGTCGTTGTAATCCTTCAACGTCTTCAGAGAGGTGACGGGTCCCGACAACCACACATTTCTATGGACTGTGGGGTCCTTAAACTCATGGACTACGATGTCCTTAAACTTTATAGACTACGATGTCTTTAAACTACGGACTGTGGGGTCCTTAAACTCATGGACTACGATGTCCTTAAACTTCATAGACTACGATGTCTCTAAACTGGACTGTGGGGTCCTTAAACCCACGGACTATGATGTCCTTAACCTGGACCGAGATGTCCTTAAACTAATATTGGACCACCATGTCCTTAAACTGGTAATCGACCGCAATGTCCCTAAACTAAACAATAGAGCCCAATTGCTCTCTTGTTGGATCTAAACGATCCCGTTAAGTTGATCTTAGTCTAAAATGAGACTAACGTATCCTTAACGAACGTTTAAGTTGATCTTAGTCTCAAATGAGGCTAACGTATCCTTAAACCCAAACCCCTAAATCCAAATCTAAAAAGATACGGATTTGGACTAATCCACGCCCTACGGGCGACAACATACATTAGTCTCCGTATACAATCCACGGGCAACAAAAACAAAACAAACACCCACGACACGAAGTGACTATCTGGAGAAGGAGAAAGTTGATACCGAGATGCCGTAGCGTAATTAACTGCAAGGGCTTGCGCCTGGAGGGAAGAGCGTCCCCATAATCAAAAAAACCCTCAAACGAGGGGGAATCTGACGAAATCTGCTACATCGGCTGCATTCATTTAAACCTTCGATACATGGTGCCATAAATCAACTTGGCATTTTCGGAGAGGTGGGCGGATAACACCAATTAGAATTTGCCCCGAACTTCAGACAAGACGGACCTGCGCGGTCGCGTCTCCGTGTTTCGGTAGGGAACGGAGCTTGTTCGCCATTCTTCAAAAGGCTCTACTTCTTCTGCTATTCCGAACGGACCCACTTCTCACTCCACGAAAACACCAGTTCGGGGGTCCGTTCCTGCTCCACAATCACCTCCACAAACATTGGACTCAACCAATTTTTAAATTGTTCCATTTCCAAACCGGTTGAAGTCCAATAAACAAAATCCACAAATGGAGAAGATTGTGGAATTATTTAAACAGGTTAACATTAATATTCCTCTCTTGGATGCAATCCAACAAGTCCCTTCCTATGCAAAAATCTTGAAGGACTTGTGCACTAAGAAGAGATAATCTCAGGTACCAAAGAAGGTTTTCTTAGCTAGTGCCGTGAGTGATGCTCTTACCCAAGCTTTACCTCAAAAACGAAAGGACCCTGGCTGTCCTACTATTTCAATAACTATTGGAGATAAGAACATCATCCACGCACTGTTGGGTCTTAGTGCCAGTGTTAACCTGCTTCCTTATTTGGTATATGAACAATTAAGTGTAGGAGAGCTGAAACCCATACATTGTACTCTCCAAATGGCCGATCGATCTATCACCCACCCTAGGGGTGAGCTAGAGAATGTGTTAATAAAGATAGGGGACTTCATATTCCCCGTTGATTTTATTGTTCTCGATACACAACCTGTAGCTAACCCCCAAAATCAAATTCTGGTGATACTCGATCGTCCATTCCTTGCAACCTTGAATGTTGTGATCAATTGTCGCAATGGTTCGATGAACCTATCTTTTGGAAATATGACAATTGAACTCAACATTTTTAAGTTGGGGAATCAGCCCTCCGAACCTAATGCTCATATACTTGATGTTTGTTCAATCTAGGAGATCACCCCGGAGGACTGTGAACTCGAGAAATTTATGTTCAATTAAAGTAATCTTGATGCCACTAGTGCGTTCCTCCTTGAAACCGATACTGCTCCCGACAGTGATTATGAGTGTTTCACTTTCTTGAACGACCTTGACTTGTCGCCACCCGAGCTTGAATCCTTTGAATTTTCGGATGAGTTAGCTGAACCATCCGACTCGGTCGCGTACACTCGTTTTGAGCCTTTGTTAGAATCCTTCGAGTTCGAGACAATTTCGCCGATTTTGCCTTCAATCGTTTCACCTCCAACGCTCGAACTCAAGACGTTGTCGCCTCACCTCAAGCATGCTTATTTAGGTAAGAACGAGACCCTACCAATCATCATCTCGGCTTTTATAGCTTCAGAGCAAGAGAAAGCCCTTCTGACGGTCTTACAGAGCAATCGGCAAGCTTTTGGCTAGACTATGGCAGATATCAAGGGGATTAGTCCCTTGATCGTTGAACATCGCATACATATGATGGATGATGCTAAGCCAGTTAGGGATCCACAAAGACGAATTAATCCAGTCATGAAGGATGCTGTTAAAAAGGAGATCGTAAAGTGTCTAGATAGTGGTATCATTTACCCTATCTCTGATAGCCAGTGGGTAAGCCAAATTCATATTGTCCCCAAGAATTCGGGCATAACGGTCATAACTAATGAGGCGAACGAGTTAATTCCTGCTCGCACCCAAACTGGGTGGCGAGTATGCATCGATTACAGAAAACTCAATGCCGCAACGCGGAAAGACAACTTTCCGCTACCTTTTATTGACCAAATGCTTGAACGATTGGCTGGACATGAGTACTACTGCTTTCTGGATGGCTACTCCGGCTATAACCAGATTCCCATTGCTGAAAAGGACCAAGACAAAACAACGTTCACTTGTCATTTCGGTACATTTGCTTATCGACCCATGCCCTTTGGGTTATACAATGCACCCGCTACCTTCCAGCGGTGTATGATGGGAATTTTTTCAGACATGGTGGAAAAATTCTTGGAGATATTCATGGATGATTTCTCCATTTTTGGCACTTCCTTTGATGAGTGTTTGCTGCATCTCGACGCAGTCCTTACCCGGTGTAAGGATAAGAACCTTACTTTAAATTAGGAGAAGTGCCACTTCATGGTGCGTGAAGGTATTGTCTTAGGACATATCATCTCGCAAAATGGCATTGAGGTAGATAAAGCGAAGATTGAAGTCATTTCCAATCTCCCTCCTCCCAAATGCGTCTGAGACAGTCGAGCCTTCCTTGGCCATGCTGGTTTCTATAGACGGTTCATCAAGGACTTTAGCAAGATTGCTAGGCCCTTGACTCTTTTGCTGGCCAAGGACACCACATTCGATTTCGACTCAAGCTGTATGAATGCATTCGAGTCATTAAAAAACTCATTTACTTATGCTCCCGTTCTTTCTTCTCCTGACTGGACGCATCCATTTGAGATTATATGCGATACATCCGATTTTGCAATTGGTGCTGTCCTTGGACAGCACATCAATAAGATGCCGCATGTAATCTATTATGCTAGACGAACCTTGAATGATGCCCAATTGAATTACACAACAACCGAGAAGGAATTCTTGGCTGTTGTGTTTGCCTTAGAAAAGTTCAGGCCCTACTTGATCCGCTCTCCAGTCATCGTATACACTGACCATTCAGCTCTTCGCCATCTTTTTGCGAAGAAGAACGCAAAATCTTGGCTGATCCATTGGATCCTCTTATTCCAAGAGTTTGACCTTGTCATCAAAGACAAAAGAGGATGCGAAAACATAGTCGCCGACCATCTTTCACGCCTCCCTTCTTCGCCGACGCTTCAATTTCCGATAAACAACGTTTTTCCGGATGAGCAGCTCTTGACAGTATCATGTGAACCTTGGTTCACAGATATTGTGAACTATTTAGCCACCGGACTACTGCCAAATGAAAGGTCAAATCAGGACAGACTCCGATTCCTATCCCAAATAAAACACTTTTACTGGGACGAACCTTATCTGTTCAAGTACTGTCCCGACCAGATTATTCGTCGGTGTGTCCCTGATAATGAATTCAAGAGCGTGCTGTTATTTTGCCATGATCAAGCATGTGGCGGGCATTTTGGCCCTAGAAAGACAGCCAAAAAGATCTTGCAGTGTGGTTTCTACTGGACACAACTCTTTAAAAACGCACATGATTACTGCAAGACGTGCTCCCGGTACCAACACTTGGGCCGGATATCCAGGAGAAATGAAATGCTGCTCCATCCAATCTTGGTTGTGGAAATTTTTGATGTTTGGGGGATTGATTTTATGGGGCCGTTTCCCAATTCTTTTGGGAACTTGTATATTCTTCTCGCTGTTGATTATGTTTCTAAGTGGGTCGAGGTTGTTCCCAGCCAGACTAATGACAACAAGGTTGTCGTTAGAATCATCAAGGAAAACATTTTCTCCAGGTTTGGGCACCCCCGAGCAATTATTAGCGACAATGGAACTCATTTCTGTAATAAGAATTTCGAGTCCTTGATGCGGAAATATTCCATTAATCATAAGCTATCAATGCCCTATCACACCCAAACATGTGGGCAGGCCGAGGTTTCAAATCGGCAAATCAAATAGATTTTGGAGAAAACGGTTTCCAAAAACCGTAAGGATTGGTCTTTAAAACTTACTGATGCCCTTTAGGCATTTCGAACTGCCTATAAGACCGATCTTGGCATGTCTCCTTATCGGCTTGTTTACGGAAAGGCTTGCCACCTTCCAGTAGAAATAGAGTATCGCGCATTTTGGGCGATAAAAGAGCTGAATTTATCTATCGAAGATGCGGGCAGCCATAGAAAGCTGCAGTTAAATGAATTGAACGAGCTTCGGGATGAAGCTTACGAGAACGCAGTTGTCGTAAAAAACTGAACGAAGGTGTTTCACGATAAACACCTTATGCGCAAAACATTCACACCTGGTCAACAGGTATTACTTTACGACACCCGGCTACCTTTCTATCCCAACAAGCTCAGATCTCGATGGAAAGGGCCATTTGTTGTACGTACCGTATATCCGCACAGTGCGATCGATTTAGAAAATCCTAAGGACGGTTCACTCTTCAAAGTGAATGGACATAGGTTAAAACCGTTCCTCACCGCCGACACTTTGGAGGAGCTCCTGGCGTTACAGGAGCCGATTTACAGTGAATAATCTTCCTTCGCCTACCCCCAAATTTCGGTTATCCAGCCATAAACAGTGGAAACACTGTTTCAAATAAGTTTGGGGGTATGTCACACTTGTAAAATATAAAAAAAAATACTAAAAAAAATTCAAAGTTTTAGGGGTATTTTTGTGAATATTCAGTTCAATTAAATGAATAAATAAATAATACAATTTTTCCTTTACAAAATAAATTCCTCTTTTTACGGGGTCCTTTTTACAAATAACCAAAAAAAACCTATAAAAACACCCCGACCCCTCCTCTGCATTTACAGAACCCTAAATCATCCCTCTCTAAAAACCCTAGCCGACGCTTAAATTTTTGTAGAGAAATCTCCCCAGACTGCCGCGCAACCGCCACCGACTGCCCCTTACTGCCGCGCTTTCGCCGCCATCTGTTGTCATCACCCTCTGAAAATTTCAGAGGAGGTTTGCGCTATTTTTCTCTTCTCTGTAAAATTTCTACTTTATACATTTACTCTCCGTAATGGCACCCACACTTCAGTTTAAAAAGGACTTTTCCCAAATGTTCGCACAAACTGTTTACGGTAGTTACTTCGGTGATGAGATCCGAAGGCGCGGATGGAACTTTCTCTTATTTAACCATCCGAATTCCTTCGCGCTTCCGGATCTTATCACCCGTTTTTATGAATGCATGGAGGAGGGTTGTCTTGCACGACACGGGTATATTAGATTAATGTAGGGAGATGGGGAAATTATACATGATAGGGACTTCATTCACGAAGTCACCTTAATTCCATAACTCCCTATCCACGACCAACCACTCCATTTTGAAAACTACCTACTCTTAGTGGGAAACGATTGTTCTAGGGAGCCATGAAGAGGCATCCAAGTTCGAACACTTTTTGCAAATGTGTTAACTATGTGCCGTTGGGCACAAAATAATATTTTTGGTAGTTCGCACAACACGACATTTTTCACACCATCCCTTCATATAGTGCACACATTAATGACTCGAAACCCTAGCTACGATATGTGCACTGTTCTACTTCACTCGATTGGCGCTGGCAAGAGGGCTGCCAATTACCCATGCCCTATGTTTGTGACATAACTGTATCGCAATTTCCTCCCTGTTGAGGAATTCGAATTTTATATGCATGGTGGAATTCCTGTTCGACCCCTTCTTGAGGGTGTCTCCACGTCCTATACACGATTACATGATTTATGGTCGCGCACCGAGCCGGCCGAGAACGTGATGGCCAAGACCCCTAGCTCCAGCTCGACCGCGAGCGATGAAGAGCTTACCCCCGCAGCGTAAGCGCACTTACTTAGAAGAACCCATAGGGGGGTAGAAAGATTGATAGTGATGATGACGAACCTTAAGTCTAAATTCTGAAAAATAAATTTTAAGAAATGTTACACACATCTTAAAACTTGGAATTTCTAAATAAGGGAAGAGTAGAAAGATTGACAGTTTATTTTAAGAAATGTTACACACATCTAAAATCAAAATAAGGGAAGAGTATTGAAATCTTTATTTGAAGTGTAAGTCTGAAAAATAAATTTTGAACCTTAAGTCTAAATTCTGAAAATATACCCTACTACATGCACTTACACACATCTTAAAACTTGGAATAGTAGAGGATACCTTGAAATGCTCTTGTCTAAAAACCTTAGTATGAAGGAAAATAAAATAAAAATGGTGAAGAAAGAAAAAAAATGAACACTGGTTTTGTAATTATTTAAGGCAGCATAAAATAAAAAATATAGCAAGGGTGCTTTATCACCTAGTGCCTTAGACCAACTGGTTTGGGAGTCACTGCTAAGACTTAGGTATTACAAGACGAGGAATTACGCCTAAATACGCAAGCGCATTTTGTAATTGGTCGTTTAGTACCTCAAGAAGTATTAACAGTCGCATGAAGAACGTGTGAGCAATTTCATCACTAACTAAAAAGTACTTTGGACGATGGACAAGAGTATGATAGCTTGAATTGAATTTCTAAGTGTAGGGGTAAAAATTACACACACGTAGGGGGTATATGATTAGGGTTTGGATGATAGGAATGAAAGATAGGGCTTATATCTTCAGTAGAGATGATAAAAATTCCTAAGTTAAGATTGCACCTTAGAAGGAAAACTCAGAAGATGTTGAATGCTTTATAAATTTGCAAAACATATATGATCTTAAGTTAAATGAAAAGGGAGTGTGAAAAATAAGGGTTAATAATTTCTAAGTTGAAAATGATAGAATTTCTTACTAGAATATCTGAATTGAAGAATTAGAGTGAATGGCCAAATTGATCGGATTTTTTGGGTAGTATCCGCTGAAAACCCTCAGAAGACAACACTCCTCCTATTAGGGACACCTAGAAGTTTAACGGCTTGTTGCACAAGCTCAGTGCAATCGCGTTCCCTGCGAAAGTGAGGTTAGGAATTTTTTAGAATAAAATTGGCTTTTCTTAGGACGAGCAAAAGATAAGTTTGGGGGTATTTGTTCATACTAGATTTTTACATTTTTATATCACCCATTCTTAATCACATTGCATATAACTAAGTACTTTTGATCCATGTCTGCTAAATAGTTGCAGGTTACAGGTTCTTTGCTCGTTACAGTGAAATTCATAAAAAGTCGCTATAAATGTGAGACTAAGACCAACAACAGATGAATCTGTATGATGATGCCTATCAGTTCAAGGAACAAATGGAAAATCATTTAGACACTTTAATGCACAAAGCAAAAGGGCAACACAAGATCCAAGACTTCAACACGAAGCTCAAGGAAAAAGTCCACATTATTCTGCACTGTTGGAAATCTGGAAGGAGATTAAAGAAATTCTGAGAAACCAAGTGAAGAAAACAGAAGATAAAAGCAACATGAAGAAACCCTGAAGAAATGGGCCCATGAATCCACCAAATGGCCGCGGAACCGCGGCCAAACAGGCATTTCTGCCACGGTTTCGCGGCCGCGTTATGCACGTGTCGGTGGGGTGTCGGTGCTTTGACCCGGCTTTCTTAGGGTAGTTTTGTAAATTCATGTGTAGATCAGAATGTAGCCTAGGGTTTTTTGTATCTATAAATAAGAAAACTCAAAGCCAAATTAGGCACACCTCTCTTTATTTTTATGCCTCTTTTTGATTTCTAGATCTAAAATTTAAATTCCATTGTAATGCGTTTTTGAGAGGCCGTCAATAAAGTAAGTCTTTTTTTATTTTATCTTGCATTTTTTTTCTTATCCGCAATTTATTATCTGCAATTTTTATTTGTTCTTTTATTATCTGCAATTTAGGTCTTCAATAAAAATATAAAAATTTTGTTTTCATCTCTTTTTAATGGGTGAGTAATTCCTCACTTGTTAGGGCTCGGAGAAGGAAGGTTCGAGAGAAGGAAATCTCTCTCACTCTTTTCTTTGCCCAATAATTTTAAATACGGACTCCCTTTAATTCAACCTCAATCCGCTCACTACGGCACCATATCCTACAGGATAGCGATGATTCCCTAGTTAGACCAGATGTGGTTGAATTAACCGGAGATTAGGGCTAAGAGCCAAGAACGGACGGACAAGGACCAAAAGGAAGAAACTAAGCATGGAAAGCCTAGCTTAGACTTGTAAGTTTCTTCCTAGTCATGCTAATCCCCATTGTTGCCGATTACCCTAACACCTATATTCATAACTAAGGCATTGAAAGATGTGAGAAGATCCCTATTTCGAACTAACATAATCCTAACCCTAGCAAGATTTTTGTCAACTTATTCTCATTCATAGATCTTAAACAAAACCTATCCAATTACCGGATTTAACTCGTTAGAATATAAAGAAAAGGATTCCGTCTCCCTGTGGATCGACCCATACTCAACCGGCTAGCTACCAAGCGACACCGTCTTGATTGCAGTAATTAAAAAATTTAAGCACACATAGAAATACCAACTGGGTAACAATCAAGGAGACACCAACCCAAGCTACCTCTTCACTAATTAGGGATTAGTGAAGCTAACACCCTAAACTAAATGGCTAATCTAATAGAGAATGATGAAGTAGGAATTTTGCTCACTTTAGAATTCTTTTTCTCACTCTATTTCTTTACCTCACCAAAACCTAGAGAGCTTTCTCTTGTTGAAGATGAAGATGAAGAGAATAATGGATGCGAGAGTGAATGGCAACCATGGGTGAGAAATATCTCATATAACCCTTATAGAGACATAACCATGGCTAAAGATTAAGGTTAGGTTAATAAATATCTAATGCAAGACAAATTTAGTGGACTAAGTCAAGGGTTTCCACAAGCTTCCAAAGCTTGCAACCATGCTTAATTCCCACCAATTTAAATTTTCATTAAATAAATAAAACCCTAATAATCTAATGGCATGGTATAAGTCTCATACACCCATGTAGTGTGTATCATCAAGCATGACAAAAAAAAAAAGAAAACACAAATAATATATATCATATATATATTAAGTGTGCACATGTGAGAAAAGAAAAGTATAAGTGAGCAAATATTAGTTAATGTAAATTAGCATATCAAATATACAATTATACATTAAATTATCAAATCAACATTTGATTTAATAATCCGGCTATATCACATATAACGTACTAATATAATATGTATCATCTTATCGAATCAACACTTGATTCGATAACCCGGCTATATCACATAAAACCGACCGATATCACACATCGCGAGAATAGAATACGACATCACATACTCGTATTAATCTCGGTCCTGCACATATCACATATGTGCTCCTGCTTCATTTTGCCTGAGCCAGTAAACCTCTGTGTAAGACTCTAAAGACTCGTCAATACGCCGGCAGTAGCTGATGATCATATCAAGTACCCACAAGCCATCAGCGGTACTAGCTGGACGTAACGGCTAATCGGGTATTGAACGATCAGAAGATCAACAAGCAAGCATGCTCATACTTCTATAAATCCTGTCAGTAACATAACCCTACAGTCCGGTCTCTTTGTCTGATATGTCGCATATCCAGTCTAGGGGTGGTAAACGTCAGACCCCAGTAACCGATAAGTCGTGCCGATGTGAGGCTCATAATGGGTCAAGAAACTACTGATAACACTTACCAGTAGATCTCCGTATCAGTCTTGGCCAGGGACTTCCTTTTATAGTCAATCGAACACAACGCAACATCAACCCCCAATACCGGGAGAGACGAAACCCCTCCTATCGCTCATTTCCTCCATGTGATTCAGGACTGTACCCAAAAGCCACCGTTTGCACGTTCTCTTGAACGTGGTAAGGTAGAAATCAAAGCACAGTGGGAATCACACAAGACTCTATGATGATCTCGAGTTTACAGACTAACCTGTACCAGTGTCACCAGAGAACTGCTATCTGACGATATGTATAATACCAACTAGGAGTTTTCGTCGAGTCCATTCAGTGTACCCAATCTCCACTGAGCACCTGTATACCATCTTTGATGTTAAACACCAATGGATGTGGGATCATTCATCGCCCATCATATGGGTCAAGAAGTGTATACGGTAGTCTACTGTGGAATATCGATGCCCTGTCTCGATACACCCTCGACTAAGAACAATTAAAGGATGTACTTGTAGACTACCCTGGCCCCATTAGTATGATCCCCATCATAGTCATGGTAGTCAAGTACACATCCTACGGGCTTTATCAACATGTGAGAGCAAGGAAGTATCACAATACAAGTTTACATGTTAAGACAAAGAGTAACCAAATAGTATACTATCATGTCGAGAAAGAAAGTCCTCTATATATATATATCCAAGCATCCACTATAATATACATCATATGTACAATAATGGCCTCTAGGGCATACATATAACTAACAATCTCCCACTTGCACTAAGGCCAGTTGTTGTAGTATCTCATACCAACATCCCGAAGAGTCTCTCAAATTGTATCTGGGGTATGGCCTTTGTAAGTGGATCCGTTGTGTTGTCCTTAGTGTCAACTCTCCTGACCTCGATCTCCCGGCGATCAACTATCTCCTGGATCAGATGATACCACCTCAGAATATGCCTCGATCGCTGATGGGACCTAGGTTCCTTGGCCAAAGCCACTGCTCTATTGTTATTGCAATAAAAAGGTATTGGATGCTCGATGGACGGCACCACACCAAGTTCGTTTATGAACCTCTTCATCCAGACAGCCTCTTTGGCAGCATCGTTAGCAGCGATGTATTCAGCTTCCATCGTCGAGTCTGCCACGGTTTCATGTTTGGAACTCTTCCAACAAACCGCCCCTCTATTGAGGGTAAAGACAAATCCTGAGACCGACTTAGAGTCGTCCTTATCACTCTGGAAGCTCGAATCGGTAAAGGACTCCACTTGGAGTTCACCGTTACCATACACCAAGAACATATTTTTAGTCCTTCTCAAGTACTTGAGAATGTTCTTCACAGCTGTCCAGTGACTCTCTCCTAGATCTGCTTGATACCTACTCTCTACACTTAGTGAGTATGCTATATTGGGTCTGGTACATAGCATCGCGTACATGATAGAGCTTACTGCCAAAGCATAGGGTATCCCTTGCATGCGAGCTCTCTCCAAATCAGTCTTGGGAGACATCTCTTTTGAGAGAGTGAGTCCTGTGATCGTAGGTAAATTCCCACGCTTGGAATCTTCCATACTAAACCTCTTTAGTACGGTGTCAATGTACCCGGAATGGGATAATTCCAGTATCCGTTTAGATCTATCTCTATAGATCTTAATTCCCAAGATGTAGGAGGCATCACCTAGATCTTTTATTGAGAATCTATGTGATAAGAAGAGCTTGACCGAGTGCAGCATAGGAACATCATTTCCTATCAAGAGTATGTCATCCACGTACAATACGAAGAAGACAACCTTACTCTCTGCCACCTTCTTGTATATACAAGGTTCATCTACGTTTTTGATGAAGTCAAACTCTTTGACTACCACATCAAAACAGATGTTCCAACTCCGCGATGCCTGCTTTAACTCGTAGATGGATTTAAGCAGCTTGCACACCTTTCGGCTGCTCCTACTGTCTACGAAGCCCTCTGGCTGAGTCATGTACACGCTCTCTTCTAAATCACCATTTAGAAAGGCTGTCTTAATATCCATTTGCCAGATTTCGTAGTCATGGTATGCAGCGATGGCAAGTAGGATTCGGATGGACTTAAGCATAGCCACTGGAGAAAAGGTTTCATCATAATCCACACCTGGTTGTTAACGAAAACTTTTTGCAACAAGTCTAGCTTTGAAAATCTCAACTTTTCCATCTACACCAAGTTTCTTCTTAAAGATCCATTTGCTCCCAATGGGTTTTACCCCTTCAGGAGCAACTTCCAAAGTCCATACTTTGTTGGTGTACATGGATTCCATCTCAGATCGCATTGCATCTGGCCATTTCACAGAGTCCCCACTCGTGATGGCCTGCTTGAAGCTAGTTGGGTCATCATCCTCCATGATGCAATCCTCGCTCCCACCATCAATGAGAAAACCGTAGTATCTCTCAGGTGAATGAGGAACCCTACTTGATCGGCGGAGAGGCTGAGGTTCGTTGGGAGGTATTGAATCCTCTGGTTCCACCAAATCTTCTGTTGCATTTTGTGTAGCTGGAACTTCTTCCAGTTCTACCTCATTGCCATTAATTTCTTTCATAAGAAAACCCTTTTCTAAAAAGGTGGCATGTCGAGAAATAAACACCTTTTGTTCCTCGAAGTGGTAGAAGATATACCCTCGCGAATGTTTGGGATATCCAATAAACTTGCACAGAACTGACCTTGCCTCGATCTTGTCCGGATTTTGTGTCTTCGCATAGGACGGACAACCCCATATCTGAATAAAATTAAGATATGGCATCTTCCCATTCCATATCTCATATGGAGTGGTAGGCACTGATTTGGTCGGAACTCTATTCAATTGGTATGTGGCCGTCTCCAGCGCATAACCCCAAAAGGAAATAGGTAACTCAGCAGTGCTCATCATAGAGCGCACCATATCTAATATGGTGTGATTCCTCTGTTCCGATACACCATTGTACTGTGGTGTATACGGAGGAGTAAGCTGAAAGAGAATCCCATTCTCTTTTAGATAGTCCAGGAACTCATTGCTCAAGTATTCTCCTCCTCGATCAGATCAAAGGATTTTAATACTTTTACCCGTCTGGTTCTCGACTTCATGCTTATATTCTTTAAATTTCTGAAAAGCTTCAGACTTGTGTTTCATCAGGAACACATGTCTGTATCTTGAGAGATCGTCGGTGAATGTAATGAAGTATGAGGAACCATTTCTGGCATGTGTAGAGATGGGACCACATGCATCACTATGTATCGGTCCCAAGAGTTCCGTAACTCTTTCTCTGTATCCAGTAAACGGAGTTTTGGTCATTTTTCCTTTGAGACATGACTGGAAAGTTTCATAATATGATAATTCGAACGGATTCAAATATACATCCGTATGCAACTTAGCTAGTCGCGTCGCTTTGATATGACCTAGTCTACAATGCTACAAGAATGATTCGTCCATTTCTGAACTCTTCCTCTTGTGTGTGTTTTGTACATTAAAAATTGTGGTTTGATTTAGAACGTATATGCCATTATTTAACAAGCCTGATCCAATCAACTTTTGATTCAGAAAGATGTTTATAACATTATCCTGTACTACAAAATTATATCCTTCTTTACTTAATAAAGAAACTGATATAAGATTGCATATCAGGTTCGGTAGGTAATAGCATTCGTTCAGAATCAATGTATTACCATTTGGTAATACAAGGTGATATTCGCCAACTGCTTTGGCTGCAACATTTGCACCATTCCCTACTCTTACGGATTGGTCACCCATTCTCAGTTCTCTACCTTTCCTTAGCCCATGTAATATATTACATATGTGGGATCCTGATCCGGTATCTAATACCCAGGACATAGAGTGCACTGAGAAACAATTCTCGGTAACTAACACACCTGAAGAAGATACATCAACATGCTTATTTTTCGTTTGGCGACGTGGAAATCCGGATATTCCCCTATTTCCTGCTCTGTCTTATAACAATTATAAGAAAGAACGGAACCAACGTTCCCCTACTCAGTATAACAAGCGGGTTCAGTCAATACATCCATATTATTATCTTGATTAAGGCCTGACATGGTCGCTACCTGGAGAGAGAGAGAAGAAAACGCTTTAGCGTATGCTCTTGCAAGATTAGATTGGTTATTATCTAATCTAATCAGGATGGCTCCCACTGTATTTATCAAATCTTCCTTCAAACTCTAAAAGGTAAAACTAGCCGGGATTAACTACACCTTACAAGTTCGCCAATCTTTCAGCCAGGCCAGTATCGATACTTTGAGGGGGGTTCATCTTGTTTTCGCACGGACCTAATTAAAATAAACCTCGTTTTTCCAGGGGCATAACCCCGTTAATACCTTTCTAGACACCTACTTGATTGGCTAATTGTAATGTGTAAAACTCTCCCAAGAGTAACTCTTACTCGCAGTGGGTATCGGGATCCAACTATCTCATAGAAAGTATGCAATCTCATTACAAATTTTAACACTTGAAATTCCCGATAATACTTTTTACCCCTAGCATTCTATGACCATGACGGAGGCCAAACTACCAATAGGGCACTAGTCAAGTTCAACCCATTCATTTCTTGATTGAATTAGACCCACTCGCACGACCCTTGACGGAGGTCAAACAACGCCGTACGAATACCCTAATCCAATCGCATCTCATGCTACAGATAATTACTAATCAGCTATCGTACATTACGCCTTAACGGAGACCAAACTACCATAGCACGAATACTAAATATTACTTATCTGAAATGACGGAGGGCTACGTCAGGTTTTTATGAAAACCTTTTGCGTAATGAACTTGATATCGTTGTAGAAACAAGTGATTTTGAAAAGGAGTGTTTTTTAGGCTTTTACTAGTTTCCTAAAGAGGTAACTCCCGGTGAAGGGATCTCGGCTCTTTCCTTATCGAATAAGGTGCAGGGTATTTCAGAAATATCACTATGCAAAGCAATAACTATAGAAGCAATCAAAAACAAAACCGAGTGAGTTGTAGCATCTGCTAGCTTTTGTTAAAGAGGTCACTCCCGGTGAAAGGATCTCGGCTATTTCCTTATCGAATAAGGTGCTGGATATTCTACAAGGAATACCGCTATGCAAAGTAGAAACTAGAGCTGCCCTTTTTGAAAATTTGATTCTACAACATCTTTTAGGTTTCTTTTCTTTTATTAATCTCATTAATGAAGTCCCATCAATTATGCTTCCTAAGCATCACAGAAGAAACGAAAATACAACGTACGCTTATGCCATCCGCATTCGCCACAGTGTCCTGATTGATTCGAGACTTTCGATTGAATGATATGAAAAGTATAATCATAATCAAAGAATTTATAACCGCAATCAATAATGGTGTTGTTGTAGTTCGTTAATGAGTACGGGTCGTCTACTGAGATTCGTGTATTTCTTTGTTCTTGCTTTAGATGAATTGAATTGAAATAGTAAAGAAAATTCAAGAAAATGATTCAAGATTTAGTATATGAAATATTTTCAAGAAAGAAATCAAGAAAGAGTTTAAGATTTAGTGATCAAGAAAATGTCCAAGATCAATTTTAGTTATCAAGAAAATTGAAGAATAGCTTGTAGGATTCGATAAGAATTTGTAGCAATGATGAATACTAAAAATGAATCATCTTATCTATTGATGAATTATAGCTAGAACGATGGCGATGAATGAAGATTAGGGATCTTTTGAGGAAACTAGGGTTTCTCCTTCACTATCCCTTGTCTTTTCATTGATCACCATTCAAATCTAGCCTTTAGCAAAGAAAATCATCAATCATTTAATCCCAAATTGCAACGAAATTATCAAGAACGGTGATCTCGTTCCAAATTTGGTCATTGACGATTCTTTTTCCTAAAGTTCATAATTCTCATAAGACTTAAGATGCGTATAGGATTTCATCACCATTTGATCTACCGAATTCCTTTGAATCCTTAGCAAGCGGAGATTTACTCACGCATCATGAAAATAAAAGAATCAAGAATTAGAAATTTCATAATGCGAAAATTTAATGAAAGCGAGAATTAACAAATGATCGCCTTTATTATTCAACTTCGAAATACACTTCTCAATTCGAGATTACAAGAAAGAATGCCCTCGATCACCCCTTTAAAGAGGTAATTTCTCTGTCGATCTTCGTTATGCTCGATCACCGTGAGGCTTAGACCAGTCAATGATCTCTTGCTCTTGATGACGATCGGCTTCGCGTAAAGGATCTTGAATGTCGTCGCTTGATATTATTCTCAACGATTCTTGATTTTGGAACTTGAATTGGAATTGAATTGGATTGAATTGGATTAAATTGGCTCTCAAATTGTCTCCCCAAATTGGGTAACCCCCAAAATGAAGACTAGGGTCCTTTATATAACCCCTCGCCAATCTTCCACTAGAATCTAGGCCAATCTTCTCCAAGAAGCTAGGTAGTTGTAGAGAAACTTCTAGAATAAGGTAGTTATCAAGTTTTCTCAAGAAGCTAGGTTGTTGTAGGGAATGTTTCCAGAACAAGATTGTTATAATAGAGCGTTCTCAACAAGCCAGGCTGTTGGAATGAAGCTTCTGGAAAAGTATCATCACCCGATGCCCTAACTCGGCCGCGGATCCGCGGCGGATCGGCCAGACTCGGCCGCGGTTCGGCGGCCGTTTGGTGAGCTTGTGTCTTCAAACTTTCTGTGTATTCTGGTGTTGGCCAATTGGTTTTCAGGTGATATCTAGAATCCTTTTATCTCTTCTGAACCTTTGCCAGATTTTAACTCTTTGATTTCCTGTATTTTGTCGGCGAATTTGCGATTCCGATATCTGTCCTGAGATAATTTTCTGCACAAAATCTCAATGAAGAATGTTGAGATATACAATATCATGCGTAAAATAACAAACACACAATTTCCTTCCAAAATATTGATTATAATGTATAACACGTGGTATTTGATATTTTCCAGACGAACTTGTAATACGTGTTATATTTATAACATACATCATTAGATGATTAGAAAAGTGAGGAAATTGTTATGTTAAAAATTGCAATATTTTCTACTGAACAAATTCCCCCAAACTTGACTTTGATCGTCTTGAGCAAACTTCTTTTATTCAAGAGAAGGAGAAAATAGAAAGAAAGAGAAAAACTAACTAGCACACTTTCTTAGGCAACACGATTGCACTGAGCACGTGCAACAAGCCTTTAAACCTCTAGGTGTCCCTACTAGGAGGGGTGTTGTCTTCTGAGGGTTTTCAGCGGATTGCACCCACAAAATCCTATAATAAAAGGAAAACTGTGAAAGTTACATATAAAGATAAGAATTATAAAAGAAAGACTTTAAAAATCAGAGTTTCCAACTACACTACCTTTTCGGTTGTCATGAGCCCTATCTTAATAGTCATGAAAAGATGTTAGAAATCACACCATCCCTCAATAAAACATCGCCTTTATTCTTCATCACTACCTTTCTTCCAAACACTGATCATATACCCCTACGTGTGTATAAAAGACATCTCTACACTCGGAGAATTCAATTCAAGCTATCATATTGTTGTCCATCTACCTCAGTACTTTTTAGTCGGTGAAGACTAGGGTCCTTTATATAACCCCTCACCAATCTTCCACTAGAATCTAGGCCAATCTTCCCCAAGAAGCTAGATAGTTGTAGAGAAACTTCTAGAATAAGGTAGTTATCAAGCTTTCTCAAGAAGCTAGGTTGTTGTAGCGAATGTTTCCAGAACAAGGTTGTTATAATGGAGCATTCTCAACAAGCTAGGCTGTTGGAATGAAGCTTCTGGAAAAATATCGTCACACGATGCCCTAACTCGGCCGCGGATCCACCGCGGATCGGCCTGACTCGGCCGCGGTTCGGCGGCCATTTGGTGAGCTTGTGTCTTCAAACTTTCTGTGTATTCTGGTGTTGGCCAATTGGTTTTCAGGTGATATCTAGAATCCTTTTATCTCTTTTGAATCTTTGCCAGATTTTAACTCTTTGGTTTCCTGTATTTTGTCGGCGAATTTGCGATTCCGATATCTGTCCTGAGATAATTTTCTGTACAAAATCTCAATGAAGAATGTTGAGATATACAATATCATGCATAAAATAATAAACACACAATTTCCTTCCAAAATGTTGATTATAATGTATAACACGTGGTATTTGATATTTTCCAGACGAACTTGTAATGCGTATTATATTTATAACAAACATCATTAGATGATTAGAAAAGTGAGGAAATTGTTATGCTAAAAATTGCAATATTTTCGACTGAACAAATTCCCCCAAACTTGACTTTGATCGTCTTGAGCAAACTTCTTTTATTCAAGAGAAGGAGAAAATAGAAAGAAATAGAAAAACTAACTAGCACACTTTCGTAGGCAACACGATTGCACTGAGCACGTGCAACAAGCCTTTAAATCTCTAGGTGTCCCTAATAGGAGGGATGTTGTCTTCTAAAGGTTTTCAGCGGATTGCACCCACAAAATCCTATAATCAAAGGAAGACTATGAAAGTTACATATAAAGATAAGAATTATAAAAGAAAGACTTTAAAAATCAGAGTTTCCAACTACACTACCTTTTCGGTTGTCATGAGCCCTATCTTAATAGTCATGAAAAGATGTTAGAAATCACATCATCCCTCAATAAAACATCGCCTTTATTCTTCATCCCTACCTTTCTTACAAACACCGATCATATACCCCTACGTGTGTGTAAAAGACATCTCTACACTCGGAGAATTCAATTCAAGCTATCATACTCTTGTCCATCTATCTCGGTACTTTTTAGTCGGTGAATATTTTAGATGGAATTGCTCACATTCTTCATGTGACCGTTAATATTTCTTGAGGTACTAACCGACCGATTACTAAATGTGCTCATATATTAGGCGTAATTAGCAATTTTCTCGTCTTGCAACACCTAAGGCTTAGCAGTGACTCACAAACCGGTTGGTCTAAGGCACTAGGTGATGAAGCACCATCACTATATTTTTTTATACTGCCTTGGTGATTACAAAACCAGTGTTCATTTTTCTTCACCATTTTATACTTTTATACTTCATTTATATTTTCTTCGTACTTTGGCTTTTAGATAAGAGCATTTCAAGGTATCCTCTACTATCCCGAGTTTCAAGACGTGTGTAAGTGCGCATAGTAGGGTATCAACGTTCAAATGTTTGGCTTCCAGAATGGAAACTATTTTTCAGACTTATTTTTATCCTCAGATTAGTGACTTCCTTCATCTTACTAACCCTTGGAACAATGGTTCATAACTACTTATTACTAGTTTCGTCTAAGAAAATATCTAACTTTCTTGGTTTTCTTAAACTTTTTAAATCTTTTAAATGTAATTTTTCACTTTCTAATCTTTTATTAAATTTTTTTTATGTTTCGTGCTTATGCAAAGTGTAATGCAAGGTAATGTGTAAATAAGCACAAATCTCCCCCAAACCGATTTACAGCAGTGTCCTCACTGTTGTCATTTTTTAAATCTCAAAGACCTGTAGGCTTGATAGGAAAAGTTATTAACGGGGAGAAGAATGAATGAACGTGAAAATCTCTCCCAAACTTATCTTTAATCACTCACCTCCATACTTAGGATGAGCCAATATTATCGAGACATGGAGGTGAGGCAGAGGAAATTTAGTCATGATAAAGTGGCTCCTGTAAAAACAGGAGCTCCTCCGTGGGGTCAGTGGAAAAATACGGTTTTAATGTATGCCCATTCACTTTAAAAATATAACCGTTTTTAATATTTTCAACTTCAACTGCCCTGTGTGGGTATACATACCGCACCACAAATTGTCTTTTCCAACGAGATTTTAGCTTACTTGCATGAAGATGGAGACGGGAATCGTAAAGAAGGACTTGTTGTCCTTGGGTAAAAGTTTTTCTCAAAATATTTTTATCGTGAAATACCTTAGTCCGATTGCAAAGCCGTCTAAAACTCTACTCTTTCGGGCAAGTGCCGAATCACCGCATTATCGTAAGCTTCATCGCGGAGTTCGCTTAGCTCATTTAATTGCAGCTTCCGAAAGTTGCAGGCTTGATTTAAATCGAAGTTAAGTTCTTTAATGGCCCACATTGCTTTATGTTCGATCTTGACCGGAAGGTGGCAAGCCTTTCCAAACACTAGGCGATAAGGAGATATACCAAGATCAGTCTTATATAAGGTACAAAATGCCCAAAGAGCATCCGTCAATTTGGTTGACCGATCTTTCCGGTTTTTAGAAACTGTTTTCTCCAAAATTTGTTTGATCTGCCTATTAGAAATCTCAGCTTGTCCGTTCGTTTGGGGATGATAGGGCGTGGAAAGTTTTTGGTTGATTGCATATTTCCGCATCAAAGTCTCGAAAGACCGATTACAGAAATGTGCCTCGTTGTCGCTAATGATAGCGCGAGGGTGTCCAAACCGCGAAAAGATATTTTCTTTAAGGAACTTAATGACAACCTTGTTGTCATTAGTGCAACATGGAATTGCTTCCACCCATTTCAAGACGTAATCAACCGCTAACAAGATATACAAATTCCTAAAAGAGTTGGGAAAAGGACCCATAAAATCAATACCCCAAACGTCGAAAATTTCAACAACCAAGATCGGTTGAGATGGCATCTCATTTCTTTTAGAAATCCGACCCGTGTTTTGACATTGTGGACAGGTTTTGCAATGATCATATGCATCTTTAAATAAAGTAGGCCAGTAAAAACCACATTGAAAAACCTTCTCTGCCGTCTTACGTGGACCAAAGTGACCTCCACATGCCTGATCATGACAGAAAGACAAAATACTCTTGAATTCATCTTTGGGGACACATTTGCGAATGATTTGGTTGGAACAATACTTAAATAAATAAGGTTCATCCCAGTAAAAATGCTTTACTTGGGATAGAAATCAATAGTGGTCTTGTTTAGACCAATCGCATGGAATAAGTCCCGTTGCAAGATAATTCACAATATCCACGAACCAAGGTTCGCAGGATATGGTCAAGAGCTGTTCGTCAGGAAAAGAGTCATTAATTGGCAAGGTCACAGTTGGTGAGGAAGAGATGCGTGAAAGATGGTCGGCTACTACGTTTTCACATCCTTTCTTATCTTGTATGACAAGATCAAATTCTTGTAATAATAGGATCCAACGTATTAACCTGCCTTTAGCATCCTTCTTCGATAAAAGATGTTTTAAGGCGGAGTGATCAGTGTAAACCACAATCAGTGACCCAATCAACTAAGGCCTGAATTTTTCTAATGCAAATACAACTGCCAAGAGTTCTTTCTCGGTAGTTGTATAATTAATTTGGGCATCATTCAAGGTCTTACTTGCATAATAAATCACATGTGGCATCTTATCAATGTGTTTTCCTAAGACTGCACCAACAGCAAAATCTGATGCATCACACATTAGCTCAAACGGGTGGTTCCAATCGGGAGATGATAGAACGGGGGCTGTAGTGAGGGAATTTTTAAGCGAGTCAAATACAGCCTCACAATCCGAATCAAAGTGAAATGTTGTTTCCTTGGCCAAGAGAAGAGTTAAGGGTCTAGCAATTTTGCTAAAATCCTAAATGAATCTCCTAAAATCCTGCATGACCAAGAAAAGATCGTATATCTTTGACGCACTTGGGATGAAGAAGGTTATGAATGACATCTATTTTAGCTCTGTCGACCTAAATGCCTTTCCGTGAAATGACATGTCCAAGCACAATACCCTCTTAGACTATGAAATGGCATTTTTCCCAATTCAAAGTTAAGTTCTTATCTTTACAACGAGTAAGAACTGCGTCAAGATGAGATAGGCAATCATCAAAAGAGTTCCCGAATATCGAGAAATCGTCCATGAAAATCTCCAGAAAATTCTCGACCATGTCCGAGAATATCCTCATCATACACCGCTGAAATGTAGTGGGAGAATTGCATAACCCAAAGGGCATGCGTCTATAAGCAAAAGTACCGAAAGGACAAGTAAATGTGGTTTTATCTTGATCCTTTTCGGCAATAGGGACCTAGTTATAGCCAGAGTATCCGTCCATGAAACAATAAAATTCATGTCCAGCTAATCGTTCCAACATCTGGTCAATAAAAGGTAGAGGGAAGTGGTCTTTCCTCGTTGCGGCATTGAGTTTTTTGTAATCAATACATACACACCATCCAATTTGAGTGCGTATCTGGATCAACTCATTAGCCTCATTAGTTATGACCGTGATGCTGGACTTTTTAGGGACTACATGAATAAGACTTACACATTGGCTATCAGAGATTGGATAAATGATACCGCTATCAAGGTATTTGACGAGTTCTTTCTTTACCGCCTCCTTCATGACGGGATTTAACCGTCTTTGTGGTTCTTGGGTTGGCTTGGCTTCTTCCATCAAATGTATATGATGTTCAACAATCAAGGGACTAATCCCTTTGATGTCAGCCATTGTCCAACCAAAGGCTTGCCTATTAGATCTCAAGACCATCAAAAGAGCGTTCTCTTGCTTTAAGGCTAGAGAAGTGGATATGATCACAGGAAAAGACTCATTCTCACCTAAATATGCGTACTTAAGGTGAGAAGGTAACAGTTTGAGATCTAATGTCGGCGGAGAAACAATAGAAGGTGGGGTAAGCGAATGGCATTCGGATTCTCGAAGAAGTTCATAGCCTGCAAAGGATACAGACTCGGAAAGTGTGTCTGACTTTTGTGATGAGTCAGAAGGTTCAAACTCAGAGGTGGACTCGTCAAAGGTGTCCTCACTTTAATGTGCAAGATCAAACAATGATGTGCTAATGTCGTCGAGATCATCAAAGCAAAATTCATCAACCTTGCAGCTTTCTGGAGCTATCTCGTGGACAGAACAAACATCAAGAATATGAGAAGAAGGTTCAGATGGCTGACTTCCAATCTTGTAAATATTAAGCTCAATTGTCATTTTCCCAAAGGATAGGTTCATGGAACCGTTTTGACAATTAATGACAGCATTGGAAGTCGCTAAGAATGGTCGACCAAGAATCACCGGAATTTGGTTCCGTGGGTTTGCTACAGGCTGTGTATCTAAAACAATAAAGTCCACAGGGAATATAAATTCCCCGACTTTTATCAACACATCATCAAGCTCACCCCTAGGTTTGGTCATGGATTGGTCTGCCATCTACAGAATACAATGAGCAGGTTTCAACTCTCCAATCCCTAACTGCTCATAGACAGAGTATGGAAGCAGGTTAACATTAGCGCCAAGGTCGAGTAAAACACGATTATTATTTTTACCCCCAAGAGAAATAGAGATTGTAGGACATCCAGGGTCCTTACTTTTCTTTGGTAATTGTAGGGTAAAAGCTGTGCTAACATTATTCGTCATGAATACTTTTTTGGGCACTTGAGTCTTCCTCTTCCTAGTGCACAAGTCCTTAAGGATTTTCGCATAAGCCGGAACTTGTTGTATAGAATCTAGGAGAGGTATATTTATGTTAACATGTTTAAACATTTCAATAATCTTCTCCATTTGTGGACTTGGTTTGTTTCCCCTTAACCAATTCGGATAAGGAGCTTTAGCAATAAGAGCTGGGTCCGACATTGGAGAAGGCCGTGTGGGTAGAACAGATCCCAGAATTGGAGTTTGGATCATCTTTGGTTGACTAGAAGAAGTGGGCTGAGAGTTCAAGCCTAGAGGAAAACGGAGAATAGGCTTGGAAGAAGAAGAACTAGGGTTAGAAGTGGAAGTGGAAGTGAAAGTCGGGGTGCCATTGATAGATTCATCATTATCAATCTGTTCACCGACTTGATTATTCAGCACTCTTCCGGATCTCAACGTTGTAATGACACTCACATTGTAGTGTTGTGAATGCCCAGGATTTGGTAGGGGTTGAGATGGAAGTTTCCCTTTCTCTCTAGCACTCATTTCAGCATTTAATCGTGCAATTTGTGCTTCTATTGATTTAATACTCTCACCGTGGGAGGCGGGGTTCTTCTTTATATCATCGATAGAAGACCTTATATCAGCCGACACTTGGATGGAATGTTTCATAAACAAATCCAAGATTCGTTCGAGTGAAGAGGAATTATCGGTACCGGCCAATTGCAAAGAATTATTATACAGTGCAGAAGTGTTGGCCGGGTTTTGAAAATTTTGTGGTTGAAAGGGGTGCTGACTCAGTTGTAGTGGTTGCTGTTGTTGTGGAGGGACCCTTTGAAAGTTATTTTGGTTTGGAACCATATTTTGAGTTTGGTGTTGGTTCCAAGCAAAATTAGGGTGATTCCTCCAGCCCTGATTATAAGTGGAAGAATAAGGATCGTTTCTAGGTCGTTGCTGAAAAGCAGCATTAGTGTGTTCTTGACCTTGAAACGGAGAATTCAATAGACATTCTTCCGTCAAATGTGATGGATCGGAACAGCATCCACACATGGTTTTAGGGAGTGTGACCTAATTTAGGGAGGTTAATAAAAATTTGTGTTCCATACCTTCAAGTTTCTTTTGCATTACTGCCATTTCAGCCTTGACTGCTATGGAAACATCAAGTTGATGGATACCACCCCTAGATGATGGTTGACTAACACTCTCCCAATACAAAGTTTTTCAGCAAAATCTTCTAAAAATTTCCAAGCTTCACCATCGTCCTTAGATATGAAATTGCCTTGACACATGAATTCAAGCATCTGCTTTGTTGTTGGATTAATGCCCTCATATATGATTCGGCACAAATCTCATCTATGGATTCCGTGATGAGGACGTTGGACTAACATATCCTTGAATCGTTCAAAACACTTCCAAAATTGTTCATTGGGAAGCTGGGTAAATTGATTGATTTCGCTACGGACACGGGCGGTCTTATGATTGGGATAAAATTTCTTAAGGAATGCTATGACGAATTCATCCCAGTTTGAAATAGAGTGTGCAGCTGTGTTATAAATCCATTTCTCGGCTAAATCGCACAAAGTGAATGGGAGAAGACGTAAATGCATAGGATCCACAGAAAGTTATGAAGTGTCCATCATAGCACATACGTTTTCAAATTTGGTGATAAAAACGTATGCGTCTTCAGACTCGAGACCGTGAAATTTAGGTAAGAGATTGATATAGTGTGGTTTGATTTCGAAATTATCCTTATTGGCTGGTGAATGGAAAGACAAGTAGAAAGAGGACCATGTATAGAATAGCATCTCTCTTGGAGAGACATACGCGTTAGATTCTGCGCACCTGCGGGCGGTGGCAAAGTGGTGTTAAAATTTGATGGAGATCCGTCCATCTCGGTGGATGTGGTGAGTGGTGAGGAAAAAGAAGATGTAGAATTACCAACTTCGGAGTCGATAGGAGGAACGCGGACAAGACGGGCACTAGAATCCCGTATCCAGCCGAGCATGCACTAAATGGTTTAGCACAAGTGGCGGCTTTGGTGATAATTAGAGAAAGTGTTTTGTTTTTGGTTTGTTTTGAAAAATACGGATTTAGAAAAATCACAACAAAAATGCACAATCAACCCTAGATCTACGGTCACCTAGGTCAAGTCACTAGACCGCTCTTAGACTTCCAGAAGACTAATCACAGGATAAATCCTCTACTACCTCTTTATCCCTCCTGTGGCCAGGTAAGTGACAGGTAAGTGGGAGGTATCTGCTACGTAAGTAGCGGGCCTAATTAAGTAACCACTTTCCTTAGACACACTTTCCTTAGACACCACAAAAGAAATCCGGATAAGCAATAGATTACCCACGACCTTCTTCTGTTCTAATTGAGCGCGACGGTCCTTAGAATCTTGTCTAGATATTTTTTAGTTAATGAGGGTGATGCGGATGCTAGTTTTCTAATTTTTGGGGCTTAGGAAAAGTAATGAAATCCCCACATAACCTGAATTTGGTCTTTGCCCATTAATTTCCGTATTAAAATATGCACAAACAACCAATATCAAAACACGCAACAAAAAAAAAATTTAAGCGCAGCGAGTTTTTGCAAAGAATCCTGCAGAAAAGTTGTTATTGGACAGATCAGAGAAGAGATAAGAAAGTAGATAATATACCACAGAGAGCATAAACCCTAATTCATCAAAACGACCGCAGTTCCGCCGCCAATACCTGCTATCCGCCACGGTTCCGGAAGTTTCGCAGTTCCGGAAGCTTGAGGGGAAAGCTATAAAAATGGACTTAGAGCTTCATTAAAATGGTTGTTCAAAAATTCCAAACACAAGTTGAGTGACACAACTTGTGATCCAAAACCCTAGCCTCAAATCCAATTCAAATGCCAAATCAAGATTCATCGAGAAGCGAATCAAGCAAGCAAATGGAGATCCTTTGAAGCAACGCCGACCTTCATCCGAGCAAGAGATCCATGACGATCTGCGACTCAAGAAGATCGATGCGAAACTAATTTCAGTGGATTTAGTTACCTCCTCAAATCTTGTAACCTCGAGTTGAGTGAATTTTACCTAATCATCGATTAATAAAGGTGAATATTGTAAATCTTGCTTTTCTTTAAATTCTTGCATTATGAAAATTTATCGATTCTTGATTCGTTCTTTTTTCATGATGTGTGAGTGAAATCTCTGCTTGTATTAGAATCGAGAAAATAGGTAGATGATGATGATTAAATTCTTGAACGATTCTTAAATCTTATGAGTTTTGTAAACTTTAGGAAATTGAATCATCGAAAACCTAATTTGAGCGAAATCGCTTTCTTGAATTTTTTCGTTCCAAATTAGAGATCAACGATCGGTGATTTAATTTGCTAGAGGCTAGAATTTGAATGATAATCAATGAAAGGACAAGGGATGATGATGAATAAATCCTAGTTTCTTCAATAGAACCCTAATTCTCATTGTTCGTCATCAATCTAGCAACAAATTTTCAATAAATAAGAATTTGTAATAATTAGTATTCATCATCACTATCCATCGATTCCGACAAGCCTCTTTACAAATCTTGATAATTCAAACAATTTGGGAACATTTCTTGATTCTTGATTTTAGATCTTTACTTTCTTTAAGTTTCTTGAAAATGAAAACTCACAAATCTTGAATCAATTTTATTGCAATTTCTTTTATCTTTTAATTTTCGACTCAACAAAAACAATAACGAGCAAATCACACTTTCTCAGTAGACGATCCGCATTCACCGACGAAACTACAATAGACACCGTTATTGATTGCGGTATAAATTTCTTTGATTGTGAAACATTTTACATACGACACGAAGATGATCAATCAAATGGCGCCGCTGCCAGGGATAGTGTGCTAATTTGTTCGTTTTTGTAATTTGAGTTGGAAAATTTATTATTCCATCAGAATTTTTAGATCAAAATTCGCACAAGCGCTTAACGATTTGTTGTAATTTGTTGCAAGGAGATCTGGAATCTTTGAAGCAAGTGGAAAAATTTTCAAAGTATCTCAGGGAGCTCAGTGAGACAACAGAAGCATCTGTACCAATTTTTGTGCAGGTATCTTCTCAAAGGACCGCACAACCGCGGCATTAGGTGGCTTCTTTCGGCGGATCCGCGGCGGGAAAGTTGATTCCCCGTTCCAAACTTCTCAGGTATATCTCTGTCTTTCATATCTCCTCCCTGCTCTGTCCAATAACCAATTTCTGCATGATTCTTTGTAAAAATGCACAGCGCCGCAAAAAGAAAAAAATTGTGCGTGTTTAATCTTGGTTGTTTGCATTTTTTAATACGGAAATTAAGGGCAAAGATCAAATTCAGATTAGGTGGGGAGTTCATTACCCTTCCTAAGCCCTAAAAATCACAAACTTGCATCCACATCACCCTCATTAACTAAAAAATATCAAAACATGATTCTAAGGACCGTCGCGCTCACTTAGGACAGAAGGAGGTCGTGGGTAATCTATTGCTTATCTGCGTTTCTTTTGTGGTGTCTAAGGCAAGTGTGTCTAAGGCAAGCGGTTACTTAATTAGGCCCTCTACTTACATAGTGAAGAACCTCCCACTTATCTGGCACTTACCTGGCTACAGGAGGGGCAAAGAGGCAGTAGAGGATCTATCTTGCGACTTGTCTTCTGGAAGTCTAGGAGTGGTCTAGAGACTTGATCTAGGTGACCACTAGATTTAGGGTTGCTTGTGCATTGTTTGTGTGAATTTTTCAAAAATCCGTACTTTTTTCAAACCAAACATCAAACTCATCTTTTCCTCAATTATCACAACACTGCCACTTGTGCTAAACCATTTAGTGCATGCTCGGCTGGACACGGGATTCTAGTGCCCGTCTTGTCCGCGTTCCTCATATCGACTCCGAAGTCGGTAATTCTACGTCTACTTTTTCTTCACCCACTACCACACCCACTTCGATGGACAATTCTCCATCGAACTTTTTTAACACTACTCTGCCACCGCCAACAGGTGCGCAGAATCCACCCCGCATCTCTCTCCAAGAGAGATGTTACCCTATGCGAGATCCTCTTTCGACCTGTCTCACCATTCCACCAGCCAATGGGGACAACTTTGAAATCAAACCACAATACATCAATCTTCTACCCAAATATCACGGTCTCGAGTCTGAAGACGCATGACTTTATTACCAAATTTGAAAATGTATGCGCAATGATGGGTACTTCACAGCTTTCTGTGGATACTATGCATTTACGTCTTCTCCCATTCACTTTGTGCGATATCGTCGAGAAGTGTCTTTATAACACAGCCGCACATTCTATTTCGAACTGGGGAGAATTCGTAACAGCTTTCCTAAAGAAATTCTACCCCAATCATAAGACAGCTCGAGTCCGTAGCGAAATAAATCAATTTACCCAGCTTCCAAATGAACCATTCTCGAAGTGTTTTGAACGCTTCAAGGATCTGTTAGTTCAATGTCCTCATCATGGAATTCCTAGATGGGATCTGTGCCGAATCATATATTAGGGCATTAATCCTACAACAAAACAGAACCTTGAATCCATGTGTCAAGGCACCTTCATGAATAAAGATGATGGTGAAGCCTGGAGATTCTTAGAAGATTTCGCTGAAAAATCTTTACAGTGGGAGAGTATAAACCAGTCATCGTCTAGGGATGGCATTCACCAAATTGATGTTTCCATAGGAGTTAGAGCTGAAATGGCAGCAATACAAAAGAAACTCGAAGCTATGAAACATAAATTTTTAGCAGCCTCCCTAAATCAGATGTCACTCTCCAAAACTGTCTGTGAATGTTGTTTTGATCCATCTCATCTTATGGAAGAATGTCCATTGAATTCTCCATTTCAAGGTCAAGAGCATACCAATGCTGCTTTCCAACAAAGACCTAGAAACGATCCGTATTCTTCCACTTATAATCAGGGTTGGAGGAATCACCCTAACTTTGCTTGGAACCAACAGCAAAACCAAAACATGGTTCCAAATCAAAATAATTTCCAAAGGGCTCCTCCACCACAACAGCAACCACTTCAACTGAGTCAGCACCCCTACCAATCACAAAACTTTCAAAACCCGGTCAACACACCTGCACCGTATAATCCCTTGCTGTTGACCGGTTCTGATGAATCCTCTTCACTCGCAAAAACCATGAATTTGATTCTGAAAAATTTCATGCAAGTTTCGGCCGAGATTCAGTCTTCTGTCGATGATATAAAGAAAAACTCCACCTCCCAAGATGAGAGTATAAAATCGATGGAAGCACAAATTGCACAATTAAAAGCCGAAATGAATGCTGGAGAGAAAGGGAAACTTCCGTCTCAACCCCTATCGAATCCTGGGCATTCGCAACACTACAATGTGAATGCCCTCACAACGTTGAGATCTGAAAGAGTGCTAAATAATCACGTTGGGGAAGAGATTGATGATAATGAAAAATCTATCAATAATACCCTGGCTGACACTTTTCCTTCCACATCTACTTCTACTTCTAATCCAACTTTATCTACCCCACCACCTTCTTGTGAGCCTATTCTTCGTTTTCCTCAAGGCTCGACACCTCAGCATACCTCTTCTATTCCACCAAAGATGATCCCCACTTCTATTCTGGGATCAGTTCCACACACACCACCTTCTCCAACGTTGAACCTAGCTCTTATTACTAAAGCTCCTTATCCGAATCAGTTAAGGGGAAACAAATCGAGTCCACATATGGAGAAGATTATGGAAATATTCAAACAGGTTAATATCAACATCTCTCTCCTAGATGCTATTCAACAAGTCTCCGCTTATGCGAAAATTCTCAAAGACTTGTGCACTAGGAAGAGGAAGACTCAAGTGCCCAAAAAGGTCTTCATGACAAATAATGTTAGCACTGCTTTTACCCCACAGTTACCAAAGAAACGTAAGGACCCAGGATGTCCTACGATATCGATTTCTATTGGGAGTAAAAACATTAACCGTGCTTTATTTGACCTTGGCGCAAGTGTTAACCTGCTTCCATATTCTGTCTGTGAGCAGTTAGGGATTAGAGAGTTAAAACCAGCTCATTGCACTATCCAAATAGCAGACCGTTGGGTGAACTGGAGGATATGTTGATAAAAGTCGGGGAATTCATATTCCCTGTAGACTTTATTGTTCTTGATACACAACCTGTAGCAAACCCACGGAACCAAATTCCGGTGATTTTGGGTTGACCATTCCTTGCCACTTCCAATGCTGTCATTAACTGTCGAAATGGTTCTATGAACCTATCTTTTGGAAAAATGACAATTGAACTGAACATCTATAAAATTAGAAGTCAGCCGTCTGAACCCTCTGCTCACATACTTGATGTCTGTTCTGTCCATGAGATTGCTCTCGAAAGCTGCAAAGTTGATGAACTTTTCTTTGAAGATCTCGATGACACTAGCACATCAATGTTTGATCTTGCACATCTTAGTGAGGACACTCTTTCCATTCTTGAGTCTGACACTCTTGACTCATCACTTTCCGAGTCTGTATCTTTTGCAGGCTACGAGCTCCTTTGTGACTCTGAATATCATTCGATGACCCCACCTTCTATAATTTCTCCGCCGGCATTAGATCTCAAACTTTTACCTTCTCATCTTAAATATGCATATTTAGGTGAGAATGAGTCTTTATCCGTGATCATATCCGCTTCTCTAGCCTCAGAGCAAGAGAATGCGCTTTTGACGGTATTGAGATCTAATAGGCAGGCGTTTGGTTGGACTATGGCTGACATCAAAGGGATTAGTCCCTTGATTGTAGAACATCATATACATCTGATGGATGAAGCCAAGCCAACCCGAGAACCACAGAGACGGTTAAACCCCGTCATGAAGGATGCGGTGAAGAAAGAAATCGTCAAATGCCTTGACAATGGTATCATTTACCCAATCTCCGATAGCCAATGGGTAAGTCCAATTCATGTCGTCCCTAAGAAATCTGGCATCACGGTCATAACAAATAAGGTAAATGAGTTAATCCAGACATGCGCTCAAACTGGGTGGCGTGTATGTATTGATTATAGAAAACTCAATGCCGCAACGAGGAAAGACCACTTTCCTCTACCTTTCATTGACCAGATGTTAGAACGCTTAGCTGGACGTGAATATTACTGCTTCATGGACGGATACCCTGGCTATAACCAGGTCCCTATTACCAAAAAGGATCAAGACAAAACAACATTTACTTGTCCTTTTGGTACTTTTGCTTATAGACGCATGCCCTTTGGGTGATGCAATGTACCCACTACATTTCAACGGTGCATGATGGGGATATTCTCGGACATGGTCGAGAATTTTCTGGAGATTTTCATGGGTGATTTCTCGATATTCGGAGATTCTTTTGCTGACTGCCTATCTCATCTTGACGCGGTTCTTACTCATTGTAAAGAGAAGAACTTAACCTTGAATTGGGAAAAATGCCATTTCATGGTTCAAGAGGGAATTGTGCATGGACATGTTATTTCACGAAAAGGCATTGAGGTTGACAAAGCTAAAATAGATGTCATTCAAAACCTTCCTCATCCCAAATGCGTCAAGGATATACGATCTTTTCTTGGCCATGCAAGCTTTTACAGGAGATTCATTAAGGATTTTAGCAAAATTGCTAGACCTTTAACTCTTCTCTTGGCCAAGGACACAACCTTTCACTTTGACTCGGATTGTGAGGTAGCATTTGAATTACTCAAACACTCTCTCACTACAGCCCCCGTTCTATCTTCTCCAGATTAGAACCACCCTTTTGAGCTTATGTGTGATGCATCAGATTTTGCAGTTGGTGCTGTCTTTGGACAGCACATTGAAAAGATGCCACACGTGATCTATTATGCAAGTAAAACCCTGAACGATGCTCAAATTAACTATACAACTACCGAGAAAGAACTCTTGGCAGTTGTATTTGCATTAGAAAAATTCAGGCCTTACTTGATTGGCTCACCTATTGTTGTGTACACTGACCACTCTGTCTTGAAACATCTTTTGGCGAAGAAGGATACTAAAGGTAGGCTAATACGTTGGATCCTTCTATTACAAGAATTTGATCTTGTTATTAAAGATAAGAAAGGATGTGAAAACGTTGTAGCCGACCATCTGTCACGCATCTCTTCTTCACCTGTGACCCTGCCGATCAATGATTCTTTTCCAGACGAACAACTCTTGAATGTATCAGACGAACCTTGGTTCAAGGGTATTGTGAATTATCTTGCTACAGGACTTATCCCCCACGAATGGTCGAAACATGACAAACATCGATTTCTATCCCAAGTAAAACATTTTTACTGGGATGAACCCTATCTGTTTAAGTATTGTCCTGACCAGATCATTCGCAGATGTGTCCCTAATGATGAATTCAAGAGTGTTCTATCTTTTTGTCATGATCAGGCATGTGGGGGTCATTTCGGTCCTCAAAAGACGGCGGAAAAGGTTTTGCAATGCAGTTTCTATTGGCCGACTTTGTTCAAAGATGCATTTGATCATTGCAAAACCTGTACACAGTGTCAACACATGGGTAGGATTTCCTAGAGAAATGAAATGCCACAGCAACCCATCTTGGTGGTTGAAATTTTCGACGTTTGGGGTATTGACTTTATGGGTCTTTTTCCCAACTCCTTTGGGAATCTGTACATATTGCTTGCGGTTGATTACGTCTCGAAGTGGGTTGAAGCTATTCCTTGTCACACTAATGACAAAAAGGTTGTCATTAAGTTCTTAAAAGAAAACATCTTTTCGCGATTTGGACACCCACGTGCTATCATTAGCGATAATGGGACGCATTTCTGCAATCGGTCTTTCGAGACTTTGATGCAGAAATATGCAATCAACCACAAACTTTCCACACCTTATCATCCCCAAACGAGCGGGCAAGCTGAGGTTTCAAACAGACAAATCAAACAAATTTTGGAGAAAACTGTTTCTAAAAATCGAAAAGATTGGTCAACCAAATTAACGGATGCTCTTTGGGCGTTCCGAACTGCATACAAAACCGATCTAGGTATGTCTCCTTACAGACTAGTGTTTGGAAAGGCTTGTCACCTTCCGGTCGAGATTGAGCACAAAGGAATGTGGGCCATTAGAGAACTTAACTTTGACTTAAATCAAGCCTGCAACTTTCCGAAGCTGCAATTAAACGAGCTAAGCGAACTCCGCGATGAAGCTTATGATAATGTTGTGATTGTAAAGAATCGGACTAAGGTCTTTCAAGATAAAAACATTTTGAGAAAAACTTTTACACCTGGTCAACAAGTCCTTCTTTATGATTCATGGCTCCATCTTCATGCGGGTAAGCTACGATCTCGGTGGAAATGACCTTTTGTTGTGCAGTATGTATATCCGCACGGGGCAATTGAGATTGAAAATGTTGAAAACGGTACAATTTTCAAAGTAAATGGACATAGATTAAAACCGTATTTTTCCACTGACCCCACGGAGGAGCTCCTGTTTTTACAGGAGCTGCTTTATCTTGATTAAAATTCCTCCGTCTCACCTCCATGTTTTGAAAAATACTGTATCATCTTTAGAATGGTGGTGAGTGAAAAGAATAAGTTTGAGGGAGGATTTTCACGATCATATTTATTGCCCCCGTTTAATAAATTTCCTTCCGGGCTTACAGGTTTTTGTAATCTAGCAGAAGACAACAGTGAGGACACTGTTGAAAACAAGTTTGGGGGAGGTTTGTGCTTATTTGCGCATCATTTGCATCATACTTTGTATAAGTACAAAACTTTTTTTAAAAAAATTCAAAAGATAAAAATATTTAATATTTAATTAGATAATAAAAGATTAGATAGTGAAAAATTATATCCAAAAGATTGGAAAATTTTAAGAAAACTAAGAAAATTAGAAGTTTTCTTAAACAAACTAGTAATAAGTAGTTATGAGCCGTTGTCCCAAGGGTTAGTAAGATAAAGGAAGTCACTAATCTGGGGATAAAAATAAGTCTGAAAAATAGTTCCTATTCTGGAAACCAAATATTTAAATGTCGATATCCTACTATACGCACTTACACACGTCTCGAAACTCGGGATAGTAAAGGATACCTTGAAATGATCTTGTCTAAAAGCCAAAGTATGAAGGAAATTATAAATGAATAAAATATAAAATGGTGTAGAAAAAATGAACATTGGTTTTGTTATCACCAAGGCAGCAATAAAAAAAATATAACGAGGGTGCTTCATCACCTAGTGCCTTAGACCAACTGGTTTGGGAGTCACAGCTAAGCCTTAGGTGGTGCAAGACGGGGAAAAATACTAATATGCCTAATAAGCAAGCACATGAGTAATCGGTCGGTTAGTACCTCAAGAAGTATTAACGGTCGCATGAAAAATGTGTGAACAAATCCATCTAAATATTCATCAATTAAAAAGTACTGAGGTAGATGGACATGAGTATGATATCTTGAATTGAATTCTCCGAGTGTAGGGATGTCTTTTACACACACGTAGGGGTATATGATCGACGTTTGGAAGAAAGGTAGGAATGAAGAATAAGGATGACGTTTTATTGAGGGATGATGTGATTTCTAACATCTTTTCATGACTATTAAGATAGGGCTCATAACAACTGAAAAGATAGTATAGTTGGAAACTCTAATTTTTAAAGTCTTTCTTTTATAATTCTTATCTTTATATGTAACTTTCACGGTCTTCCTTTTATTATGGGATTTTGTAGATGCAATCCGCTGAAAACCCTCAGGAGACAACACTCCTCCTAGTAGGGACACCTAGAGGTTTAAAGGCTTGTTGCACGTGCTCAGTGCAATTGTGTTGCCTACGAAAGTGTGCTAGTTAGTTTTTCTTTTTCTTATATTTTCTCCTTCTCTTGAATAAAATAAGTTTGCTCGAGATGACCAAAATTAAGTTTGGGGGAATTTGATCAGTCGAAAATATTGCATTTTTAACACAGCAATTTCCCTACTATTTGTAATCATCTAAAGGTGTTTGGTATAAATATAGCACATATTAGCAATTTGTCTGCAAAAATACCAAATAACATATGTTATACATTATAACCAGCATTATGAGGGAAATTGTGTGTTTATTATTGCATACATGATCTTTTGTATATCAAACACTTATCTCGAGATTGTGTGCAGGAAATTCTCCAGGTAAAAGAGCCGGAACTGCTAAACGTGCTGATAAAATACGTCAAGTCCAAGACTTGTGATCTGGTAGTAAACAAGAAAGTATAAAAAGATTCTAGACATAAAATAAGGCCCTAAGGATCAGCACCAAATCAACCCGAGAATTCCATGCAGAGTTCACCTCAAACGGCCGCGGATCCGCGGCCGAGTCAGGCCGATCCGCCGCGGATCCGCGGCCGCGTTGACTCGTCGGCGGTTGGTCACGTTGCAGAAGTCTCCTTTTAAATGGCTAAACTTCTTCAAAACACTTCAGTTCCTAGAGATCTCCAGATGCTTCCCCTCAAACAGCCAAACTTCTTGTGCAAGTTTTATAACCACCAAGCTTCTCATACAAGCTAGCTAACTACCTTAATCTAGAAACTTCTACATAACTACCTAGCTTCCTATGCAAGCTTCTTAACAACCAAGCTTCCAAGAGAAGCTAAACCTAGCTTCTAGGGGAAGTTGAGGGGAAAGCTATAAAAAGGGATTTAGAGCTTCATTAAAAAGGTTGTTCAACAATTCCAAACACAAGTTGAGTGACACAACTTGTGATCCAAAACCCTAGCCTCAAATCCAATTCAAAAGTCAAATCAAGATTCATCGAGAAGCGAATCAAGCAAGCAAATGGAGATCCCTTGAAGCAACGCCGACCTTCATCCGAGCAAGAGATCCATGATGATCCGCGACTCAAGAAGATCGATGCGAAGCTAATTTCGGCGGATTTAGTTACCTCCTCAAATCTTGTAACCTCGAATTGAGTGAATTGTACCTAATCGTCGATTAATAAAGGTGAATATTGTAAATCTTGCTTTTTTTTACATTCTTGCATTATAAAAATTTATCGATTCTTGATTCGTTCTTTTTTCATGATGTGTGAGTGAAATCTCCGCTTGTATCAGAATCGAGAAAATAGGTAGATGACGATGATTAAATTCTTAAACGATTCTTAAATCTTATGAGTTTTGTAAACTTTAGGAAATTGAATCATCAAAAACCTAATTTGAGCGAGATCGCTTTCTTGAATGTTTTCGCTCCAAATTAGATATCAACGATCGGTGATTTAATTTGCTAGAGACTAGAATTTGAATGATAATCAATGAAAGGACAAGGGATGATGATGAAGAAATCCTAGTTTCTTCAATAGATCCCTAATTCTCATTGATCGTCATCAATCTAGCAACAAATTTTCAACAGATAAGAATTTGTAATAATTAGTATTCATCATCACTATCCATCGATTCCGACAAGCCTCTTTACAAATCTTGATAATTCAAACAATTTGGGAACATTTCTTGATTCTTGATTTTAGATCTTTACTTTCTTTAAGTTTCTTGAAAATGAAAACTCACAAATCTTGAATCAATTTTATTGCAATTTCTTTTATCTTTTAATTTTCGACTCAACTAAAACAATAACGAGCAAATCACACTTTCTCAGTGGACGATCCGTATTCACCGACGAAACTACAATAGACACAATATAAATTTCTTTGGTTGTGAAACATTTTACATACGACACGAAGATGATCAATCAAGATCCCATGAGAGCAGGAACCAGTTCGCTCCTTAAAACAACTTTCCTCGTCTATATATAAGGTGTGGAAGCAGGTGAAGGTCTCTGTCGTCAACCGCGGCTCTTCCCCTAGACGTCAACCGCGGCTCTTCCCCTAGACGTCAACCAAATTCTGACAAATCCCCTTTCAAATACAAGGGGATTCATCCCATGATGAATCCTGATACAGCGGTTCCTCCCAAAACCAAAGCGGCTTTTCACAAAAAAAAAGAGACCTAATAAAGCTCAAGTGCCCGAAGCAAAAACACCCCAAGCCTGGGGGCATGGTAGTTCATATAGTCTATGCGGTGAATTCCAAAGACGAAGTTCGAGCTTCTACTAGTCACCGACCTCAAACTCGGTCCCTGACAAAAGTTCAACTGCAACGTGAAAAGCTGCAGGAGATGCTCGCTCAGGCGACAGCAAACGCTAAATCCATCGTCTAAGAAAAACCCCAAGGACGCACCGAAGAAAGAGGAGAGAAGGAGTCGGATATTGATTTCCTAAAGCGCGCTCTGAAAAAGAAGGATGAAGAGGAGGCAGAAATGTCCGAAACGACGGTTCAATCAGAACTACAAGCAAGTGAACTGCTGGTAGTCGTTCTTAAAGACAAGGGTGACATCTCAAATCCTCTACGAGTCTCATCAACGGCCGAAGAGGAAATGATTCCAAAAGCAAAGCTGGACACATATATCGCTCAGGAAGTCAAAACTCGGTATGCCAGTGAAGCCTCAAATAGGCCAATCAAGACTGGTTGACCGTATCCGGCGTACTACGATCAAATACAGTACCTATCAGAATATATACTTCCGACTCCACATATGCAAAGGAACCGGGAATCCTCACTAGCACATCGCGCGATATAAATCCATATGCGGTAACACTGAAGAGAATGATATATTTCTCTTCTGACGGTTCATCGGCTGTCTGGCGTGCATTGCCTTCGAATGGTATGCGGAACTCCCGAATGACTCCGTGAATACCTTCGACGAGATGGATATGTTCTTCTATCAGGGATTCGCTAATGAGAACGAACATACTACCGTGACGGCGCTGGTCAACGAAAAGGTTAGACCGAATGAGACTTGGGTTCAATGTGTTACCCGATGGCAAAATCTCTGGTCAAATACAAGCAACGCATCGATGAAGTTGCAGCCATGGGAATGCTCATAGCCACCGTTGACCCAAATTCAAAGGCGTCCTCGTATATGGCCCTCTTCAAGCCGACGACCTTTCAAGAACTCGTGGATAAAATGGCTCGATTGGATCAAATGGGTCAAGACTCTTTCTCACCCAATGATGACGAGTGAAAAGCAGAGAAAAGATGGTGTTTGTCGCCTACACTCAACAAAAATAAGCGGCTCTGAATCAACCTGTCGCCAAAATAGCGACGGCGTGGATACTCGTTCCCCCGGAGATATACACATGGGGCATATTCCTCATTGGCAGAAGAATCCCTATGTGGGATGGTCCTTTCTTCTCAAAAGACAGGAAGGATATTAAAGGGCCTACAAATAGGTCCCACAATCTAGTGGAATGCCCTGTTCAAAAAAAAAGTATGTCCACAAGTAAAATGGACATGGATGAAAACCCAAAAGGGTGCCATGAATAAAAACAGCAGAATGCCGGCGAGCTTGTGAAAACCAGGAAGGGCGCAATCTCGTTTAAAAAAAGGTACGTCCGCAAGAAAAATGGGCACGAATGAAAACCCGAAAAGGCGCCGTGAGTAAGAACAGCAGGACTGCCAGCGAGCTTGTGAAAACCCGGAAGGGCGCAATCTCGTTAAAATAAATGCACTTACGAGATCCTCACGACTTGTGAGGAGAATCCCCCTGTGAGACCATCACGGCTCATAGGATTCAAAAGCCTTAAGTTACAGGGATCTATACCTGTCCTTAAGCCGTCATATCTCTCAAATTGCCCTACAGGCGGTCCATATTGACCCTTGTATACAATCCAGGGGCACGAATAAATATTTCTTTTCCAAGTTCTACAAATGGCAAGAAATATCCCTATATGGTGAATAACACTTGTAGGTCCTCTCTACTTATAAGGAGAAAACACTCTTGGAAGATCCTTACGACTTACAAGAGAAGACATCACTTAGGAATCCCCATGATTCTTAAGGAGAAAATACACCTACGAGATCCTCACGACTCATAGGGAGAAAACCCTTTATGAGACCCTTACGGCTCATAAAGTTAAAAGACTTAGTCGACAGGATCCTAACCCTGTCTACTAAGCCACCTTTGTCCAAATCGACTGGAGCAAATGATGAGTCACTCCTGGCAATATCCCAGTTGTAACGATACTGATGCTTATACAGGTGTTAAACTCTAAGTCAACCTCTCCTGCAAGTGTCGTCCCTACAACCATCTAATGAAGAAGGGGACCCCGTTCGTCTGGGATCAGAAATGCCAAAGTACACGGGACGAAATCAAGTAATACCTGCAGAATCCGCCGGTATTGACCGCTCCAGTCAAGGAAAAGCCCCTCATCCTGTACACAACAGCCCTTGAAGGTTCTTTAGGCGCGCTATGGGCACAGGAGAATGATCAAGGGAAAGAGAGAGCTCTCTACTATTTAAGTCGAGTTCTCCTGGGGGCAGAAAACAACTATTCCCCCATCGAAAAACACTGTCTGGCGTTAATCTTCGCGATAATGAAGCTCAGACACTATGCGTTAGCGCATGAAGTCTATCTCATATCAAAAGTGGATCCTCTCAAATATTTGATGTCAAGAGACATACTAACGAGACGGCTTGCTAAATAGGCCCTGCTCTTAATAGAATTCTCGATAACGTACCGGCCTCTCAAGGCAGTGAAAGGCCAGCCATCGCCGACTTCCTCGCTGTGCACCCGGTACCTGGCGACTCACCTTTAAATTGCGAACTGCCAGACAAGCACGCGTTTGACACGATCAACGGGGAGAAAAAGGGGGAGTGATACCCGGTGGGAACTCTACTTCGATGGGGCATCTTCCCTGAAGAAGCGACAGCACAACACCCCCATAGTCAAATCCGGGGTAGGCCTCATCTTCATGACTCAATAAGGAGGGATAATACGCTTTGACTTTTCCTTAACAGAGCCGAGGAAAAACAATGAAGCAGAATATAAGGCTTTGATAGCAGGTCTTGAGATCACTGTCAACATGGGGATCGAAAACCTTCTCATATACGGAGACTCCCAGCTGGTCGTTAGTCAAGTAAACGACGATTATCAAACATGCAAACCAGAGTTGGTAAAGTACGGAGAAAGAGTGGAGCAAATGCTGACCCAAATCCCCTCCTACATGCTGGAGAGCATATCGCCTACGGAAAATAGCAAAGCTGATGCACTAGCCAAGCTCGTTAAAGAATCGGTTGACAAAAATCTCGATGACGTAAGAATCGTCGTGCAAAGCCGTCGGGTTCTCGCACCGGTAGAAATATCTCTGGAGTCGTCTAAAGAAAAGGAAGCGACCAAGCATTCAGCCCTACAAATAAAGGACCAAGAAAGGGCTAAGGATTGGAGGGAAGTATTCATAGACTACTTCAAATCCCGTCGAACGCCAGAAGATGCATCCTCCAGACATCAGCTCATTAAACGAGCTCTGTCTTTCGCCTTCGTCAATGATACTCTATATAAGAGATCATTCCACTCTCTATGGCTGAGATGCCTGGGACCGGAAGAAGCAAAAAGAGTTGTCCAAGAAACTCATGACGGACTCTGCGGTTCTTATCAAGCCGGGCCAAAGATGAAGTTGAAGATCAAAAGGATGAGCTACTATTGGCCCACAATGATTCAAGATTGTCTCAAATACGCAAAGCAGTGCCACTCGTGCCAAATTCATGGAGACTTCATCCATCAGCATCCAAACCCGCTACACCTAACAGTGGCTAGCTGGCCGTTCGAAATGTGGGGAACCGACATAATCGGGCCCATCGAGGCAGTATCGTCCAAGGGACATCGGTTCATATTGGCAATAACCGATTACTTCTCTAAATGGGCAGAAGCAGTACCGCTAAGAGAAGTGAAGACGGAGAACATACTCCATTTCTTCAAGACACACGTCATCTATCGGTTCGGCACTCCGCGATGGATTATCTCCGATAATGGGCCAGCCTACAGAAGTCATAGAATCAGCCGCTTCGCACAGCAGCATAATATAGACTGGAGATACTCTTCGGTCTACAATCCACGAGCTAACGTTCTAGCTGAGACTTTCAACAAAACCTTGACGAAGATCATAAAGAAGACGGTGTCCAAAAATAAGAAGGATTGGCACGAAAGACTGCTGAAGCTCTCTGGACTTATCGGACCACGTTCAAGACGGCCATGAACACGACGCCATTCGCGTTGGTGTTCGGCGCAGAAGCGGTATTCCCTCTCGAGATAGAGGCACCCTTTTTATGAGTGGCGGTTCAGTATGAGCTAGCAGACGAAGAGAATGCTCATCTTCGGCTTGAGGAGCTCGACGCACTCGATGAAACTCATCTCATGGCACAGCAAAACTTGGAGGCTCAAAGCAAGGATGACGCGTTCATACGAGAGATTGACTAGGCCGAGAACATTTCGCCAAGGCGAACTCGTGCTAGTGGTCAAGAGACCTATGATCCCAATTGTGGTAAATGGGGGAAATTCGAGCCGGACTATGAGGGCCCGTACATCATAGACAAAGTCCACCAAGGTGGGGCTTACTTGCTCATGGATATGCATGGCGAAAGACCCTTCAGGCCAATAAACGGCCGGTTCCTGAAAAAATACTACGCCTAACGAGTCACGGCCTAGGTTAACGATAGATGACGACGCCTATGTCCGCTCGCTATCTTCCCAAGCCAAAACTCTATAAGTAGTATACAGCAAAACTGTTGTCTCCAAAACGGCAACAACGGACCGAAACGTCCCTAAACTAACAATGGACCGTAATGTCCTAAAACTAGCTGTGGAGCGCAATGTCCTAAAACTAACGATGGACTGAAACGTCTTTAAACTACTACAAACAGCAGCCTCTTAGGGCTGACGCAAAAAAAATGGTATGTCCATAAGCAAGATGGGCACGGATGAAAACCCGAAAGGGCTCCGCGAGTAAAAACAGCAGGGCTACTGGCGAGTTTGTGAAAACCCGAAAGGGGCGCAGACTCGTAAAAAAAATTTGTTCATGTGCACTTGCAGGGCCCTCTCGACCTTGTAAGGAGAAAATACCTGCGTGAGATCCTTACGACTCACCAGGGAGCAACACACTTAGAGATCCCCATGATTCCTAAGGAGAAATTACACTTACGAGATCCTTACAACTCGTAAGGAGAACCCTCTTATGAGACTCTCATGGCTCATAAGATTCAAAGGCCTTAAGCTACAGGGATCTGAACCTGTTCTTAAGCCATCGCATTTCCCAGACTGCCCTACAAGCGGTTCAATATCAACCCTCGTATACAATCCATGGGCATAAATAATCGTTCCCCCACCCAATTCTACCAATGGCACGAGATGTCCTCATGCGGTGAACGACACTTGTCAGTCCTCTCGACTTATAAGGAGAAAACACTCTTGTAAGATCCTTACGACTTATAAGATTACACACACTTAAGAATCCTCACGATTCCTAAAGAGAAAATGCACCTACAAGATCCTCACGACTCGTAGGGAGAAACACCTTCATGAGACCCTTATGGCTCATGAAGTCAAAAGCCTTAGTCGACAGGATTCTAACCCTGTTTGCTAAGCCGGTTTTGTTTAAATCGACAAAGGCAAATGATGATTCGCTCCTGGCAATATTCCAGTTGTAGCGATGCTGATGATTAAATCGGTAACAAATTCCAAGTCATTTCAAGGCAAATGATGATTCGCTCCTGGAAATATTCCAGTCGCAACGGTGCTAATGCTAAGATTGGTATGAGGTCTTGAGTGCCATACTCGCAACAAAATCGGCGAGCCAAAAATGCATATGAAATAGCCGAAATGATGAGTCAACGCGCAACAAAATCGACGAGTAAAATATATGCATATAAAAATAGCCGAAATGTTTGGGCAACTCGCAATAAAAAGCAGCGAGTAAAAAGAAAAAATAACCGAAATGATTGGGCACCGCGAAAAATAGCCGAAATGATTAGGCAATAGCGACTTTCGCGATATAAAAAGCTGAAATGATAGAGCATCGCGAAAAGAAATGATAGAGTATCGCGGAAAGAAATAAAAAAAATGATGAAACTTTTGCCCTGCAGGTAAGTCCATACTGACCCCTGTATACAATCCATGGGCATAAACGAAAAGGGAACCACATGTCCCCCACCAGACCCTGTCAAAAGGGAAAGTCAGAGCTCGACAGCAACATCTGCATCCCAGAAGACTAACAACGGCGTTCCTCCTCATGCCAGCAGGGCACGGGTGCGATACCACCAATTAGAGCTACGGCACAATCCCTAGTTCTAACACTTCGCGGTTCACAGACAACCTAAAGTCAACCCGACACCGCAGAAAGCGGTGTACGTCAGCAAATGACCCCGTCACGGATACATGTCAACCCTTGACCTCCCTGTCGTCAAGCAATGCTTCGACTCGGATACATGCCAAACCCTGACCTCCCTGTCGTAAAGCAATGCTTCGACTCGGATACATGTCAAACCCTGACCTCCCTGTCGTAAAGCAACGCTTCGACTAGAATACATGTCAACCCCTGACCTCCCTATCGTAAAGCAACGCTTCGACTCGGATACATGTCAACCCCTGACCTCCCTGTCGTAAAGCAACGCTTCGACTCGGATACAAGTCAACCCCTGACCTCCCTGTCGTAAAGCAACGTTTCGACTCGGATACATGTCAACCCCTGACCTCCCTGTCATAAAGCAATGCTTCAAATCAGATACATGTCAACCTCTGACCTCCCTGTCATAAAGCAACGCTTCGACTCAGATACATGTCAAACCCTGACCTCCCTGTCGTAAAGCAATGCTTCAACTCGGATACATGTCAAACCCCAACCTCCAAGTCGTAAAGCAAAGCTTCGACTCGGATACATGTCAACCCCTGACCTCCATGTCGTAAAGCAACGCTTCGACTCGGATACATGTCAAACCCTGACCTCCACATTGTAAAGCAATGCTTCGACTAGGATACATGTTAACCCCTGACCTCCCTGTCGTAAAGCGATGTTTCGACTCGGATACATGTCAACCCCTGACCTCCCTGTCGTAAAGCAACGTTTCGACTCGGATACATGTCAACCCCTGACCTCCCTGTCGTAAAGCAACGCTTTGACTCGGATACATGTCAAACCCTGACCTCCTTGTCGTAAAGCAACGCTTCGACTCGGATACATATCAAACCCTGACCTCCCTGTCGTAAAGCAATGCTTCGACTCGGATACATGTCAAACCCTGACCTCCCTGTCGTAAAGCAATGCTTCGACTCGGATACATGTCAAACCCTGACCTCCCTGTCGTAAAGCAATGCTACGACTCGGATACATGTCAACCCCTGACCTCCCTGTCGTAAAGCAACGCTTCGACTCGGATACATGTCAAACCCTGACCTTCCTATCGTAAAGCAATGCTTCGACTCGGATACATGTCAACCCCTGACCTCCCTATCGTAAAGCAGCGCTTCGACTCGGATACATGTCAAGCCCTAACCTACTTGTCGTAAAGCAATTCTTTGACTCGGATACATGTCAAACCCTGACCTCCCCGTCGTAAAGCAATGCTTCGACTCGGATACATGTCAACCCATTGTTGGAGATAGTGCCCTCAGAGTCAATTATTGGATCACAGCCACGTGATTGCAATGATTGAGGGAGGACCTATACCGGTAGGACAGTCTTACTCGAGATGATAGTATGCTATCTGGTTTATCTTTATCATCGTGTACTGCTTTAGGTAACCTGAGAGGTCGCTATTACACGTTGATAGAGCCCCTAGGATTCTTACTTGACGGCCAGCAGTATGATGGCGATCATATACGTGAGAGCTGGTAGTCTATAAGCACATCCTTAAAAGGTCCCTAGTCGTGGGAGTTTCGAGACTGGGCATCGATACTCCATTAGTAGACTAGTGTATACAGTCGAGACCCCGACGAGGGGCGGTGGCCGGTCTCAAAAGCCACTGGTGTCAGTTGGTTCACCTAAGATGTATACAGGTGCTCATTGGGTTATGAGTACACCGGACAGGACTCGCCGGGAACCTGCTAGTTGGGATTATACCAGACGTCAGATAGCAGTTCCCTGGTGACATGTGTACAGGTTAGTTCATCGACCTGAGATCGTCATTTGTCTCGTGTGAGTTCCCACTGTACTTTGATTACTACCCTACCACGGCTCAAAGGAGTCGTGCAAACAGGTTTTAGTTGGGTACAGTCCCGAGCCACATGGAGGCAGTGAGCGGATCTGCAGGGGTTCGTCTCTCCCAGTATTGAGGGTGAGGTCGTGCTGTGTCTAGGAGAGCCATTACACAAAGCCCTCGGCCGAGGCAGGAGATTTACTGGTAGGTATTCCAGTAGTATCTCAGGGTGTTCTGGGCTACACTCCGACACGACTTGTACCGCTTTTGGGGATCTGACTTTTACCAATCCCCTAGGCCCGCCATGCGATACTTATAGACGAACGGACCGGATTGTATGGATATTGTCACTGACAGGCTCAGTAGGGTGTCAGGATGAGTTCTCTCATCGATGTCCCTTTTGGTCAATAGCTGGTAGCCCGTTACGTATTGGCTTATACCTCTGACGTGCTAGTGGTTAAATCCACAGCCATTGTATTGACGAGTATTTAGAGTCCATCACACAGACAGTTACTCAAGTTTCGGGCGAAACGCAGTAGAGGCCGTATGGAGATATGGCAGGGTTCGATCAGATACGTGCGGTATTGCACAGATCGTGATCGGACGGATTTTACTAGCCGACTTTGGCTTAAGCCGGATCCTAGTATTAGACAGTGTAGATTTTGTCTCTTTGCATTTGTATTCGGTGGGAATACAAATGCGGGTATGTATTTACAGTCACGGGATTTTCCTGTAATTTATTACGGGATCAGTTTTCTGAAGTTGCCAGTTTGCATTCCGTTCCGGCCGATTTTCCTTTGTTCCTTCACGGCCGGACTTTCCGATGGAGGGGGTTATTTGCAAGTTTGCAAATAACTTATTGTGGAGGGGTTTTCTTGCATTTGAGGGATTATGATAAGACTATCATCATTAGATCCCATTCTTTTCTTCATCATGGTTTTTGCATTAAATGAGAAAGGATTGAGATTAGAAAAGATTAGAAGTTGATGTGAGATTTGCTTTTGGGGTGTAGTTACCATTTAGCCTCTCCTACACTCACCTTCCTTGTATAAGTATCATTCCTCCACCATTTTCCCTTTAAGGGGGCCGGCCACAATGAGAGAGAGAGAGAGATTTCCATTTTTGGTGGTGGCTCATATTTCTCCATCTCATTCTTCATGTTTGTGTAAGTGCACGGCGACACCCCGGCCGTCAAACCGACGGCCAAATGCGGAAGCGGTGATAAACTTTAATTTTTACATGAACTGGCAAACCGCCGCGCACTAATACCCGGATCGAACCATTAATTAGTCCTAGCTAACTACAAGATGGGAAGAGAGATATACCGACTGATCCAAGTCCTCCGGTCTTCTCGTCGTCGTCCCGATCTCCTGCGGAAGCTCCGGTCTCCACCTCGTCGCCGGAAGTGCACCACATCGCCTACTTCTTTTACGGGCTCCCACCTCAATGCCGAGGCAACTCGGGCACGAAGCTGGCTAGTCGACGTGCCCAAGATTTGCTGTAGAATGTAGTGTGGATTACTATGTCTCATTTGGGGTTTATGGAGATGCCATTTTGGTGGAGGGATGATACAAGCTTTTGGAGGAGGAGCTAATATGATTTATGCCAAGCCAAAAGAGTGTAAATCCCTACACTAGAATTTTGGACAGCCCCCATCAAGAGCAAGGCCGGCCATGACTTGGTGAGAGGAGAGAATGAGAGTGTGTTTCATAGAAAATGAGAGAGCCATCCAATAATACAATGGGGAGAGAGAGAGAGAAGGCTATCATGCAAAAAGAATCATCACCAAATCAAACCCACACTCAACTAACAACCACCACCATGATTGCACTAAAACCAACACTTCAACAAGCTAATCATCAACAACCATGATGAACCAAAAGTCAAGTCATGATGGAAAGAAAGAGTCAAATGGTCAAGGGATGGTGCAACCATCATGATACAAGGGAATATGCAAAGACCCCCTCCACAAATACTTATTTGCAACAATGAAATTAAGCCCTCCTCCACCAATCTTCGGCCAATGAACGATACAAAGGAAATCGGCCGAAACGAAAAGCAAACTGGCAACTCCAGAAACCTGGTCCCGTAATAAGTTACAGGAAAACCCCGATACTGTGCATACACACCCGCATTTGTATTCCGACCGAAATACAAATGCAATGAGACAAAATCTACACTGTACTATACTAGGATCCGGCTTAAACCAAAGCCGGCTAGTAATATCCGTTTGATCCTGATCCGTGCAATACCGCACGTATCTGATCGAACCCTGTCATATACCCATACGGCCTGTAGTACAAACTGTCTGATCCTGATCCGTGCAATACAGCACGTACCTGATCGGACCTTGCCATATCTCCATACGGCCTCTACAACTTTTCGCCCGAAAGCTGAGTAACTGAATATGGGGGACTCTAAAGACTCGTCAACACCTTGGTTGTGGATATAACCACTAGCACGTCAGAGGTATAAGCCAATACGTAACGGGCTACCAGGTATTGACTAAAAGGGACGTCTGTGAGCGAACTCAGCCCGACAACCCTACTGAGCCTGTCAGTGACAATATCCGTACAGTCCGGTCCGTTCGTCTATGAGTATCGCATGGCGGGCCTAGGGGGTTGGTAAAAGTCAGACCCCCAAAAGCGGTACAAGTCGTGTCGGAGTGTAGCCCAGAACACCCTGAGATACTACTGGAATACCTACCAGTAAATCTCCTTGCCTCGGCCGAGGGCTTCGTGTAATGGCTCTCCTAGATACAGCACGACCTCACCCCCAATACCGGGAGAGACGAACCCCTGAAGATACGCTCACTGCCTCCATGTGGCTCGGGACTGTACCCAACTAAAACCTGTTTGCACGACTCATTTGAGCCGTGGTAGGGTAGTAATGAAAGTACAGTGGGAACTCACACAAGACAAATGACGATCCCCAGGTCGATGAACTAACATGCACACATGTCACCAGGGAACTGCCATCTGACGTCTGGTATATGACCAACTAGCATGTTCCCGGCGAGTCCTGTCCGGTGTACTCATAACCCAATGAGCACCTGTATACATCTTAGGTGATCCAACTGACACCAGTGGCTTGTGAGACCGGCCACCGCCCCTCGTCGGGGTCTCGACTGTATACACTAGTCTACTCTGGAGTATCGATGCCCTGTCTCGAAACTCACACGACTAGGGACCATTTAAGGATATGCTTGTAGACTCCCAGCTCCCACTTATATGATCGCCCTCATACTGCTGGTGGTCAAGCAAGAATCCTAGGGGCTCTATCAACATGTAATAGCGACTTGTCAGGTCACTTAAAACAGTACACGACGATAAAGGTAAACCAGATAGCATACTATCATCTCGAGAAAGACTGTCCTACCGGGATAGGTCCTCCATCAATCATTGCAATCACGTACCTGTGACCTAATAATTGACTCTGAGGGCACTATCTCCAACAATCTCCCACTTGCACTCAAGGCTAATTATTGCGATGTCGCATACTCACAGCCCGTGTGATACCGAACACCCAACTCCTCTATTAGTCAGTCTCACAAAGCTCGTTTGCGAAACTATTGCGTTCGAGAAATAGCCTTAGTGAGTGGATCCGCCTTGTAGTCTCTTTCTATGTCTCACTAAATCTCAAGTTCGCGGAGAAAGCCATCTCCCGAAAAGAGCAATACCTGTCTTAGAATCTGTCTGGATGTCTGATGGGACATAGCTCATAAATGAACTCCAAATCCAAACTTCTTAGACTGTATCGTCAACTGAACTTAATCAGAATCCTGCGCCATGCCACCCTCAGTATTGCCTTGGACCACCTGTCCAAAATACTGCCCCTCATCAGAAGGAAAAACTATAACTCTGACAACCTCCTTGTCGTCCATGTCACCTTGGAAGCCTGGAATGATAACTGTCTCCTTTATGAGGCTGTCGTTATCATATCCCTAGAACATCCACTTATGTTCTAAAACTGCTTCCGACTGTTTCTCCAAGATTGGATTAATGTCAACTTATTGCATCTAGTGCAAGAACAATATCTGGTGTTTGTGGTTCTGGAATGTCAATCCAGATTGAATCTTTAGGTTCCTTATTAAATCTTCAGTAATCGTTTGTGATTCTGGAATCACTTCCAGTTCTACCATACTCCCACTACTGTTTTCTGAAAAAATCCATTTTTAATAAAACTGTGGCGAGTCTAGAACAATATTGCTATTGTTCATCCAGATGGTAGAAAGTCAACCCTTGTCATAGCCTGGGTCAACCCACAAACAGCCATTACAGAAACGTGCCTTGAGTTGTCCAGTGTCTGGTTTTAAGTATAAACCGGACAACTCCCCGTACCTTAACAACACTAAGATACGAACTGTTCTATATCCCATATAGGACCAGAGGCACTGATTTAACTGAACCAGATCCAAATCATGCAACTGTCTCCAGTGCATGTCAACTAAATGGAATGAGGCCGATCAGCGTTACTCAACTTAGGAATGCTTCTAATTATGAGTAACCTGAAAGAGAAGCAAGATCTCTTTATCATTACTATCAACTGAATACCATGCACAAGTGTCTACATCTTCGATCACTTTGAAGAATCCCGATATTTGCTACACCTGGTTCTCTACTCTATTCAAATACCTATAACTTCTCAAAATTCGGACCCTGTGTTTCCACGAAACACCTGTCTAAAAACTAGAGAAGCCATAAGTCAACCGAATATAGTACGAGGACCAACCCCTCTGTCCTGATGGACCCTGGACAACATACAATACTCTGTATAAGTCCCTTGAGTCTAATAACTCATTCACTGTGTGTCGTAGGTTTAAAATTGTACTTATGGTTAAGAAGAATTACACCGCTGTTTAATGCTCCTTACCTAACCATCCACTGATATAGGTAAATGTCACAGACATAATTTCAAAAAGGTATATCTCACTCTATGAAAATAGACGTACAGATATATCAATTTGAAATTGGTGCATGACAGCGGATATTCAAAACCAAATATTTGCCGACCGGCAAACAGCCCAGGTGATTTCCTCAAATATCACCGATTACAACGAATCCCGATATAATGAGGATGATCACCCAATTCCCAATAACTTACTCCCACTCATCATCTGTAAAACCATACAGATGTGAGAATCATACCTGCTAAATACATACCCTGGAGCAAGTGCCTAATCGGGAAATCAGTTTTCCTTTAACATTACACAGTGAAACTGAAACATTGAAATGTTTCGATGGGGTATCCCGGTATTCCTAGTAATGCCTCTTCCAGATTCACGACTGTAACTGTATAATTCTTTGCCACCTCTCCAAATCCCTTCATATGTCTTTAGTCTTTACCTTCTGCACACCCCTTAGGCCAAATGGTTTTCTTCCTTCCCTACCGTTCGGCACCAGCCTATGGTTTTGAAGAAGACTATCCAATAAGCATAATGGGTGTACTGTCCTAATCCTAGGAGTATTCGCAATGCGAGAGAAGGTGAAGATAAAAGACAACCGAATAAATCTTATTCCAATTTCTCCTGAACCAGAATCCATCCCCGAACTGGAACAAGTTCCTTTCGAGTTCGTATATAACCATACGATGGAGTATCCAATAAACTGTGGATCTTCGTAGTGATACGGAGTGTCCTGGAGAAATACAAAGGTGATTTAGGATTGGCGAAGAGATACTTGGTTTGGTCGTGAATATCTGTTGCAATTTACTTTGCCCTCCTACTAATCTCTTGCTTTGTCTTAACTTAATACCTTCTGTACACCATCGTTAGGCTAATTGGTTTTCTTCATTCCCTACCCGTCAGCACCAGCCTAAGGTTTGGAAGAAGACTATCCAATTTGCGTAATAGGTGTACTATCTCCTAAACCAAGGAGTACTCGTAACCTGAGAGAAGGTAAAAGGAAAAGACAACTGAATAATCCTATCCGTTTTCTCCAGAACCGGAAACCATCCTCGAATAAATTCTTTCGAGTTCGTATCTAACCATATGATGGTTTTGTCCAATGGAAGTGGACGTTCGTAGTAAAACGGGGTGTCCTGGAGAAAAGGGTAAAAGTAGGAGTGGCAATGAGGTTCGCAACTCTGACAATCCAAAAGCCAGTGTTTAAGAAGGTTCGGTCAACTTGGTCACTGAGTCATAGTTTTAGGGCCGGGTCAATGGTCGCTGCCAAAGAGAGAGAGAAAAGAAACACTCAGCGTGCACTCTAACCTAGATCAGAATGGTTACCAATTTATCTAATCTGGAAACCTCCCACTGTACCGTCAAATTCTCCTCCAAACCTGAAAGAAGAATTAGTCGGGAACACCCGAGGAGTAAACCAACTCATCAGTGGGAATCGGGATCCAACTCTCATCGCATGATAACGTGACGGAATCCGCTCACGTCATCACACTCCAGAAGGTATGCGCATATCTGGCAAGTTTCAGTTCTTTTGAAACTCCCGATGTGATTTCTGCCCCATGCTCTTATGACCTTGACTTTGGCCAACATATCATAAGTCACATGTCAAGTTCTACCCGTCATTCTCCAGGTTAATTTGAACCCACCCGTACATACCCTTGACTTTGGCCAAAATGGCAGTACGACTGTCCCAAACCAACGCATCTATCTATGCTGCATATGAATGCCCCAATAGCTACCAATCACTGTGCCTTGACTTTGGCCAATATACACAGCTTGAATACTATTGACCAACCATATGAAACGACGGAGAGCTACGAATGGTTTCTGGCGAAAACCTTTAACGTAATGAACTTGATATCGTCGAAGGAACGGATAGCTTTTAAAAATATAGTGACGAAAACCGTTGCTAAAGAGGTCACTCCCGGTGAAGGGATCTCGGCTCTTTCCCCGTAGAATGGGGTGCAGGATATTCCAACTGAATACCACGGTGCAAAGCAAAAGTAATCGGCTATAGTGAAGTCATTGCCCTGACGCAAACTTTTTGTCCAAGGGGTCACTCCCGGTGAAGGGATCTCGGCCCTTGCCTCGTCGACTGAGGAGCAGGATATTCCAACTGAATACCACGATGCAAAACAAAAGTAAACGTCCTTGCAATAACAGCTTTTTGAAAAGTGTTCCAACAACATCAGATTAGGTTTGTTTTTAACTTGCATTGATCCGAATCAACGCAGTCCCATCAATTGATCACACCAAAAAGAACGAAAATATACTGATGTACGTATATGCCATCCGCATTCGCCACTGGGTCCCGTCATTACCCGTTAGGTTAGCTAACTAACGACAGAGCGGGGACTGGACTAGCACGGATGCAAAACATATACAACATCTACTAATATATATACCAATATATTATATTCGCTCAAGGCGTGATAAAATGCAACATCACAGAAATGTACAGCATCACAGAAAACAATACAGATATCTGGGATCCCCGGGTTTCACAGAGCCACTACTGAAACCCGACGTTCCCCTGGTCGTGTGGATAGCCTGTGCAATGAAATCCTAGACCCCTACGGGCGCGGCAAGTTACCCGCCAAAACCTGAAGCGAGGCAGCCCCCTTCAGCACCGTGAATGGACCACCCAGCACTTCACGGAATCCGGTAACTTGGGCACCCCTCCTGGGTCAACCTGTACCCCCTACGAGTGCGGCGAATAGCCCGCCAATCCTAGAGTGAAGCCCCCTCCGTCTCAATGCCATGAGATAAGGGTCCGTTGCCCTCTAGAACCCGGCTATCCGTGCACCCCTCCGCGGGGTAATCCTAGTACAGAAAGTAAAATATACATACAACGGGTACATCGACCGCAACCTGGCCATGCCCCAAAATAATAATACAAACAAGCAGAGACGGCAGTCCACATGTCGGACGCTCGCCCCGTAATATCAAATGTACATAATACAACCAAAAACCTGTACTAGCATTGCATCCAGGCTATCCCCACGACCGATCCGCAACATCACAGAAATACATAGAACATCAACGTGAAAGTCACGTTCGCAAATCCGTCTAACCGGGCTATAGCAGTTAGACCGGATTTACCGATCAAGAGACATTCACGGTCGCAGATATAATGTAAATACTGTGAAATAATGTGTTTAAAATATCCGATCGATCAAATTTTAACAAGTGGGCCCGCAAGCATTACTGTAGCAGATCAAGAAATTCTGGGCCCAATATTAATATTCCAAAACCCCAATTTTCACCCCAGAAAGCCTCTGTAAAAATTTGGTGCAGTGAACCCAATAGTGTGCGGCGGAACCGCGGCCCAAAGGGGTGTTTGGCCGCGGTTCCGCGCTCCTACAGTGGAGACACTTCATCGAATTTTCACAGAACTCTTATATTTTCCAGTACATCACTATTTTACAACCTGAAAAATTTTTGGACACCAGAAAATTTTAACAGAAAACTGATGCAAGCAAAAATGCGGATTTTGGAATTTTGGTCGATCGGAAATGCAAAACACATTAAACCAAGCTAGACTAAGTTAATGGCGAGGCTCTGATACCACTGTAAGTGCACGGCGGCGCCCCGGCCGTCAAACCGATGGCCAAATGCGGAAGCGGTGATAAACTTTAATTTTTACATGAACTGGCAAACCGCCGCGCACTAATACCCGGATCGAACCATTAATTAGTCCTAGCTAACTACAAGATGGGAAGAGAGATATACCGACTGATCCAAGTCCTCCGGTCTTCTCGTCGTCGTCCCGATCTCCTGCGGAAGCTCCGGTCTCCACCTCGTCGCCGGAAGTGCACCACATCGCCTACTTCTTTTACGGGCTCCCACCTCAATACCGAGGCAACTCGGGCACGAAGCTGGCTAGTCGACGTGCCCAAGATTTGCTGTAGAATGTAGTGTGGATTACTATGTCTCATTTGGGATTTATGGAGATGCCATTTTGGTGGAGGGATGATACAAGCTTTTGGAGGAGGAGCTAATATGATTTTTGCCAAGCCAAAAGAGTGTAAATCCCTACACTAGAATTTTGGACAGCCCCCATCAAGAGCAAGGCCGGCCATGACTTGGTGAGAGGAGAGAATGAGAGTGTGTTTCATAGAAAATGAGAGAGCCATCCAATAATACAATGGGGAGAGAGAGAGAGAAGGCTATCATGCAAAAAGAATCATCACCAAATCAAACCCACACTCAACTAACAACCACCACCATGATTGCACCAAAACCAACACTTCAACAAGCTAATCATCAACAACCATGATGAACCAAAAGTCAAGTCATGATGGAAAGAAAGAGTCAAATGGTCAAGGGATGGTGCAACCATCATGATACAAGGGAATATGCAAAGACCCCCTCCACAAATACTTATTTGCAACAATGCAAATAAGCCCTCCTCCACCAATCTTCGGCCAATGAACGATACAAAGGAAATCGGCCGAAACGAAAAGCAAACTGGCAACTCCAGAAACCTGGTCCCGTAATAAGTTACAGGAAAACCCTGATACTGTGCATACACACCCGCATTTGTATTCCGACCGAAATACAAATGCAATGAGACAAAATCTACACTGTACTATACTAGGATCCGGCTTAAACCAAAGCCGGGTAGTAATATCCGTTCGATCCTGATCCGTGCAATACCGCACGTATCTGATCGAACCCTGCCATATACCCATACGGCCTGTAGTACAAACTGTCTGATCCTGATCCGTGCAATACCGCACGTACCTGATCGGACCTTGCCATATCTCCATACGGCCTCTACAACTTTTCGCCCGAAAGCTGAGTAACTGAATGTGGGGGACTCTAAAGACTCGTCAACACCTTGGTTGTGGATTTAACCACTAGCACGTCAGAGGTATAAGCCAATACGTAACGGGCTACCAGTTATTGACTAAAAGGGACGTCTGTGAGCGAACTCAGCCCGACAACCCTACTGAGCCTGTCAGTGACAATATCCGTACAGTCCGGTCCGTTCGTCTATGAGTATCGCATGGCGGGCCTAGGGGGTTGGTAAAAGTCAGACCCCCAAAAGCGGTACAAGTCGTGTCGGAGTGTAGCCCAGAACACCCTGAGATACTACTGGAATACCTACCAGTAAATCTCCTTGCCTCGGCCGAGGGCTTCGTGTAATGGCTCTCCTAGACACAGCACGACCTCACCCCCAATACCGGGAGAGACGAACCCCTGAAGATACGCTCACTGCCTCCATGTGGCTCGGGACTGTACCCAACTAAAACCTGTTTGCACGACTCCTTTGAGCCGTGGTAGGATAGTAATCAAAGTACAGTGGGAACTCACACAAGACAAATGACGATCCCCAGGTCGATGAACTAACCTGCACACATGTCACCAGGGAACTGCCATCTGACGTCTGGTATATGACCAACTAGCATGTTCCCGGCGAGTCCTGTCCAGTGTACTCATAACCCAATGAGCACCTGTATACATCTTAGGTGATCCAACTGACACCAGTGGCTTGTGAGACCGGCCACCGCCCCTCGTCGGGGTCTCGACTGTATACACTAGTCTACTCTGGAGTATCGATGCCCTGTCTCGAAACTCACACGACTAAGGACCATTTAAGGATATGCTTGTAGACTCCCAGCTCCCATTTATATGATCGCCCTCATACTGCTGGTGGTCAAGCAAGAATCCTAGGGGCTCTATCAACGTGTAATAGCGACTTGTCAGGTCACTTAAAACAGTACACGACGATAAAGGTAAACCAGATAGCATACTATCATCTCGAGAAAGACTGTCCTACCGAGATAGGTCCTCCATCAATCATTGCAATCACGTACCTGTGACCTAATAATTGACTCTGAGGGCACTATCTCCAACAGTTTGGAAAAAATGAAAGCACCATTTTTTTTCTTTAACCTCATTCCTCCATATCAAATGGCAACTTCACAAACCCCAAAGAGACAAGCCTCTACACTACAACCTACAGTACCCTTGGACGCGTCGGCTAGCCAACTTCTCGCCCGAGTTGCATCGGTCTAGAGGTGGGAGCCCGTATACGAACCCGGCTACGTGGTGCCTTTCCGACGAGGAGGTGACGACCGGAGATTCCGCGGGAGATCGGGACGACGACGAGAAGACCGAAGGACACGGATCGCTCGGTATATCTCTCACCCCATCTCTTGTTAGCTAGTATAAGTTAATGGTTACGATCTGGGTTTATTGTCCGCGGTAGCGCCAGTTTAAAAGTTAAGAAAAATTTTGATTCCGCATTTTGGCCTCGAGTAGACGGCCGGGGCGCTGCCGTGGCGCAACATGGTATCAGAGCCTCGCCATTAACATAGTCTAGCTTTGTCTAATGTGTTTTACATTTGCAATCGAACAATTTTCCAAAAACCGTATCTTTCTTCGCATCAGTTTCTGTCGAAATTTTTTGAAGTCCAAAAATTTTTCAGGTTGTTTCAGAATGATGTGTAGGACAATCTAAGAGTTCTGGGAAAATTTGGTCTCGTGAACAGTCTAAACGACCGCGGAACCGCGGCCAAACCCATGCTTGGGCCGCGGTTCCGCCGCGACTTGAACTGATCGGTGTACCAAAATTTTCCAGAAAGCTCCTGGGTTGAAAATATGGGTTTTGGAATATTAATTTTTGGGCCCAGAATTTCTTGATGTGCTACAGTAGTACTTGGGGGCCCACTTGGTAATTTTTGATCGATCGGACATTTTAAATACATTAGTTCACAGTTTTTTTTTACATTATATCTGCGACCGTGAATGTCACTTGATCGGTAAATCCAGTCTAACTGCTATAGCCCGGTTAGACGGATTTGCGAACGTAACTTTCACGTTGATGTTCTATGTATTGCTGTGATGTTGCGGATCGGTCGTGGGGGATAGCCTGGATGCAATGTTAGTACAGTTTTGTTTTATATGTACATTTGATATTGCGGGGCGAGCGTCCGACATGTGGACTGTCGTCACTGCCTGTTTGTATTATTCTTTTAGGGCACGACCAGGTCGAGGTCGAGGTCGATGTACCCGTTGTATGTATATTTTATTTTCTGTACTAGGATTACCCCGCGGAGGGGTGCACGGATAGCCGGGTTTTAGAGGGAAACGGGCCCGCATCTCATGGCATTGAGACGGAGGGGGCTTCACTCTAGAATTGGCGGGCTATTCGCCGCACTCGTAGGGGGTATAGGTTGACCCAGGAGGGGTGCCCAAGTTACCGGATTCCGTGAAGTGCTGGGTGGTCCATTCACGTTGCTGAAGGGGGCTGCCTCGCTTCAGGTTTTGGCGGGTAACTTGCCGCGCCCGTAGGGGTCTAGGTTTTCATTGCACAGGCTATCCACACGACCAGGGGAACGTCGGGTTTCAGCAGCGGCTCTGTGAAACCCGAGGATCCCAGATATCTGTATTGTTCTGTGATGCTGTACATTTCTGTGATGTTGCATTTTATCATGCCTTGAGCAAAAATTATATATTATATATATACTAGTAGATGTTGTATATGTTTTGCATCCGCGCTAGTCCAGTCCCCGCTCTGTCGTTAGTTAAGTAACCTAACGGGTGATGACGGGACCCAGTGGCGAATGCGGATGGCATATACGTACATCATTATTTTCGCTCTTTATTGGTGTGATCAATTGATGGGACTGCGTTGATTCGGATCAATGCAAAATAAACAAACCTATTCTGATGTTGTTGGAACAATTTTTCAAAAAGCTGTTATTGCAAGGACGTTCACTTTTGTTTTGCATCATGGTATTCAGTTGGAATATCCTGCTCCTCAGTCAACGAGGCAAGGGTCGAGATCCCTTCACCGGGAGTGACCCCTTGGACAGAAGTTTGCGTCAGGGCAATAACTTCACTATAGCCGATTATTTTTTGCTTTGCATCGTGGTATTCAGTTGAAATATCCTGCACCTCATTCTACGGGGAAAGAGCCGAGATCCCTTCACCGGGAGTGACCTCTTTAGCAAAGGGTTTTCGTCACTATATTTTATAAAAGGCTATGCAGTTCCTTCAACAATATCAAGTTCATTACGTTAAAGGTTTTTCGCCAAAAACCAGCCGTAGCCCTCCGTCATTTCTTACGGGTACTGTTTAGTATTCGTGCTGCGTTTGTTGACTCCGTCAAGGCGTTGTGTACGGTAGCTAAGTGGTGCTTGTTTGTTGCATAAATGGGATTGGTTAGGACAGTCGTGCGGCCTTGTTGACTCCGTCAAGGGCACGTACGGGTGGGTTTAATGCAATCCAGATAATGACGGGTTGAACTTGACTAGGACTCTTTGATTTGTTGACTCCGTCAAGGTCACTTGGGTCCTAGGGGTAAAAATCACATCGGGAGTTTCTAAAGAAACTGAAACTTGCCAGGCATGCGCATACCTTCTGGAGTGTGATAATGTGAGTGGATTCCATCATGTTATCATGCGATGATAGTTGGATCCCGATTCCCACTGATGAGTTGGTTTACTCCTCAGGTGATCCTGGCTAATTCTTCTTTCAGGTTTAGGGAAGAATTTGACGTTACAGTGGGAGGTTTCCAGATTAGATAAAGTGATAACCATTCTGATCTAGGCTAGAGTGCACGCTGAGTGTTTCTTTTCTCTCTCTCTCTTTGGCAGCGACCATTGACCCGACCCTAGACTATGACTCAGTGACCAAAATTAACCAAACCTTCTTATAAGACTGGCTTTTGGATTGTCAGAGTTGCAAACCTCATTGCCACTCCTACTTTTACCCTTTTCTCCAGGACACCCCGTATTACTACGAACGTCCACTTCCATTGGACAAAACCATCGTATGGTTATATATGAACTCGAAGGAATTCGAGGATGGTTTCCGGTTCTGGAGAAAACGAATAGGACTATTCAGTTGTCTTTTCCTTTTACCTTCTCTCAGGTTGCGAGTACTCCTTGGTTTAGGAGATAGTACACCTATTACGCAAATTGGATAGTCTTCTTCCAGACCTTAGACTGGTGCCGAACGGTGGGGAATAAAGAAAACCAATTAGCATAACGATGGTGTACAGAAGGTATTAAGTTAAGACAAAGAAAGGGATTAGTAAGAGGGCAAAGTAAATTGCGACTGCTATTCACGACCAAACCAAGTATTTCTTCGCCAATCCTAAATCACCTTTGTATTTCTCCAGGACACTCCGTATCACAACGAAGATCCACAGTTTATTTGGATAATCCATCGTATGGTTATATACGAACTCGAAAGGAACTTGTTCCAGTTCGGGGATGGATCCTGGTTCAGGAGAAATAGGAATAAGGTTCATTCGGTTGTCTTTTATCTTCACCTTCTCTCGCATTGCGAGTGCTCCTAGGATTAGGACAGTACACCCATTATGCTTATTGGATAGTCTTCTTCCAAACCAGAGGCTGGTGCCGAACGGTAGGGAAGGAAGAAAACCATTTGGCCTAAAGGGGTGTACAGAAGGTAATGACTAAAGACATATAAAGGGATTTGGAGAGATGGCAAAGAATTATACGGTTAAAGTTGTGAATCTGGATAATGGAAGAGGCATTACTAAGAATACCAGGATACCCCATCGAAACATTTCAATGTTTCAGTTTCACTGTGTACTGTTAAAAGAAAACTGATTTCCCAATTAGACACTTGCTCCAGGGTATGTATTTACCAGGTTTGATTCTCACATCTGTATGGTTTTACAGATGATGAGTGGGAGTAAGTTATTGGGAATTAGGTGATCATCCTCATTATATCGGGATTCGTTTTAATTGGTGATATTTGAGGAAGTCACCTGGGTTGTTTGCCGGACGGCAAATATTTGGTTTTGAATATCCGTTGTTATGCACCAATTTCAAATTGATATATCTGTACGTGTATTTTTATAGAGTGAGAGATACCTTTTTGAAATTATGTCTATGACATTTACCTATATCAGTGGATGGTTAGGTAAGGAGCATTGAACAGCGGTGTAATTCTTCTTAACCATAAGTACAGTTTTCAACCTACGACACACAGTGAATGAGTTATTAGACTCAGGGGACTTATACAGAGTATTGTATATTGTCCAGTGTCCATTAGGACAGAGGGGTTGGTTCTCGTACTATATTCTGTTTACTTATGACTTCTCTGGTTCTTAGACAGGTGTTTCGTAGAAATACAGGGTCCAAGTTTTGAGAAGTTATAGGTATATGAATAAAGTAGAGAACCAAGTGTTGCAAGTATCAGGATTCTTCAAGGAGATCGAAGATGTAGATACTTGTGTGTGGTATTCAGTTGATAGTAATGATTAAGAGAACTTGCTTCTCTTTCAGGTTACTCATAATTGGAAGCATTCCTAAGTTGAGTAACACTGATCGGCCTTTTTCCATTTTATTGACATGCACTGGAGACAGCTGAAAGGTTCTTAGGCACCCTATAGAGGTCTCACAAGGCATCAACCATGCCATTTTCAAAAATTATGGGTGTCAAGAAACCCTAACACGGATCGTCGGCTAGAATTCTAGGCGAAAAGATAATCTAGTTAACTACTTAACTAAAAGTTAGATGCTACAACCTTTGTAGATCCGGATATCCACTTCCTAAGCTCCACGTAGTCTTCCTCTCGCTGTCCTTTTCGAATCCTAGACTCTTTCATCGGCTTCATCGGGAAAACGAGCGGAATAGGTCGTCGGCTTCGTGTCAAAGACGATCTACGTCGAGGCATCACAAGTTCAAGCTCCGACTTCACAAAGTTGTGAAACTTGTGAAGAAAACACCCAAAACAAATTGGCAAGAGGTAGAGGGTGAAGAAATAGGAGGTGGGTTCACTTTAGAATTGGATTTCTCTCACTAGAACTCAAGTTGCCCTTGATGGCATCAAGGTTTCTATCTTTTAAGAAGAAGAAGAATATGATAAGTGTTTTTGTAAATGATAAAATAAATCAATACTTATCATTTACAAACCATAGTTTAGTGTAGAGAATAGACCATGGTTAGTTGGATAGGTTAGGGTTAAGCATGAAGACAAGAATGGTTAAGAAGTCAAAGCTTCATGAAGCTTCAACTAAAGACAAACTTCTCCACCATTCTTATCTCAATCTTTTTCCAAATAAATAAATGAACAAATAAATAAATAAATGAAAATGCAAAACCCTAATTATCAAATTAACCATGGTTTAATTCTATATACTTAACTAAATAATCAAGTATCATCAAACATGATACAAATATGTGCACAAAAGTATATCACATATACAACTTGCACATCAAGTGAGAAAATCCATACAAAGTGAACCAATACTAGTTAATGCAAAGTAATATATCAAATATATAATTATACATTAAATCATTAAATCAACATTTGATTCAATGATCCGGTCATGTCGCACATAACCGACTAGTATTCAATGTATCGATTTATCGAATCAATGATTCGATAACTAGGTCATATCGAATATAACCAATCAAACATATATCGCGAGAATGAAATACGGTATCACATACACGCATTATTCTCGGTCCTGCACATATCTCATATGCGCTCCTATTTCGTTTCGCTTGAGCCAGGAAACCTCTGTGTAGGACTCTAAAGACTCGTCAATACGCCGGTAGCAGATGATGATCATATCAAGCACCCACAAGCCGCAAGCGGTCTGCTAAACGTAACGGCCATCTGGGTATTGAGCGATCAGAAGATCGACGAGCTAGCCCGCTCACACTCCTGTGAATCCAACCAGTAACACTTACCGTACAGTCCGGTCTGTTCGTCTGATATGTCGCATATCAAGTCTAGGGGTGGTAAACGTCAGACCCCAATAACCGATAAGTCGTGCCGATGTGAGGCTCATAACGGGTCGAGAAACTACTGGTAACACTTACCAGCAAATCTCTGATCAGCCCTGGCCAGGGACTTCCCTGTTACGGCCAATCGAGCACAGCGCAACATCAACCCCCAATACCGGGAGAGATGAAACCCCTCCTATCGCTCATTGCCTCCATGTGACTCGGGACTGTACCCAAAGACCACCGTTTTGCACGCCCTCATGGACGTGGTAAGGTGGAGATCAAAGCACAGTGGGAATCACACAAGACTCTATGACGATCTCGGGTCTACAGACTAACCTGCACAAGTGTCACCTGAGAACTGCCATCTGACGTGAGGTATAATACCATCTGGGAGTTCTCGGCGAGTCCGTCCAGTGTACCCAGTCTCCACTGAGCACCCGTATACCATCTCTGATGTCAAACACCAATGGATATGGGATCATCCATTGCCCATTTCATGGGTCGAGAAGCGTATACGCTAGTCTACTCTGGTATATCGATGCCCCGTCTCGATACACCCACGACTAGGGACCTTGAAGGATGTACTTATGGACTACCATATCCCCACTAGTATGATCTGCATCATAGTCCAGGTAGTCAAGTACACATCCTAAGGGCTTTACCAACATGTAACCACAAGACAGTTTAAAGAGACTAGTGTACATGTTAAGATAAAGAGTAACCAGATAGCATACTATCATATCGAGCAAGAAAGTCATCTCTATATATGTCCAAGCATCCAATATAATATACATCATCTGTACAATACTGGCCTCTAGGGCATACATACAACTAACAACAGCTGCATGATTTGAATCTGGTTCCAATTAAATCAGTGCCTCTGTTTCTGTATTGGATATAGAACAGTTCATATCTTGACATTGTTAAGGTACGGGGAGTTGTCCGGCTTATGCTTAAAACTAGACTCTGGATAATTCAAGGCACGTTTCTGTAATGGCTGTTTGTGGGTTGACCCGGGCTATGACGAGGGTTGACTTTCTACCATCTGGAAGATCAATAGTGATATTGTTCTTCACTCGCCACAATTTTAAAAAGAAATGGATTTTTTTTCAGAAAACAGTAGTGGGAGTATGGTAGAACTGGAAGTGATTCCAGAACCGCAAATGATTACTGAAGATTTGATAAGAACCTGAAGATTCAATCTGGTTTGACATTCCATTAGCCACTCCGTAGATATGGTGGGTAACCTCAGGCACCCGAGAGGTACTCCGGTGGCCTCAAGGACGGTGACAGGGAGGTTCTTGTTTACCCAGACTTTCCATTGCTATTGTTCCAGACTGTGAGACCCGGCAGTAGGATAAGTATAGCGTCGTTCTAAACTTGCTTTAGAAGTGTACGTCTATATGACTCTGCCAGAGGGTTGTCGTAGTCAGTGGGAGCAACGGAAGCATTAGTGGACAGTTGGCTTATGTCTATTTATAGACTAAAGCGGATTCAGCGGAGATAGATCATCTATGTCTGATGTGACAGTCATAGGTTTGGCTTCATCAGAATAGGGGATGGATCCGTTAAGGAGGTAGTAAAGTGTAATGTCCTGGTATTTGGATGACATATACAGAGTAGGAAGTGATATTCCTATACTACGATCGGTTATACTTTGGTTGTCACACAGTGGTTTCTTCACACAGGACTTGGATATTATATCAGACATTCTGGTTACTAGATCTATGATTTTAGATCTAGATTTGGGTGGTTTCCCAATCTGGGTACTTTGACAAGCATTCTATGAGTATTTAGAATGGGCGACTCCTGGCACGGTAGTGTATCTGCAGGTGATGGAGTCACCCTCTCTAAAGGTGTCTTACAGACTAAAAAGGAGAGGGATGCGCATGATTGGCAGATCACTTGCTTAGACAATTGAGTCAATCATGAGATATCAAGTACCACACCAGATGTTGTTCTTGCAGTAGGTACAATAAGTTGATATCAATCCAATCCTAGAGAAACGATCGGAAGCAGTTTTAGAACATAAGTTGATATTCCGGGGATATGATAACGACAGCCTCATTCGGGAGACAGTTATCATTCCAGGCTTCCAAGATGACCTAGATGGCAGAGTGGCTGTCAGAGTTATAGTTTTCCCTCTGACGAGGGGCAGTATTTTGGACAGGTGGTCCAGGTGGATACTGAGGGAAGGAATGGCGCAAGATACTGATTAAGTTCAGTTCACGATACAGTCTAAGAAGTTTGGATTTGGAGTTCATTTATGAGCTAGGTCCCATCAGACATACAGACACATTCTAAGACAGGTATTGCTCATTTCGGGAGATGGCTTTCTCCGCGAACTTGAGATATAGAGAGACATAGAAAGAAACATCTGAGCGGATCCACTCACTGAGGCTATTCCTCGAACGCAATAGTTTCGCAAACAAGCTTTGTGAGACTGACTAGTAGAGGAGTTGGGTGTTCGGTATCACACGGGCTGTGAGTATGCGACATCGCAATAATTAGCCTTGAGTGCAAGTGGGAGATTGTTGGAGATAGTGCCCTCAGAGTCAATTATTGGATCACAGCCACGTGATTGCAATGATTGAGGGAGGACCTATACCGGTAGGACAGTCTTACTCGAGATGATAGTATGCTATCTGGTTTATCTTTATCATCGTGTACTGCTTTAGGTAACCTGAGAGGTCGCTATTACACGTTGATAGAGCCCCTAGGATTCTTGCTTGACGGCCAGCAGTATGATGGCGATCATATACGTGGGAGCTGGTAGTCTATAAGCACATCCTTAAAAGGTCCCTAGTCGTGGGAGTTTCGAGACTGGGCATCGATACTCCATTAGTAGACTAGTGTATACAGTCGAGACCCCGACGAGGGGCGGTGGCCGGTCTCACAAGCCACTGGTGTCAGTTGGTTCACCTAAGATGTATACAGGTGCTCATTGGGTTATGAGTACACCGGACAGGACTCGCCGGGAACCTGCTAGTTGGGATTATACCAGACGTCAGATAGCAGTTCCCTGGTGACATGTGTACAGGTTAGTTCATAGACCTGAGATCGTCATTTGTCTCCTGTGAGTTCCCACTGTACTTTGATTACTACCCTACCACGGCTCAAAGGAGTCGTGCAAACAGGTTTTAGTTGGGTACAGTCCTGAGCCACATGGAAGCAGTGAGCGGATCTGCAGGGGTTCGTCTCTCCCAGTATTGGGAGTGAGGTCGCGCTGTGTCTAGGAGAGCCATTACACAAAGCTCTCGGCCGAGGCAGGAGATTTACTGGTAGGTATTCCAGTAGAATCTCAGGGTGTTCTAGGCTACACTCCGACACGACTTGTACCGCTTTTTGGGGGTCTGACTTTTACCAACCCCCTAGGCCCGCCATGCGATACTCATAGACGAACGGACCGGACTGTACGGATATTGTCACTGACAGGCTCAGTAGAGTGTCAGGATGAGTTCTCTCATCGACGTCCCTTTTGGTCAATAGCTGGTAGCCCGTCACGTATGGCTAATACCTCTGACGTGCTAGTGGTTAAATCCACAGCCATTGTATTGACGAGTCTTTAGAGTCCATCACACAGACAGTTACTCAAGTTTCGGGGGAAACGTTGTAGAGGCCGTATGGAGATATGGCAGGGTTCGATCAGATACGTGCGGTATTGCACGGATCGTGATCGGACGGATTTTACTAGCCGGCTTTGGCTTAAGCCGGATCCTAGTATTAGACAGTATAGATTTTGTCTCTTTGCATTTGTATTCGGTGGGAATACAAATGCGGGTATGTATTTACAGTCACGGGGTTTTCCTGTAATTTAATACGGGATCAGTTTTCTGAAGCTGCCAGTTTGCATTCCGTTCCGGCCGATTTTCCTTTGTTCCTTCACGGCCGGACTTTCCGATGGAGGGGGTTATTTGCAAGTTAACTTATTGTGGAGGGGTTTTCTTCCATTTGAAGGATTATGATAAGACTATCATCATTAGATCCCATTCTTTTCTTCATCATGGTTTTTGCATTAAATGAGAAAGGATTGAGATTAGAAAAGATTAGAAGTTGATGTGAGATTTGCTTTTGGGGTGTGGTCACCATTTAGCCTCTCCTACACTCACCTCCCTTGTATGAGTATCATTCCTCCACCATTTTCCCTTTAAGGGGGGCGGCCATAATGAGAGAGAGAGAGAGAGAGAGATTTTCATTTTTGGTGGTGGCTCATATTTCTCCATCTCATTCTTCATGTTTGGAAAAAATGAAAGCACCATTTTTTTTCTTTAACCTCATTCCTCCATATCAAATGGCAACTTCACAAACCCCAAAGAGACAAGCCTCTACACTACAACCTACAGTACCCTTGGACGCGTCGGCTAGCCAACTTCGCGCCCGAGTTGCCTCGGTCCAGAGGTGGGAGCCCGTATACGAACCCGGCTACGTAGTGCCTTTCCGACGAGGAGGTGACGACCGGAGATTCCGCGGGAGATCGGGACGACGACGAGAAGACCGAAGGATATGGATCGCTCGGTATATCTCTCACCCCATCTCTTGTTAGCTAGTATAGGTTAATGGTTACGATCCGGGTTTATTGTCCGCGGTAGCGCCAGTTTAAAAGTTAAGAAAAATTTTGATTCCGCATTTTGGCCTCGAGTAGACGGCCGGGGCGCTGCCGTGGCGCAACACCCCTGACCTCCCTGTCATAAAGCAATGCTTCGACCCGGATACATGTCAAACCCTGACCTCCCTGTTGTAAAGCAACGCTTCGACTCAGATAAATATCAACCCCTGACCTCCCTGTCGTAAAGTAATGCTTCGACTCGGATACATGTCAACCCCTGACCTCCCTATCGTAAAGCAGCGCTTCGACTCGGATACATGTCAAACCCTGACCTCCCTGTCGTAAAGCAACGCTTCGACTCGGATACATGTCAACCCCTGACCTCCCTGTCATAAAGCAATGCTTCGACTCGGATACATGTCAACCCCTGACCTCCCTGTCGTAAAGCAGTACTTCGACTCGGATACATGTCAAACCCTGACCTCCCTGTCGTAAAGCAATGCTTCGACTCGTATACATGTCAACCCCTAACCTTCCTGTTGTAAAGCAATGCTTCGACTCGATACATGTCAAACCCTGACCTTCCCTGTTGTAAAGCAACACTTCGACTCAGATACATGTCAAATCCTGACATTCCCTGTCGTAAAGCAATGCTTCAACTCGGAAATATGTCAACCTCTAACCCCCTCCCCCCTACCGGAGCAATGCTCCATCTCAGAAATACATCAATCCATGATCTCCCTGTCGTAAAGTAATGCTTCGACTCGGAAATAAGTCAACACACGAACCTATAAAAAGAAAGTTCTCTTGCGAGATCCTTACGACTCTCACAAGAAAAGGCATTTAGGAGTCCTCACGACCCCTAAGTAGAAATTGCACCTACGATGTCCTCTCGACTCGTAGGGAGAAAAGTCTTTATGGGACCTCCACGGCTCATAAAGTTGAAAAGTCTTAGGCAACAGATCTGAACCTGTTTTCGAAGCTATCGCAGCACTGCAAGAAAACGAAGATAAACTACATATGGACCACATCTACCAAAGCTACATGCAGGCATGAGATAAAAAAATATATGTCTTTTATTCATGAATTCAAAATAAATACAAGATACATCTCATAGGAGAATCAAAATGAATACAAAATGTTTTTATTCATAAGTGGATAAAAGAAATGATAATAAAGAAAATACAATGAAGAAAAAAGTCTTTAAACCGGCAGGTGACATAATAAGCTCCTCAATTCATCACTCTTCCGCTAGGCCTCGGCTTCAAGCTTGGTTATTTCCACAAGACGGGTCTCTGCTTGAAACTATTGGGTCTGATACGAGACGAACCGGCTCTCGAGCTCCCTTTCAGTTGCCTTATGAGCTTCAACCATCTCACGGGTAAAGATGATGGCTTTGTCGAGAGCGACCACTTCAGTGATAGCTTCTTGAAGTACTCGCCAGATTTCATATGCATGGGTGGTCCTGGTAGTGAGTCGAGCTTGAAGTTCCCCCAAAGCACTCGAGGCCAGTTCCCTCTCCAAGAATTTCCGGTTAAGCCTCTTCTCACATGATTGTAGATTTGCGGCGCATCGTTCAATCATCCCCTGCAAGCTCGTCTTTGCAGCCACGACCTCTGAGGGAAGGCGTGTGCACTCGAGACCATGTAAGCAAGCCTCCACTCGACGACAAAACCCGACCCAGACATGCACCAATGTTTCATCATGGTAAGTGGCGAGAAAGGGCAGAGAAATGTTCACTTCGGCAGCAAATTCTTTGGTTGTGATCGAACTACCAGCACGAAGATCTTCGATAAGAGCCGACAAGGAGAGAAGTCTTTGCTTCACCATCCGTTCAGATGCGCACCGGGCATAAGGGCCTGGTGGCATAATGATGCGAGACTCCGGCGGGATAAAAGCGGGCAAGGCTGTCAAGATCGATGAACAATCTATGAGATTTACACCCAAAGAATATATAAACCAACGTCAAAATCTTACTTACCCACAATCATACAATGAGGATTGGACAGATCCCCAGGCCTGTCGAGGATCTCAACTTCGTCATCAGCTTCCAGAACTGCAGAAGACATATCAACATCATTATACAAAATAATGATAATACAATGAAGGGGTCAAATAACACCAACCTTGCCCAGAAGAGAGGACGATGCTTTACGGGGATATTGCCTGTAGAGCAGCCATCTCGAGCAGACGCTGAAAGGACTTTCTGTGAGATAAATCCACAATGGACGCCACCAATCCTCGCAATTCTGAAAAGACAGAAAGAGTCAGATAATAGAGAGATCATTAAAGCAAAATATAGAAGACTGCCTTCGATGCTCCTCCCGCTTTGAACTGGAGGGATAGCAGCTTCGGCAGCCTCCTCCGTGCCCTCAGGCACATCACCGGGGACGTGTGCTGGCGTAGCAGGTTCCAGTCGCGAAACGACATCTGCCATTTCGGGCTCCAAAGAGGGAATAGTGGCCATGGCGGTGCTTTCTACAACCTTCAAGGCGCCACCAGAAAGATCCATCGGGTCTATGACCGGCAAGGTCTCCTCTGCGGAAAGTATAGACGATGGAGAAGTGGAGGCCATCACCGAGAGATCCAAGATAGAGCCAACTGCTTCGACAATCTCTCCTACACCTTTCGGTGCGTCATCAAAGACATCCATAGGATCAGTGGCCAATGGGGCTACCTCCACTGAAGGAATTGACACCGAAGGGACAGAGGCTATCATCGGAAGCTCCGCAACAGGGATAGCAGCTATAGCGATCCCCTCCACACCTGCCGGTGTCTCATCGAAGACATTTATGGAACCCACGGTCGGGGCACGACTTGGGCTCAAATCTTCTGTCGTCGCCGAAGTCCCTGTAAAGTTTTCACAAAGATAAGGAGATATAAAAAGCGATACAAATTATTTGCCAAAAGAAAAATATAGAAAGCACACATACCAACGTGCCAGGATACTTCTAGTATAGCTTTTTCAATCCGTCCTTCCTTCCTGAGGAAGTGTGCTCGCCGGGGCTCAAATGCAGATTCATGGCCACCAGTCTTCAATGCTAGCGCATCTTCGAAAGCTGCTGAGATAGGTTGCTTGAGGGCTATCTCATCTTCCCATCGCAGGGGACCCATATGTACCCTCCGTAGTGATGGCGGATCTTCATAGAATATGACAGGAGGAAAAGGTTTCTTCGGGACACCCACGTTCTCAGTTTCGTCTTGTAAGCGCCTTATAGCCTCAGCCAATTGTGCGGCTTCCTCGGTAGATGAACCCGGAAAGAGAAGACCATCATCCGGCTCTTGCATAGATATTGGTTCGTCATGAACAATAGGCTCAGATTCCAGCAAAAGGTCAAGCAGACCGGTGACCGTCTTCTTTCTCCTCTTCGACCTGGAACTAACGCTGGAAGAAGATCGCTTCCTTCCCTTCGGCGCTTTGGTGCGACATTGGCCCACTTCGCCTCCACTATCCCCTTTTGGCGACACCACTGCTGATAGCGTCGCCACTAATGGCACTGCCGCTAGCGCTTCGGCAGAAGCCTTTTCTTGAGCTCTAGTGCGCATTGGCATCCCTGCAATAGGAGGAATCGATTCAATTTCTGCGACTTACGAGATAAGGACCACGCCGCCATCCCTCAAGAGAGGGCGTATGACTGACCACGATTGCAACGGAACGCAGGAAGCTTGGGTTGGAGCAAGAGTCCTATATTCGAATAGTACCCGCCTTTCCTCAGCAATAATAGGACCAACCCGGTGGCGATACCAGCCCACAAAGGACCCCACAGGCCTTGGGAGGTAGTCAGGTTCTGGGATCATGAACATATAGCCAGTGTTCAGCCGCATGAAATGATGAATGACGTCGCGAATAACTCCCGGAGATGAAGTAGGCTCAACCAAAAACGCTTCGAAGGGGACGCCCTGATTATAGCCCAATTGCCGAGCGAAGCGGTGCGGATTATACCGCATGAGGAGAGTCGTATCATTCTGGCGGAACACCAAATAGCCCGGCCTAATCAAATACAAATGCATGATCTCTTTAGGCTTTAAAGATGGTGCTCCCACTTTCGACAAGTCGAATAGCTGTTGGATGGGCCTATTCATATCAAAATTCTGCATTATTATATTCCCCATTCTTAATCATATTGCAAATAAATAGGTGCTTTTGATCCATGTCTGCAAAATAGTTGCAGGTTACATGTTCTCAGAACAATACAGTGAAAATGGTGAAAAGACGCTATAAATATGAGACTACGACCAACAAAGATGAATCTGCAAGATGCCGCCTACAGTTTAAGGAACAAATGAAGATCAATGAACAGTTCGATTGCACAACGTATAAGGGCAGCACAAGATTCAAGATTTCAACACGAAACTAACGGTAAAATTCCACAATATTCTGCACTGTGGAAATCTGGAAGAACATAGAAGATATTTTGAGAAACCAAGTGAAGAAAACAGATGGAAAAAGCAACTTGAAGCATCACAGAAAAACAGAGCCCAAGAGCCCATCAAACGGCCGTGGATCCACGGCCAAACAAGGTATTCCACCGCAGATCCACGACCGTGCAAAGCACGTGTCGGTGGGAGTCGGTGCATTGACCCGGTTTTCTTAGGGTAGTCTTGTAATTTCAGATGTGAATCAGATGAAAATCCTAAGGTTTCTCCTATCTATAAATAGGAAAGCCTACAGCTCTTTTGGAGCATGCCTCTTTTTAATTCTTAGATTTTAAATTTTCAATTCCATTATAATCGTCAAGAGATGTCAATAAAGTAAGTTTTTTTTATCTTGCAATTTTAATTTCATTTTTTAATTTCTGCAAATTTTGTATCTGTCTTTTATTATCTGCACGTTAATTAGGTAATTAAAAAGAAAATAAAAAAATGAACTCCTTTGTTAATACCCTAATGAGTGAGTAGTTCCTCACTTGTTAGGATTAGGATTGGGTGGGTTTGAGAGATGGAAATCTCTCACTCCTTTCTTGCCCTCATAACTTTATAAATTAGGACTCTATGTAAAACAAACACCCACCGCTCACTACGACACCTTATCCTATTAGATAGCGGTGATTCCCTAGTTAGACCGGTAGTGGTTGATTTACATAGAGATTAGGGATAAGAGTTAAGAAAGGACGGACAAGGACCAAAGGGAAGAAACTATGTTTCTTCCTAGTCGTGATAATCCCCTTTGTTAGCTATTACCTTAACACCTAAGTTCTTAATTAGGGCAAAGGAAGCGGTGAGTAGAATTAACTTTCCAAACTTACCTAATCCTAATCCTAGCAAGGTTTTAATCCAAATCAAATTCAATCTCAGTTTTTATAAAATTCAAAACCTACCACAAATAGGAATTGACTCATTAGAATAATTAGAAAAAAAACACGTTTTCCCTGTGGACCGACACGTACTCAATCGGCTAGCTACCAAGCGACACCATTATTGATTGCGGTAACTTATTCTTTGATTTTAACACGGATACGCAAAAACTCTACAATCAAATGGCGCCGTTGCCGGGGATAACGGTAGTTATTTTCTTTTTGTAATTTCGGGTTAATTAAAAATTTAAAAATCATAAAAACTGAAAAATATAAAATCAAAAAAATTATCATCTTGTTATTTTTTGAAGGGTTTTTGTGCGAATTGTGCAGGAACGGAAAGACGAACAGATTCAGATCTGGAGCAAGCTCGGTGAACAAATCCAGAAACAGAAGATCTGAACAGACAGAGGAGAACCACAACAGAAAACAGAAAGATTTTGGAGATCTGAACCTATTCTTCCACCGCTGAACCGCGGCACCAACATACAATTGGCGGCGGAACCGCGGCGTTTTGCTGACGTCAGCAATCTAAATTCTCTGTAAGTGTTCCTTACCTTCTCTGTAACCTCCTAATCTCCTCTAAAAAAAATTTGCTGCAGGGTTCTTTGCGCAAAACTTCTTCCCCCTCTCCAATAAATCAATCTTGTGCAGGATTCTTTGCGCCGCAAATAAAAGAAAAAAATTTTGGCAAGTGTTTTGGATTTTTGTGTATTTACTGCTTTGCATTTTTAAAACGGACTTTTAAGGGGCTATAACACCAATCCAGATTGGGTGGGGATTTCATTACCCTTCCTAGAACCCCAAAAATCACAAAAAGTATTTGCATCAACCCTCGAGTTAATAAAAAAATATTAGACTCAGCCAATAAGGACTGTCGTGCTCATTAGGACAAAGGAAGGTTGTGGTCATCGGTCATTTATCTAAACCTGACTTTGTGGTGCCTAGGCTAGACAAGTAGGAAAGGTAATTTTAAAAAGCCCGTTTCACGGTGATTCGTGAGCGGATCCCTCCTTTCTTTACTTGTGCTTTCTTGGCCACAATTGGCGGTGAAGAGGCGATTCGAGGATATCTCACAACTTGCCCTTTGGAACAGTTAGGAGCAGTCTAGTTGACTTAGGAGACCCTAGCTCTAGGCGTGATTGTGCATATTGTGATTGCTTGAAAGTGTATCTAGCTCCTTATAAAAAATCTTTTGCAAAACTCCTTATAAAATAAAAACACAAAACAAAATTTTTACAAAACAAAAAAAAACTTGCCATTTTGTCGCTAGAAATCCATTGCACTCACATTCTCTCATTGACGTTTTCTTACCCCTCACCTTCTATTTTTACTTTTTGACTACACTACACCTCGTTAGTGTATGTCTAGTTGGACTAGGGACACTAGCGCCCATTTAGTCTGTGTCTCGTTAGTGCCTACTGACAACGCGTTCGACTCCGAAGTCGAAATTCTCTCCACTTCTTTACCTTCATCTTCAAATTCATCATCTTCTAAGGAGATATCGGGATTCAATCCTAACAACCCCTTACCTACTACGGGACTGATTCCACCTCAACTGGGTGCGAATAACCCACCACACCCTCCTGTCGAAGCCCCCAACGAATCGCGCTCCAGGATCTTTTCTACCCAACCCGCACCGCACTTCCTACTTGTCTTTCACTTCCACCGGCTAATGGGGATAACTTCAAAATTAAATCCCACTTCATCAATATGTTGCCCAAATTTCACGGGCTAGAATCCGAAGATGCCTGCATCTTCATTAACAAATTCCAGAATATTTGCGCAATGATGAAAACCACCCAACTTTCCGATGATGCTATAAGGCTACGTGTCATTCCATTCAGTTTATGTGACCTAGCTGAAAAGTGGTTATATAGCACAGCATCGTATTCTATAAAAAATTGGGAAGAGTTTGTTAAGGCTTTTCTTAAAAAGTTTTACCCACACCACAAGACCGCGAGAATTCGCAATGAAATTAATCAATTTTCCCAGCTTCCTTCCGAACCTTTTTGGAAGTATTTCGAAAGATTTAAGGACCTTATTGTTCAGTGCCCTCACCACGGTATCGAGAAATGACAACTTTGCCAAACATTATACGAAGGACTGAACCCAGCAACTAAGCAATTGTTGGAAACCATTTGTCAAGGTCACTTTCTTACAAAATCGAGCGAAGAAGCTTGGCAATTTCTCGACGATCTTGCTGAACAAACACTTCAGTGGGAAAGCACTAAGACCACTTCATCTACTTCATCAGGTCAGTCTAGGGCAGGCATACATCAACTTGATATGTCGATTACAATGAAGGCTGAAATGGCTGCACTCACGAAAAAACTAGAAGCAATTGAGAGCAAATTCCCATCGCCTTCTCCTGACCCAGCTTTACCCCCACGCACTATTTGCGCTTGTTGTTCGGATCTGTCCCATCTAACCGAAGAGTGTCCTTACAACCCGCTTGTTCAAGGAAAAGATCAAGTCAATGCTGCCTTTCAGCAAAGACAAAGAAATGATCCATACTCTTCAACTTATAATCCTGGTTGGAGGAGCCACCCAAATTTCTCCTGGAATCAAAATCAACAACAATTCCAAGGCAATAACAACTTTCAGAGGCCTCCTCTACAACAACAAGCCCCTCAACAAACTCAATATCAGCAACCTTTCCAACCCCAACCTTACCAAAACCAAATGAACAATTTTATACCAAACAACTCTTATCCTCAAAACAATTTTGTTCAACCGAATAACAATAAGGTTTCCTCGCTAGAACGAAGTCTGAATGCGTTTTTAAAACAATCTATGCAATCCTCAGCCAGCATCCAATCGTCCATTCAGTCTTTGGTACAACACACTGCTTCACATGATCAGAGCATCAAAATAATTGAAGCCAAATTGCACAACTGAATGCTGCGTTAAGCGAGCGAGAAAAGGGAAAACTTCCATCTCAACCACTGCCAAATCCCGGTCACACACAAAATACATATGTTGCTCATGAACAACAAAATCATAATGTGAGTGCCGTGACTACATTGAGATCTGGAAAGGTATTGCACAATAACGTTGGCAATAATGATGACACCCCGGCCGCCGCTTCTTCTTCTTCTTCTTCTTCGTCTTCTTCAGAGCCTGTTCTTCATTCTTCACAAGGCTCTACTTCTTCTAATTCGAACGGATCCACATCTTACTCCACGAAAACACCAACACTGGGATCCGCTCCAACTCCGCAATCTACTCCACAAATATTGGACTCAACAAATTTTCAAAATATTCCATTTCCAAACAGGTTGAGATCCAATAAACAAACTCCATAAATGGAGAAGATTGTGGAGTTATTCAGACAGGTTAGCATTAACATACCTCTCTTGGATGCAATCCAACAAGTCCCTTCTTACACTAAAATCTTATTAGACTTATGCACCAAGAAGAGGAAATCGCAGGTACCTAAGAAAGTTTTCTTGGCTAGTGCAGTAAGTGATGCTCTTACTCAACCTTTACCCCAAAAACGTAAGGACCCTAGCTGTCCTACAATTTCAATAACAATTGGGGATAAGAACATCAATCGCGCACTTTTAGATCTTGGTGCTGGTGTTAATTTGCTTCCCTATTCAGTATATGAACAATTAGGCGTTGGAGAGCTTAAACCCAGACATTATACTCTCCAAATGGCCGACCGATCCATCACCCATCCTAGGGGTGAGTTAGAGGATGTGTTGATTAAAGTAGGGGACTTCATTTTCCCCATTGATTTCATTGTTATGGACACACAGCCTGTAGCTAACCCCCGGAGTCAAATTCCGGTGATACTTGATCGACCATTCCTTGTGACTTCTAATGCGGTGATCAATTGTCGTAATGGTTCGATGAACCTATATTTTGGAAACATGACAATTGAGCTCAACATTTTTAAGTTGGGGAATCGTCCCTCCGAGCCTAATGCTAATATACTTGATGTTTTCTTGATCCAAGAGATCACTCAGGAGGACTGTGAGCTCAAAAAAATTCTGTTCGATCACAGCAGTTTTGACGCCACTAGTGCGTTCCTCCTTGAATCTGACACGGTTTTCACACCCGATAACGATTACGAGTGCTTCACTTTTTCAAACGATTTTGAAAAATCACCACCCGAGTTTGAGTCATTTGAATTTTCGGATGAGTTAGCTGAACCATCCGACTCGGTTGCTTACACTCGCTTTGAATCTTTATTGGAATCCTTCGAGTTTGAGACAGTTTCACCAATTTTACCTTCAATTGTTTCGCCTCCAAAACTCGAACTCAAGCTATTGCCGTCTCACCTTAAATACACCTACTTGGGTGAGAATGAGACCCTTCCTGTTATTATTTCGGCCTCCCTAGCCCCCGAGCAAGAGAGGGCCCTTTTTACGGTCTTACAAAATAATCGGCAAGCTTTTGGTTGGACGATGGCGGACATCAAGGAGATTAGTCCCCTCATAGTTGAACATCATATACATATGATGGATAATGCCAAGCCAGTAAGGGATCCACAGAGACGCCTCAACCCTATCATGAAGGAGGATGTTATAAAGGAGATTGTAAAATGTCTTGATAATGGTATCATTTACCCTATCTCTGATAGCCAGTGGGTTAGCCCCATTCACGTTGTCCCAAAGAAATCGGGCATAACGGTCATAACTAATGAGGCGAATGAGTTAATACCTACTCGCACCCAAACTGGGTGGCGAGTATGCATCGATTATAGAAAACTCAACGCCGCGACACGAAAAGACCACTTTCCATTACCTTTCATTGACCAAATGCTAGAACGATTGGCTGGGCATGAATTTTACTGCTTTTTGGATGGCTACTCCGGCTATAATCAAGTTCCCATCGCCAAAAAGGACCAAGGCAAGACCATATTTACTTGTCCTTTCGGTACATTCGCTTACCGTCGCATGCCCTTTGGGTTATGCAATGCACCCGCTACTTTCCAGCGATGTATGATGGGCATTTTTTCAGACATGGTGGAAAAATTCTTGGAGATTTTTATGGATGATTTCTCCATTTTCGGCGACTACTTTGATGAGTGTTTGCTACATTTAGACGCAGTTCTTACCCGGTGTAGGGATAAGAACCTCACTTTAAATTGGGAGAAATGCCACTTTATGGTACGAGAAGGTATTGTCTTAGGACATATCATCTCGCAAAATGGCATTAAGGTTGATAAAGCTAAGATTGAAGTCATTTCCAATCTTCCTCCTCCCAAGTGCGTCAAAGACATTCGAGCCTTCCTTGGCCATGCCGGTTTCTATAGACGGTTCATCAAGGATTTTAGTAAGATAGCTAGACCCTTGACTATTTTGTTGGCCAAGGACACCACTTCTGATTTCGACTCAACCTGCATGAAGGCGTTCGAGTCGGTTAAAAACTCACTTATTTCCGCTCCCATTCTTTCATCTCCTGACTAGATGCATCCATTTGAAATTATGTGCGATGCATCTGATTTCGCCATTGGTGTTGTCCTTGGACAGCATATAAATAAGATGCCGCATGTAATTTATTACGCTAGTCGAACCTTAAACGAGGCCCAATTGAATTACACAACAACTGAAAAAGAGTTCTTAGCCGTTGTGTTTGCACTAGAAAAATTCAGGCTCTATTTAATCGGCTCTCCAGTCATCGTTTATACTGATCACTCAGCTCTTCGCCATCTTTTCGCGAAGAAGGATGCTAAATCTCGGCTGATACGTTGGATTCTCTTACTATAAGAGTTTGACCTTGTCATAAGAGACAAGAGAGGATGCGAAAACATAGTCGCCGACCACCTTTCACGCCTTCTTTCTTCGCCTACACTTCAAATTCCTATAAAAGACGTTTTTCCAGATGAGCAGCTCTTAACTGTGTCATGCGAACCTTGGTTCGCAGATATCGTAAATTATTTGGCTACTGGACCGATGCCAAACGATTGGTCGAATCAGGACAGACTCCGATTCCTGTCACAAGTAAAGCATTTTTACTGGGATGAACCGTATCTCTTCAAATACTGTTCCGACCAAATCATTCGTCGGTGTGTCCCCGACAATGATTTTAAGAGCGTGCTGTCATTCTGCCACGATCAAGCGTGTGGCGGGCATTTTGGCCCCAAAAAGACAGCAGAAAAGATCTTGCAGTGTGGTTTCTATTGCCACAACTTTTTAAAGACGCATATGAGTACTGCAAGACATACTCCTGGTGCCAACACTTGGGCCAGATATCTCGGAGAAATGAAATGCCGCTCCAAACAATTTTGGTTGTTGAAATTTTTGACGTTTGGGAGATAGACTTTATGGGAGCATTTCCCAACTCTTTTGGGAACATGTATATTCTACTTACTGTTGACTATGTTTCTAAATGGGTCGAGACTGTGCCCAGCCGAACTAATGACAACAAGGTTGTCATTAGATTTCTCAAAGAAAACATTTTTTCTCGGTTTGGGCATCCTCGTGCGATTATCAGTGATAATGGATCTCACTTTTGTAATAGGACTTTCGAGTCCTTAATGCGAAAATACTCCATTACTCATAAACTGTCAATGCCCTATCATCCCCAAACTTGTGGGCAAGCCGAGATTTTGAATCGGCAGATTAAACAGATATTGGAGAAAACGATTTCCAAAAACCGTAAAGATTGGTCATCAAAACTTATTGATGCCCTTTGGGCATTCCGAACTGCTTATAAGACCGATCTTGGCATGTCTCCTTATAGGCTTGTTTATGGAAAGGCTTGCCACCTTCCAGTTGAAATAGAGCATAAGGCATTTTGAGTAATTAAAGAGTTGAATCTATCTTTGGAAGATGCGGGCAGCAATAGAAAGCTGCAGTTGAACGAATTAGACGAGCTGCGGGATGAAGCTTATGAGAACGCGGTAGTTGTTAAAAACCGAACGAAGGTGTTCCACGATAAACACCTTATGCGCAAGACGTTCAAACCTGGTCAACAGGTTTTACTTTACGATACTCGGTTACATTTCCATCCCGGCAAGCTCAGATCTCGATGGAAAGGGCCATTTTTATACGCCCCATATATCCGCACGGTGCGGTCGATCTAGAAAATCCAGAGGACGGTTCACTGTTTAAAATGAACGGACATCGACTTAAACCGTTCCTCACTGTGGACCCTTCGGAGGAGCTCCTGTTTTTACAGGAGCCAATTTATATTAACCGATCTTCCTCTATTTACCCCTAAATTTCGATTATCTAACCAAAACACTGTTTCAAACAACTGAGATTGAACATGGCGTATCTACGCTGCTAGCATGAGAAGAGCGTTCCCGTTCACGTTCAAGGGGACGCCGAGAGCCTGAGCAGTGAGAGCGCTGCTTTTGGTAAGTTTGGGGGAGGAGGTGGTTTGTAAATAGTTATCATTGCATTGCATATTTTTAATTTTTGTACATATTTTTTCTTTTCTTTCTTTGCATGTTTAATTCTGCACTGCATATTTAAAAAAATAAAAAATATATATATAAAAGAAAAAATCAAATAAAAAATTGAAAAACTAAAAAGATAAAAAAATTTCAACTTGGCCATAATTGACTTAAGTTTGACAAGACGGTTAACTAGCTAGAAAAACTAGATCCTAAACTTAGTAAATTAAAAATCCTAAAAATAACCTTTCTTAAAATTTAACAGTAGAAAATATATGTCCTTGTAGTTTATTTAAAAATAGGAAAATTCTGAGTTCAGTTCTTGGGCTAAGTCAAAATAAGAGAAGAGTATTGAAATTTTTATTGAAGTGTAAGTCTGAAAAATAATTCCGAACCTTTAGTCTAAATTCTGAAAATATATACCCTACAACTCGCACATACACGCACCTTGAAACTTGGGATAGTAGAGGATACCTTGAATTTCTCTTGTCTAAAATCCTTAGTATGAAAAAAAATTAATTAAATAAAAGTATAAGTGTGAATAAAGAGATAAAAAAAATGAACACTGGTTTTGTAATTGCATAAGGCTGCGAAAAATAAAAAAAATATATAGCGAGGGTGCTTTATCACCTAGTGCCTTAAACCAACTAGTTTGGGAGTCACTGCTAAAACCTTAGGTATTACAAGACGAGGAATTACGCCTTAAATCACAAACACATTTTGTAATCGGTCGTTAGTACCTCAAGAAATATTAACGGTCGCATGAAGAATGTGTGAGCAATTTCATCTAAAATTCACCAACTAAAAGTACTTTGGACAATGGACAAGAGTATGATAGCTTGAATTGAATTTCCAAGTATAGGGGTGATATACACACACACGTAGGGGTATAAGATTGGTGTTTGGATGAAAGATAGGAATGAAAAATAGGACCTATATATTCAGTAGAGATGATAAAAATTCCTAAGTTGAGATGGAACCTTAGAAGGAAAACTCAAAAGATGCTAAAACCTAAATAAATTTACAGAACATATACAATCTTATGTTAAATGATAAGTGAGTGTGAAAAATACGGGTTGATGATTTCTAAATTGAAGATAATAGAATTTCTTGCTAGAACATCGAATTGAAGAATGAAAATCAATAGGCCAAATTGATCGGATTTTGTGGGTAGTATCCACTGAAAACCCTCAGGAAACAACACTCCTCCTACTAGGGACACCTAGAGATTTAACGGCTTGTTGCACGAGCTCAGTGCAATCGCGATTCCCTGCGAAAGTGAGGTTAGATTTTTTTCGAGAATAAATTGGTTTTGCTCGGGACGAGCAAAATATAAGTTTGGGGGTATTTGTTCATATCAGAATTTTGCATTATTATATTCCCCATTCTTAATCATATTGCAAATAAATAGGTGTTTTTGATCCATGTCCGCTAAATAGTTGCAGGTTACAGGTTCTCAGAACAATACAGTGAAAATGGTGAAAAGACGCTATAAATGTGAGACTACGACCAACAAATAGATGAATCTGCAAGATACCGCCTACAGTTTAAGGAACAAATGAAGATCAATGAACAGTTCGATTGCACAACGTATAAGGGCAGCACAAGATTCAAGACTTCAATACGAAGCTAACGGTAAAAGTCCACAACATTCTGCACTGTGGAAATCTGGAAGAACATAGAAGATATTCTGAGAAACCAAGTGAAGAAAACAGATGGAAAAAGCAACTTGAAGCATCACAGAAAAACAGAGCCCAAGAGCCCATCAAACGGCCGCGGATCCGCGGCTAAACAAGGCATTCCACCACGGATCCGCGGCCGTGCAGAGCACATGTCGGTGCGTGTCGGTGCGTGTCGGTGGGAGTCGGTGCATTGACCCGGTTTTCTTAGGGTAGTCTTGTAATTTCAGATGTGGATCAGATGTAAACCATAGGGTTTCTCCTATCTATAAATAGGAAAGCCTACAGCTCTTTTGGAGCATGTCTCTTTTTAATTCTTAGATTTTAAATTTTCAATTCCATTGTAATCGTCAAGAGGTGTCAATAAAGTAAGTTTTTTTTATCTTGCAATTTTAATTTCATCTTTTAATTTCTGCAAATTTCGTATCTGTCTTTCATTATCTGCACGTTAATTAGGTAATTAAAAAGAAAATTAAAAAATGAACTCCTTTGTTAATACCCTAATGAATGAGTAGTTCCTCACTTGTTAGGATTAGGATTGGGTGGGTTTGAGAGATGGAAATCTCTCACTCCTTTCTTGCCCTCATAACTTTATAAATTAGGACTCTATGTAAAACAAACACCTACCGCTCACTACGGCACCCTATCCTATTAGATAGCGGTGATTCCCTAGTTAGACCGGTAGTGGTTGATTTATATAGAGGTTAGGGATAAGAGTTAAGAAAGGACGAACAAGGACCAAAGGGAAGAAACTATGTTTCTTCCTAGTCGTGCTAATCCCCTTTGTTAACTATTACTTTAACACCTAAATTCTTAATTAGGGCAAAGGAAGCGGTGAGTAGAATTTACTTTCCAAACTTACCTAATCCTAATCCTAGCAAGATTTTAATCCAAATCAAATTCAATCTCATTTTTTATAAAATTCAAAATCTACCACAAATAGGAATTGACTCGTTAGAACAATTAGGAAAAAACACGTTTTCACTGTAGACCGACCCGTACTCAATCGGCTAGCTACCAAGCGACACCGTTATTGATTGCGGTATCTTATTCTTGATTTTAAAATGCATACGCAAAAACTCTACAATTAGGGCCCCGCCAGGGCAGAAAGAACTCGATCAGTAAACACCATCCCACCCTCATTAGCATATGTATTGAGCAGAACGCGGAGGGCCCCTAGCTGAGTCGGATCGGGAGCGGAGGCATCCACCAATCTCATAACTCGCGGGAAGGTGTAGGAGTCATAGAAATTCGGCCACCGATGTGCTGCGAATACCCCCAGCACATGCATTTCAATCCAAGATGTGAAGTAATGATGGGGGAGATTCACAACATCTACACCTGGAGTCGAAGTGTTGGCCGCAACAGTTAAACCATGATAAAGGTGCGATAGTCCCGCAATGCCAACGGCTAACTTTGCCTCTTCAGCTGCACGATGGGCGAGGTAGAAGGCGGAAGCTCTCATGAAGATCGGTGGGTTGGTATCACAAACCAACTAAGCCAAAGGCTAATAAAGCCGATGAAGAAGGTCTCTTCATCTATGCCAGGGGCCGCAATTGCATCAAAAGGCATGGCCGACGTGGTTAGAATATAAAACTGCGGTAAATCTTCTTATTTGGCCGGCAGTTTGTCCAAAAAAACCCGAAGGGGTCGTTAATATTCACAAATTTCGGAGCATCCTTGGATAGAGCATCCTCCCGGATAAAGCAAGCAATGAAGCTCTCGAAAGTGACGCCCTGCCTCTCTGACTTCGCAAAAAATCTGTCGAAAATACCCAGGGCCTTGATTAGGTTGGGGTACTTATGACGGACGGCAGTTTCGGCCATTAGGCCGTCAAGTGTAGCTGGCACAGTGGAGAAAATATATTCATCGGAGGCAGCAACTCCTCATAATGCTCCCCCGTGATAGGCAATCCTAAAATCTCACGGAATTCATCCAATGATACAGACACCTCTCGATCCCCTAGCAGAAAGGTGTTGGTAGGCAGGTTCCATTGGTTTAATAAGGCTTTGATCCACCAGACATGAGGAGCCTGGTAATGGAATAGTGATGCATATACTGCCTAATACGGCCCAATCTTCTGCAATCTTGCGCGGTGGGCGGAAAGAATATAGCGAGCCTAAATAAGATAGCCCACTGGGTGCTGAGGAGTAACGCCCACTTTATAGACCTGCCCCCAAGTTCGAGCTTCACCTTGACAAATCCGACGCCCCAAGATGTCTATAGCCGGCAAGGGCTGGTTGGGTATCCCGGGTGTAAAGGGCTCCATCCAGCCCGAAGAAGTCCAATTGGTCACCTCCACTGCGTAAGCAGTCTGTGGGCGTTCCATCGGCAGTATAGGGCGAAGAGGTTCCGCTGGCTCTTCGCAAATATAACTTCGGCACCCTCGGATGATGTGGCCATACCAAGTGCCCCATAAGAGGAGACTTGTCCGGTCTTTATCATGATCTCTGATCATCGCCATTGCCTCCTCATCTGACGGCGATTATGGAAATGCAACATCCGAGCGGGTGTAAGGGAAATAAGGAAGAGAAGCCATTGTTCCTGAAATAAGGAAAAGAAGAAGCATTAGTGAAACCCATGCACATACATTTATATATATATATAATAACAACAAAAGGAAACGACAGGATGTCTGTCTTGTGGGACCACTGCCTACAAAACACATGCACCCCACAAAATCAATATGGCGGCTCACTAATGATGAGACAGGGCAATCATTGTGAGAAGCAAGAAGATCCTCAATAAACAGACATTGGAATTCAAACAAGTCTTGGGAAAATAAGTTTTGATAAGTTACCAACAAATTTAAAATTTGTGCGAATAAGGGTAAAACCCTATGAAAAGATTTTCAAGAACACTAGGGAATAAAATTCCCTAAGGGTCCTTTTGATCTCAGAGCTAAGATTTTCGCCAGAGGAATTAAATTCCTTTTATGTGATGGAATTAAGTTCCAGAAACTCATAAAAATACATGAGAAATAAAATCCCATGAATCCTTAAAAAACAGAGGTGAATGTTCGAGATATGGAAGTTTACTGATCAAAGATCACATCTTTGGATCCCTAAGCGAATGGGTTTCTAAGGAGAGCAAAGCTCTTATGATGGATTCAAAATCCAGAAATTTTGTGTTCAAAAAGAAAAGTTTTTTTTATGATGTGCAGGATCTTTACCTAAAAAGGGTTTCTTTTTGACAGAGTTAAACTCTGGAATTACAAAGGCAGAGAACTAAGCTCTGAGGAAGAGAATTGAATTCTCAAAGAAAACGAAGAAGGAAGAAGATAAAGAAAACAGTGGCTGCATAAGAAACTGAACCCTTGCATTTATAAGACGTGACAGGGGTGGTTCATCTCCCCGTTCCCCTAGGCAATCCAACGGCTATAAAGATGACAGCGTTGTACCCACGTGCAAACCACGTGAGAACAACGCTGTGGGGGCATTTATTCCCTTAGGGAAAATAAAGAAATAAATAAAGCAACGGGAAAAAGTCCCCAAGTGAAGTATCACGTGCCCACACGTGATAGGCGCTGCGCTTGACAAAACTAAGGCAAAATTGGGCTTCACGTGCAGACACGTGACCGCTATAGACAAAGTATATAGGCGCCTGAATAAAGCAAACAAATTGAATAAAAAAACACTCATGTGATAGCACGTGACACCTTTTTGTGGGCTTAATTTGGTGGGGTCACATGCTACACGTGATAGAATCCTATGCCTTCTGAACCGATAGAAGTAAATTCTAATTAAAAGGGACCAAAAGCCTTATTTGGAAAATATTTCCTTGGATCTTTCTAAACAAGAAAGATTGCTCTCTATAAGACATAGCGCCGTTGGATTAAAGATCCAATGGTGATTAAAAATCACCAATCTACAGAAAAATTCTGTGCAAGGAAATATCTTCCTAAACTTGTTAAGAACAACAAAAGAAATATCTTCTGTAAAACAGAAGTCCTTGGATTAAAAATCCAACGATAAATTCACCGAGTAATCTAAAAGATCATATTGGTTGATTAGAAAATCAATCAAAATCTCTCAATGAGAGATTTTCTAAACAAATTGATTCCCCTCTTTCTTCTATAAATAGGAGCCAAGAGACACAAAAAATGAGATATACATAGGGAAAAAGAAAAGAGAGAGAGAGAGAGAGAGAGAGAAACCCTCTCGTAAGCCGAGAGAATTTAATTCTCCAGAGAGAAGAAGGCCACTTAAAAGAGAAAAAGAAACTCTAGATAAGAGAAGGAACGAAACACAGAGAATATCTCATCTCCTTTTCACTTCCATAAGAGTTTAACTCTTCTAAAAAGAACTTAGTTCTTCTTTTGGTTGAGATTTGCAGAAGCGGATCTCTCCACAAGTTGAGAATTTAATTCTCATCGGGGAGATCCTACCATGTAGATCCAAAACTTAGGGGAAGATCTAAATTCAGAGAATTTAATTCTTCCAAAAAGTACATAGGAATTTAATTTCTCTGATAAGATAAGGGTTTAACCCTTCATATGGAACTTAGTTCTTCCTTATGGTGAAAGATCTGCAGAAGCAGATCTCCTCACAAGTTAAGAATTTAATTCCCATCGAGGAGATTCTGCCATACAGATCCCAAACCTAAGAGAAAAAACTTAAGTCCTAAGAATTTAATTCTTACAAAACAGTAGGCTTGAAAGTCTCAAAACTCAAGATCTCCATGCACGTAAAAAAATTAGTACCCAACATGATAATGGTCGATCACGTGCTCCCACGTGAGCATCCTTGATGAATGAAAGAGAACAACTAAGATCAGGTCATGTGATCCTACGTGACCCCACTAAAAGTGCTTAGCACTTCCAAAAGAGAAAGGGTATAAACCCCAGAATCAGTTATCACTTTTGTGACGCCTCAAGTAATCCCACGTAAAGTGCTTAGCACTTATACAGAAAAGGAAATGAGCCCAAATGAGCGCTTACATTTGGATAATACCTTACATATCCTCACGTGACCATTTAATGAAACCATTGCTCAGCACTCGTATGGAGAGAAATATATCCAAAAGCAGCGCTCATATCTTGAAGGCGCCTCACGTGTCCACACGTGAGCACCGTAGGGAGCTAAGCGTTTAACACTTCATATAAAAGAATACAAATAAAACAAAAAGGAAGAGGGGTGTCAGAACCCAAATGAATGCTCAGCATTATTGAACGAAAAAGGGACTGAGCCCAAACAAATGTTCAACATTTTATTCAAAACTGAGTGGACTGAGCCTAAGTTGGCCTCAAGTCCTTAATTCAGATCAACCAAGCCCATGTGCTTACAATCTTTTTTTTAATTGGTCTTAGTCCTAAACCTGACTACAGATCTCCCAATCAATATTAGTTCAAGGGTACATCTCTTCATACCTCTGATACATGTCGTTGTAATTCTTCAACGTCTTCAGAGAGATGGAGGGTCCCAATAACCAATAACTTTTGGCGCATCCCCAAATGGTTAAACCAAAACCATACAGACTATGATGTCTTTAAACCTCACAGACTATGTCGTTTTTAAACCAAACTATGATGTCTCTAAACCCGATGGACCGCAATGTCCTAAAACTAACAATGGACAGCAACGTCCCTAAACTAAAACAACAGAGTTCAAATGCTCTTTCGTTGGATCTAAATGATCCTCAAATCATGTTGAGTAGATCTTAGTTTGAGATTAGACTAATGTATCCTCAACAAACATTTAAGTTGATCTTAATCTAAAACAAGATTAATGATCCCTAAACCAACCCAAACCCAAATCTAAGAAAATACGGATTTGGACTAATCCACGCCCTATGGGCGAAAACATACATTAGTCTCCATGTACAATCCACTGGCAACCAAAAATAAAACAAACACACACGACACGAAGTGACCATCTGGAGAAGGAGAAAGTGGTTACCGCTATGCGGTAGCGTAATTAACTGCAGGGGCTTGCGCCTGCAGGGAAGAGCGTCCCCTCAATCAAAAAAACCTCGTACACGAGGAGGAATCTGACGAAGTCTGCTATACCGACCGCATCTGTCTAAACCTCTGATACACGGTGCCATAAATCAACTTGGCATCTTCGGAGAGATGGACGGATAAAACTAAATAGCATCTGCCCCCAAAATTCAGGCCAGACGTCCCAACGTCCCGGCCGCGTCTTTCGGCGGAGAACACCATTACGTACAGCTGGTGCCGTTGACGTGCTTGTGGTTAAATCCACTACCAGCGTATTCTCGAGCATTTAAAGTCCCACACAGAGGGTTTTTCCGATTCAAGCGAAATGATATAGTGGTCGTATATTGATACGTGCAGGGTTCCGATTAAATAAGTATACTAGCTACACAAACTTTAATCGGGTGGATGATAATACTAGCCGGTTTAAGATTAAGCCGGATTATTAAATCAAGTACTGATTTAATAATTTATATATATTTTTTGATATGTATATTCTAGTATTATGTTCATTGTATTTTTCTATCTCTTGAGTATCCGTATATTGATACGAATACAGGCATGTATTTGCGAGGACGTATTTTTTTATTCATACAAAAATACATTCTAGAAGGAAGACACCTCGTCATGGTTTTTCTATTTTTGTGAAAATAGAAATGAGGTGTAAAATGAGAAAAGGAAGGGAATGGTGAGAGGAGTGGGCAAATGAATATTTTATTCATTTGCCTACACAATTCAAACATGGTTGGAAGTTTAAAAGAAAATTTGGTTTTTGAAAAGCAAAAATAGAATAGGTGTATGCTTGAACAGGAGAATGGTTTTCTTTGAACCATTTTTGAGTTTTCCTCTCTTCTCTCTTGAGCTCTAGTTTACGAGCCATTTCTCCTTCTTCGTTCCTTACACCCTCATATGTTGAAAATTAAAAGAATTGAGATAGATAAAATACTTGAATGCCTCAACAACATCCATAGGATTCACTTCCTAGAAAGTTGTGTTTCCTAGCTGCTGCATTTAGTTTCTAATATGGAACTAGAGCCTTGAACTGGTTTTTCCGGGTGGATCATCTTTGGCGAAGGAGGATCGGCTTACAAGCGCGATCCGGATGTCACGATCCGCAGGGTACGGAACGTGACTGGCACTTAAATTTAAGAAACGTCTCAAGACGTCTGTAAAATAAGTAAGCCAAAGCCCAGAAACCAAAACCAAATAAGCAAAAGAATGAAGGAAAACCAATCAATTGAAAGCGAGTTTATCAAATAAGTCATATAAAACCTTTTTAAAAACAATATCAATTTTTCCGAAAATTTCGGCAGAGTCTCCTTTGTAAATACTGGCCCCCAAAATGGGTACAACAAGAATATATATAACTCCAACAAATAAGGCATCCCCAAGCGGGAGCTAGCTCTTCGCCACAAGGCGGTCACAAATCCCACGCAATATAAAACAACAACATGCAAAATAATCATAAAGAAGCATGAGAAAAACAGCATGTCGACTCAAGTGAGCTCGACCCCAAATACAGCATAAAAAGTCCACAAATCTCACTGTCTCATCTCTAGGTCAATGTACAACAATACTGGTAGATACAGTAGATGGAGCACACTAGATACAAGGAATATACAAGGTGGTACAAAAATAATAATATAACCCACCTAAGAGCAAAACCTCGAGTTCAGGCAAAAGAGGCAAAAGAAGCAAGTGCGCCCGCCGCTACTGTAATGACAGAGCAGACCTGCAAAAGGCTGTGGCACAACGGGGGTGAGTTGCCAACTCGTGAGTAATAAATAACATCTACACAGGCTATCGAATGCATGCACACAAGCATCCTAGCATCTAAAATACAGGTAAGGCAGGACATAATAGCAGGTATGTATGCAATATGAATATACTAGCAGGTATGAGTGCAATGCGAATCAACTCATGATCTGAATGTGTGAGTATAAGAATCATGTTTTTCCTTTAGGAATCTCTTTTGAAATACCAGCACAATACCAATAGAATCAACAAGAACCTGTGTCCAGCAACGACACCTCAAAACTATCACAAATCTCATATATCCATGTCATAGTATCTTTGGCCTCAGCCATCCGGCTGACCCATCTCAATATCAATATCTCATCATCTCGCGGCCACGGTCGGTATCCTCTGGATATCCGCTGTCCCAAACAGTCACCGGTAGGTAATCCGTCCCCTGCCAGGCTCATCGTCAGCAACACGAGCTTCTTGCCCCGGGGTACCTTACCGGGCCCACCATGTACCCGAGACGGTTCATCCAACTCCTCGAAACGGGTCTCGAAAACTACAGCAAACTCATGGTGGACGACACTTACATCACTAGAAAACCGCAATTTACATATTTTAAAAAAATTAATAAGTTTAGGAATTTTTGCGGCTTTCCCCCGAAATCTAGAAATATCATAAAATCTCAAGAAATCCTCATAAGTGCATATGTCAATGATGATGAATGCATATGGTATCAATAATCAAGTTGCGATGTATGATTAATGAACTAGGCAGGAACAAATAATATGATGAGGTACATGCACATGAATAGCAATCCTACGATTTCATTTTAAGGAATTAAAGGCAATAGCACAGGTTTAAGCATCAATTATAGTAAAATGTTTCAAACTGTAGGTTATCTAGTGTGGTGGCATGGCAATTATCAGGACGTGTGTGTAAGCATGAATAGTGCTCGTGCTGCATATAAAAACCCTGGTAATGGTGCAGGTGTCCTATAGAATGGGTTCGCATATGTAGGTCAAATAAGGTATGGATGTAGTTACTAACATCACTAAAATCTTAACTACTTAAACTATCGGTAGACTTGCGCCATCCAAACGATAGTCTCCCGTAGATGTTAAATCTACTCACTGGAATCCCTAGCTAGCTACGTCCAATCACCGCTTTTCCTTTTCGTGCCGCGTCTGACGTCTCTGCGACCGAACCTGGAATTTACATCAATACAAACATAAGGTTATATATCAAGAACGACGCAAAACCCAAACGAAAATACTAACGTTCACAAGCTAGGTACAACGTGCACAAGGTGTGCGGAACACACGCGAAAATTGCAAAAACTAACTAAAATCGTTGATTTGGTCGCCCGGCAAAGCTAAAACCTGACCACTCAAAAATCCGCACTCACACATCCTAAATGTCATAGGATAAGCTAATACAATCATCAAGATATCAAAAATAATTCATCACATAATTTTATAACAAAACTAGTAAGCACAAACATTCCAAAAAAACGACGCAACATCGCCGTTATGCGATAAAGTGCTCACCATCAACACAAACATCCAAACTAACCCACTAGATAGCCACTACACTAACTTTAAACCATTAACTATGCTTCAAAACCTATATTTCACAACCCACCCTTTCTTGATTTTTGTAATTAGCAATCTTAATCCAAACTATACATGAAAAACCCTAAATTAACACTAGATTTTAGCCCAAATAGCAAGTTAACCACTTAGATTTAGGTTAGCAAAACACTAGATAGCAAAATAAATTAATTAACCTAATAATGGTTTTCTAAACCCTAATTAAAATTCAAGACATGAACTAAAAAAAAAACTAGATTAGAAATTAGCACTAAAATTAACACTTTCAAGTTCTAATTTAGCATGTTTAACTACAATTAACAATTAGATTAGAATTTTCACCTCACATGTTTTGAACCTCTTGCACTTAGCCTCCAAAGTTGCCTCTTTTCTCCAAAATTTAAACCAATTTGGGCTTGAGAAGGGATAGAATAGGGTTTTGTGTTGAATTTGTGAAGAAATCTATGGATTTTTGTTGAATTTTGATGGAATTGTGATGAATTTTGGAAGGAAAAAGAGAAGGGAAATTGGGGCTGTTTCTGCAGGATTTTCAGCAGCAAGGGAGTGGGGAGAGGTGTGGGGGAGTTGGGGAAAAAAGTCCAAGTCAACCCTTTCATATTACCATAATACCCTTACCTCAAATAAATATATATATAACCCTTTTTTTAGCCCATTCTCACATAATTTAAAGTCAAAAGGAGGGAAAGAAAATTCTTGGGGTGCTACAACAGTGTGAGGCCGGCCATGGGGAGTGAGAGCGAGTGTGAGAGACTTTACAAAAAAATTCTATGCAAAAAGTGTTAGTGTATATGCCCTAGAGGCCATTACTGTATCATACTAGTTTGTATATTACTTAATGGAAGCTTGGGATATTCACCTTGTATAAATAATCTTGTTCAATATAGTAGTATGCTACTTGGTTTGTTTCTACTTCAATGTGTACATGAGTTTATTTTGCGATATCACCTATACGCATTAGTGGAACCCTTAGGATCTTTGCTTGATTACCAGCGTTGTGATGGCAGTCACACTAGTGAGGGCTGGGTAATCTATAAGCACATCCTTATACAGGTCCCTAGTCGCAGGACTATCGAGACAGGGCATCGATACTCCGGAGTAGACTAGCGTATGCGCTTCTCATCCCAGTGTGGAAGATGGTCTGTCCCACAGCCATCAGTACGTCGTACTGGAGATAGTATACGGGTGCTCGTTGGGTTACGAGTACACTGGACAGGACTCGTCGGGAACTGACAGGTTGGTATTATACCTATCGTCAGTTATCAGTTCCCAGGTGACATGAGTACAGCTTAGTCCGCTGACTTGACACTGGCACTTCGCCTCGAGTGTGTTCCCACTGCATTTTGATCACTACCCTACCACGGCTCAAAGGAGTCGTGCAAACAGGTAATGGTTGGGTGCAGTCCCGAAGCACTTGGAGGCAGTGACGGTTAGACAGGATTCGTCTCTCCCGGTATTGGGGGTTGACATCGCGCTGTGTCTAGGAGAGCCATTACACGAGTAGTCCCTGGCCAGGGCAAGCGAGATATACTGGTAGGTTTCCAGTGTTATCTCAGGGTGTTTTGGGCTTCACTCCGACACGACTTGTACCGCTATTAGGGGACTGACGTTTTACCGCCCCCTAGGCCCGACATGCGATGTATCAGACGAACAGACCGGACTGTACGGAGACTGTCACATTCAGACTCAGTAGGAGTTCAGATGGGGTTCACCTCGTCAGCCTTCTTGTCGGCTTCTACCTGGGGACCGTTACGCACAGCTAGTGCCGCTTGCGGTCTGTGGTTAAACCCACTGCCAGCGTAGTGTCGAGTCTTTAGAGTCCCACACAGAGGGTATTCGCCTTTGGGCAAAACAAAGTAGAGGTCGCATGGTTTTGCGACAGGGTTCGTTCTCATCCGCGCACTTGTGCACGTTTGGAGTCCGGACGGATTATACTAGCAGGCTCTGGTTTGAGCCAGATACTGGTATATGTTTTGGGGTTGCTTTTATCTCTCAGTATTCTTGTTCCTCGGAACGAGAATGCAGGTGTGTATGCACAGTTGTTCGAGGCGGAGGAAGAGGTCTTTCATTAAGGTTTCGGAACGGGTGCGTATGCACAGTTGACAGTCGTTTTTTTCCAAACCCTAATGGATTTATGAAATATCAATTAATAATAGTAATTAAAATGAAATTGTGTCATGGTTGATTTTGTTGACTTGTTGACCATGGTTGACTTGTTGACCATGATTGAATGTTTGACCATCATCATTGCTTTGTAAGGATACTCCTTGATTCTAGCTTACATTCATTTAATGTAGTGATGGTAGTGGTCATTCCAAATACAACCATCAACTATTTCATTTTGTATTATTATTGTTAATTAGATATATCTTTTTCTTTTTGTTATGGTTGTAAGAAGAAAAAGAGCTCATTCTATCATATTCATTCTCTCTCCTCACTTCATCTTCTTCTTCCTCAAGCTCAAGGAGAATCCTTCTCATGTGTTGAGAATCCCTCTCCTTGAAAAGAAAACACCCCATAGATACACTCTACTCTCTCTAGGGTTCAAGGTTTAGCAAGCCGGAGATCCTAGTTCACTCAAAGTTCGAGAAAGAGCCCGAAGGTTGAACCCTCAGGTGGATCCATCTTTGACGGAAGAAGGCGACGAGGAGAGAACCATCAACCTCTACTAGGTTTCAAGAAGAAGGAGTTCAAGTTAAGGTATAACCACTTTGCCGAGTAGTTAACTCTCCTTTGCATGTTTGCTAGTTTAGTTTAGACACGATCCCGACCTTGTTTAGTCCATGTTGCCCCATGCGTCAAAAATTTGATTTTTATACCGTTTCCGCCTCCCCGTAAGAACCGGGGGTCGCAACGTGGACTTACAGTGGTATCAGAGCCTAACTAAACTTAAACTAGCTTGGTAGCGAAGTGTATGGAAGTTCGAAACGGAAAAAACGCAAAACCGGAAAAACTAAAACCCTAAGTTTCTGTTAAATTTTTTTATGCTCTAAATGTAAAAAATTTTACTCCTAAAATCGGCTCAGGGTTTTGTGAGAACACCCACCAAAAACGATCCCATGAATCCTTCAAAGAGCCGCGGATCCGCGGCCATTGCTATTCATGTCGCCGCGGATCCGCCGCCGTTTGGGCTCTTCATGTGATCGTGTTTTGTGCAGTGTTCTTCTGGTAGGGTTTTGGGATTTTTCAAATATGTTATATGTGCCCAGATTTTCCAGAAAAGAAATTTACTTTTGGGGTCCTATAAATCCGTATTTTTTTCGAACTTTGCTACACTTTGGCTATATTGGTTATATCTGTGATGTTTGAATGTATTGAACGTCGGCTAATCGCTATATGTCGATTAGTCGGGGTTATACATCTATGTGATCTGTGTTTGATATTGGAATGTGTATATGAATGTGTTGGACTGTCGCGGGTGAATAGCCGGGGTGGATGTGAGATGAGCTTTTGTTTTTCTTTCATTCATTTGTAATATGTAATTTGATGTAATAATATTATTTGTATGGCCGCACAACCGGGTCGGGGTTGTAGCCGTCATTGTATAATTCTTTTTACTGTTTTTGCTCCTAGGATAGACCCATGGAGGGGTGCACAAACTACCGGGTACTTGGCGGGTAGTTTGCCGCACCCGTAGGGGTCTTGGGTGGGGTTTTGGCTATTCACCGCGACCGTGTAATCCGCTTTTCGTTGCAGGCTCGAACGGATTGCGGATTCCTAGTATATCCAATGTATTCATCTGTGATCTGTAATGTCTATCATTGCTATATTTATAACTATTTAGACGTTGCTTATGTTTTACAGCCGCGCTAGCCCAGCCCCCGCTCTGTCGTTAGTTAAGTAACCTAACGGGTGATGACGGGGCCCCGTGGCGAATGCGAATGGCATAAGCGTACGTCATATTTTGGTTGTTTTCTGCAATGGTAGGATTAATTGATGGGACGCATTAAAAAAACTAATGCAAGAATATCACGCATTAAAAGAACTAATGCAAGATAATAAACTAAGTTAAAGTCGTTGGAACACTTTCGAAAAACCACTCGGTTCTTTTCAAAACTAACTTTTAAATGCGGAGCTTGAGCCACTCCTTCTAAAAGCTATCTCGTTCCATCGATTATATCAAGTTCACTACGTTCACGGTTTCGCCAAAACCATTCGTAGCCCTCCATCATTTCAGTTAAATATACGGTAGTATTCAAGCTATGTATTTTGACCTCACGCCAAGGCATAGTGATTGGTAGCTGCCGGATATTTATCTGTTGCATAGATAGAATGCGTTGGTTTGAGACAGTCGTACTGCCATTTTGGCCTACGTCAAGGGTAGGTACGGGTGGGTTCAAATTAACCGGGATAATGATGGGAAGAACTTGACATGTGACTTATGACATTTTGACCTCACGCCAAGGTCATAAGAGCATGGGGTAAAAAATCCACATCGGGAGTTTCATAAGTACTGAAACTTGCTAGATTTGCATACCAATTGGAGTGTGGTGATTCTGGTAGGATTCCTTCAGTTTCGTCACGCGATGATATTTGGATCCCGATCCTACTGTGAGTATATGCTACTCCTCGGGAAATTTCTCACTAAACGATCAATGCTATAAACCTAGTAGGTGCCTAGAAAGGTGTTAGCGAGGCTACGCCCCCAGGGAAAAGAGGTTATTTAATTAAGGAACTTCGCGAAAGCGTTGGAAAACCTCCCTCGAAGTACCGACACTGGCCTGGCTGAACGGTTAAGCAAGTATTGTGCGGTGGGATTGATCCCGACTAATTCTTCCTTTATGGTTTGAGGAGGGATTCGAGAGACAGTGGGAGCCATCCTGTTTAGACAAATTAAAAACCACTCTAAACTTGCAAGAGCATCATGCTAAAGTGTTTCTTCTCTCTCCCCCTGCAGCGACCAAATCGAAATGACTGGACTTAAGTTACTTCTAGATAAAAACATACTGACAGGGCCAAACTACAAAGATTGGCTAAGGAATGTCAAAATGGCAATCACTTACGACAAGCTGGGATATCTTCTTACCACCAAAGCTCCCCCCGTCCCAGGTCCCACCTCCAGCGTCGCGGATAAGGAAATCCGTAAGACTTGGGAGATTGATTGCGCGAAGGCCAGGTGCCTCGTGCTTGCCTCTATGGACAACGAACATCAGAGGAGGCACGAGAATATGGACTTAGAATCCATATTTCTTCATACAAAAGAACTGTATGGAGAGCAGTCTCGTATCGCAAGATACGAAGTGTCGAAGAAGTTATTTTCGGCAAAGTTGGCCGTCAGATCATCGGTAGCGGACCACGTGCTTAAGATGATTGGCTACATTGAGGAGCTCGCGGAACTTGGGACCACGTTGGAAAGTGAACTCTATACGGATTTAATTCTCCAGTCCCTTCCATCCACTTACGCCCAGTTTATACTGAACTTCAACTTACAAGAGAAAGAAGTTGAACTTTCAGAACTCCTCAACATGCTGAGGAGCGCAGAGGGCACCCTACAGAAAGGTAGGGAAACACCCGCTTTGTTTGTAGGAGGATCTTCTTCTTCTAGGTCCAAGGCGAAAGCCAAGGGAAAGAGGAAGAAAGCCCCCGCCAAACCAAGGGGCGGTGTTAGTAAAGTGGGTACGAAGGGAAAAGAAATGGCAACAAAGATTGCGGGGAAGCTTGTGGGAAAGGAAGAGTGCTTCTATTGTCATAAGAGTGGACACTGGAAGAAAGATTGCAGGGCTTGGAAGGCCAGGACACAGGAACTGAAGCAGGTTGCGGCTTCAGCTTCAGGTGTGTATGTTATTGAAAACTGTCTTTCTATAAACTCTACTTCCTGGGTATTGGATACCGGATCAGGATCTCATATCTGTAATTCTTTGCAGGCGTTGAGAAACCGTAGGTTTTTGAAGGCAGGTGACATGACCCTCAGAGTTGCGAACGGAGCTAGCATGGATGCTAAAGCCGTGGGGGACTATCACCTGGGAATGTCAGATGGGCATGTTTTGGTTTTGCGTAATTGCTTTTTTGTACCCAACGCAACTTGTAATATCATTTCTGTATCTTTGGTTTCTAAAGAAGGTTATGAATTTGCGTTTGTAAGTAATGTTGTAAACATTCACCTTAATCAAGTTCTGATTGGGTCAGGTACACTGAGCAATGGTATATACGTGTTGAACCAACCACAGATTTTCAATGTCCAGAATACACACAAAAGAAAGTCTCCAGATATCAATCAGAATTTCTTATGGCATTGTAGACTGGGTCACATCAATGAGAGAAGGTTGACTAAGTTACATACAGAAGGATATTTGGATCCATTCGAATATCAATCATATGCCACTTGTCAATCCTGTCTCAAAGGAAAGATGACAAAAACTCCATTCACTGGACTCAGAGTAAGAGCAAGCGAGCTCTTGGGACTCGTACACAGCGACATGTGCGGTCCAATGTCTATACATGCGCGAAGCGGTTACTCTTACTTCATTACTTTTACGGATGATTTTTCAAGGTACGGTTATGTCTTCTTAATGAAACATAAGTCTGAAGCCTTTGAAAAGTTCCAGGAATATAAGAATGAAGTAGAAAAACAAACCGGCAAAAGTATCAAGATTCTAAGATCGGATCGAGGTGGAGAATACTTAAGTGCCGAGTTCCTGAATTACTTAAAAGAGAATGGGATTCTCTCTCAGCTTACTCTTCCATACACTCCGCAACATAACGGTGTATCGGAGAGACGGAACCGGACCCTATTGGATATGGTACGGTCCATGATGAGTAACGCTGAGTTACCGCGATCATTCTGGGGGTATGCGCTAGAAACAGCTGCATACCTTTTGAACCGAGTTCCTACTAAGACCGTGCCTACCACACCATATGAGTTATGGAGTGGGAAGAAACCCTATCTTCAGTACCTGAAGATTTGGGGATGTCCAGCTTATGTCAAAAAGCAGCATACGGACAAGCTCGAGGCACGCTCAGTACTGTGCAAGTTTGTGGGATACCCAAAGAACTCCAGGGGGTATCTTTTCTATTACGCAGAGGAACAAAAAGTCCTTGTTTCTCGTAATGCCCATTTTCTGGAACATCAGCTCTTAGAAAAAGAAGTAAGTGGGAGCGCAATAGAACTGGAAGAAATTCCAGAACCTCAGACTATTACTGAAAGCTTAGTGGAACCAGAGGGTTCGAAAGAACAAGACATTCCTACGCCGCTCCGCAGGAGTAGTAGACAGTCTCATCCTCCCGAGAGATACTACGGTTTTCTCATAGACGGGGATAGAGAGGATTGCATCATAGATTATGATGAGCCTACTAGCTTCCAGCAGGCCGTTCAGAGCGTTGACTCGGTAAAATGGCTGGATGCAATGCGAACCGAAATGGAGTCCATGTACACCAACAAAGTATGGACGTTGGACATTGCTCCAGACGGGGTAAAACCCGTAGGATGCAAGTGGATCTTCAAAAGGAAGATTGGTGTAGATGGACAGGTTGAGACCTATAAAGCTAGACTTGTAGCAAAGGGTTTCCGTCAAAGACCTGGCTTGGACTATGACGAAACCTTTTCTCCAGTGGCTATGCTGAAATCCATTCGGATCCTTCTTGCCATTGCTGCCTTCCACGATTATGAGATTTGGCAGATGGACATAAAAACCGCTTTTCTAAATAGAAATTTAGAGGAGTGTGTCTATATGGACCAGCCAGAGGGTTTCATTCAGAGTGGGAGCAGCGGAAAGGTGTGCAAGTTGCTTAAGTCCATCTATGGACTAAAGCAGGCATCGCGGAGTTGGAACATCTGCTTTGATAAGACGGTCAAGGAATTTGGCTTTATCAAAAATCCAGATGAACCATGCATCTATAGTAGATTTGTAGCGAGAACTGTAGTATTCCTCGTTTTATACGTGGATGACATTCTCTTAATAGGAAATGACATTCCTATGCTACAATCTGTCAAGGGGTTCTTGTCACAAAGGTTCTCCATGAAAGATCTGGGTGATGCCTCTTACATCCTGGGGATCCGGATCCATCGTGATAGATCCAAGAGGATATTAGGACTTTCACAGTCCAGGTACATCGACACCATACCGAAAAGATTCAGTATGGAAGATTCCAAGCGCGGTAACCTACCGGCTTGTCACGGGATCACCCTCTCTAAAGAGATGTCCCCCAAGACTGATTTGGAGAGGGATCGCATGTCTGTTATACCCTACGCTTCTGCGGTAGGCTCTATAATGTATGCGATGTTGTGTACCAGACCGGATGTAGCTTATGCACTGAGTGTGGTAAGCCGGTATCAGTCAAACCCTGGGGAGAAACACTGGATAGCGGTAAAGAACATTCTCAAGTACCTGAGAAGGACTAAGGAGATGTTCTTGGTGTATGGCGGAAAAGACCTCCAGATCGAGGCCTTTGCTGACTCCAGCTTCCAGAGTGACAAGGATGATTCCAAGTCCATGTCGGGTTTTGTCTTTACCCTCAATGGAGGGGCGGTGTGTTGGAAGAGTTCCAAACAGGAAACCGTTGCAGACTCGACTATGGAAGCGGAATACATCGCTGCATCTGATGCCGCAAAAGAAGCTGTCTGGATGAGGAAGTTCTTGAAAGAACTTCAGGTGGTTCCGTCCATTGTTGACCCAATACCTCTGTATTGCGACAACAACGGGGCTATAGCTTTAGCGAAGGAACCCAGGTCCCATCAGAGATCCAGGCACATCTTGAGGCGGTATCACCTGATCAGGGAGATCGTGGATCGCAAGGAGATCGAGGTTCGGAGGGTTGCTTCAGAAGAAAACACTGCAGATCCATTCACCAAGGCACTGCCCCAGACTCAGTTCGAGCGGCTGATCGAGATGATAGGTCTTCGATACGCCTGTACATGGCCTTAGTGCAAGTGGGAGATTGTTAGTGTATATGCCCTAGAGGCCATTACTGTATCATACTAGTTTGTATATTACTTAATGGAAGCTTGGGATATTCACCTTGTATAAATAATCTTGTTCAATATAGTAGTATGCTACTTGGTTTGTTTCTACTTCAATGTGTACATGTGTTTATTTTGTGATATCACCTATACGCATTAGTGGAGCCCTTAGGATCTTTGCTTGATTACCAGCGTTGTGATGGCAGTCACACTAGTGAGGGCTGGGTAATCTATAAGCACATCCTTATACAGGTCCCTAGTCGCAGGACTATCGAGACAGGGCATCGATACTCCGGAGTAGACTAGCGTATGCGCTTCTCATCCCAGTGTGGAAGATGGTCTGTCCCACAGCCATCAGTACGTCGTACTGGAGATAGTATACGGGTGCTCGTTGGGTTACGAGTACACTGGACAGGACTCGTCGGGAACTGACAGGTTGGTATTATACCTATCGTCAGTTATCAGTTCCCAGGTGACATGAGTACAGCTTAGTCCGCTGACTTGACACTGGCACTTCGCCTCGAGTGTGTTCCCACTGCATTTTGATCACTACCCTACCACGGCTCAAAGGAGTCGTGCAAACAGGTAATGGTTGGGTGCAGTCCCGAAGCACTTGGAGGCAGTGACGGTTAGACAGGATTCGTCTCTCCCGGTATTGGGGGTTGACATCGCGCTGTGTCTAGGAGAGCCATTACACGAGTAGTCCCTGGCCAGGGCAAGCGAGATATACTGGTAGGTTTCCAGTGTTATCTCAGGGTGTTTTGGGCTTCACTCCGACACGACTTGTACCGCTATTAGGGGACTGACGTTTTACCGCCCCCTAGGCCCGACATGCGATGTATCAGACGAACAGACCGGACTGTACGGAGACTGTCACATTCAGACTCAGTAGGAGTTCAGATGGGGTTCACCTCGTCAGCCTTCTTGTCGGCTTCTACCTGGGGACCGTTACGCACAGCTAGTGCCGCTTGCGGTCTGTGGTTAAACCCACTGCCAGCGTAGTGTCGAGTCTTTAGAGTCCCACACAGAGGGTATTCGCCTTTGGGCAAAACAGAGTAGAGGTCGCATGGTTTTGCGACAGGGTTCGTTCTCATCCGCGCACTTGTGCACGTTTGGAGTCCGGACGGATTATACTAGCAGGCTCTGGTTTGAGCCAGATACTGGTATATGTTTTGGGGTTGCTTTTATCTCTCAGTATTCTTGTTTCTCGGAACGAGAATGCAGGTGTGTATGCACAGTTGTTTGAGGCGGAGGAAGAGGTCTTTCATTAGGGTTTCGGAACGGGTGCGTATGCACAGTTGACAGTCGTCTTTTTCCAAACCCTAATGGATTTATGAAATATCAATTAATAATAGTAATTAAAATGAAATTGTGTCATGGTTGATTTTGTTGACTTGTTGACCATGGTTGACTTGTTGACCATGGTTGAATGTTTGACCATCATCATTGCTTTGTAAGGATACTCCTTGATTCTAGCTTACATTCATTTAATGTAGTGATGGTAGTGGTCATTCCAAATACAACCATCAACTATTTCATTTTGTATTATTATTGTTAATTAGATATATCTTTTTCTTTTTGTTATGGTTGTAAGAAGAAAAAGAGCTCATTCTATCATATTCATTCTCTCTCCTCACTTCATCTTCTTCTTCTTCTTCCTCAAGCTCAAGGAGAATCCTTCTCATGTGTTGAGGATCCCTCTTCTTGAAAAGAAAACACCCCATAGATACACTCTACTCTCTCTAGGGTTCAAGGTTTAGCAAGCCGGAGATCCTAGTTCACTCAAAGTTCGAGAAAGAGCCCGAAGGTTGAACCCTCAGGTGGATCCATCTTTGACGGAAGAAGGCGACGAGGAGAGAACCATCAACCTCTACTAGGTTTCAAGAAGAAGGAGTTCAAGTTAAGGTATAACCACTTTGCCGAGTAGTTAACTCTCCTTTGCATGTTTGCTAGTTTAGTTTAGACACGATCCCGACCTTGTTTAGTCCATGTTGCCCCATGCGTCAAAAATTTGATTTTTATACCGTTTCCGCCTCCCCGTAAGAACCGGGGGTCACAACGTGGACTTACAAAAAGACCCCCCACAAGTCCAAAATTGCAAGTTTTAGCTTAAATTCAATAAATTTCGTTTTGCATAATAAAAATTAGTTAAAACTTGAAATAAAATACTAAAAATTTATATTACAACTAGATTTTAATTAACATGATTTTAAAGATTAAAATTAGCCCAAAGAAATTTGTATTTATCGTTAATTTAATGTATTTTCTCACCGGCTTAAAATAATATGAAAAAATTGAAAAAATAGGGGGAAAATTTTTAAATGACCAAAAATTAATAAGTAACTCATTAGCTACTAAAAACTAGCAATTACCTATCCAAATTAGGTATAATTAGTCCTAAACTGCAAAATAACAAAAAAGACGGTTTACGAAAAAATACCGAATTTTCACCGATTTTCAGGAAAACACCAAAACGACTTTTCAAGGCGTTACACCGGAGCTCTTGAGAGTTTGCTAGAGTCCAACATTAGAGCTCTTGAAGAATTCTTAAGGATATGAGTATTCTACACATAGTACATTAGCATAGCTCACTAGGTTTTTGTTTACAAGTTCTAACTCTTTGGTTTTGATTCATGGTTTTGAAACTTTAGCAAACTAGAAATTTTTAAAATTCATATTGTTATCTTCTAAAATTAGCTTGCTAGTGTGTATGAGTTCCTAACATGAGAGGCATGTCAGAACTACATAGCAACAACAGACGTCTGAAGGCAGCACGATAAATGTCTGCAGAAGACAAACCCAAAACCAGAGACTGAAGGACAGACGTCTGACTAAGTGTGGTTCAGACGTCTGGTGAAGAGATGAAGCCCGACCCGAGACTCGAGACCAGACGTCTGGGAACAAGCCAGATGTCTGCACAAGTCAAATGAAGAGATACAGATTGGAGACAGATGTTTGCCCAAGTGTGGCTCAGACGTCTGTCGACGGCAAATCTGCAGCAAATTTAATCTGGTAAAATTTGATTTATCTCTTGGTTTTGATAGGATTAGGACTTGCCTATATAAAGGGACATTCCATACATGTATTTGGTGCTGCCTAAATTAATATATAGAGAGAGATCATTATATTGAGAAAGTAACGGCTAAAGTTTGTAAGATGTAGAGAGATTTGAAAGAAATCTCCTAGGGTTGCTCGTGCTTGTAATTGATTCAAGAATTCTAGTGGACGTCAGCAGATTCCGCTATGCCGGAGACTAACCGTACAGTGGGTGAACCTCGTTAACAAATTCTCTGTTGTTTGTGTTTGATTTCTTATTTATTCTCGCATCGTTATTGATTTTATCTTTCGTTGATTAATTGCGTGATTGTGTTAATTGCGTGATTATATTGTCGCGGGTATTGTTTCGTGCATCGGCTTCCCCATCATCCCCAACATTATTTTCACATTATTATTAGAATCAGAATGTATGATCAGTTATAGAAACTACCATGACATTAAATGGTGAGACACACTAGCTATTGTAATAACGGAGGATTCAGTTAATAGCGGCCACAAATTAACGCTTTCGGGGCAAATCTGTGGGTCCCTTTACTGCATATGTATTGTGTGCTTGTACATGTTGTATGCATGGATGGGATATATGCTTGGATAAGGCTTACCGACCAATATCATTGGGGGAAAAAAAAGCCTACAGCAATGCTAAAATGAATTTTAATAATTGGGATGATGAGATCCTTATTTAATGCTTGACAAGATAGTAGGCCAAGAAGATATTAACGATATAGAAAAAGAGTAATCATTAAAAAAGAAAGAAAAATATCGAATACCATTATCATTAGCCTAATATATATAGCATTTACATAATCTACGTTTAATGTAATACATATATAGAAAGCTCTATGTCTTATAGGATATGAAACAAAAATTTAGAAAATGACTCTAAAACTTGCAAAACTAGGGATTCTAGCTTCATAGGAATTAGCCCTATGCTGAGAATATAGACATGATATATTTATCATGATCTTTGGGGAGAGCGGATCCCAGCGGGTCCCTCGAACTCCCCCACAGGTTAACGACCTGCAATTCTTAATATCGTGCTAAACTTTCCAACCTAACGATAAAAAAACGTTGGTATGTATTATGGATTTACATTTCAACTCAGCAAATAGGACAGTTAAAAAATTGAAGTGTCCATTGATTCTCAACTTGACACATGGTAAGAAAGATCTTCCTAACAAGGAGGAAAAACTGTATAGCATCTTCACTTTTTTTACGTTTTAAATCTCATTAATTCATAAAACATACATAGTCTTACTGATGGAGGTCCTTTTCAGGTCTCCGTCAGATGTTGTCTAATCTCCTGATGGACTTAGGTGGTTACCTTCCGTTGCGTGTGGGTCTCAATGGGTTTTGGTGGAAGAGATGATATGAGGAGTTCGGTGCCGAGTACCTGCAAAGAAATCCCGGATGGTTTGGTACCACCAAGGACCCTCCGACGATCAAGTTAGTAATGAGATCCGAGCAGAGTAAAAAATGGCTTATTTGACCCCTCTGTGATGGGGATTTATATAGCGGTGGTGGCATGCAGCAGCAGGTGCGAGGATCTCGCCGGCAGTTACGCCCCCGACGTCACGCCCGCGTAGAAAGCGGATCGCCCATTAATGGGGATTGATAGCGTGGAACGTGGGATGTTGCTGGTGTAGAATCTGCGCATGGCGGGATCCGCGGAGCGGCGGTTACGCCTGTGAGCGGTGACTTTGGTCGGAGGGCCGAGGAAGACGGCCACGGCCTGGAGTTCGGGACGAGCGAGGAGGCCGAGGAGTCCAGGTCTTGTGGCAGCTCGGCGCGATACGGGGCCGAGGAAGCCAATTTGCAGGGGGCCCTGAGGAGGGTCAACTTGTGTTTGCAGGTCGGGTATAGGGTGTCCTGGTCGGCCCCTGTGGGCTCTTTCTTCTGAGTTCTGGGACACGTCACCTGTCACGCGTCCTGATCATAGAGATCGCCAATATTGAGCATCATCACTTACAGTAAAAATATTCAAATTGCTCCTTGGTTCTTTTTCCAATCCTTATAACGCATGCAAAAAAATTCTAGTTACACTGGTACAAATCACCATCGACAATACCAAATATAAGATAGAAGTAATATTGGAATTATGGAAGTAATATCATATTCTGCAGAAAGGCCCGAGAATGCGCTTTACAGATTAAAGTTGTCAACATGGCTTGCAGGCCTGTGGCTTGTTACGTCCAATATTATTACGAGGATAATGAAGAAAATGTGCCGTAGTAAGAAACTTTCTTCAATGGCGTCGAAAAAATGCATCCTTCATAATTTTTTTCGACGATCAGCACACATCGCCTTCATCTTTATCATCTAAGATGTGGACACACCAAATTTCATGTGATTATACCATTTTTGCACCGTTGATTTAGTTTGTGCAAAACTAACGGTGTACCGACAGTAGAACTTTTTACATTGCTAATTCAAACGTGAAAAAGTGGTGGAATCATATGGAATTTGGTGTATGCATATCTTAGATGATAAAGAAGATGATGAAGGGTGCCGACCGTCGGAAAAAATGACGGAGGTTGTATTTTTTCAACGCCATAGAAGGAAATTCCCTATTTTCTCCATTATTCTCTATTATAAAAGCCATATTTTTTCTCATATTTTCTATTCTTTATCAAATCCAATGATCCATATTAGAGTAAAACATAAGTCAAGTCCATGGTCGTGCAGATTGTGAACCAAATCCAAAATGCGGGACTCATATCAAGGGGCTATTTGGTTGCAAGATTTACCAATTTGGATTATGGAATCCTTAAAAGAAATCCTGGATTCATGAATTCTGTGTTGGTTGCAAGATTATAGGATTCCTTTGTTTTCAGTGCAGGTCCCACTCCAAAAGTAAGATCCAGGAATCCTAAAAAAGAAGGATTTAGTTTGGATTTATACTGTTCATTGTACTTATTTGATGGGGTCCGTGTATTTTTATGCATAAAAAAATCATATCTTTCTATCTCTTTTCAATACTCAAATCCAAATCCCACTTTTTTTTCCAACCAAACAAAAATTTCAAGGATTTACAAATCCAATACAAGACATGCAATACCAATCAAATACAAAATTAACTAATCCAAAAATTTACAATTGCATGACTCCAAATTTCATAATCCTGCAACCAAACCGTCCCAAAGGGAGCTCGTGGACATGTTGGTGATCTCTGTGGGCCCAGCACACACTGAGATTCACGCGGTGGGGACCCTAGTGCCTAATATTCTCCAGACTCTACACGTGTATCCTGCGGCATCAGCCGTAACGTCCGTGGGGGCCAACGTCCAAAATAACAAACACGAAACACGAAGACAACCAATAACTGTCGGACACGTGCCCGCATCCGTACGATTCCCCGTGCCGTGTGCTCTGTTTCGTAAACGAGACCTGCATTGGATCCGGCGCTGGTGCACGGTAGCGGGCAGCGGCTCAGCGAGCACTCCAATCACACGCTCCTCGTGAATGGTGATGTCTTTCTGTGGGGCCCACAGTTAGGCTGATGGTATTGGTATTCTCTTTTCTTGTTTGATTTTGTGGGCAACTAACTCCTTAAATTTTTTTTTTACTATACTATTAATGTTGACCAACTTTATTGCATTTCATAAATGCGCCACCTCATTGACTATCAAAGTCATACATTAATCTTACTATTCGTTCTTTTTTCTTTTTTTGTCTCGTAATGATCAACGACATGTTTATTTCCATCCATCTTATCAGTAAACGTAACAAGGGTAAATGGTAGTAATGATAGCGTTTTTGTTAAAAAAAGGAAGTGGAGGGGTGGGGTGTTAAAATAGGCTTCTTTTCCAAAAAATATATATATAATATTTATTTTTTTAATATTAAAGAATATGAATGTAGCGAATATTGTGTATAACCGAAACGATACTAAGAGTCAAAACCAAAGCCATGATTAAGAGGTTCATGCCCTGTAGAAAGTTTAGGAAAAATCATGATGGTCTGAGTATTGGATTTTTGAATATAGATAAAAATATGTTTATAACATTCAAAAGGCAATTATAATACAGAGCTTGGGTGGTCAATTGCTTTGCCTTCTAGATAGGACTCCAAGATTCAATACCTATCATCAACATTTAATTATTTTTTTCCTTGTTTAATTGAAATTTTTAATGTTGAATGCCACTCCATAAATTAATTGTTCGTTCATCAAAAGCCTAGATTAGATGGTGTTAGCCCAATAAATCTTGAGAAGTGTAGCTGTAATAAGGTTATTTATCATCTCCAGTTAAATAAATTTAAACATTTTTGCATTTTATTGTAAAATTGTATGAAAAATTCTTATATTAACTATTTTGGCTTCTAAATGAAGTTTCTTTATGCACGATGTGCCTTCTCCCTGATCATAATTCCAAACTCTGTCCTCGGTGATACCCATTTGTTCAATACACACGCATGTGTGTATGTACAGACATGTGTATGTTCGGACATGCATGTCTGTACATGTGTGTGTCTATAGTGCGGTGTGTGTAGACAAATGTACATATGCATTTGTTTGTTCATACATATGTGCGTACATATGCGCAGACAAGGTGAGCATTCGTCTTGCCCGGATCATAATTCTTGCTACATATATCTATATAAATGAGTGTCCAGATGCGATAAATATTATTAAGCTAGCAAGGATACTATTAATATGAGGTTCTGAAGCCGAAATCTTATAGCCTAGGTGGTTACATGATTGAAAAGGCTTGTAATATCGGTATACATTCTGTCATATTTTACATTCAGTTCAGGCTCCATCTCCGCACATAACTAATACGAGTAACACGGATCCAAATAAACCAAAAATTTTGGGCTCAATTAATTATTCCAGTTTATTCTAACATAAACGAGACGTCATCCTATGACCTTTTTTTGCAGTTGAAAAATAGATCGGGTATTCAAAACCGCTTGCATCGGTTTGCAAACCATCTTCTTCTTTTTATTTTCATGTTTAAATAATGTGTGAAGCTAAAGGCGTTGATCAATCATTTTCACCAACGGCACTAAAGTCTCTTGACAAAAAAAATCCAGACCTCGTAAATGGCAAAACTCCATATCCACAAATAGTGCAATCTGCAGGGGGCCATACGCAATAACGCCAATCCCCTCTTCAGTTTTAACAGCCGCTAGCGCGGCGAAGCGCCAGCAGCAGCAATCAATCGAGCTCTCAGCCTGCGAAAATTTGGGGTATTTTTTCCATATCAGCCCTTGTAAAAATTCCCCTTTTGCAAAACGATGTCGCAGAAGCGGCAGCCTGATGAGGAGAAGGGATCCGATGAGAAGCGGCAAAAAATCCCTGCGCTCAAAGGGTAATTATTGCTAACTATTTGAAAAATTATTTGTTCTGATAATTTTGAATGATTGATTTTTATTTTTATTTTTTTGTGAAATTAAACTAGGGTTATTTTGGAGGCCTTGAAGATGACTCGCGTGCAGGAGCTGCTATCGGCGCTCGAGCCAATGGTTCGAAAAGTTGTGAGTTTTTAAAATTAAATTTTCGATTTTTTTTTCCTTTTGAAATTTCTAGGGTTTCAGTAAAGTTGGAGACTTGTGCTCACTTGATTTCGATAGGGTTTTGATTTGATTTTTGAAATTATTTTAGTGGAAATTTTAGAAAAAGGCGTGAGGTCTTAAAATGGCCGTAATCGGGTTAATAATTTGCTAACGAGGCAGTGGAAGAATAAAAAACGACTTAAAAAAAATCAACCATCAGTTGAAATGCCCCAACTTATTATTAAAGTTTTTCGAGACATATGATTTAACACATTTATTGGAAAATGCACCATGGATATGCGCTGTTCAAGCTTGATATCATTAGGGAGTAGTAATGCTCCAGAGTAATCGATAGGATTCCCTTGTGAAGCCTTATATTTCAATAACTGAAATAATATTGTGATATGCTCCAGAGCACAAGGGGACAATGATGAGTAACTCTCTCTTTAGATTCTAAGTTCTCTAAGGGACTTCTGTGTCATTTTACATTCCTCTATCTAGGGATGAAACTTAATGAGGTGGAGTTATAGTTGACTAGCAGACCCCTTCACGTAAGTTAGCCGAATGCTGACTCGTTTCATTATTTCTTTTGGTACATGCCTAATTATTCTCTCGCTGTTCTATTATACGGTTTGGTGACATGTTCCTATGGAGGAGGAGAAGTTTGAGAAAATCTTGTTCAATATGGTTATTGCTTCATGCAGTGAAAAATGGCTTAAGTTCTCGCTGTCATGCTTCAACTATTTGGTATCAACTGGTTAAAGCAGTTTGAACAATTTATCGGATAGTGATTATGATGTCCTTACTATACAGTAACTTAATATCCTTGGAAGTGTTTTTGGTAGACTATATAATCTTAAGAGGCACTCATCATCATTATTAGGCTATGCTTGAGCACATTTACGTAAGCACATATTTCAGATTGTCTATTACTAGCTTTTCGTTCGTGTGATGTATGAGCCAATGCATTATAAGATGCGCATAAACAATTTGTGTTGCATATGTATGGTTGATTTTGTAATAACTGAAAGAATATGAATTCTGGTTCCATAAAAAAGGATGTTACCAACCTGCTGTTTCATTTGCATTTTCATGTTTTACTACCTTTTCTATCGAAAAATCAAGAAAATTGGTCAAACATCAGTTCTTTAGATCATTTTTCAACAATATGGCATTCATTGCCCGTAAAAGAAAGATCCAACAATAGAGATTCATGTGGTTTTATATAGTCTTTTCTGATTCTAAATGCACCTATCCACTTTTACTTTTAACATAAATAAATGTGAAAGAGAGAAAAAAGCCGACAGAGGGGGAGGGGGTGTTGATGTGGACAACTTGAGGTTGGAGAAAATTCTTGGAAACAAGGAGAGTAATGGCACATGGATCCCTTGGGTTTGGATCATAATAGTAGCATATTAAAAAAAAAGCATGATAAACCTGTTGGCATATTTCGTGATTGCATGTTTCTATGTCTGTACAACATACATCCTGTTGAAGTAAATCACAAATTAAGATACAACAAAACAAGACGATACATAACAAATGAAAACATGAGAAATTACATAATAGCATGCATCAAATGTACTAAGTACTGTCGTGTGTGCAAACTACAAACAAATGACAACACAATAGAACACATCCATATAAATCAATGGCTTGATCAGTCCTCATTTCACTTGGATTCAAATGGAAACAGCTGGTAAACAGTTAAAGCCTACTCACATCTGACTCTTATTGTGACTTTACTTCTTAATAACTGTCCATTAGATTCAACTGTAGTGGGGTGCCAAGTGTGGATTTATGACTATCGGACTCCAAATATTCAACTTAAATCAAACTCTTAGGCCTTGACTAGGCAAAACCAAAATTAGTTGTAGACAATTATGGAAGCTTTAAATTTGGTAATTATTGAGAATCTCAGCTAGAATCTTTATCTGATCTGCTAATGTTACAAAATGGATAGCAACATAAAGAGGAATCTGTCGTGTTTATATCCTTTTAACATTAATTTAATGGTGTTACAGTTTTCTTGCAGAAATACATTGTGGTTAGCCAATACCATGGTTTAATGCAAACAATTTCTGTTGGTTTGAGATTGTTACCCACTTACCCAATAACACCAGAGAACTCAAAAGAAATCCACCCACACATGACTTATATAACGCCATAATCAAAGACATAGAAACATTGAAGTTAGAAAACAAAGTTTCTCTTAACCAATCAATGGCCATCCTGATCCTGCATCTTAATGATACTTCGGATAATTTTCAGCATGGATTACATCCTATATGAGCATCACTATATGATTGATCTTGAAGAAGCCAGTAGTCTAATATTCAGGATATGTCTGTAGATGATGAGTATGCATATCTCTTACTTTATGTTTATAACCGGAAGTGCTTACAGATCTACAATTTAGATATTAAGAGTAAATAGTTATTCAACCCTAATCAGTTTTTAGTAGAGAAGGGAAAATATGATACAAGTCCATCCATTATCTGAATGAATTTTGAACCATCGTTCAAGCATCATATAAAAGTTTTTGGTATTTAAAATGACAATTGCGCAGAACTACATGAAGCTTACAGTTTATGTTCATGCTGATTGTTTATAAATAGGATTTTGAAACCATTCTGTTAGATGCAATATTTAGGACCACAGGTATGTTCTTTATGCTTATGTAACAATGGATGAAAAAACCATAGAGAGAATGAAAAGGGAAAACCCCTTCTACTCAGGCATCTGACTAATTGTTTGTTCACTCATTTTATGTTAGAAAATTTGATACAGCATGGATAATACATTCATGTTTTATTGTATTGTCAACAGGTTAAGGAAGAAGTTGAGAAAATCGTAGAGAAACATTTAGCTAGCATGACTCGGTGAGTAAATGTTCCTGTGAATTCCATTGAATATTAATCCTATTCTCTGATATTATTTTGAAAGGAAATGTTCTAAGTTTAGCTAATATTCTTAACATCATGCAGACAATGTGGAAATCAGATATATCCATCTACTTCAAGAAGCTTACAGCTGCAATTCAGGAACAATCTCTCTCTTCCAATATTCACTGGCACTCGAATTGAAGGAGAGGACTCTTCCGCACTAAATATAGCACTAGTTAATGGTTCAACTGGTCAAGTTGTCGAGTCAGGTCCTGAGTCTTCGATGAGGATTGAAATACTTGTTCTAGAGGGAGATTTTGAAGGCAATGCGGAGGATACTTGGACTTTTGAGGAATTTAAGAATAATATAGTGAGAGAAAGGGAAGGCAAGAGATCACTGCTCACTGGGGACCTGTTTCTTGATCTTAATCAAGGGATTGGTGTCGTGGGAGAGATTTCATTTACTGATAATTCTAGCTGGACTAGGAGCCGAAAATTCAGGCTAGGAGCAAAGGTTGTTGATGGTTACTTCAATGGAATAAGAATAAGAGAAGCAAAGACTGAGCCCTTCATGGTTAAGGATCATCGCGGAGAGTGTGAGTACTTTAAAATGTTTGCGTGTATATTCTTTCCCATAATTTATGTCAGTTATGGATTATATTAGGCTAAATTGCACAAATGCACCCTTCAACTTTCATACGACCATGAGTTTTAATAATTAGAGATTAGTACCATGAACTATTTTTTTTGACATAACTACCATACGACGTTAACTTTTGTGCCTTAATGGACCATTTTATCCCTCTAAATTTTAGGGGTTGACTGAGAACATAAGGGTAAAATGGGGAAAACAAATCAAATATTGATGACGTGTCAGTTAAATATAACATTTGAGGACGGAAGAAAAGTTGATGGTATCTAGTTGCAATCGGGGGTGATAGTTCATGGTACTTGTTTATAATTAAATTAGTTCATGGTATCAATCGCAAAAAACGTGAAAGCTGATAGTGTACATTTGTGCAATTTAGCCATTATACTATGATGTTATTTATATTGGCTACCTTTTCACAATACCATATGATGTGTGAAAGTTGCTAATTTACATGTGACAATGCGCAACAGGTAAATGATTTAGCAGTTGTAGATGCTTTAAGTTATATTCTAAGGTTGTATTGTAGTTGTAATTAAAAATATATTTCAAGTCATCATCACATGCTTTGCATCTTATCCTAGTGTTAAAACTACAAAGCGTAAGACTATGTTCTGACGTCTGTCGTTCATTTTGAATGTAGGGATTATTTTCCATCTCCATTTTTTTCATTGAAATTATATCATATTTCTCTCTTATTTACCACTATTTTTATCCTAATAACGTTCTTCAATTTAAAAGCTAATCCTGCTCATATATCACCAAGTAACATAAACCCATACCCAAAGAACTTACAATGACTTTCTTTGAATCATGAGTTCATTTATGAAAGCAAAGAAGAGGTGGTACCTCAAGGCATTCTGTGTAACTGTGCAAGTAATTATCAGTAACATCAAACATGATTCTGATTATCATAACTGTTTGATCATGCATATGCCCTTGACAACTTCAATGTACCGTACATACTGTTTTTCTTGGTGCCCAATCAAAATTATCTCCTTTTGTTCTAGATCGCATGATTATCCAAAAGCAATAAAGTCCAGGTGCAAGACTGATAATTAATCATTGATCTTCAACAATTTAATGGCTTCATATGGTCTAAATTTTCATGAGAAGTTGGAGCAATATGCATTTTCTATGCTTATATTGGTTGAAGTTCAACAATATTTTTCCAAAGTTTTGGCGGTTCGTGGTCTTGAAGGTTACATTATTGAGGCAACCATAACAAGCCAATTTCTCTTGTAATCTTCTTAGCAATGATTTATTTTTTTCATCTTGCACTCATTCCTGAACTTTTTATCCTTTTTAAAAATCATTATAAATCACCACGTCTAGTCATGGAATGGATTATTGAATTCTAACATCCAATTAATCACATTGAGAGCCCATCAAAAGTTTTTTTTTTTTAATATCTAGAGAATCTCGACGTGACAGAGCATAGAGTTGCTCCAATTTGATAAACTATTCCTCAGATTATGAGGTTTCTCTATGAAAAGTAATTGTTACCCGAATTTGGATTTTTAACCATTTTCTTTTTAAAAATTTGCACAAATATTTGGTAACTTGGGTGCTTTGATTCTGGGTTTCCTGATGACATTTTTTGTATTCGGTTCAAAATACCATCTTCTACGGTTCTTTGGGAACTATTCATCCCTTCAGCTTGTTATTCTCATTTCTTGTCCATTTTGTCATCATTTCTATTACCATCAGAGCTTGTTTCTTATTAACAAACCATCTGCTCAATTAATATGATTGTCAAAGAAGCATTATTCTTGATGATCCATCATTGGTATGAAAATATGGTGCGAAAGGACTGCTGGTTGTCTAGGCATGAGTTCTAGGAGGAGAGAGCTTGCATGTATTATGCTTTGTTTTGGTTTGCATTTAACATTAAGAATGTAACTAAAGGGGAAGCAATACCTTGCTTTCAGTTGTGGAGCCAAAATTTAATGTCCGATGGGAGAAATAATTATAAATGGTCAAAAGAAAAAAATTGTTAGAGAGAAGAATCGCATATAGGACGACTTAGGTCTGAAAGTTGTGGTTTAAACCAGTATGCTAAATTTAGCAATTGATTACTTAAATGCATACAAATGATAGGCCTACAAATAACAAAGAGTAAGGTGGAGTATCAAACCTGAACCCACTTGACTTAACTAGTATCTAAACCCATATCTATAACTCTGAACGGGGATGAAAAGGGCTAATAAAAGTGATGTGCATACCTGTTTATATTCAACTAGCACATGAGATCCAAAAGTCGATATATGCAGTTAATAAATAATATAAAAGGATAGCAAAATATTTTCAATTGGAGTTTGGATTCTGAGAGTGTGGTTGAGACGATTAAAGATTATCTGCCAACCGTAACTCCGTGATGTGCAAATCTTAATCAGGCCAGTAGATCAAATCTCAATATGAGATATGGTCCCTCATCAAATACATATATAGAAAAATTCTTCATTCAAGTGGATCATCTGCCTAAGCTCGACTTGCATTCTGTTTTATATGCAGTGTACAAGAAGCACTATCCGCCGCTACTCTGGGATGAGGTATGGCGCCTCGAGAAGATTGGTAAAGATGGTGCTTTCCACAGGCGTTTGACCAGCGAGAACATCAAATCCGTGAAGGATTTCCTAACACTGCTATCTATAGATGCACCAAGGCTCCGAAACGTAATAGTCATTCTCCAAACATTTGAAACCCTAGTTGCATTGAATTTAAAGGTCAATATAACATTGGTTGCATTAAGCTATGCAGATATTAGGCAGTGGCATGTCGGCTAAGATGTGGGAAGTCACTATCGAACACGCTCGGACTTGCATGCTCCCCAATCAAATGTATGTCTACTTTACAAATAGCAGAGAAAGGGATACGGAGGCTGGTGTAGTATTTAACATAGTGGGAGAAGTGATGGGGCTTTTGTCTCAGCACCAATTCATGCCTGTTGGTGACCTTTCAGAGAGCGAAAAGGTTTGTTCTCTCTTTGCATGTGTGCGCGCACGTGCATGTTTTCACGTGCAATTGTGTGCTAGTGTGGTTATCTTCTTCCTCTTAAAGCCATAGGAGGAAATTTTCTTCCTAGAGAGTTGAAGTTCTCCATCTCTTTTTTGGATGGCTGTTATGATTCATTTTAATATTCATGACCTGGTATGTAGATACACTAAAAAACATGTGATTCTAAAACTAATAGAGTATGATTTTCTGCTATAGCATGATATAATATGTATTTATCGCAAAAACTCATGTGATTTCTGAAACTAATAAAGTATGATTTTCTGCTATAGCATGATATAATATGTATTTATCGCAAAAACTCATGTGATTTCTGAAACTAATAAAGTATGATTTTCTGCTTTCGCATAATATAATATGTATAGCAACTGGGCTTAGCTTAGTTGGTATGATTTCCTCAACAATGCGAGAGAGGCAAGTTCGATCCCTGAAGGGGTTGATTCAAAAAATAATATAATATGTATCTTGCCTATATGACAAATGCATTTACATAACGGAAGTAAATTCTTTCTGACTTTTATAGCATTCCGCTTTGTTGCTATCATAATACAATTAAAAACCATTCTCTCAACCAAGTTTTGCCAAATAAGCAAGGTACATAATCGCAAAATGCATGTATTATAGAGTGAATAATTCTATATCGGTAGCATTTTCACCACTTTATGCCCTTGCACCGAATGGTTACACAATCAATTGTTTATTAAGAACAACTTATTTTTCCACGCCTAGATCAAATGACCAAAGGGTATGTAGAATCACATGAAATTCAGTGTATGATACAGTAGGCCATGAAGATCAAACGAATGGTGATGATCGTCCAAAAATAGTAGCTTCCCTCGAGGAAAATTTCCTCCTTTATTGCACCTACAACTCCATTCATTATTTCACAACACTGTATGCAATATTTTCCAAACTCATACATATATGCATATCAACCAGGCAAATGCACACAATCTCGTTAAACTCGCATTCATCCATTATGACGACGTGGTCATCTACAACGACACAGGCACCACCTCTTCATATCCAGAGGCTCTTCCAACTTCCTTCGCTTCCGCCCAAGAAAACGTTTTCCTCGAAAACTTCGGTCCTAGCACTTCTGATGGAGGATTCGTTTTTGGCCCTCCAAATGATAATATTTTCACTGGCTCAGAAAATGCTTATAGCCTTAATGGTTGTAATATCTCAGGAGAAGAACTAATGCTGGATGAATGTGTCGAATATCTTGACTCGGCTTTCTTATCGCAAGGCGTCAGGGAACTGGGGTCCGCAGCTGACCTGGAAACTGCGGTAACTGGGTTTCTTGCCATGTCAGCGAAATCTGCGGCAGCTCGAGATAAAGCAAATACTGTTTGGGGAACTCTAGTGTTTGTGTTGAGATGGAGGTTTTCGATTAAGAAGATTGTGGCAACAAAGAGGAGGGGAATTGATCAAAAGGAGAGATTCGGTTGAATGATGATGCACATGTGGAAGAACTATAGAATTATAGAAAAATAATAAGAAGGGATGGGAGTTTTCAGTGTAATTGATATTTAGTATTGGTTTGCAAAATCGTGAGCTGCTTTGTTTTTATAGCTCTTGATGTAAATATACATCCAGCATCCTAGAATGTAAATGCCCTTATTTTTTTTACTTTTTCTTACCTACAAGTTAAAGGTTTTTTATTATTTGGAGTAAGATTGTATAAAATCCTTGTGTAAACCCATTTATGCAACGGAAAAATCAACAGAAAAAGACCCCCTTGTAATATTTCAGATCGCCGCTGTTTGTGAACCCTATGATATTACAGTCATCTCTTCTCTTGTATTCCAATTTTTTAATTAATTTTATTTTCTGTGGACAGCATGTAATTATCCTTTTTCACAATGTTTTAGGTTTTTTTAAGGCGGCATGCAAAATTTCAACTTTATACCATAAACTTTGAGAAAACGGGGCCTACAGTGTCTAGGCCCAAAACTGCAATGGCCTCTCATAGGCCAAGGGAGTTATACTGACCCATGTGAAAGACCACTGCAGTTTGGGTCCACAGGGTCCATGTTTTTTCAAACTTTAGGCACGTTTCCCAATTGATACCAAGAACTTTCAAATTGATGGATTGAAACTATGAACTTTTAGACTATCAAAACACTCCCCCAAACATAAAATGACCATAATATCCTTTCCCATTTTTTATTATTTTTGTAAATATAGCCTTTTTTTATTAAATGAGAAATGTATTATGATCATTTTGTAATTTTCTGGTAACATCCTTAGGGAATATTTTGATATCCTGAAAGCACATTGTATCAATCCATCATTTTGAAAGTTGATCGTAGCATTTGGGAGTTAAGTGTATAGTTCTTGGTAGCAAGTAGAAATTAGCCTAAAAGAAATTATATAGTTTTTGGTTGAAACGTATGAATCTATGTTGGTAATGGTATCGAAGAAAGAATTGGCTAGGAACACAAAATAAAATAATTAAAATGCAATCCCAAAATTCCAATGGTTGATTAGAGCAGGTAAATTTTATTATACACCAGTATCTATACACTCAACATATGCATGTGGGGGACCAATAGAAATTGGAATATTTAACCTCAAGCTAAGAAGCTTATATTGTACCCAAATATGTAATAACACTTTGTTTTCAGATCAATGAGAAGCCTGAGCCCTTCTGCGATCCAAGTAATGACGTGGGAGTCATCGCTAAGAACCGGAGCTCTCACATCCTACAGACTTTATCATCGGTGCATGCTTCGCCCTGAGAACCATCAAAAACCCACAAAATAAGTATCTGAAAGCCATTTGATGCATTAATCGGATCATAGATAAGGTCCACAACTTTTTGAACGAGAAAAGGTATCATAGATAAAAATGATGGATTACTCAGAAAGAAGCAACCAAAAAGTTTGTCAGCGCAGGATTATAATAGTTCGAAATGATTGCTGTTTTGAGAAGTTAAACTCCTCCTTGCTGAAGGCAGTAGATTTGGAGGGGGAAAATTCACGAATTGTTTCTTCAATTGTGTTATATGCTAAAGAAGCTCGGCTCAAAAGACGATGGAGTCGAGCAATTGCTTCCTCTCTTAGGATCCATTCAGAAAAACAAATTGCAAGCACACATGCACGCACGAAAACAGAGACAGATGTAACAAAAATGAAAGAAATAAGAGGAGTCGTCTAGGAGGAGAAGAAGAAGAGAGTTCTTTCTATATATTTGTTTGTTCCCCTATTTTCTTCTTTTGTTCAAATCATTTTGTGATGAGACAGATATTTAAAATTATATTTTATTTATATTCATTAACCAGACAAGCACAATACCTCACTCTCAACACCAAATAAGATTGAACTAACAAATGATATATCTTGTTAAACTGTATACAATACATACCAGTTTTTTCTTTCTTGCATCCAGAATGTCATCCAATGGAGGCCGACCTCAGAAAACAGAACAAGATTAAAAATTAAGTCAATAAAAGTCTCAATATTATATAATAAAAATTTAGTAATTTGTATTCATAGCCATATCTTGCATCTCTTATTCAAGTAACTTCATTTCAGCTTTATGAACACATCTTCGCCAACCTTTTCTATTTTCCTTCATCAAAATCTTTAGCTGCCCTTTTCTTACCATAGAATTTTAAAACAGTATTTCTTTCTTTCTCATTGCACCTTCCTATGATCTTTAATGTATTTATGTATGTCTTACTGTTTTCATCCAAGGTTATTCCAAATAAACCATATAGTTTAGCTTTTTCATCAATTTCAACATTCTCATCTATCATCTCTATATAAGGATGATGGAATTCTTTATGTTCTACATTATACATCCTTCGTGTGGCTTCTATCAGCTAAGAAATTGGAGCCATAAAAATAGCATGGATTTTAATGCAGGTGTATTATATATTTCTTCTTGATTCCATTATTATACCATATCCCGTAAAAAAATTTACTTGTTGAAGGGCAATCATTAATTTTAAGTTATTTCAATAAAGGTCACCTATAGTTTACCCTTTATAGCACTTAATGCCCACACACACACACACACACACCCCCCAAAAAAAGAGTACAAAGGAAAAGAAAGTAATTCATTAGCACAAGCATCACCTCTGTTCTTCGATTAAAACCCATAAATAACTCAGGTAAAACTCAAATGATCGTCCAATTTAACTCTAAAAATTGTTTGTATGCTGTACCAAGACCCTTTACTCTTAAACTGCAAGACACAATCCAAGTCAACCGATTCAGAAATCTTCAAAAAGTCTTGGATGTGATTATTTATGGTTGTTTAAAGTTGCATACATTTATAACCAAAAAAAATCATCATTTTAGCATATCTAAGCTACAAATACAAATAATTGTTAGTGATGATTCGTAAATTGCAAGTGTCCTAGTCATTGATGCATTCTAGATACATAATGAATACAATATTGGTTTGCAGCCTTTTGACCAAAAAATAAAAATAAAATAAGAAATAGAATGCAATATAAATTTAAAATGTGCCAAAAAGAGTTCAACAAGGATTGTCAACGAATCCAATAAACCCGATAATGAGTACGGATCCGATACAATTCCAATACAGAAAAGTCTCATCAACAACAAATTCATGCAACAATAAACTCTGAATATAAGAGAAGTTAAGTCGGACATGATATAAGAAAAAATATAATTACCACTGGAAATGATGGTATAAAAACAGGAATAGTGAAGAAAGTTAAGTTGGAAAATGGACTCTTTAAAGGTTATTAAAGTAAATAGAACAAAAGCTAATTAATCAATAAATGTATTACCTAATTATCAACCAACCTGAAAACAAGCAGCCAATTCAAAAATGAAAATCATCAAAATTTCGTAGTAGATGATAAAATTTTCGAGTGCGACCTCACCTGTTATTTGCAAACGATATTTAGCCCAAACGCTGTATACTGAATTTGCTATTGTTGCAATCTGTAAGATACAATTGATACATTAGTTAATGTTAATAAATTTCTCGTCAAATAACATAAATAATTTTGGAAGCAAGTAATGTCACCAAAGAAGTCATCTCTACCTAGTTCCACTGATAACAAACCCCACACAAGACAATTTACCGTGGGATACATTATGAAATATGAAAAATGCATAATCCTAGTCAAGCATACAATATATGATGGCGAAATTACTTGTTACATTAAATTCGTTGGAAATTAGGACATAAGTGATAATGCTATTGGGTTGCGCTCAGTATCTCACTAGAAAGCATCAAGATTACTTTAAAGGGAAAAATGATTGAGGTGTATATAAATTCTACGAGAAGAATATACCTGTTTTGAGTCCTAAAGAATAAGTTTAAACCGATGTGGAACTCATTCCCTTCCCTACTAAAATAGGACTGATCTCCTCCCCTTGTGATGGTTGCATGGCTTAATAATGTTGTACCAAATCCGGTTGAAGGAAATCATTACGGAATCCTAGCCTGACTTCATAATGTTTTGGTACACAGCAAATGAACCCCCCCCCCCACCCCCGCATCCCCTCCATATCAAGCCACTTCTCACTATATAATCAACTTGACAAGACACTAGTTTGTATTACCAAACAAGTAAACCAAAACCAAAAGTTTATACATAATAGATATCAAAATTTAGCAACAGCATGTAACTGTGTATATGCATTGTTTTTCAAAAGGTAAATTACACTAATATACCCTCGACTATCACAATGTTTTACTAAAATACCTTGAAACTTTTTATTACAGTAAACTACTTTAAACTATGGTTTTTAAGGGAATTCTTTTCGCTTTAGTTTTTGTTTTGAATATTGTTATAGATATATATTTAGTTGTTATATATAGTCAGTTTGATTAGTTATTATATGAGGTGGTCTAAAACTCTCTATATAGAGAGTTGTATGGACTATTATTTTTTCTCAAACCAATAGAATATCTCTTTTTTAATGTCTTCATGGTATCAGAGCTTTGAACAGATTAAAATATTTTTTTTAAAAAACTAATTTTTTTCCACCCACCTAGCCGTCGCCGCAGACCTCGATCTCCCCAGAGCCCTCGACCACCCCTCGACGACAGCCCAGCAACGGATCCCCTCAATCTCCCCTCAAACCCCCACCCATGACCTCGACGATCGTCGTCAGTAGCTCCTCAACCACACCAAAGCCCTCGTCTATGCCTGTGCCTCCATTGATCCATCGATCCCTCCTTGACCAGATCCATATCTAGAGCCAGAGCCATGGTCATCGACCAAGTCAAGCAAGTCGTCGTGCCCTCGAGCAAGTCGTCGTGCCCTCAATTTTTTTCCACGGTTCTGTTAATTGATGGCTATTCATGTAGCCACTTAACCCTATAAAAGGCCTGTGATGATATTTAATTTATAAGGTCCTGTTAGGATTTTTTAATCAGCCTTGTTGTGGTTAGACAACCTTTTCTTCTCTCTTTGGGATCTCTTGCGTCATTCGTCATAGCTTCTACTGATGATAAAATTAACCCGGCTTCTATTTCGTCCGTTGATTTCAAGACGGATTTTCGCTTGACTACAATCTCTCTCCGGCACAAAGAATTACCTTCAATGGTCCAGTGCTGTGGAACGTGTCTTGAATAGCAAAGGTCTTCACCACCACTTAACGGACACTCCTCTTGACTCCAAAAATCCCCACTTTGATACCTGGTTCCAGCATGATAATAAGATAATTGTTTGGTTGTCTAACTCTATAGATTCTCGATGCTATACGTCTATTATGTTTCTTAAAACTACAAAGAAAGTTTGGACACATCTTCGGTCTCTCTACTCGTCTGACAATAATTTGTAGAAGTTTTATGATATCTTTCATACCTTTACCACGACCATTCTAGGAGAAGATATTTAGGATTTTGGTGCCATTTTCAGTGGGCTTCTTGATCGATGGAACGTCTATCGGCCTATCTGAAAGTGTTTATTACCACCACCACTGGGTTAAACTAGCATTGAGCATGCCATTTTTAAAAATTTTGGGATGCTAATTAACACTAAACAAGATCTTTAACTAGATGATTAGGATTTAAGCTATGATATCAAAAGAACTAATATAAGAGAATGAGCCTACAACCTTTGTAAACCGTATCCTTCTCTTCATAAGCTCCGTGTAGTAGTCCACGCGACTCCACTTGAAGTTGGATGGAGCTTCCTTTGCGATCTTCGTGCCGAAGATGGTCCATCTGAAGCTCTGCTAAGCCAAGCTATCTCTTCACCAAACACTTTAGTGAAGGAAATACACTACACCTAAGTGCTAATCACGTGTAGGATGGTGAAGCAGGGGTTTTGTTTGCTCACTAGGATGCTCACAAGCTCAAGGGTTCACAACTCATGTGATGGATTGAGCTTGGAGGTGGAGGTGAGGAAAAAGGAGAGAGCTAGAGAGAAACTCATCACATGAGCTCTCAAATGAAAAATGAACAAGTCTAGAAAAATGAACACGTCTAGAAAAATGACCAAGTCAATAATGGCTTTGATAATTCCTCACTTATTGAAGTATGGAATTTATTTCAATAAATAAATTGAACAATGCTTCAATAGTGCAAGCAAATGACTAAAGAAGTATAAAAGCCATGCTTCACCCTATTCCTCATTTTCCACCTCATTTCTATTTTCACAAAATAGAAATACAACCATGCTTCATTATATATATATATATATATATATATATATATATATATATAAACAAAATAATTAGTGAGCAGTAATATTAGTTAATATATAATTATATCAAATATAAATATATATCATATTATTAAATCAACACTTGATTTAATAATCCGGCTATATCACATATAACCGACTAATATCATTTATTTGTTTATCACATTATCAAACACTTGATTCGATAATCCGGTTATATCACATATAACCTAACCGATAACAAATAACCGCCATATTAGAATACGGTATTTCATACTCGTATTTAATCAGGCCCCCACACATATCAGCATATGTGCCCTACTTCGTTTCGCCTAAACTAGGAAACTTCTGTGTGGGACTCTAAAGACTCATCAATACATCAGCAGTAGATAATGATCACATCAGTTACCTACAAACCGTCAGCGGTATTAGCTGGACGTAACGGCTACCCAGGTATCGAGCGATTAGAAGATTAACAAGCAATCTTGTCTAAAATCTCATGAAGCCTATAGATAACACTTACCGTACAGTCCGGTCTCTTCGTTTGATATGTCGCATATCGAGTCTGAGGGTGGATACGTCAGATCCCAATAACTTGATAAGTCATGCCAATGTATGGCTCATAATGGTTCGAGAAACTACTGATAACTCTTACCAGTAAATCTCAACAGCAGCCCTGACCAGGGACTTCCTGTTATAGCCAATCGAGCATAGCGCAACATCAACTCTCAATACCAGGAGAGACGAAACCCCTCCTATCGCTCATTGCCTCCATGTGACTCGGAACTGTACCCAAAATCCATCTGTTTGTACGACTCTTTGGAGTCGTGGTAGGGAAGAAATCAAAGCACAGTAGGAATCACACAAGACTCTATGACGATCTCGGGTCTACAGACTAACCTGTACCAGTGTCACCAGAAAACTGTTATCTGACGATAGGTATAGTACCATCTAGGAGTTCTCGGCGAGTCATGTTCGGTGTACCCATTCTCTAATGAGCACATGTGTACAATCTTTAATGTCAAACACCAATGGCTATAGGATCAACTATCGCCCCCATACAGGGTCAAGAAACGTACACACTAGTTTACTTTGGAATATCGATACCATGTCTCGATATCTCTCTCGATTAGGAACAATTGAAAGATGTGCTTGTGGACTACCCAGGTCTCAGTAGTATGATCCGCATCATAGTCCTAGTAGTCAAGCTAACATCCTAAGCACTTTATCAACATGTATATGAGAGACAGGATAATAATACCAGTGAACATGTTAAAATAAAGGCAACCAGATAGCATACTATCATGTCGAGCAAGAAAGTCATCTATATATATGTCCAAACATCCACTATATCATACAATAATGGCCTCTAAGACATACATATTCTTAACAATCCTTCACTTGCACTAAGTCCAGTTGTTGTAGTATCCCATACCCAACATCCTAAAAAGTCTCTCGAATTGCATCTGGGGGAGGTCCTTTGTAAGTGGATCCGCTGTGTTATCCTCTATATCAATTCTCCTGACCTCGATCTCCTGGAGATCTACTATCTTCCTGATCAGGTGATTCCGCCTAAGAATATGTCTGGATCGCTGATAGGACCGAGGTTCCTTGGCCAAAGCCACCGCTCCATTTTAGTCACAATACAAAGGTATTGGATGCTCAATAGATGGAACCATACCAAGTTCAGCTATGAACTTGTTCACCCAAACAGCCTCTTTGGCAGCATCGTTGGTAGCGATATATTCAGCCTCCATCATCGAGTCTGCTACAGTATCTTATTTGGAACTCTTCCAACATACCGCCCCTCCATTGAGAGTAAATACAAAACCCGAGACCGACTTACTGTCGTCCTTATCACTCTGGAAGCTCGAATCGGTAAAGGACTCTACCTAGAGTTCATCGTTACCATACACTAAGAACATTTCTTTAGTCCTTCTCAAGTATTTAAGAATGTTCTTCACAGCTGTCCAGTGATTTTTCCCAGGATCTAATTGATACCTACTCACTAAACCTAGTAAGTAAGCTACATCCGATCTCGTACATAACATCGCATACATGATTGACCCGACTGCAGAAGCATAGGGTATCTCTTGCATGCGAGCCCTCTCCAAATCAGTTTTGGGAGACATCTCTTTGGAGAGAGTAATTCCTGAGCAAGCGGGTAAATTACCATGCTCGGAATCTTCTATACTAAATCTCTTTAGTATGGTGTCTATGTATCTGGATTGGGACAATCCCAACACACTCTTAGATCTATCTTTATGGATCTTAATCCTCAGGACGTAGGAGGCATCACCAAGATCTTTTATGGAGAACTTGTGTGATAAGAAGAGCTTGACCAAGTGGAGCATAGGAACATCGTTTCCTATCAAGAGTATGTCATCCAAATACAATACGAGGAAGACAACCTTACTCTTTACAACCTCTTGTATATACAAGGTTCATCTACGTTTTTATGAAGTCAAACTCTTTGACAGCTTCATGAAAACAGATGTTCCAGCTCCACGATGCCTGTTTTAATCCGTAAATTGATTTAAAAAGCTTACACACGCTTCCGTTGCTCCCACTGTCTATGAAACCCTCTGGCTGTGTCATGTACACGCTCTCTTCTAAATCACTATTTAGAAAAGCGGTCTTGAAGTCCATCTGCCGGATTTCGTAGTCATGGTATGCAATAATAGCAAGTAAGATTCTGATGGACTTGAACATAGCTACTGGAGAAAAGGTTTCATCATAATCGACACCAGGTCGTTGACGAAAACCTTTTGCTACAAGTCTAGCTTTAAAAGCCTTAACTTTTCTATCTATACTAATATTCTTCTCAAAGATCCACTTGCTCCCAATGGATTTTACCCCTTCAGAAGCAACATCCAAAGTCCATACTTTGTTGGTGTACATAGATTCCATCTCGGATCGCATAGTATCCAACTATTTCACAGAGTCTCCACTTGTGATGGCCTGCTCGAAACTAGTTGGGTCATCATCTTCCATGATGCAATCCTCGCTCCTACCGTTTATAAGAAAACCTACTATCTCTCAGGTGGATGAGGAACCCTACCAGATCTGCGAAATGGCCGAGGTTCGTTGGGTACTATTGGATACCCCGATTCCACCAAATTATCAGTTCTAGTTTGTTCAGCTGGAACTTCTTCCAGTTCTACCTCATTACCACTAATTTCTTTTACTAGAAATTCCTTTTCTAAAAAAGTGGCATGCTGAGAAACAAACATTTTTCTTCCTCAGAATGGTAGAAGATATATCCATAAGAATCTTTTGGATATCCTACAAACTTACACAGAACTGATCTTGCCTCGAGCTTGTCCGGATTTTGCTTTTTAACATAGGCCGAACAACCCCATATCTTAACTCATTTAAGAGATGGTCTCTTCCCATTCCATATCTCATATGGAGTGGTATGTACAGATTTGGTCGGAACCCTATTCAATAGATATGCAGCTGTCTCAAGTGCATAACCCCAAAAGGAAATAAGCAACTCAGCAATACTCATCATAGAGCGCACCATATCTAATAGGGTGTGATTCCTCCATCCCGATATACCGTTGTGCTGTGGTGTATACGGAGGAGTAAGCTAAGAGAGAATCGCATTCTCTTTTAAATAGTCTCGGAACTCCGTGTTTAAGTATTCTCCTCCCCGATCAGATCAAAAGATTTTAATACTTTTACCCGTCTGGTTCTCTACTTTGTACTTATATTCCTTGAATTTCTCAAAAGATTCAGACTTATATTTCAACAGGAACATATGTCTGAATCTTGAGCGATCATCGGTGAATGTAATAAAGTACGAGAAACCATTCCTGGCATGTGTAGACATACACCGCATACATCACTATGTATCAGTTCCAAGAGTTCAGTAGATCTTTCTCTGTGTCCAGTAAACGGAGTTTTAGTCGTCTTGCCTTTGAGACATGACATGCAAGTTTCATAAGATATAAATTCGAACGGATTCAAATATCCATCCTTATGCAACTTAGCCAGTCTTTTCGCATTGATATGACCTAGTCTACAATGCCACAAGAAGGTTTCGTTCATTTCTAAACTGTTCCTCTTGTGTGTGTTCTGTATAATTAGAACAATATTGTGATTTAGAATGTCTATACCGTTATACAACGTACTATACCCAATCATCACTTGATTTAGGAAAACATTCACAATATTTTTGGTACGAAATAACAAGCGCTCAAAATCATTGTATTACCACTTAATACAAGGTGATATTCGCCAACTGCTTTAGCTGCAACAATTGCACCATTCCTTACTTATAGAAACATATCACCATTTTCCAGTTCTCTACTTCTCTTTAGCCCATGTAACAAATTACATATGCGGGATCCTGATCCGGTATCTAATACCCAGAACGTAGAGCAAACTGAGAAACAGTTCTCGGTTACGAATACACCCAAAGACGATGCATCAACATGCTTTTTCTTCAATCGATTGCGTGGGAATCCTAATATTCCCCTATTCATTGCTCAGACTTATGACTTTCATAAGATAGAGCGGAACCAACGTTCCTTAGCCCAGTATAATATATGGGTTCAGTCAATACATCAATATTATTATCTTGATTAAGGTGTGTCATGGTCGCTACCAGGAGAGAGAGAAGGAAACACTTTAGCATGCGCTCTTGCAACATTAGATTGGTTATTTTATTATCTAATCAAAATGTCTCCCACTGTTTTTATCAAATCTTCCTTCAAACCCTAAAAGGTAAGATTAGCCGGGATTAATTACACCCTACAAGTTCGCCAATCGTTCGGCCAGGCAGGTATTGGTACTTCAAGGGAGTCTCCCCATGCTTTCGCATGGAACTAATTAAATAATCTCGTTTCCTCATGGGCATAACTTCGTTAACACCTTTCATAAACACCTACTTAGTCGGCTAATTGTAAAATGGAAAACTCTCCCAGGAGTAACTCTTACTCGCAGTGGGTATCGGGATCCAACTATCTCATAGAAGGTATGCAATCTCATTGCAAATTTCAACACTTGAAATTCCCGATAATTGTTTTTGCCCATAGCAACTTATGACCTTAACAAGGTCAACAAATTATAAGCGCTAGCCAAATTCAATCCGTCATTTTTTGATTGAATTAAACCCACCCGGACCCTTAACAAGGTCAACAAAACCGTACGACTACCCTAATCCAATCGCATCATATGCGGCAGATAAGCACTAATCAGCTACCGCACACCACGCCTTGACAAGGTCAACAAACGCAGCACGAATACTAAATAGCATTTATCTGAAATGATGGAGGGCTACGTTGGTTTTTAAGAAAACCTTTAGCGTAATGAACTTGATATCGTTGTAGAATCTAGTGATTTTGAAAAGGAGTGGTTTAAGCTCCACTTTTTAAATCGCGTAGTTTTCAAAAATAAACCGAATAGCTTTTACTAGTTTTTGCTAAAGAGGTCACTCCCGGTGAAGGGATCTCGGCTCTTTCCTTATCGAATAAGGTGCTGGATATCCATCTAGGAATACCATTATGCAAAGCAAGAACAATAGAAGCTATGATGATAAACCGAGTGGGTTGTAGCATTTGCTAGTTTTGTTAAAAAGGTCACTCCCAGTGAAGAGATCTCGGCTCTTTCCTTATCGAATGAGGTGTTGGATATTCATCAAGGAATACCACTATGCAAAGCAATAACTAGAGCTACCTTTTTGAAAAATTTGATTCTACATCTTTAGGTTTTTTTCTTTTATTAATCTCATTAATGAAATCCCATCATTTAATGTTTCCTAAACATCACAGAAAATGAAACGAAAATAGAACGTACGCTTATGCCATCCGCATTCGCCACGGGGCCTCGTCATGCACCGTTAGGTTACTTAACTAACGCAGAGGGGGGCTGAACAAGCACAGGTGCAAAACATAAGCAACGTTTATTATATATCATATATATACTACAGCATTCGTCTTACGCAGTTATATGATCAACATCACATAGCAAGCAGCAGAAGTCAACATATGAAATATTGGATATACTAGGAGGTCCGTGTTTTAAATTCAGCCAGTAATGAAAAACACGGATTCCACGGTCGTGATGAATAGCCAAACCCACATCCCATAGACCCTACGAGAGCAGTAAGCAACCATGTCAATTCTAGAGTTAGGAGACCCGGTCTCGACTCCTCGAGATGGTCTCCTACTGGACTCTAGAACCCGGTTACTTGTGCTCCCCGTCTTGGGTCTATCATAATGCGGAAAAGTAAATAATATACATCAATGGTGACATCATCCTCAACCCGGAAGTGTCCCAATAAACGAATATTACAAACATTTTTACATGCATGAAAATTGAAAAACTCTCATCTCACGCAAAAACCCCCAGCTATTCAATCACGACGATCCAATACAACATATCACAGCAACACATAACATCGCGTGTCATCAACATAAGTAAATACGCGTATCCCGAATGTCGTTGACATATAGCAACGAGATTTGGGATACCCCACATATTACACTTACGGTCGCAGAAAAGAAATGAAAACTACAATAATTAGAATCCATATTTCGTTAGACATCATAAACCCGGAATATCTCATATTCCGGATTTCATGCTTAACCAGTTAAACCTTGCATTTTAGTCTCATATCGAAAACACTTTTCAATAACTTAGTCGGGTAATTCAACAAGATTCCCGACTATCCGATCGAATACTCGTCGGGAACTTTAGTAGATGGCCGCACCCCTGATGTCGTCGACCTAGTGCACTTAGGCGGAACACGGTGGCCGCGAGCACCCGAGTGGATGCTTTTAGCAACTGGGTTCTCCTGCAGTCACTTGGTCGGGACTTTGGGGCATGGCTACTTAGTAGGCGAGTATTCGCGTACGATACGCGATTGCGACGGAGTTTCGATCCGAATCGAAACTTCGTGGCAATCGATCAATAGAGACTAACATGCTAGATTTACAAACAAACTAGTTTTCACAAAACTAATTTAATATGGATTACAACTACTGTATCACATATCAAACTTAAACCCGAAACGATGTAAAAATTACGACCACGAAACACTCCGTATTAGCCCCTTAACAAAATTATCACATGCAATTTTGGGCTAATCAAACATAACCAGAAACCCTAAAACCAACAGACCAGAACACCAAACAAACACGAGCCAAAATGGAGCATGGGGGGCCGGCGACGCCGGTCAAATTCCCGATCTCGCCGGGTCAACTTTGGAGTTTTGGCCTCGAGTTTCTTTGGTGTTCTAGTTACATCACATGTAACATTCTGTATATGTTTAAAAAAAAAAATTAGCGGCCGTTTTAAAATCGACAGAAACTTGGGTTTTCGGGTTACAGTTTCGGAGTTGTTTCGGTTTCGTGGTTTTATAAACATCGTCTAATCTTCTAGATTTGACTCTGATACCATGATGGGCAGACAGCCACCACATCCAATCGGGTCGTCATGGCACCTACAGGTCCCTCAGCAGCCACTTCTTACGCATGCCCCCTCGCAAGGACTACAACCTGCCGAAACACCTTCCGGTCTTGGGACACCCTGGAGGTAAGAGCCTATACTTCGCCACAGTATCACAGTGAGAACCCTCCATAGGTCGATATCCAATGCCTAGTAGCTCTGATAACATGAAAGTGTTTATTACCACCACCACTGGATTTTACTAGCATCAAGCATGCTATTTTTAGAAATTTTGGGGTGCCAATTAACACTAAACAAGATATTTAACTAGATGATTAGGGTTTAAGGTATGATATCAAAAGAACTAATCTAAGAGAATGAGCCTACAACCTTTGTAGACCGTGTCCTTCTCTTCATAAGCTCCGTGTAGTAGTCCACACGACTCCACTAGGATCCACTTGAAGTTGAATCGAGCTTCCTTTGCGATCTTCGTGCCGATCGATGATCCACCCGAAGCTCCGCTAATCCGAGCTACCTCTTCACTAAACACTTTAGTGAAGGCAACACACTACACCTAAGTGCTAATCAAGTGAAGGATGGTGAAGTAGGGGTTTTGTTTGCTCAATAGGATGCTCATAAGCTCAAGGGTTCACAACTCATGTAAGGGATTGAGTTTGGAGGTGGAGGTGGGGAAAATGGAGAAAGTTAGAGAGAAACTCATCACATGAGCTCTCAAATGAAAAATGAACAAATCTAGAAAAATGAACAAGTCAAGAATGGCTTTGATAATTCCTCACTTATTGAAGCATGAAATTTATTTCAATAAATAAATTGAACCATACTTCAATAGTGCAAGCAAATGACTAAAGAAATATAAAAGCCATGTTTTATCCAATTCCTCATTTTTCACCTCATTTCTATTTTCACAAAATAGAAATACAACCATGCTGCATTATATATATATATATATATATATAAAATAATTAGTGAGCAATATAATATTAGTTAATATATAATTATATCAAATATAAATATATATCATATTATTAAATCAACACTTCATTTAATAATCCGGTTATATCATATATAACCGACTAATATCATTTATCCGTTTATCATATTATCAAATCAACACTTAATTCGATAATCCGGTTATCACATATAACCTAACCGATAACAAATAACCGCCAGATTAGAATACGGTATCTCATACTGGTATTTAATCAGGGGTCCACTGATCCTGCTGTCACTCGCAAATAACGCGAGTCTCTTGTTGGTGTGTTGCTCTTAGCTCGACTACCGCCTAACTTTGTGGGCATTTGTTCTCTCGTTCTTTCTCAGAGTGGTTCTCTTTCATTGACGAGTACCCTGTCGAGCATTTATCGTGTATCCACGGTCTCTTCTCCATCTACTGAGCCTATCTCGACAGCACTTGTTACTCGAAGCCGTGGACGTAGGACCTATACACAGTCTAGACGTGGTTCTTCTGATTCTATCTTTGGTAGCCGTGACGCATCGCGTAGTCACCCCCTGTAACAGCCCTATTTGAATGCAATAATTCAAGAGTTTATCAAGATTCTTTTCCAAAAATTTTTGAATTTTAGTTGGCCGCTAAAATATTTTAATTTAGATTTTTTTCTTTGTAAACAATTTTGATATGGAAAATAATCAGTTTTTATATTATATAAATAATATTTTCTTAGTGACAGCAAAATAATATTTTGCGTATCTGTTTACTGTTAAAATGAGAACAAGAAAATCTGCACCGAATCTCTAACTACGACCAATTAAAGATATGCATCTATATACATACATTTATAAAATCTCTTTATATATATACAAATCTCTCTCTCTTTTCATACTCACAACTCTTTATCTCTCCCCGCTGCTCCTCATAACCCCCACCTTCGCTCTCGTCTCACCGCCGTCTTCGCGCTCAAAAAAAAAAGAGGGGAATAAATAAATAAATAAATAAAATGGTATGAAATCAATGAGCAATTGAAAGGGGAAAATTTGTATCAAAATCCTAAATTGAGATAATTTTGTTTTGGTTGTGTGACAATTTTTATGTAGATATTTATGATTTAAATCGATGAAATTTATCTAGGCGGATCATATAACTCAGATCCAAAGTCGCACCTTGGCTGAGATCGTGCCTGCATTTTCGTACATCGTTTTTCGTGATCGCTATCCTTAGGCAAGTACTCTTGCTCTTTTCTTTTTGTCGATGCAACATCGGCGATTATCTAAATTAGTTCTTAGCCTGTACAAGTTTGGATATTAGAGGGAAGAGGTTTCTTTCACAGTTTTATCATCTGTCCTTATCGGAACACTTGCTATTATATATTGCTGACTGCTGCTTGCTTTTTCTTTATGTAATGCTATGACATGAATATTATGCACAAGAATCATTTTACATGCTTTATACACATTCGAGACTCATGTTGATTACATGTATAGAACACCTCGACTTGACATGCTTATTCATGATCCTTATTATTTATTTTTTTTAAAATGAAATCATTAATTAGAGTGTTGGACTACATGCCATGACACCACTATTCACCAGTTTTATTTCCATACAATTACCATACTACAAGTTCTTGTCTTTTCAGCATTCTTAATTAGTGATTTTAATCTTTACCATAGTAGTTATAAATACGTGGGTGTTGGGGTAGTTTGAATGTGCGTTGTACAACAGGATCTCAGGAGTCCCATGCCGGCAGCTCGTACCGGGCTATAGCGGTCATATGATTACAGCTCGTACCGGGCTATAGCGGTCACATGATTACAGCTCGTACCGGTCACATGATTACAGCTCGTACCGGTCACATGATTACAGCTCGTACCGGGCTATAGCGGTCACATGTTTACAGCTCGTACCGGGCTATAGCGGTCTCTTGTTCATTCCACAGTTGGGCCCGTGTTTCCTAGCCCCTGGGGCACCACTCTTGGGTTAGGAACTCCTGCAGAGGTTGACGCACACACTCAAGCTTACGATAGGATAGTTTACCTTTTAATGGCCAGTTAGGTTATGACATGATCCCTTACATACATGTTTCATAGTGTTAGTGCATTTAATTACTTATATACATGTTTTCTTGCGCACCGGGCTTCACTTATATATATTTTTGTTATTATGCTACACACACTTTATACGTTGAGTACTTGCTGGGATGTTCTGACATCCCTGAGCTTTGCCGTCTCAGGTTTAGAGACAGATCTGCAGGCTGAGCAGGATCAGAGCGGCTACCAGGACTTTGTTGAAGATCAATAATCGTAGGTTTATTTTTCCTTTACTTTTAGCTTTTAGCATGTGCGCTTTTATGGGACATTAGGACTTTTGTATCTCTTTCGGATCTTATTTTATTCCGAATCTTTTGTTTTGGATCTTTAATTGCATCAATTATCTAGTGGACCCATTTTTAGGATTTCTTGTGGTTTCATTGCAGCATGATTATCAGTATTATTTCCTTTGGTATTGGATTTTATTTTTGACAGGCTAATCTAGACAGCCTTATGTGACTATGGAATGACTTTTTCCTACCGTAGATAGCACGGCTGGCCTTCGTCGCTCTCTGTATTCCGGATTTTGGGAAGCGGGGCGTGACAAGGTTTCGTTGGTATCAGAGCCAGGCTGACATCAAAGTTAGTCTTGGTTCTACCGACCTTTTAGGTTAGAAACACATGTCTAGGTTTTCCCCAGTATGTCATGCTGCAGATTCCGTTGACTCTGACCGTAGGATTCGGGCGACTTGCATAGAGTTACGATATTGTGCCCATGTACCGCGGCATGGATACAATACGGTATTCCGTATGAGTAACTTGGAGTCCTACACTTGATCTGTATTCCTTGAATTGATTATTTCATTATCTTTTTGCTTCACTCAGTTTTAATATTTTGAATTTAAACCTCGTTTTCATTGCTAAACCTCGTCGTTCGTTTTGACTTCAGAATCATGGCCGAAGAAAATTTGCGAGTATATGGGAGACGTGACAACAGTACTGCACTACTTGGAGTTATACGTGGCATGCTGGAGAGTCAACAACAGCAGACCGAATTGCTACAAGGGGGCCTACTTGCTTCTCAGCAGACCGCTACTGCGGCCCTGAACAAGGTGGCTGAGGTTCGTGAAGGTAGACGTCCGGGCAGCATCGCCGATTTCAGGAGACTACAGCCGGCAGTTTTCACTGGCGCAGGCGGACCACTGGATGCCGAGCAGTGGATTGTCGACATGGGGAATTTGCTGTCAGCCGCCCAGGTTCCTGACAGAATGGATATAGTCAAAATTCAACTGTAGGATATTGCTAGAATTTGGTGGCTCGCAGAAGAGAACAGGTTGAAGAAACCGATTACATGGACTGATTTCTCTACGGCTTTCCTTGAGAAATTCTTTCCTAAATCGGCCAGGATCGAGATGGAACAACAATTTATCAATCTTCGTCAGAGAGATCGCACAGTGGACGAGCTAGCGGCTGGGTTTATCCGACTCAGTCGTTTTGCTCCTTTAATGGTAGCCCAGGAAGAGGATAGGGCTAGAAGATTCTTACAGTGTCTCACTCTGGAAATACAGGAGAAGTTAGCTTCACATGATCTGAGGACTTATTCAGAGGTATTAAATGCGGCCCGCAGAATTGAGACGATTATGGATAAGAGGAAGAAACTTCAGAGTGGAAGATTCAAACGGCCCGTGAATCAAACTTCAGGGATGATTCCAGTTAGACAGCATGGAGGAGTTCAGATGAAGCGTACCGCAACCCCACCATAACGGGAATCTCCGGTTTGTGGATACTGTCGGATACCGGGACACGTCAAGAGAAATTGCCGCCGCGCTAAGGGTCTATGTCTGATTTATGGTGCTAGTGACCATCAGATTGGGAGTTGTCCAAGGAGAACAGAGCGCAACCAACCTCAGAAAGGACTTGTCCCTCAGGAGCAACTTTTTGATCAGAGGCGAGGAAACACAGGTCGTGGACAGGGACGGGCCTTTACACTGACAGCTGAGCAGGCGGAAGTATCGGAGGATGTCGTTTCAGGTACCGTTCTAATTTGTTCTGTTCCTGCTAGAGCATTTTTCGATTCCGGAGCTTCGCATTGTTTTATGTCTTTGGATTTTGCCACAACACATTCTATTGCACACAAAACACTGACTAGAGGTTGGGACATTCACACTGGAAATGAAGTAGTTACCACCAACCTAGAGTGCAAGCTTTGTCCGGTTGTGATTTGCGGCAGGGAGCTTTTCGCGGATTTCCTGTTGATTGGGACCGGTAGTTATGATGTCGTTTTAGGAATGGATTGGTTGGGCACCTTTCACACACATATTGATTGTCGGGCCAAAACTGTAAACTTTTGCATTCCTAACCACCCAGAGTTCGTGTTCATTGGAGGGAGCAAATCTCTGGGACCCATAAAGTTTAGAGCAAAGCCGACGTGCGACATATTAGCATCAATGGAGGTTGATATGAGTTCGGCACCGATCGTAGTTCGGGAATTTCTGGATGTCTTTCCTGAGGACTTACCCGGCTTACCCCCGCCTCGTGCTTTGGGGTTTTCGATAGAATTATTGCCACGAACGACACCAATTTCTAAGTCACCCTACAGGATAGCACCAGTTGAATTAGCGGGATTGAAGAAGCAGATAGAAGACCTCCTCAGCAAAGGATTCATTCGCCCGGGTACTTCTCCGTGGGGCGCTCCAGTTTTACTAGTAAAGAAGGACGGCTCGTTACGCATGTGCATCGACTACCGAGAGTTGAACCGGGTTACGATTAAAAACAAGTACCCTATATCTCGGATCGATGATTTGTTCGATCAATTATGTGGTGCTCGAGTGTTCTCTAAGTTGGACCTTCGGTCGGGGGTACCATCAAGTTCGTGTTAAAGCGGAGGATGTATGCAAGACAGCCTTCAGAACTCGATACGGTCATTATGAATTCTTGGTAATGCCATTCGGTGTTACTTATGCCCCAGCCGTGTTCATGGATTTAATGAACCGAGTTTTCTCCCAGTACCTTGATCAGTTTGTCGTAGTTTTCATCGACGACATTCTTGTGTACTCCAAAAGCAAGGAGGAGCATGCCGAGCATTTGAGGATCGTGTTGCAGATACTGAGGCAAGAAAAGTTTTACACCAAGCTTAGTAAATGCGAGTTTTGGCTTGAACAAGTTCAATTTTTGGGCCACATCGTTTCTGGAGACGGTATATCAGTAGATCCGGCGAAGATTGAAGCAGTGAAGGATTGGCCAGCACCAAAGTCAGTAGCAGAGATTAGAAGTTTCTTGGGACTCGCAGGCTACTACCACAGATTTGTTAAAGATTTTTCACGAGCGGCTGAGCCATTGACAAGACTTACTCGAAAGGGGATACCATTCGTATGGTCAGAAGAGTGCAACCGAGCATTCGAATTATTAAAGGAGAAACTCACAACCGCACCCATATTGACCGTACCAGATGGGACAGGAGGACTGGTGATTCATAGCGACGCTTCCGGTAAGGGGCTAGGCTGTGTCTTGATGCAACATGGGAGTGTTGTTGCTTATGCCTCGCGTCAACTGAGGACGCACGAAAAGAATTACCCAACTCACGATTTAGAGTTGGCCGCTGTAATCTTTGTTTTGAAAATTTGGAGGCATTATCTTTTAGGAGAACGAGTGGAAATTTTTACGGACCATAAGAGCTTGAAATATGTATTCACGCTGCTGATTATGATATTGATTTGAAATATCATCCCGGGAAAGTAAATGTGGTACCGGATGCTCTCAGTCGGAGACCAACAGCGATGTGGTTGACTGACCAGAAGGAACTCATTGATGAATTTCGAAGGCTCAATCTAGAAGTGGTAGAGCAGGGGACGCCCGGACAATATTGGCAACTACAGGTGCAGTCTTCGTTAGTTGATCGTATTAAAGCTGCACAGGCTGGGGACCCGCAATTGCAGAAACTCCGCGGGTTAGTAGAGGCAGGAATGAGGACAGACCTACTGATACACGAAGATGGCTCATTAAGATTCGGCAGTCGATTGTGCGTGTCAAAGGGCGACGTTCGAGAGGAAGTGTTGAAGGAAGCACACAGTTCAGCTTATTCGGTGCACCCGGGTGGCACCAAGATGTATAGGGATGTTAAACAACACTTTTGGTGGAATGGCATGAAGAGAGAGATTGCCCGCTATGTGTCGAAGTGCTTAGTGTGCCAGCAGGTGAAGGCCGAACATCAGCGAGTGGCCGGCTTATTGCAACCACTTCCCATTCCCCAGTGGAAGTGGGAACACATCACTATGGACTTCGTGACGGCTTTACCACGGAGTCCTAAGGGCAATAATGCTATTTGGGTCATCGTCGACCGTCTCACAAAGGCGGCACATTTTCTACCCTTTCTGGTGGGACAATCGACGAAGACATTGGCAGAGAAATATATGCAAGAGATCGTACAGTTGCATGGGGTGCCTATCACTATAGTATCGGACCGAGACACGAGATTCCTTTCATATTTTTGGAGAAGCTTACAAGAGAGTTTAGGCACTCGTCTCCGTTACAGCACAGCTTACCATCCCCAGACTGACGGACAGTCTGAACGTACGATACAGATATTAGAAGATATGTTGAGAGCCTGTATGCTAGATTTCAAAGGATCATGGGAGGATCATCTTCACTTGGTGGAATTCTCGTATAATAACAGCTATCAGGCGAGTATCCAGATGGCACCGTTCGAGGCACTTTACGGACGTAAATGTCGTTCCCCACTTTGCTGGGATGATGTGGGTGAGCGAAAATTATTAAGACCGGAGCTCGTAACCCAAACAGTTGAGAAGGTCCAGTTAATCAGGGACCGTATCAAGGCGGCACATGATCGTCAGAAGAGCTGGGCGGATACTAGTCGAAGACCTCTTGAGTTTGGAGTTGGAGATCATGCCTTCCTTAAGATTTCGCCGACTCGAGGAGTGATTAGATTCGGTAGTCGTGGGAAACTCAGTCCCCGATTTATTGGACCATTCGAGATTGTGGAACGCGTTGGAGCAGTGGCTTACAGATTGGCCTTACCACCTTCTTTGGCTGGTGTGCACAATGTATTTCATGTATCACAGTTGTGTCGGTACGTTCGCGATGACAGTCATGTTCTCGATCACTCTGAATTAACCTTGAGCATGGATCTCTCGTATGAAGAGCAACCTACAGCCATTGTCGACCGTAAGGAGAAGGTATTGAGAAACAAGATTATCCCTTTAGTTCTTGTATCTTGGGGCGGACGTTCTCGCGGAGAATCTACTTGGGAGCGTGAGGACACGATTCGTCAAAAGTACCCACACCTGTTTTCTTGATCTTGTAGTCGTCCTTCCAATTTCAAGGACGAAATTTTCTGTAAGGTGGGTAGGATGTAACAGCCCTATTTGAATGCAATAATTCAAGAGTTTATCAAGATTCTTTACCAAAATTTTTTGAATTTTAATTGGCCGCTAAAATATTTTAATTTAGATTTTTTTCTCTGTAAACAATTTTGATATGGAAAATATTCAGTTTTTATATTATATAAATAATATTTTCTTAGTGACAGCAAAATAATATTTTGCGTATCTGTTTACTGTTAAAATGAGAACAAGAAAATCTGCACCGAATCTCTAACTACGACCAATTAAAGATATGCATCTATATACATACATTTATAAAATCTCTTTATATATATACAAATATCTCTCTTTTCATACTCACAACTCTTTCTCTCTCCCCGCTGCTCCTCATAACCCCCACCTTCGCTCTCGTCTCACCGCCGCCTTCGCGCTCAAAAAAAAAAGAGGGGAATAAATAAATAAATAAATAAAATGGTATGAAATCAGTGAGCAATTGAAAGGGGAAAATTTGTATCAAAACCCTAAATTGAGATAATTTTGTTTTGGTTGTGTGACAATTTTTATGTAGATATTTATGATTTAAATCGATGAAATTTATCTAGGCGGATCATATAACTCAGATCCAAAGTCGCACCTTAGTTGAGATCGTGCATGCATTTTCGTACATCGTTTTTCGTGATCGCTATCCTCAGGCAAGTACTCTTGCTCTTTTCTCTTTTTCGATGCAACATCGGCGATTATATAAATTAGTTCTTAGCCTGTACAAGTTTGGATATTAGAGGGAAGAGGTTTCTTTCACAGTTTTATCATCTGTCCTTATCGGAACACTTGCTATTATATATTGCTGACTGCTGCTTGCTTTTTCTTTATGTAATGCTATGACATGAATTTATGCACAAGAATCATTTTACATGCTTTATACACATTCGAGTCTCATGTTGATTACATGTATAGAACACCTCGACTTGACATGTTTATTCATGATCCTTATTATTTATTTTTTTTAAAATGAAATCATTAATTAGAGTGTTGGACTACATGCCATGACACCACTATTCACCAGTTTTATTTCCATACAATTACCATACTACAAGTTCTTGTCTTTTCAGCATTCTTAATTAGTGATTTTAATCTTTACCATAGTAGTTATAAATACGTGGGCGTTGGGATAGTTTGAGTGTGCATTGTACAACAGGGTCTCAGGAGTCCCATGCCGGCAGCTCGTACCGGGCTATAGCGGTCACATGATTACAGCTCGTACCGGGCTATAGCGGTTACATGTTTACAGCTCGTACCGGGCTATAGCGGTCTCTTGTTCATTCCACAGTTGGGCACGTGTTTCCTAGCCCCTGGGGCACCACTCTTGGGTTAGGAATACTCCTGCAGAGGTTGACCCACACACTCACGTTTAAGATAGGATAGTTTACCTTTTAGTGGCCAGTTAGGTTATGACATGATCCCTTACATACATGTTTCATAGTGTTAGTGATTTAATTACTTATATACATGTTTTCTTGCGCACCGGGCTTCACTTTTATATATTCTTGTTATTATGCTACACACACTTTATACGTTGAGTACTTGCTGGGATGTTCTGACATCCCTGAGATTTGCCGTCTCAGGTTTAGAGACAGATCTGCAAGCTGAGCAGGATCAGAGCGACTACCAGGACTTTGTTGAAGATCAGTAATCGTAGGTTTATTTTTCCTTTACTTTTAGCTTTTAGCATGTGCGCTCTTATGGGACATTAGGACTTTTGTATCTCTTTCGGATCTTATTTTATTCCGAATCTTTTGTTTTGGATCTTTAATTGCATCAATTATCTAGTGGACCCATTTTTAGGATTTCTTGTGGTTTCATTGCAGCATGATTATCAGTATTATTTCCTTTGGTATTGGATTTTACTTTTGACAGGTTAATCTAGACAGTCTTATGTGACTATGGAAGGACTTTTTCTTACCGTAGGTAACACGGTTGGCCTTCGTCGCTCTCCGTATTCCGGATTTTGGGAAGCGGGGCGTGACACCCCCTATGATTGCTTATGGTCGTGGTTCCCGTGGACGCGGTCGTGGTCGATTTGGACTTTATTGTACTCATTGCAGTGGAACTAATCATTGTAAAAACAGATGTTGGGAGAAGTATGACTATCCTGATGATACACCTACCGCTCGCCAAACATCCATACCGGCAGCTACTGGTCAACCTTCCTCCTCTGCCAGACAGGTACCTTTATCCAGTGATGAGTGGGGTCAGTTACGTCGTTTACTCTCTTTTGTAGCTCCCGTCAACCTTTCCACTCCGTTAGGTATATCTTTACTTTCTCATTCTAATTCGTGGTAGCTGATTATGGCGCCTCTCATCACATGTCTCGTACTGGACCATTTGATCTTGCTTTTAGTCCTCACAAGCTTATTTCTATGGCTGATGGTAATACTACACCTGTTTCTGATTCTGCTGATTTATCACTTACTTCATCCTTACACCTTAAAAATGTTTTAGTTGTGCCATCTTTAAAACAAAACCTACTTTCCATTCGTCAACTTACAAATGATTCCAACTGCTCAGTTACTTTTTATCCATCTTACTTTATGATACAGAATCTTCTGACGAATCAACGGATTGGTGGGGGCATGAGAAGAATGGACCGTACTATGTTGATCGCCTTCTCAGTACATTTGCAGCGGTTTCTACTGTCCAGTGGCACCGAAGACTTGGTCACCCTCCCTTTTCGCCTTTACGTACTATGTCATTTTCTATTAGTTTATCAGATTTTAGTTATGAGTTTTGTATTCTTGGGAAGTATTATCGCTCCTCTTTTTCTCTGGTTAATAAGAGACATGACTTACCTTTTTCTTTAGTTCACTCCGATATTTTGGGACCCTTTAAAATTCCTAGTGTGTTTGGTTATAAATATTTTGTTATTTTTATTGGACCATTCACGCATGACTTCGCTGTATCTTTTGCACAATAGGTATGAGTTTTTGTCTGCTTTTAAAACCTTTATTGCTGAAATTTCTAATCAATTTAATGTTTCCGTTAAAGTTCTTCATTTGGATAATGTTGAGTATGTCAGCACGGACTTTAATGCATTTTGTAAGATACGGAGAATATTGCACCAAACTTCGTGTTTTTATACTCCTCGGCATAATGGGATTGCTGAACGAAAGAACCGTCATTTATTTGAGGAAGCTCGTTCTCTTATCTTACATATGCATGTTCCTAAACGTTTATTGAATTTTACGGTTTTAACCGCTTTCTTTTATATCAATGGCATGCCTTCTTCGGTCATAAGCAACCGGTCTCCTTTCTCTATTTTGTTTCCTCAGGGCAAGCCTTTTCCCATTCCTCCAAAGGTGTTTGGTTGCCTATGCTACTCCCATGTTCCTGGTCTTCCTATTGACAAATTTGATTCTAGAGCTACACGTATGGTGTTTGTAAGTTACTCTCGATTCCAAAAAGAGTAAATTTGCTTTAACCCTGTCACATCCAAAGTTTGTACTTCATGTGATGCGGCCTTCTTAGAAGATCAAGCCTGTTTTTCACCACATGTTAAGGAACCCTCTTCTCCTATTTCGGTTCCACATACCTTCCTCGGAACTTGATTCATCTATTCAGCATGTGCTCCCTAGTGATCAGCCTGTAGTCTCTTATCCACAGGTGTACCACCGTCGTAAGAAAGTTGTCCGGCTATCTCCCTCAATGAATCATCTACAATTCTTCTGCAGGTACTATAATATAGTCTACTGTTCCTGACTCTCCACCACCGCTGCCTTCCGATGAAGATCTTTTTCTTCCTATTGCCTTCCGCAAGAGTAAGCGTTCTTGTACTACTGCACATCCGATTTCTAACTTTGTTTCCTATCATAAACTACCCCCATCTGCTCGTCAGTTTGTTTCTTCTTTATCTACAATCACTCTTTCTTTCTCTGTTCAGGACACATTTCAACACCCTGGTTGGCATGCAGCCATAGTAGAAGAGATTGCCACACCGCGCTCCAATCAGACATGGAAATTGGTATCTCCGCCTTCAGATAAGAAGCTTGTTGGCTGTCAATGGGTCTTTACTGTCATGCAAAATCCAGATGGAACGGCTGACCGTCTCAAAACTCGATTGGTAGCCAAAGGATATACTAAGCAGTATGGTTTGGATTATGTTGATACCTTCTCACCAGTTGCCAAACTACCATCGGTTCATGTTCTTATATCTTTGGTTATTTCTAAGGACCTCTTCATCAACTTGACATGAAGAATGCCTTTCTTAATGGCGATGTATCAGAAACTATTTATATGCAGCAGCCTTCTGATTTTGAGCGACCGGGGGAGTCTATGGTTTGTCTTCTACACAAATCGTTATATGGACTTAAGCGGTCACCACATGCCTGATTTGAAAAATTTAGCATGATTTTACAACAAATTGGCTTCAAACGTAGTCGCGCCGACACGTCTCTTTTTACACATTATCGTCCTCAGGGAAGAGTTATTGTGTTGGTGTATGTTGATATTATCATCACTGAAGTTGATTCTGTTGGCATCTCTAAAATGAAAGAACATTTGTCTTCACACTTTCATACCAAGGATCTTGGGTCACTTAGATATTTCCTTGGAATTGAAGCATCATGTAATTCTGGTAAATTGCAGCTCTCTCAATGCAAGTATGCACTTGATCTTATATCTGAGACATGATTTCTTGGATGTAAACTAGCAAACACCCTTATGGATTCCTCTGTCAAGTTATCTCGATTAAGCTCTCTTTCGGATCCTCCACTACTTGACTCAGGACGATATCGACGTCTAGTTAGGAAGCTTATTTACCTCACTGTTACTCGGCCAGATATTGCCTTTGTCGTTAGCACAGTGAGTCAATATATACAGAATCTTTTAACATATCAGCCTAAGGCAGTTGAGTATATTCTCAGATATACCAAAGGTTCTTCAGGACATGCCCTTCTCTACAAACCATCATCTACGTTATCACTCACAGCCTTTGCGGATGTTGACTTTGTTGGATCTATTTCGTCCACTGTATATTCTTAGGAGGAAACTTGGTTATGTGGAGGAGTAAGAAGAAAAATGTAGTGGCTCGTTTTTCTGCTGAGGCTGAATATAGATCTATAGCGCATACAATTGCTGAGTTGGTATGGTTTACCTCACAGATTTTGGGGTTTCTTCTTCTCTTTCGACTACACTCTTCCATGATAACAAGGCAGCAATTCACATTGCTGAGAATCCAGTTTTTCATAAGCGGACCAAACATATTGAGGTAGATTGTCACTTCATTCATGACAAAGTTATAGATAAGATGGTTGCACTGCAGCATGTTTCTTCTGCAACTCAACTAGCAGATATTCTTATCAAAGCTCTTCCTCGACCAGTTTTCGCTCCAAACTTGGTATGATTGACATCTACCCTCAGCTTGTGGGGAGCGTTATGAATATTGTTATGAATAGTTGTTATATTTAATTAATCAGTTTGATTAGTTATTATATGAGGTGATCTAAAACTATCTATATATAGAGTTGTATGGACTATTATTTTTTCAAAAGCCAGTAGAATATCTCCTTTTTTAATCTGTTCAGTTTTAAAAACACGATAGTTGAGGATATTTTAGTATGCAACATCAAATTGGTATTATGAATTTATGATATATATCCTACACCTTTGTTTGGCTTATACACACTAATTTTGATTAAAATAATATATATTCATGTTAAACAATCAAAGAAGGCATCCTGCATGTTGAAATCCCAAACCAGAATAAATAACAACCTGCAAATAAAATTTTAACAAGTTAACTAATAATCAATGAGGAGAATACTTACAGGCTCGTATTTTGTAATGGCATAAACCCATCCAAGGCCAACTGTCTCATACAATCTTCTAAATGCCTGCAAGTGACATATGATCAAAGACAATCGCATATCCAGAGCCGCTTTGAGGTGAATATGTCACCACCACTCAGAGGAAGGAAAAATAAAAAATTACCCAGAATGAACATTTGTATCAGAGAACATAGAGTTTATTGTTTTTCTCCATGTAAATAACCATTGATGCCTGTCACTGAATGAGTTAGTGTTTTTGCTTGTTATTGTTATCAAATCTTTCAAAAAAAAATCTCTAGACTAAATGAAGAGAGGGAGGCATTTGGATGTACAACCTATCATGGGACATGCATGGCATGAACATTTTTTTATTAAAAAAATCCTGGTTCTAGGCAATGGCAGTACATTTATCATTGCAACTCATGTGTCATAATTATCAGAGCATAGAAGGACGATAATCCAATCCAACATGCATCGGACTCTCTTTGGTACAGGAGCTGAGATGAACTGGATATTTTTAGTTTTTACTAATCATGTGTCAATTCTTTCTGGGTTGCTTTATGCTTTCAGTGGTTCTTGTCCATTGTTCAGTCAAAAATACTGCATGTTTGATATAACATTTTCCTTACTTTTCTTAGATATTTAAAGGTGTTTATTATAAATATGAAACATATAAGAGTTTATCTGAAAAATATTTATTTTCATATGTTTATATATTATAATTAACATTATGAAGGAAAATGTATGAATATAATATTTATATAATATTTTGATAATTTAAATATGCATATCATATCAAATATCCTTAACCAATATTCTCTAAATATAATATCATATAAAATGGTTAGGATAATATCTTTAAAATGTCAAATATTACTAACATTATTCATTGAGATATTGTGCAAGGTTTAGTTCAGGTCAGAAAATCGAGATGTGGAGATGTCGGAAATAAAAAATTTGCCGATAAAGTTAGATAAAATCGAAGAATCAATACTAGCATAGACTCAGAAAAAATATGAAGATTCCGGATATCTAGAAAATCTCCACGTGTCAACATTTCTTAGCCCCAGAAAAATGAAGCCAAGATTCAATCAAACGGCCGCGGTTGCGCAGCCAAACTAGCAATAATGCGGCGGATCCGCGACAGGAAAGAAGATTTAGGGTTTGGGATTTTTAGGTTTGATTTGCAACAACAAACCCTGATTCTTAGGATTTTTAGTTTCTGGCTTTGGGGCTATATAAAGAACCGATGGCTAAACCTAGAAATCATCAAACCGAAAAGATCACGAAGTTCAACTTGACTCACGAACCAGGTTGATCAATCGGCTGTTCATTTACCTCCTTCAAAATAGATCGAGAAGCAAATTAGGGTTTTGTATTCCACTTTCTAAATGAACAAAAAGTGTAATTGATCAAGTTGATTAATAAAGATAGTTGTTTTATTCTTATTGCATTTTTTTATTTACATCATAATCTCTATCCGTTCTTCTATCTCTATCATGAGCGAGTAATCCACCGCTTGATAGGGTTCGTAGGATTATGGTCGATCAATGAAAGATGAAGAATTTCTTAACTCTTTTTAAGTCTTATGAAGTTCATAAACTTTAGCAAAAGAATCATTAACATCCTCATCGGCCGCGCTATCAATTTATTGATAGTCTTGACCGCGATTTGAGATCAGATTAACAATTGTTTTGTTAAGGGCTAGACATGAATAGAGATCAGTGAAGGGACAAGGGTCGATAGTGTGGAAACACTAGTTTCTTCCAAGATTCCTAATTCTCATTCATCACTATCAATCTAGTTTTAAATCTATCAATAGATAAAAGGAGTCATCCATTACTACTAAATCCGAACGAACCCTACAAGCCCTCTTCTGATATAAAATCTATATCTTTATTTAAACTAGATCTACTTTCTACATCCGTATTTTGACGTAGATCTAGAAACTATTCTCCGCTATTCTTTATTCTTCTATTCTTCCTCTTTTTCAACACATCTAAAGTAAGATTGAAAAATTCAACGTTTCCCTGAGGACGATACATACTCATCTCGGTCTAGCTATACGCAACACCGTTATTGATTGCGGTTATTCTACAAACACTTCTTTAAAACAAATCAATCAAATGGCGCCGTTGCCGGGATCGAACCTGGGTGTCGAATCAAATGGCGCCGTTATTGATTGCGGCGGTCTTGAGGGATCGTGCATCCAAACTTCTCTGGTAACTTCCTCTATACTTTCTATCTCCTCTGAAAAATCCAATAATATATTTTTCTGCAGGATTCTTTGCAAAATATCACCGCTCAAAAAAAATCTTTTTGCGTGTTTTGTAATTGGTTTGTGCATATTTTAATAGGGACATTAAGGGGCAAAGACCAAATTCAGATTATGTGGGGATTTCATCACTCTTCCTAGACCCCACAAATCACAAAACGAGCATCCGCATCACTCTACATTAATTAAAAAATATCTAGACCGAACTCTAAGGATTGTCGCGCTCAATAAGGACAGAGGAAGGTCGTGGGTAATCTATCGCTTCTCCGCATTTCTTTTGTGGTGTCTAAGCAAGTCCGTTTAAAGCAGGTGGTTACTTAATTAGGCCCGCTATTTTCGGTGATTCGTATAGCGGATACCTCCCACTTACCTGGCACTTACCTGGCCACAAAAGTGATAAAGAGGTGGTAGAGGATTGATCCTGCGACTTGTCCTTTGGATGTCTAGGAGCGGTCTGGAGACTTGACGTAGGTAATCTTAGTTCTAGGGTTGATTGTGTATTTTTGTGTGATTTGTCTCACGTCCGACACTTTTCAAAACAAACCAATTTTAAATCACATACGCTGCCACTTGTGCTAAACCCGCTTAGTGCATGCTCGGCTGGACACGGGATTCTAGTGCCCGTCTTGTCCGCGTTTCTGCTATCGACTCCGAAGTCGGTACTTCTTCATTTTCTTTTTCCCCTCCACCCACCACTCAACCGAGATGGACGGTTTTCCATCAGATTATAACACCACCCTGCCACCATCCGTCAGTGCGCAAAATCCACCGTGTATCTCTCTCCAAGAAAGATGCTATCCTATACACGGTCCCCTTCCTACTTGTCTATCTATTCCACCAGCCAATGAGGATAATTTTGAAATTAAACCCCACTTCATCAATCTGTTGCCCAAATTTTACGGGCTTGAGTCTAAAGACGCATACGTTTTTATCACCAAATTTGAAAACATGATGGGTACATCACAACTTTCAGTGGATGCTATGCGCTTGCGTCTTCTACCTTTCACTTTGTGCGATTTAGCAGAAAAATGGCTTTATAACACTACCACACATTCTATTACTAATTGGGATGAATTCGTGATAGCATTCCTTAAGAAATTTTACCCCAATCATAAGACCGCCCGTGTTCGGAGCGAAATCAACCAGTTTACCCAGCTTCCCAATGAACCATTTTAGAAGTGCTTTGAACGGTTTAAGGATCTGCTTGTCCAATGTCCTGATCATGGAATAAATAGATGGGATCTGTGCCAAATTATATATGAGGGCATTAATCCAACGACAAAACATATACTTGAAACCATGTGTCAATGCAATTCCATGTCCAAAAACGATGGTGAAGCTTGGAAATTTCTGGAAGATCTCGTTGAACACACTTTGCAGTGGGAAAGCATTAGACCATCATCTAGGGGAGGAATCCATCAGCTCAATGTTTCCATCGCAGTAAAAGCCGAAATGGCAGCAATGCAAAAGAAACTCGACGCTATGGAGAACAAATTCTCATCAATCTCCCTAAACCAGGTTACGCTTCCCAAGACCGTTTGTGGTTGCTGTTCCGATCCATCACATCTGACGGAAGAATGTCCTTTGAGTGCACCGTTTCAAAGTCAAGAACACACTAATGCTAATTTTCAGCAGCGACCTAAAAACGATCCTTATTCTTCCACATACAATCAGGGATGGAGGAATCATCCTAATTTTGTTTGGAACCAAAACCAACCTCAAAATCAAAACCAGTTCCAAAGCAACTATCAAAGACCTCCATAGCAACAGCAACCACATCCAGGAGTCAGCACCCCTTTCAATCGCAACCTTTTCAAAATCCGGCCAACAATTCTACACCTTTTTTTAATAATTCTTTCCAAACGGTCGGTACCGAAAACTCATTTGCACTCGAACGAAGCGTGGATATATTTATTAAACATTCCATGCAATCAACAGATGATATAAAGTCTTCTATCCGAGCATTAACACGGACTACCACCTCCCACGGTGAAAGTATAAAATCGATAGAAGTACAACTTGTGCAGATAAATGCCGCGATGAGTGCGAGAGAAAAGGAGAAACTTCCATTTCAACCCCTACCGAATCATGGCCACTCATAAAGTCATAATGTGAGTGCCGTTACCACGTTGAGATCAAGAAGAGTGTTGAACAATCAAGTGGGTAAACAGATTAATGATGAGAAATCAATTGAAACCCCGGCTTTCACTTCTTGGCCTATTTCGTCTAGTCTCCTACCTTCTTCCGAGCCTATTCTCCGTTTTTCCTAAGGTTCGAATACTCAGCCCACTTTCTCGAATCTACCTAAAATGATCCCCGCTCCAATTCTGGGATCAATTCAATCCCCACAAACTTCTCCACAAATGTTGGACCCAAAACTTATTGATAAAACTCCATTTCCAAACAGGTTGAGGGCCAACAAACCTAACGCACAAATGGAGAAAATTGTGAAAATGTTTAAGCAAGTTAACATAAATATCCCTTTCCTGAATGCTATTCAACAAGTTCCGTCTTATGCAAAAATCCTTAAGGACTTGTGTACTAGGAAGAGAAAAACTCAAGTGCCGAAAAAGGTATTCATGACAAGTAACGTGAGCACAGCTTTTACCCAACAATTGCCTAAAAAAAGTAACGACCCGGTTGTCCTACAATATCTATAACTATTGGGGGTAAAAGTATCAATCGTGCTCTACTTGACCTCGGCGCTAGTGTTAACTTGCTTTCATATTCCGTCTATGAGCAGCTAGGTATAGGAGAGTTGAAGCCCGCCCACTGCACTCTCCAGATGGCAGACCGATCTATCGCCCAACCTAAGGGTGAACTAGAGAATGTGTTAATCAAAGTCGGAGTATTCATATTCGCTGTGGACTTTATTGTTTTAGATACACAGCCTGTGGCGAACCCATGCAACAAAATCCCAGTGATAGTCGGTCGACCTTTCCTAGCAACTTCCAACGCTGTCATTAATTGTCGTAACTGTTCTATGAACTTATCCTTCGGGAAGATAACAATTGAACTTAATATTTACAAGCTAGGAATTCAACCATCTGAACCTTCTGCTCATTTAATCGATGTTTGTTCTATCAACGAGATAGCTTTCGACAGCTGCGAAGCTGAAGTACTTTGCTATGATGTTCTCGACAATACTAGTGCGACATTGTTTGATCTGGCAAATTATTATAGTGGGGATATCTTCGATGAGTTCATCCCCGAGTTTGAATCCTTCGACTCATCGCAAAAGTCAGTAGCGCCTTCCGAGTCAATATCCTACGCAAGTTATGAACCTCTTAGGGAGTCCAAGTATCATTCTCTTACCCCACCTTCTATCGTCTCCCCGCCGACACTAGATCTCAAACCGCTATCTTCTCATCTTAAATACACATATTTATGTGAGAATGAGTCTTTGCCCGTAATCATATCCGCTTCTCTAGTTTTAGAGCAAGAGAACGCACTTTTGGCGGTATTGAGATCAAATCGGTAAGCATTTGGTTGGACAATGACTGACATCAAAGGGATTAGTCCCTTGATTGTTGAACATTATATACATCTGATGGATGAAGCCAAACCAACCCGAGACCCACAAAGACGGTTAAATCCCGTTATGAAGGAGGCGGTAAAGAAAGAAATCGTCAAGTGCCTAGATAGTGGTATAATTTACCCAATATCTGATAGCCAATGGGTAAGTCCTATTCATGTGGTGCCTAAAAAGTCTGGCATCATGGTCATAACTAATGATGCTAATAAGTTGATCCAAACACACACCCAAACTGGGTGGCGCGTATATATTGATTATAGGAAACTCAATGCCGCAACAAGGAAAGATCACTTCTCTCTACCTTTCATTGACCAGATGTTAGAACGATTAGCTGGACATGAATACTATTGTTTCTTGGACGGATACTCTGGCTATAACCAGATCCCATCGCCAAAAAGGATCAAGATAAAACAATATTTACTTGTCTTTTCGGTACTTTTGCTTATAGACGCATGCCCTTTGGGTTATGCAACGCTCCCGCTACATTTCAGCGGTGTATGATAGGGATATTCTTAGACATTGTCGAGAATTTTCTAGAGATATTTATAGACGATTTCTCCATATTTGGGGACTCCTTTGAGGAATGCCTACGTCATCTTGATGCGGTTCTTACCCGCTGTAAAGATAAGAACTTAACTTTGAATTGGAAAAAATGTCATTCCATAGTCCAAGAAGATATTGTCTTTGGACATATTATTTCACGAAAACGCATTGAGGTAGACAAAGCTAAAATTGATGTCATCCATAACCTTCCTCATCCCAAATGCGTCAAAAATATACGATCCTTCCTCGGTCATGCAGGATTTTATAGGAGATTCATTAAGGACTTTAGCAAAATTGCTAGACCCTTAACTCTTCTCTTGGCCAAAGATACAACATTTCACTTCGATTCGGATTGCGAGACTGCTTTTGAATCGCTTAAAAGATCTCTCACTACAACCCCGTTCTATCATCTCCGGATTGGAACCACCTGTTCAAGCTTATGTGTGATGCATCAGATTTTGCTATTGGTGCGGTCTTAGGACAACACATTGATAAGATGCCACATGTACTTTATTATGCAAGTAGGATCTTGAACGATGCCCAAATTAATTGCACAACTACTGAGAAAGAACTCTTGGCAGTTGTATTTGCATTAGAAAAAATCAGGCTCTACTTGATTGGCTCGGCAATAGTGGTTTACACCGATCACTCCGCCCTACGATACCTTTTATCGAAGAAGGATGCTAAAGCCAGGCTAATATGTTGGATTCTGTTGTTACAAGAATTTGATCTTGTCATACAAGACAAGAGTGGATGTGAAAACGTTGTAACCGACCATCTTTCACGCATCAATTCTTCACCAACGTTGACCGTGCCAATAAATGACTCCTTCCCTGACGAACAGCTCTTAACCGTATCCTGCGAACCTTAGTTCGTGGATATTGTGAATTATCTAACGACGGGACTTATTCCTAGCGATTGGTCGAAACAAAACAATTTTCGATTTCTATCCCAAGTAAAACACTTTTACTGGGATGAACCTTATTTGTTTAAGTATTGTTCCGATCAAATCATTCGCAGATGTGTCCCTAACGATGAATTCAAGAGCGTATTGTCTTTTTGTCATGATCAGGCATGTGGCGGTCACTTTGGTCCATGTAATACGGCGGAGAAAGTTTTGCAATGTGGCTTTTATTGGCCAACATTATTTAAAGACGTATACGATCATTGCAAAACTTGTCCACGGTGTCAACACATGGATCGGATTTCACGAAGAAATGAAATGCCGCTCCAACCTATCTTGGTTGTGGAGATATTCGAAAGTCTTTTTTATTTTTTAGTATGGATAAAAGTTGTTTGAGGTATTAATTTTATGGGTCTTTTCCCAACTCTTTTGGAAATTTATATATCTTGTTAGCGGTTGATTATGTCTCAAAATGGATGGAAGCAATACCGTGTCGCACTAATAACAACAAGGTTGTTATTAAGTTCTTTAAAGAAAATATCTTTTCGCGATTCGGACACCCCCGCGCTATAATTAGCGACAACGAAACGCATTTCTGTAATCGGTCTTTCGAGGCTTTGATACGGAAATATTTAATCAATCACAAACTTTCTACGCCCTATCATTCCCAAACGAGCGGGCAAGCTGAGATTTCCAATAGGCAGATCAAACAAATTTTGGAGAGGACGATTTCTAAAACCGTAAATATTGGTCAACCAAATTGACGGATGCTATTTGGGTATTTCGTACCGCTTATAAGACCGATCTTGGTATGTCTCCATACCGCCTAGTGTTTGGAAAGGGTTGCCACCTTTCTGTCGAGATCGAACATAAAACAATGTGGGCTATTAAAGAGCTTAACTTCGATTTTGATCAAGCCTGCAGCTATCGAAAGCAATTAAATGAGCTAAGAGAACTCCGCGACGAAGCTTACGATAATGCGGTTATAGTAAAGAACCGGACTAAAGTGGTCCACAATAAAAACCTTTTTAGAAAAACCTTCACACCGGAACAACAAGTCCTTCTTTACGATTCCCGACTCCATCTTCATCCGGGTAAGCTAAAATCTCGTTGGAAAGGACCTTTTATGGTGTGGTATGTATACCCGCACGGGGCAGTAGAAATTGAAAATATTAAAAATGGTTCAATTTTTAAAGTAAATGGGCATAGATTGAAACCGTATTTTTCTGCTGATCAAGCGGAGGAACTCCTGTTTTTATAGGAGCCGTTTTATCATAACTAAATTTCCTCCGACTCACCTCCATGTTTCGGTAACATTTTCTCATTTTAAAAATGGAGATGAGTGAAAAAGGACTTAACTGAATATCTGTGCATGCCAAAGTACAAGTTTGGGGGTAGTTTTCATTTGACTATTATTTTCGCCTCTTAATTTCCCTCCCCAAGTCTATGGGTCTATGCATTCAAAAATGACATCAGTGAGAACACTGCTGAAAACAGGTTTGGGAGGGAGTTTGTATTCACTAAATTATCTTTTGGCACTAGGCACTATACAATTTTTTTTATAATAAAATATTAGAAAGTGAAAAATTACATATGAAAAATAGAAAAAGTTTAAGAAAAGTAAGAAAGTTAGATGCTTTCTTAAACGAAACTAGTAATAAGTAGTTATGAGCCGTTGTCCCAAGGGTTAATAAGATGAAGGAAATTACTAATCTGAGGATAAAAATAAGTCTGAAAAATAGTCCTTATTCTTGAGGCTGTACCCTACTATACGCACTTGCACACATCTTGAAACTTGAGATAGTAGAGAATACCTTGAAATGCTCTTATCTAAAAGCCTTAGTATGAAGGGGAAAAATATATATAACTGGTGAAGAAAAAAAATGAACACTGGTTTGTAATTACCAAGGCAGCATAAAAAAATATAGCGAGCGTGTTTTATCATCTAGTGCCTTAGACCAACTGGTTTGGGAGCCCCCGCTAAGCCTTAGGTGTTGCAAGGCGAGGAAATTACGCTTAAATGCGTGAGTACATTTTGTAATCGGTTGGTTAGTACCTCAAGAAGTATTAACGGTCGCATGAACAATGTGTGAGCAATTTTATCGAAAATATTCACCAACTATAAAGTACTTTGGAAGATGAATAAGAATATGATAGCTTGAATTGAATTATCTAAGTGTAGCGATGTTTTTTACACATACATAAGGGGATATGATCGATATTTGGATGAAAGATAGGGAAGAAGAATAAAGACAATATTTTATTGAGAGATGATGTGATTTCTAATATCTTTTCATGATCATTAAGATAAGACTCATAGCAACTAAAAAGCTGGTATAGTTGAAAACTCTTCTTTTCAAGTTATTTCTTTTATAGTTCTTATTTTTATATGTAACTTTCACTATCTTTCTTTTATTATAAGATTTTATGGATGTAATCCGCTGAAAACCCTCAGAAGACAACACTCCTCCTATTAGGGACATCTAGAGGTTTAACGGCTTGTTGCACGTGCTCAGTGCAATCGTGTTGCTTACGAAAGTGTGATACTTAGATTTTTCTTTTTCTTTTTCTCCCTCTCTTGAATAAATAGTTTGCTCGGGACGATCAAAATTAAGTTTGGAGGTATTTGTTCAGTCGAAAATACTGCATATTTGATATAACATATTCCTTGATTTTCTTAGATATTTAAAGATGTTTATTATAAATATGAAACATATGAGGTTTTATCTGCAAAATATCTATTTTCATATGTTTATATATTATAATTAACATTATGAAGAAAAATATATGCATATAATATTTATATAATATTTTGATAATTTAAATATGCATATCATATTAAATATCCTTAACCAATACTCTCTAAATATAAAATCATATCAAATGGTTAGGATAATATTTCAAAAATACCAAATATTACTAATATTATTCATTGAGATATTATGTAAAGTTTAGTTCAGGTCAGGAGATCGAGATGTTGAGATGTCGGGAATAAAAAATCTGCCGATAAAATTAGATAAAATTGAAGAATCAATACTAGAAGAGACTCAGAAAAGATATGAAAATTCCGGATATCTAGAAAATCTCCACGTGTTAACATTTCTTAGCCCCAGAAAAATGAAGCCAAGTTTCAATCAAACGGTCGCGGTTGCGCAGCCAAACTAGCAATAATGCGGCGGATCCGCGGCAGGAAAGAAGATTTAGGGTTTGGGATTTTTAGGTTTGATTTGCAACAACAAACCCTGATTCTTGGGATCTTTAGTTTCTGGCTTTGGGGCTATATAAAGAATCGAGGGCTAAACCTAGAAATTATCAAACCCAAGAGATCACGAAGTTCAAGTTGACTCACGCATCCAGGTTGATCAATCGGCTGTTCATTTACCTCCTTCAAGATAGATCGAGAAGCAAACTAGGGTTTTGTATTCCACTTTCTAAAGAAACAAAAAGTGTAATTGATCAAGTTGATTAATAAAAGTAGTTGTTTTATACTTATTGCATTTATTTTTTATTTAGATCATGATCTCTATCTATTTTTCTATCTCTATCATGCGCGAATAATTCACCGCTTGATAGGGTTCGTAGGATTATGGTAGATCAATAGAAGATGAAGAATTTCTTAACTCCTTTTAAGTCTTATGAAGTTTATAAAGTTTAGCAAAAGAATCGTTAACATTCTCATCGGGCGCGCTATCAATTTATTGATAGTCAATTTATTGATAGTCTTGACCGTGATTTGAGATCAGATTAACAATTGTTTTGTTAAGGGCTAGACATGAATAGAGATCGGTAAAGGGACAAGGGTCAATAGTGTGGAAACACTAGTTTCTTCCAAGAACCCTAATTCTCATTCATCATTATCAATCTAGTTTTAAATCTATCAATAGATAAAATGAGTCATCTTTATTAGTCATCCATTACTACTAAATCCGAACGAACTCTACAAGCTCTCTTCTGATATAAAATCTATATTTTTATTCAAACTAGATCTACTTTCTACATCCGTATTTTGACGTAGATCTAGAAACTATTCTCCACTATTCTTTATTCTTCTATTTTTCCTCTTTTTCAACACGTCTAAAGTAAGATTGAAAGATTCAACGTTCCTCTCAGAACGACCCGTACTCATCTCGGTCTAGCTACACGCGACACCGTTATTGATTGCGGTTATTGTACAAACACTTTCTTAAAACAGATCAATCATCCATCATGTAATTTCTAAAGCATTCCCTTCAGACATTTTACCTTAACTAAAACAGTAAAACTAGAAAAATTGGATCAATAAGAACCGTCATTTAGAGGTTTATATAGTTTAAACATAGATGTCCAAACTTGTCAGCGGTCAAATTTGTTTCGGGCTCAGTTTTCATCAGTAAAATAAATTTTATAAAATTAAACAAGCCATCTACCGCCTGATTGAATCTCGCAATATTTTAATGACAACCTGATTAAAAAACAATTACAAATGAACTTCGGCTTGCATTTTACATAAACACTACACACATCATATTATAAATTTCAACAACGTATATTTATAATTGAAAATTAATTAGGAATCAACAATAGGAATGAGAAATAATATAGAAGTGCAATAGGAAAGGGGTAAGACATACTTCAACGTCTCTAACTACCGTCCCATCAGAAAGGATTGCATGGATTCTCCCCATAACCTGAAAAAGATAGTAAAATTGCAAAAATCAGTTAAATGACATTATTATGATAAGGCACGGAGGAATAGCTACTTCACAAGAAAAAAAAATAAACCAATGTTAACATACAGTTTCATAATCAAGGCCCTGATTCTCTGCAGGAGAGTAATCATCCGAACTTATGTCGACAAACTTTATAGATTCATAACCTTTATTCCTCTCTTTAAGCATGTCCACCTATTAATCAAAACAAAAAAATGAGAGACAAAAATTTACTTTACATTTATGAACTCGGCTTCGCACTAAATATCACAGACAAAGCAGACCTCTCGCATGCAAAGTGGGCAATCACCATCATACAGCATTTTTATTTTCCAAGTGCTTGGCAGTTGCTCTTTCTCCTTGGATCGAACGACTGATTCCACCTTGACATCAGAAGGAATAGTACTCTGGCACCTGAAAGCTGTGAATGATAGCTAAATTTTAATAGTTGCCTTACTAAAGATCAATGGACGAAAATGATTCATATAGTTGACGCTTAAAAGTTTGAGACTAGAGTTTGTTGTTGCTGCTGTAATTCCAATTGCGACTCTCAGGGATATTGGTTGCTTTCGTCCAATATACAGAACATTTTGGATAGTTGAAGAGGCTAACCCGATAAATACCATGTCGGTGTCTAATATCTAATACCCTAATCTAACCAACACACACACAATACTTAGGTGGCAAGGGGTGAGAGGCAAGATAATTAGCCTCATTCGGCAACAAGGTTGCATTTTCCAAAACCATGGTTTCGTGAGGTTTGGAGGCCAAACTCCAAAATTGAAACTTTGGTCCTTTTGGCAGCCTTTTGAACACTTTCGATAACTTAGACTTAGACCCTGTTAACAAGCCTTCAACTTGAGCTAGACATCGTTTTTTTTTCTCTATCAAACCAGAGTTTGTAGGAACCAAAACCTCAAGAAAACTGTGTCTCAAACCCCCAATTTGGTTTCGCCCAGATAGGCAATTTCACAACACCAAAACCCAAATTCCCTTGTGTGCTATAGGGCCATTATTGACATATCCATGTTTCTTAAAACAAACAGATAGACAAACGTAAAACCCGAAATCTTGGACTATATTCTTTGTCCTAGAATCACTCTCCCCCCTTAAAATTGGAGATTAGGGTTCAGATTTCTTCTTCCGTGAGCCTCAATCGAATCGAATGGTTCAACAATAATAGTAAGGAAATGGGATCGTTCTCATGATTAGGGTTAGGGTTGGGTTTAGATTGGATTAGGGTTTCAAATGATGATTTTTATCTATTTTTATTAATTTTGAGGGGTCGTAATCGTACCATGCGGTAAATGGGGAGGAGAGCACGCGATTCTGAGAGGAGACGAGATCGATGATGAAGACGAGTAGAGCGAGCGATGAAGATGAAGGCGATTTGCCGCGGCGCGCAACGCCATTTGTTCCAAAATTGAGCTTCTTTGAAGAATTGTTTGTTTTCCCCCTATTTTGAAAGCAGAGAGAGATAGAGAGAGTGGCAATATCAACGGTTTCGTGGCAGTGGCAGATGCCGCTAAAAGCTTTCTGGTTCTGAAAATTTATTGGATAAATTACACTAAAATACCCTCAACTATTGCTGCTTTTAACTAAAATACTTTAAACTATCATCAACATTTTCACTAGAATGTCTTCCGTCTGCATCTCATTCTCATGATTCATACAACCTATTAATTCTTAGATGCATGGCTTTTTTTGAAGGACGCAAGTACTCTACCTAAGGGATGATATGAATGCGCATCTCATTCTTTCTTTCCTTCTCCATCTTCCTAACTTCTGTCCTTTCATCCCGTCCGCTTCTCCCACTTCCGGCACATCGCCCTCTCCTTTCTGCGCCAAAGTCCACTCCTGACTCACCGATTTTCCATCTAGCTCTTGCATCTCATAGAAACAGTACTCAACATGGCAACGGGGCAAAAGGACAAAAGGAAACTCTTCATAAAACCATTTGGGACATTCAAGTAAAATGAGTTGGGTTATTTAATGAAAGGTGGTGATAATTGAGGGTATTTTATTGTCATTTATCCTTTTATATTGAAAAATACATTTAATACCCAACACAGATTCCACATAGGCTATTAGGTTGCTCATTGACTACTAAAATACGACAAAAATGCAAATTCCGAAGCTGTCTTTTTTTCTTCACTTTTTGGCCAATCACCACCTTATAACCAAACGGTGACCGGTACTGGTATAAAAATATTTCAAATCATATGATCGCTAGAGCCAAACAACAGAAATCTTTTCCCCATTAGCTAAAAAAGAGCATACGCCTATTATTATCATAAACATATAATTAACACTATATGTCATTTTGTCTCAATTAAAATTCAATCATTCAGGCGAAGCTAATAAAAACATAAATTTTATATATTAAAAAAAGGAAGAAAGAGGATCCACACTACTGCAACTTGTTGGTTTTAACAACTCTTTGTCTCCAACCAATTGGACTTAGTTCGGTTGGTATCAATTTCCTCTACACGAGGTCAAGTTTGATCCCCAGAAGGTGTTGATTTAAAAAAGAAAACAGAACTTCTCTCCAACATAAACAAACCATTGAACCTCTTAAAAAATTTGAGAGAAAATCCTGTGATCTTCATAGATGCTATTTTTATTTGAATAACTACAGAACCATAACATACATAGAATAGAAGTTCAAGTGACTAAAGATTTCAAGATTTATTTTACAATGATATGGGTAGATTGATGAAACTTTATTTCATGTAGAAACACCTTTTACATCTTTTCCTGTCGGCCCCAAATGCCTGCAAAATATTTACTGATTCAATTAAAATATATATACAAAAACTAGGGTAGTGATTATCTTGGGGAAAATAAAAAGAACAAAAAATACACAATTTACCTCTTCACCCAATCCTTTAGCATATACATGTGCAAATAGCTCGGAAGGAACAGGCATTGGGCTTTTCTTGAAAAAAATCGAAATTGAAGTAATTAGTTAATTATTGTTTCATCTGATGCAGATGCAAAACAGGGAGTTTACCTTGGCCTCAACAATTGCATCGTTTATTTCCTTCCTCCCTTGTTTCTCAATGTCCTGATGATCGGTTATCATTCATAAGCGGAAAGTAAAGATAGAACATTTGCTTCCAAATGAAATCTGAAAGTTCATTAACAATGTAAGTAGTTCGAGTGAATATTTATTTGCCTTGAGCTCTGATGCAGCGGCTACATTATGAGATGGTATCAGATTCTGAATTCTTTCTCTTGGATCACGCGTCTGCAACAAATTGAAAGAATTTTTTTAGATAAGAAAAAATATATCTGTGGTTTTAAGTTAATCGATTGGGATGAACCTTCCTAATGCCGGTGATCTCATCACGGGTGCGATAGGTGCTTCCAGTTACTGACATGGAGCGACCATGATACCTGTAAGTGTCCATTTCAAGAATCTAACAACACAATATTTGAAAAAAGAAATCAATTATTGACTGTAAAATGAAACCATAATAAACATAAATGAGTGAAATAAAACTTTGACTAGGTCGGAAAAGAATATAAATTTGAGACCTAAATCAAAGCATATAAATTTATAACATTTTAAGTAATTTAGGAAAGCAAATAGAATCATAAATAGCAAGATTCAGAACAAGCAATTTGGAAAAAGAAGGAAATACACGACGACAACAAAAATGCAAGTTTTCGTTCAATAGGTCCATTCTTTAAAGCATGTTCCATTGCAAATTTGCATGCTTGCTTCAGAGCAAGAGCATCCATGCCATCAACCTGAAAAAGGAATAAATATATAAATTAGAAATATATCTTTTACTTTATGTAATGTCATTGGCGAGAAATATAAAATCATCATTGTATAATAAATGAAAAGAATTGCATTCTTACATTATAGTTCTATTTATAATGGAAATTAATAACAGTAAACAACCATAATTTCCTACATCAGCAGCGCCAAAATTTAGACAAGCACGATAGAAATCAAAATTACTACCTTAAGACCAGGAACATAATACCCACGCCTATGATATGCTGGATTCTTCGTGGACCTTTTTACAGCAGTGCCCATCCCATCTATACAATAATATCAATTAATGAGATGTATATCTCAAAAGATAAAAAAGGTAAGTTGTGGAAAATTGTCTTCGCTTTTACCTATATATCAGGATACAACTGTTTTTAAAGTTATACATCGTTTTCTACTTAACACAGGTATTTTTAGGGTGTTTGCATCTATTTCTTCCTATGCACCTTTGATTTATTTATTTATTCATTTTTTGAAAAACAAAATTGCCGCTTTCTCCATTTTTCACTAATCCTTGACTTCTTCCCGTATGCAATTCTTAGAAATTAATAAAAAGTAACAGAAAGTATGATTTTAAAAAAAGAGCGGTATCCTGTTGCACGGGCGAAAATGAACGAGCTTTTCGCTATTTTGACGTAAAAATATATTACAAACAACCAAGCATACTCACATTGATTATTTTCACAAATTAAAATCACAGGCAACTCCCACAAAGACGCAATATTCAATGCCTCAAACAACTGCCCTTGATTGGCAGCTCCATCTCCATACAAAGCAGAACTCACACTCCCATCCTCCAAATATTTCTTTCCAAATGCAATCCCAATCCCCAAAGGTATCTGGGCCCCAACAACCCCCCTTTCCCTTTTGAAATCCCATTTTTCCTCCCCATCATCCCCGCACAGCATTCAAAAAGCGACCCGCCTCGACCCAGAGTTATGCAGTGGTCCCGGTAACCGGTAATAATAAAATCTTTTTTCATAATTGAGGATTCAATACCAACGGCTATGGCTTCTTGGCCGTCGTAGAAATGGCAGAATCCATGGATGAGTTTGGATTTGTAGAGGGAGTCTGCAGAGAGTTCAAAGCAGCACATGAGAGTTAGGGAGCGGAAAAATGAGAGGAATTCGGATGGGGTGGTGGAAGGGCGCAGTTGTACCCGGTGAAAGGTGCCTGTCAAGACGTAAATATGGAATGCTTATGTATTAGTACCAGTATTCATGCATTTGTGTAAAACATTTCAAGATTTTGTAAATATGTGACCAGATGAGCTGCTGGATTATCCTGCAGTCGAAATATCAAAACCTGTGCGCACATTTAAAAGAGCTAAATTGCAGGAAACCTCAATCACTTTTGCCTGAATATCAGAATTCCGCCGACTCTTTTCCTTCTACTTATCAACTTGTTTGTTTCGTTTTGTGTATATCGGTCAAATACTGTTCGCTGCCGATTTTTACTCTAACCTAACATGTTTTAGGGATAAACGAGGACACAACTATTGTCACGACAGGGTGCCAGAAACCGATTTCTCACCTATAACCAATAAGGGGGCTCAACCTGCAAATGCGTGTCAGAGCATAAAAATACATCCAACGACTCTCAACTATTGTCACGACATTTAGGGTTTCGTTATTGTGGCGTGTGTGTGTGTGTGTGTGTGTGTGTGTGTGTTGCAATGTTTCTATTGCAAGAGTTGGCCCGTTCGAAAATGGCCGGACTAGTGGTGGGAGAGAGGTACGAGGTGATGAGATCTGGCGTCCGAGAGTGAAGATGGCCATGGTGGTGGTTAATTGGGTGTGTGTGTGTGTGTGTGTGTGTGTGTGAGAGAGAGAGGAGAGAGAGAGAGAGAGAGTTTGGGAATGAATGGGAGTTTAAATATAGAGAAGGTGGTGATTTGGCACGTAGGAAGGTTTATTTATGTTATCAGAATCAAGAAAAAGTATGGAGTGACGGTGAAATGGGAATGGTACATGAGGTTACTTTGATAGGTGTCATGTTTGATCTGGCTTCTTCCTTGTTATTATATGGACTAAATGGACACATAAAAGAACTGAGGGCTGCAACAGTTTCTTTGTTTTTTCAAGGCAAAATTTCACCAAACTACCCTCATCTATAAGTGTTGTTCAATTAACCACCTTAAAAGTTTCTTTAATAAAGTTAACTCTCTAAACTATAATTCAAAAGGGAATTATTTTCATTAATATATCTTTAAATGGGCCGCTTTACAAAAGCTCACTTTAATTAAGAAAAGAACTTTGAAGTAGTTAACTGCCAAATGTGCATAGTTAAGGGTTGTCAACACAAGAATCAAATTAACCACTCAGTTACTCCTACATTGGAAAACAAAATTTTACCATTAGAATTATGCTCCTTTGATGGACCAGGATCACTATAATTTCTTCAGTAGCATCTGATGCAGAATACTACTTCTTGGAATACCAGATCCTGAACATATATCTGAAAGACAGAAACTTATCACAATTCACCATCACCTTATATAAAGCTTCATCAGCTGCGATAAAAATACAATTATATGTTGCATGCAGCACAATAATCACTACTTGGCTTGCTTCACATGACAAATGCAGCATGAAAATGAAATAAATATAGTTAGTCTACAATCATGACGGAATTCATTACTGAAAAAATAATACAGATATTACTTTGAAAAATAATACAACCATTATTTGAAAGATACACTGAATACTTCTTTGATTTTGTAAGAAAGGTGAATGGATGCATACATTTTAGCTGCATAATTTTATCAATTGCTGCAACCAAGTTCGTTGTTTCAACGCACAACACTATATATTGTAAATAAATATACAGGCGCTGATCAAACCAAGGAATTAAAATCCATTTGCTGCTCTATTTGCATCCAATTTAACATCCCTAGAGTGCAAAGGATTTTCTTGCATAACCACTGTATTAATGAGATACAGTAATATAAAAAAAATTCCCCCACAATGACAAAACTCCAGAATAACAAACGATTAAGAGCAAAAAAAATAAGCAAGATTTGTCATTTATATCAAAGATGATGCAGATCCAATAATGAATATGCTCAGGGTTGGCTGTCTCTAATTTAGCATCCACTTACTTTCACGGAACAAAGCTTTTCTTCATGGAACGCTATAGCTGCAACAAAACAATGGAAGATTCATCTAGACCCATACCCAAAAACAAAAAAAAATGTAGATCAAATCAATGATACTAGGGTAAATAAAAGCCAAGGATTAATCACTAGCAATATTTCTTAGAACTCTTTTTGAAACATTAATTTGGCAGAAATAAATTTTTTCAAGAGAATCGATTTATGTTGGAGTTGAGGTAACAGTGGCACAGACGCACAGCATGCCTAAACTGCCATGACCATCCAAACGGAACCCTCTTGTGGATCACTCACTCTTGTGCAAGGATCACTGCTAGGTGCACTCTTTGAAGAAAGGTACAACCGTACAACGTCTCGCTAGGCTTTGCATGGTTAGGAAACCGCTTCAGAGACCATGTGAACGAAAGATTCAGTAGCGGGGGAAAGGCCCTGCCTAGAGGTTGTCCATCTATGAATCGGTGATATATTTTCAAAATCCTTAAACTACCCTTAACACTCCGAAGGGCTGCATCTCTCTCTTCGCTCACATAAAAGATTCTACATGTATGAAAGATTGACACAAACTAAGGGCACAATCTTGGACATTTTGGCAAAACATTTTCGGGGCGGGGGGGGGGGGGGGCAACATATTTGGAAATTAGAGAAATAAGGCTAAATTTCCATGCGCCTTAAAACTTTAAGTAATAGATATCCTATTCTTAACAAATATATCCCCTGAACTTCGTGAATTTCAAATTAATACCTTAAGCTTTCAGTATTTTTCAATTTAGTACATTGTTCTGTTTTTGGTGAAATAATGAAGAGGTGTATAAAGATAAGAATTCACTGGTGTGTGGTGGTAAATATATATATATATATATATATATATATATATATATATATATATAACAGGGAGTTGATCCTATGAGGTCCGGCCTCATTTCTAATTTTGAGGTCCAATTTTCAAACACCCAATCTCTCGTGTTTTTCACTGATCTGTTCCGGCCACCATGATCAATATGCGCTAGATACGCCATGTATCAAATTTTACGAGATTTAAAGACCTCCAGCACACCCATCAAGCGGTCTTGTTTTTCATACATCGTAAAGCCGTCAGTTTTTAGTCTATTTGATGGATCAGCTAAAGGTCTCCAAATGTCGTAAAATTTGATACATACCCTATCTAATATGTGTAGATCACGATGGCCAGAGTGGATTGGTGAAAAACACGGGGGGTTGGGGGTTTGAAAGTTGGACCTCAAAATAAGAATTGAGGCCGGATCTCATATATATATATATATATATATATATATATATATATATATAAAAGAATAATGGAGGAAATAGGCTATAGGAGGGGATTTTCTCTTATGGCGTCGAAAAAATACAAACTCCATTTTTTCCGACGATCGGCACTCATCATCATCATCATCATCATCGTTATCATCTATATTGTGCATACACCAAATCTCATGTGATTCCACCACTTTTTCACCGTTGAATTAGCAATGTAAAAAGTTCTATTGTCAGTAAACCATTAATTTTGCACCAACTAAATCAACAGTGAAAAAATGGTATAATCATATGAAATTTGGTGTATCCACATCTTAGATGATAAAGATGAAGGTGATGTATGCCGATCGTCGGAAAAAATGGTAGAGGTTACATTTTTCCGACGCCATAGGAGGAGTTACCTTTCCTCCATTAACCCATATATATATATATATATATATATATATATATGAGAATAATGGAGGAAAGGTTTTTCTTCCTATGGCGTCAAAAAAATACACCCTCCACCATTTTATCCGACGATCAGCATGCGTCATCTTTATCATATAAGATGTGGATACACCAAATTTCATGTGATTTTACCACTTGTTCACAGTTGAATTAGCAATGTAAAAAGTTCTATTGTCGGTAAACCGTTAATTTTGCACTCACGAAATCAACGGTGAAAATGCGGTAGGATCACATGAAATTTGGTATATCCACATCTTATAGATGATAAGGATGAAGATGATGGGTGCCGATCGCCGGAAAAATGGTGGAGGGTGTATTTTTTCGACACCATAGGAGGAAATTCCTTCCTATGGCCTCTCTCTATATATATACGAGGTTAATGGAGGAAAGGTGCCATAGAAGGGAATTTCCTCCTATGGCGTCGGAAAAATACATCCTCCATGATTTTTTCATCGATCAACATACATCACGTCCATCTTTATCATCTAAGATATGGATACACCAAAATTTCATATGATTATACCATTTTTCCACTGTTGATTTAGTTGGTGCAAAATTAATGGTTTACCGACAATAGAACTTTTTACATTGCTAATTCAACGGTAAAAAAGTGGTGGAATCACATGAAATTTGGTGTATACACATCTTAGATGATAACAATGATGATGATGAGTGCCGATCGTCGGAAAAAATGATGAAGGTTGTATTTTTTCGACGTCATAGGAGGAAATTTCCTCCATTATCCCCCCCCTCTCTCTCTCTTTCTCTCTCTCTCTATATATATATATATTGAGGTTGGGGGGATAGGTTCACAAAAAATGATAAAGGTGTTTATCAGAAAAAAGCAGAGATGGGTGTTTTTGTGAAATTTACTCTATAAATAAAGGAACAACGCTAGAACCTCTAATTTGGCAGACAATTGGTACATACATCAGAAGGAAAGGCGGAGGATAAACCTGAAAAAAGACAGCGAGAAAATGGTAACAAGCGTAAATAAACAAAATTATTGAAAGCAGAAGATGCATGCTAGTCCATTTGCTACAGCTAATTAGTTTACCTTCGCCTCAGCAGAAGGAATCATATACTTCACAATACCATTGCTACCATCCTCGCAAGAAGATTTCTTTCAGTTCTAGACCTGGCCTACATAAATTTCTTCATTGCATTTACCAGTTGTTTTCCCCTGCACGCCCTGACATGCACTATGCAAAATCAATAGAAGTAACGCTAGCATCAAAATAAAGTGGCAGCTGCGTCAGAAGGCAGAAGCTGCGTCAGAAGAGATTGAACAATTGTAGAAACCTACTGCAGGCAAAGACCCTTAAACATTTAAAAGTAAGTGATTTGGATTTCATGGCATAGAACAAAACAAGAGGATGAGAGTACTTCAACTAGGCACTAGGGGAGATCATTCAACTCAGAAGAAAGAATTTTCCTGGTAAAATCGGTACGTAGCTCTCCAATGCCTCTTTCTTTCCTCGAACATACTCAGAACCTTAATAACATGGAAAAATACACCATGACCACTGCGCTCGAGAAACACAGCTTCGACCGGGAGCGGGAGTTACGAGATCAATAAGGGGGGCATCAAATACGGCAAAGATAGAATAACCAAATCTGGGATAAAGAACCGAAATTATGATCCCCAAACAGAGTAGAATATAAAGATAAAAACAGTGCCATGTAAATGAAATCTAAGATCTATGCTCCGACATATTTTTCCTGCAATTAATATCTTAGGAAGAAATCAACAAAAATCTCTAGTCACACAAAAACTACGGCCGTGAAAATGCTTTTGGAGGAAACACGTCAATTTAACAGTGCTTTTAATACCAAAAGTCTTAAATTAGACATGTTACAAAACATTGAAAAGCTTGGAAATGCATCCGTTCCCCACCAAATGCATCCTTTCCTATCAAAGCCAAGAATTCAAAATCATAAACAACCATCTCATGCTTACGGATGTGCATATATTCTGAATGTTTTGAGAATATTGTTTTGCTCTTCTTCAGAAACATCAGCATCCGCTAACTTCTTCTCCAGAAGCAGAATGTATACACTGTTTTCAGAAATATATGATTTTTAAATGTGAAGTAATATATTAACTATGACATCTGTAGCATGGGAGCAGAATTAGTATACACACCAGATCAATGATTATCAGTATACATTCCTAGTGCTACTGTAGTATTGAACCAATTAATGGAACCACCTTATGATTAAACCAAATCAGACTATCCACTAGGCCCTTTGCATCTATATATATGGGGGAGGGTGGGGGTGGGGATCAGCCATCTGCAGTTCAAACAGTTTTTGTTTTTCCTACATACATAAGAAAAAGAACTTCAATGAAATGTACATTTCAAGGATATCTTTTCGCAAGAATTAAATTTGAGCAAGTATTCATATTACTGAACACTATTATTTAAATCACTGCTCGAATCCCAAGCAGATAGCCTTAAAATGAAGTGTAAATGTAAGTAGTTTTTTAATCTGTGCTTCTCTACCATATAGATGATACCTACTTGGCATCATCAATCATCGTCCTCGATATCTTTTTCCTGCTTAACTCATACAATCGACATAGTTTGGTGTGCCTCCTTACAATAACTTGTGCATTTTTCATACTCGGGTAAGTCCAGTTACAAGAAGATACTAAAGGAATAAGAAGGAAATAAAGAATCTATTAAATGTTTCTGGACAGGGCCTTGCACATAAACAGTAAATATTAATGGATAAGATGATGAAATTGTCTAGTTAATTGCATATGGATCATAATAGGGTTGCAATTCACAAAACTAAACGAATGGTTACTGATGTCTGATTGGGAGATATCATTTACAAATCACCTCCAAGTATCTTAATAACTCTGCCCTATAGGACCTTCAGATATTTCTCCTCATTGTTGTCCACATCATGTACATGCAACTCTCCAAAATAAGAAATACAAATTGGGGCATTCCTTCCTAGAGCACATATTTGACTTAACCAGGAAACTGGCCAAGGAAACCACAAACCTTCAATACATCTCTAGATAAAAACATAATTGTTAGGCGCAATTATACTCCAGAAAACATTATAAACCATAAGAATATCATTTGGGTTAGTGCGGTGAAATCTAACAAGTTTGTTGGGAAGATTAAAAAAATATACGCAGTATCTGCCTCAATCTGATCACCCTATGGTGTTCCTTTATATTTGCTTATCCATGGGCTTGATGATGATCAAGTGGTTAAATGAACTGCAAAAATTTACGATTGCATCTGACATTAAATTATGTCGCATTAGATTTCTTATGCACCCTAGAGAGCATCCTCTGCTTATATCGGTTCATCCATGGACTTGATGACTGTAGAATGTTTAAAATAAACCATAGCCATTTAACATTACATCTAAATTGGAATTTTGCCACATCTAATTTCTGAAGGATAATATCATGTTATCTAAATAGCACCCAACTAACAAGGACAGCAGACGAACCATCGGGTAAAATTCTAAAAACATTCTCCAGTTAAGCTAGATGGTTATTTACTTATCTGGATTTGATGTCTTGCATTCTTTACGAGTTCCAAACTTCGCATGGAACCTCACAACACAGACGAAGTGCAACATGAAGATATTCACCAAATCAAACAGAAAACAAAAAGATTTACCATCGCTCTCTTCCATTGCTTAAGGAAACACCATGTTTAAGAGAAGACGACAGATTTAACTGACTCTAAGTTGGTAACAATAATCTTTGAAAAGCAGATTGGTGACACTTCCCTCATCTATTTACCGGACGTTACATATTAATATTTTGATATTAATTTCTTAACCGGACCAACAGAAAAGAAATGAATTACTGATGAAACACAGGATAGGTTGATGTAACATAATACTTGACATCTATGCTAACAAAGCTTATATTGTCCAATTTTATAAAATTAGAGAGTTTCAATACATAACATTTTATTACTTACTCTGTTATAGTTTACCACTTTCTGTTCTAGAAGGAACAGTAAAGACCTCCTTATTCTTTACCACCTAAATAAGGATTAGTTAATATAATTGGTTTTTCTTTCATAAGTTAGTTACTTTATAGAAGAAAATTATTACACATGGAACAAGTCCTTTAATTCTTATATGATTATCCCTATCATCAATTTTCGCTTCAATTTCCTTTAATTAATATTGTATTTTTATTTGTTCTCCTTAAAGGGATGTTAATCACTATTGTGTTAGAAACACACTTGTAGTTGCATGTGCAATTCAACTTTTGTAAATTAAGTTATTTTATTACAAATCATTATCAATGAAGCTAAAATAATAAGTCTTCAAAGCCTACAATAATGATAAGTTTTTTTTTACCAATCTCAATGTCAATACAATCCACTATATAACTTAAATTTTAAAATTCCAGTCTTCGGATATTTACGCTTCTTTATGCATTTCACCAATTTTATGGAAAATGGTGTTATGCGCTCCTTGCAAGTACACCTTCTAATAATGAAAAGATTAAACCCTCGAACAATATTGAACTTGCAACGGCTTATGATTATTTTAAGGCAATAAGAAGCCTACAGTGACACTGCAGACTCGTTCCTGCAATGTCCATCCAGACCCATAGGCACTATGGGCCCAAGAGATTTTTTGCAAATAGGCCCTTGAGCCACATGTGCCCAAGGGTCTGGGCACTACAGGAAGTTAGCCGATGATCAAATTTTTACGGGCCATGGTACATTATGGTGACTTTTTGCAAATATATTTTGGGGTTTTCTTAAATATCACAAAACTTTACTTTTACTATATTTTACCCCAATACTTAGATATCCACTCCAGATTTTCTTTAGTTGTTTAAGAAACTACCTTTATTAGTTTTGAAGAGCATCTTTTAGGAATATTTCATAACTAAGCAATTAGGCATTAAATCAATATGACAAAATTGGACATTAAGATCATCCTCAACCTTTGAATAGGGTCATAAATGGGTTAAGGTTTTACAAATTAGGGTTTTTTGTTTTTCACTGTGTGATGAAGAAAGGGAATGCTATTTCTGCAAGCAAGAAGGAAAGACGAACAAAACCAAAAATTCACAATTGGTAAAATGTTTCAAATGATCTTTCTCCCAATACGGTGGTCAAAATTTATGAAGTATACATTAAGAAACTTGCTCATTGCAAACATGATTTAAATTGTACACCTTCAACACAGCTTATTTCTTCTTCTTCAAACAACGACACAATAATTAGGTCCAAATACATAATTACAAAGATATCTAGGGTTCCAGGCAAAGTTTGAAATCTTAGTATCAGGATCGATATCGAATGATCGCTTCTCGGAACGGAATCAGCAATCTTGTCCTTCTCGGTAGTCTCATATTGGAATATTAAATTAGGGGTGATATATAGAAAGAAATTGATATATATATATATATATATATATATATATATTAAAAAGCCAGCCCTCAAACAGTGTTCATGCACCACGTGCATTTGTTTGCAATTAATAATCAAATAGTTTCTAATCCATAGCATTCTATGTTGTCAAGTGACTTATTTTAATAAATATTAAAGCAATAGTACTGTCATATCATTTAGTAGAAAATTATTTTAATGGTATACCTTATTTCATACTTATCTTTATTCATTGTGTAATATAGATGTCCATCTCTATGGGTACTGGCTAGGTAATATTAATCTTAGTGGCATCTACAATAAATGGTTAATTTAAAAAAATGAATAAATTGTTAAGTAGAATATGAGCCGAAGTATTAGAATATTTATTGAATACTAACAAGCAAATGTAGAAGAATGACAAATATTTTCAAGAAATATTCAACTGATTGTTTAAAAAAAATATTTTTCAAGGTTATGCCATACGCATATTTGAATTATATCTGGCCAAAGTTTTAGTTTAGTATAGGGTAAAGGATTTGTGACAAACGGTTGGAAACCTTATGTCAATCAAACATGAATTGCTAATATCTGGAGAATCTCCAAGACTCCATTAACATGCTTCTTATGCCTGCCAGAATATTGTGCATCTCAATAGCCTATTCATTTTACATCTTACCAGCAGCCCCCTTCAACCATGTCAGTGTACACGAGATCTGCAATAAGAATGCTTGAAGAACAGCAAAATGACTATACCCATGCTATTATGTAGTGCTAGGCATAGACACGGACCCAACATAGGAACAGGGACAAAGCAACTATTTACAAAGTATGATACTGGGCGAGGCGAAATGAGAATTTATTATATATGGTAAAAATATAAATATAGTAGGAATAAATAACAATTACACTGAGAGGAATTATGGATCAAGGGAGAACGTAGTCCATAAGACCAAATCAGGATGGTTGAAGTCGAGAAGAACTTTATGGGTGCACTGTGATTGTAGAGTGCCTTTGAAATTAAAAGGAAATTTCTAAGACGACTATAAGACCATATTACTTTATGGATCAAAATATTAGGCAAATAAAAAGCATGTCCAAAAAAAATGGGTGAAGATGAAACAAGAATCTTTGAGTTGGATGAGTGGCATTGAAGTAAAAGATAAAATAAGGAATGGGTATGTTCTTATAAAGTTGGAGGTAGCCGTTAATAGACTAAGATGATCTGAACATGTGCAACAAAGGCCAATAAATGCACCAATTAGGAGAGGTAACAGAATTGTAGCTAATGGTGCAACTATGGCTCAGATAAACCTCAACAAAGAGATGGCCCTTGCCGTTGCAGAATGGAAGAAAAGCCCAAACTTAATAGCTAATAGCATATGTACATGATATTAGGAAGCAAGGTTCAACAACATCCATAATTATATCAATACGCATGAGACATCTTAAAAACACTCATATTTTCCCTAGGATGGAAAGATGAAATATAATAATAAAATTACCTTAAACAAAATTTCTCCTTTATCCATATGCTAATCCATTGGTCATTAAGATATGTCAAACAAAAGATCCACTAAAGCAAAAGCAAATTTGCATACAAAGTACGACCTGCACCATGGAATTTGAGAAAAGAACTCAAAAAAGTTAACAAGAAAATAGATGCACTTGTGATCTCAAATAAATCGGAAAATAAGCAAAAAGAACATATCATCAAGTACCTGAATGAATACTTCCTATGTCTTCCAGTACTACTTCATAAACGAAAATGCAAGCTGAAGTAAATACTGCAAAAGAAAACTTCAGGCAGAACATTAGAAGGTTAGCATCATTTTGCTCAAATCCACAATTTATGACCATCTAGCACCAATGCAAGTGCTTTCGACTTTCCATTATCTTGTAAACTCATTCCAATAAGTCAAAATATAGGCTGAGCATCAGTTAATCCAAGTTTCTAAATCAAAGACATAGTCAGTGCATCACAAAATCAGAGGTGATAAGAACTTTATTAAATATTATAATTACAAGTTGACAATGTGAGTTATTATATGTAGCATTTGTTGTATGCCATTTTCTGTCCTTCCATTTATTCACATTCAAACATCATCTATAGCAACTACATATATAAGCATCCAAAGACAATGTAATAAGAGAAACGCATAAGCCTGACTATTTTCTAACCAACCATCCAACATAGCTTCAAGTCCTATATTCACATCTCTCTTTATAAGCAAACCAAAAGTCAAATGCATACTTGATCAGCACGCAACACCAAAAACACAAAATGGAAGGAATCAAATTAAATGATGGCTTCTCCTCACTCCCTATCTTAATATCTTGGACTCATACTACAAGAACGAGACAATCTATAGGACAATGGTGGCACCACCCCTGCTTCAGTAACCAAAGGATTATACTGCTTGCGGCACCCCGGACAGCGCCCATCATCCTCGAGTATCCTCTTGTGGCAGAACAAGCAGAGACGGAAACCACAATCACAGGGAAGAAAGCTCGAGTCGGTGAAGTCGAGGTCCTCATAGCATATAGGGCACGAAGATGGTGGCGGAGAAGAAAGAATGCCCCGATAGTTATGATTCACAAGGAAGCTTCGTTGTTTCGGTAGGTTAGGCAGGCTCTGAGGACGGAACACGTCATCGGACCTCCAAGCCCTAGGGATAGCCCGTTCAGGATCTCGCTTTATCGGCTCATGGGTCTTGGCTGATGTGGCATCGGTAACGGTTATTGGATGAGGTTCGTGATTGTTGTCAGGAAAAACGGAGAGGGCATCAGCAACCGCTTCCCAGTCATCGAGGCTGCCTCCCTCTTCGGTGTCATCTTCAGCATCGCTAACACTTCTAGAGTATGACCCAGTGCTGCTCCCGCCGCTGCTGATGCTATTGTTGATGGGGCAGTCCTTTCTTGAAGGGGGCCCACTAGGGTGATGGGCCGGGGAAACAGCGTCACTGCTTTCTAAAGCAGGAGCAGCAAGCTGACGCTGAAGCTCCCTTTCATCTGACCTGCCGTCGGGTATTGGCTCAGGGTGTGAAGTCGGAGAGGTGCCAGGACTTGGGTCCTTGAATCCCTTGTTCTTGACTGTGAATGCAAGACAGACCACCCAAAAATTTAGATACTTATCAGAGTCGCCCCGGGATATATTGTTATAGCATTACCCCCATAGAGTGATTTACCAAAATCTTTGTTATATCTTTGATATACTATGTTTATATATTCTCCATATTGATTTTATGTAAACATATGGATTGATCTCTTCATCTTAGAGTTATGACAGATTAATCCTCTTTTTTTAATTATTTTCCCAATGCCAATTTTAAGTAACAGCAGTTTGGACACTAGTATGGGGCAGAAAAATAAGTTTTCTACCCATCTCCACCTGGGTCAAATGTGAACTTGATAGACAATTGATTAGAGACATACCATCTCGACCCATTCGATTGTCCCTCAGGTAGACAAGTAGATAGGGTCGAGGCGAGTAAGAAATAACTGTTTTTCTAACCCAAACTAATATCACATCAATGTCTAAAGAAGGTAACATAATGAAAAAGGATTAATATTTTTCATAAACTCAAGCAAGAAACCCCTCATAAAAGGAGATCAACTCATAATTTTCCCTTAAGTCAACATAACAGAGAGTATAGATTGATAGAACTATTTTATGCCTACCAAATTCAAAGCTAGCAAACAAAATTAAATTTTTTTTTTAAAAAACACACAATAGATAAATGTAAATGAATACTGGTCTGGCTCATTAATACGCTTTTCCCAGATCGGAAAAAAAATATAGACTAAAAAATGAGAGAAAACGGAAATATAATGAACTTTGAGAAGCAATTAAGTAAGAAAAAGATGTTTTTTTTTCCTTTTAACTAATTAACAAAAGGCCATAGAAACTAAGGAGATCAATTCATATGTTTCCCCAGAAACATGACAGGAACAAGTAAAATAACAACAAATGGAAGAAAAATTAATAAGAAATTTTCCCCAGATAATATGTTGAGAATGCTATGGGTCGCCTGAACAGAAGAAATTTTAAAAACTTTCATATGCAAAACAGATAATCCCTTAGGATAGTGATTTTGGTGTACCAATTTCCCTAATTTAAACTATAACAGCGAAGAAAATTATGTTGAGAAAACTAATAAAAAACGCATAAATTTGGTGCCATTCATATACAAACACAAAACAAAAGAAGGTAAATCTGTTGGTTATATCGCATAAAGATAAATAAAAGAAGAAGAAGAATTCTCTATTTTAACATGCAGACAAGCAAAACCCTAGAAACGATTGAAAAAAAATGATAATTATCCTACAAATCTTGATCAAACCCGAAATGCTGTAAAATTTCCAACGCTTTAATATCTGCAAATACCTTGAGAAAGCCATTGCTCCCTCCTCGCATCAAGCTTGCACTGCTTCAGCTTCGCCGATCTGTTCTGCTGAACAAACAACGAATCAAAACCCCAAATCCCCAAGGGGCAAAAACCAAAACGAGACAAAAAAACCCTAAAAAACGCAAATTGCGATTTCGATTCGAACACTCACCCGCTTCTTCTTCCCAATCTCCCTCGCAATCGCAGGCGCCGCAGGGGCATCATTGGCCATGGCGTCGAGCCCCAAATCTTTATCACGTCCGCAGCAAACCCTAACCCTAAAAACCCTAGAGAGAGAGAAACAGAAGATTGGACAAGATACGAGCGATGAGAGAGAAAAACTAGAGAGAGAGAGAAACTTATAAGGGTTTTTTTTTGAAATATTATTATTATAAAATTATATTATTAAAATAGGGTATAAAAAATTAAAATTAGCAATATAGGGTGGTTTGCACCCCATCCCGCTGCCCCACCCCCACCCCCACCCCAGAATAGGGGGCGGGTTCCTAGAACCCGCCCCATTTGTTTTTTTTAAAATTATTTTAATTATTAATTTTAATTATTAATTATATAATTATAATATTATTATTAATTATATAATTATAATTATAATTCTTAAAAATAAAATTAAATTAAATAGACGAAAAAGAACATTTAAATTAAATAATAAAATTTCACTATATCAATGTTTTTTACAGAATGAATCCGTCAAAATTTACAATGTAAAAAAATCCTATCTATTTGTAAAATGTAAATACTATATCGACGGTCAAATTTATAATAACAAAATGAATCCGTCAAATTTATAATACAAAAAAATCTAAGTGCACTTATCACGATCCTGAAGGTCCCGCCCCTGATGCATATCCTGGACATCTGGTCCTATAATGGCCTGGTTGTTTGCATAGGCTACATCTGGATTGCCTTTGCTGAGGATCAGCATCCATTGTCATTCGATCTCGACGCACCTTAGGTCTTCCGGGCCTTATATTTTTTTTCCGGCGGTAATACAGTCGGTGTTTGTCTGTTGGCAGTATAATAGTGCCAATAGCGACTGTCCGGTATAGGATGAAATTTTGGATCGTATGCACCTTGGTGATTAGAAACTGTATAGTAATGGGAAGCAAAATTGTAATGTGAGGTATGCATACTGCTCGCAGCAGCAATTGCGTGGGCACAAGGCAAATGTTGTTGCTGGAAAAGACCGCATGTACACGAAGAGAGCCCTTCATCTCTAAAGTTCACGGTATATTGATTCCCATTACCGTCCGTTACCTGAAACTCCGCCGTGTCAAACCTTTCGGATCTGTAGTATTGTGCTCTGCGCTCTCTTTTCCGAAAGATATCTTCGTAATACGCGGTGAGCAGAGTGTCCATCGCCAAGGACTTTTCTCTTCTGTGCACAAAATAAGTATTCATCCGGAAAAAGGTTCGAACAATCAACCCCTGTATCGGTAAGCCTCTAACCCCTTTAAGGACCCCGTTGAAGCTTTCAGACATATTAGTCGTCATTAGGAGATATCTGCACCCATCATCATGTGCTTGTGACCACATGCGTACTGGATACTCATCTAACCACGCTTTCGCGGCTTGACTCATCTCCCCAATTTTCGTCATGTATATGTCGTGAACATTAGGGTCAGGCGTTTCACCGGCTCTGTACATAAGTTTATGTAGATCCGAATTTTTAAATTTTCGATCAAAATTTTGCCTGAAGTGTCGTAGGCAAAACCTATGTGGGGTCGTCGGAAATACAGATCTCATTGCAGCTAGTATTCCCGGATGTCTATCAGATATGATGCATAAATCCGTTCTATGAAGAACAGATGGGATATTTTTGAGGTTACGGAAAAACCATGACCAGGATGATGTATTTTCACCCTCGACAATAGAAAATCCCAACGGAAATATACCGTTATTATCATCAACACCTGTAGCAATTAACATGCAGTCTCTGTACTTACCGTATAGATACGTACCATCAACGCACAAAACCGGCCGACAGTGTGTGAAACCAGCCGCACATGGACCAAAGCACCAGAAAATTCTTTGAAACCTGACAGAGCTCTCGACGTCTGTTTCTGTGGTTTTTAACCGGTATACGGTCCTCGGATTTGATGCTTTCATGGCTTCCATAAAAGGGACTAGTGAGTTGTACGAGCTTTCCCAGTCCCTGAATATCTTGCACAAAGCCTTTCTACGAGCATCCCATGCCTTCACATACGAAATCTGAATTTTATGCTCTCCGCTAACCAAGAGCTGTATCTCTCGGGGAGTCATCGCCACATCTGTACGGATCAGGGGCATGATTAGCGAGCAAATGTAAGATGAAGTGCAATTCCGGTGATCCTGTAACATAATAGAATTGATGCAAGTGTGTTCTTGGCTGTATTTCGTGACCTTCCAAGCCTTGGCTCTTTTGGAACAACATGCATGCAATCTCCACTGACATTCAGGAGCTTTCGTACATACCACAGTATAGTACGTCTTATTTGACTTTTCGATTTTAAATGTAACGTTTTGCTGAATGGACCACGACTTCAGCTTACAAATAAGATCTCCTTTTTCCTGAAACAAATCCCCGACGCTGATGCAATCTTCACTTGCTGCTGTCGCGTCCAAATAGGGTGCCGTATTTACTTCTGCCACGGCTAAGTCTACCCAACCATCATCTTCCAGCGGATCGAGGCCGGGATCTTCTAGTTCGACAAAATCGTTATTCGCAACCATACCATCAAAGAATGCTACCTCATTTAATCCAGCAGCATATTCCACGCTATCTTCCCCCTGATGACCTTCACCGATTTCATCATCATCACTGCCACACATATCAATATCACCCGTAGCAACATAAGGCTCGGGTGCAATATATGATGGTTGTGGTCGGTGTAATGTGGATGGTTCGGGGTGAGAAGACCGGAAAGATGTGGACGGACATGCTTGGAATGCGCTGCTTGGATCGTGTTGGAATGATGCGGAGGTGTGGGGAAATCTGCGTTTAGTATATAAATTGTTATTATAATATTATTCCTTAATATTTTCGTAACTAAATCATCACTTGTTTCAAATTTATTTACCTGTGGAAGGCTGCGTATGGTAATTCTTGCTGTTCTTCTGGGATGCATGTAACTGCAGCAGCCGACTGGAAGAACCTGGATTTATGGATTTTATTAAATATTTGAATATTAGTATATAGGTATTACTAAAATGTTTAAATATGGGTTTATAAAATGTTTACCCATGAGTTTGAAGGTTTGAATAATGTTCTGTATAGTCATATCCACCGGCACTGACGGTATCATCGTTGACCATGTGACCGTACCCCCAGGAACTATCTCCAGCATTACCATCAAAATTACCCGTTGGAGGGGCATCTGATACTTCCAATTGCTCTTTCTGAACCAAAAGTTCAAAAGAATGCTGGGTGCTTGAGAGACCGAAATCTATCATCGAAGATATTGATGCATCGTCTATAATTTCAACCAATGCATTTCCACTAAACATAGGCCATATACAACTTAATTTAACCCTACTTTCACGGGGATCGTATTTCGTAATTTTGAACACTTTAGTCTCTAGTTCATCATAAGTCGTTGATGCTTCCAATCGCATGATTCGTGCAGACCCGCCCATATACTCGGGACCTTGTGCACTTGTGATAACCTGGCCATCGTATTTACATACAACAAATATACTTGGGGAGGCCATAATCCTGCACAAAAAACAGTTACATTTTTTATGTTGTGTTGAAATTGCAAAAAACTTTCAAACTCGAAGATTGCTTACTTCCAATACTTTATGAACCGTTCCACTGCTCAAAGATTGCTTACTCGCAGACTATGGTACTGAACTTGACCTTCTTCTAAAACTCCACACTTACACAAAATTGATAGCGGAGAAGGATTAATCGAAGTAAATGGATAGTGACCGGTGTAGGATGAAAATTTGACAGAGATGAAATGGGTAGTGAAATGTACAGCGGAGACATATTTATAGGATATGAGGGCGGCAAGATATTGAAGAGGGCGGGTTCTAACAACCCGCCCTCTTAATTGACCTGACCGACTCTGGCACACTGGTACAAATAATTATTGAAGAGGGCGGGTTTTAATAACCCGCCCTCTTCAATATGATGTAAAGTGATTTGACAAGAGAAAACAAAATTAATGAAGAGGGCGGGTTTCAGGAACCCGCCCTCTTACACCTCTCTGAGGGCAAATAGTACTGATTTGACAAGACAATATAAAAAAACAAAATTTGACAGCTCTCTTACACCTCTCGTAATTAAAGACGAGGGCAAATAGTACTGATTTGACCTATTACATACAAATAGTACTGATTTGACATCTCACGTTACTGAAGAGTGCAAATAGTACTGATTTGACTAATTAATGAAGAGGGCGGGTTCCTGGAACCCGCCCTCTTATTTGTGAATAGGAACTGATTTGACAGCTCTCTGGTAATTTTTGAAGAGGGCGGGTTCTTTTTGAAGAGGGCGGGTTCCAGGAACCCGCCCTCTTCATTAATTAGTAATTGATTTGACTAATTATTGAAGAGGGCGGGTTCCTGGAACCCGCCCTCTTTGAGAACAAAGACTGTAGCGGGTTCCTGGAACCCGTTCACCCTCTATAAAAGCCGAGTATCAACCAAGAATCAACCACACTTTCTAATCTCTACTTCCAATCTCTACTTGATAAAACTCTCGACAAATATCTGCTTCAGTACATTTCAATGGAGAATCAACCACTCGACAAATCTCTGCTTGTGCATCAAAACGAACACAGATCGTTCAATATATTATACGGGGAGGAAATATTCTAAACTTAGTTAATTTTTTTTTAATTACACCTTTCATTTAGTTCTAATAGTTGAAAATAACATTATTTAATTTTGCAGGATGGAGATAATCTCACCGTCGTCACGCATAGCTCAGACAAATGGGTAGTTAGCGACCAACGAATAAACCATCGGCTTAGACGGGCCGGATTTTATGAAGCGTCGTTGATTCGTCATATCCAAATCGACCACGCCCTCGTCACCTCTCTGGTCGAGCGTTGGAGAAAAGAGACCCACACCTTTCATCTAAGATGGGGTGAGGCCACAATCACACTCCAGGATATTGGCATCTCACTCGGTTTACGGGTCAATGAGCTTGGGTTGGTCGGAGGAAAAATTGTTGGTCCAGATACCGACCACCCATACTGGGATACATATGCCGAGTCTGCTCTCGGACAGGTAAACAATTTCATTCTGATTTCCCTATTTAGTGTACCTATTTTATGCTTTACATTATTTCTAGCTTTAATATTTAAAAAAATGCTAATATCAGGCACCAAGAGGCCACAGTAAGGGGTATAAAATCAATTTAAACTGGTTAAGAGATACAT